>JAGQAX010000005.1:5606213-6806213 GCA_019142605.1 Cephalopholis sonnerati | reverse complement strand
ACCCCTCCCAGGCGAATGGCGTTTACATCCGCAGGTGGTGACGCTGCTCTGGTCCCAATTCGGCAGGGCTCAGATCGATCTCTTTGCGTCGGCAGAGACAGCCCACTGCAAACAGTGGTTCTCCCTGGAGTCTCAAGGGGCTCCCCTGGGGCTAGATGCTCTGTCGCACGAGTGGCCAAGAGGCTTGTTATACGCTTTTCCCCCATTTCCTCTGATTCCCCATGTCCTCCACAGGGTGGCTGTAGGACACTGCAGGGTTCTGTTGATAGCTCCCAGGTGGCCGGGGAGGCCGTGGTTTCCGGCTCTCCTCCGTCTCGTCCACGGCCAACCATGGCCCCTGCCAGTCAGGGCAGACCTACTGTCCCAGGCAGAAGGTCAGATCTGGCACCCCAGACCGGCAACGCTGCAGTTATGGGCGTGGCCACTCTGCAGCCCCAGTCTGAGGAGCTAGATGAGGCAGTATTGCAGACAATACGTAGCGCTAGGGCGCTTTCAACTCAGACGAGCTACGGTCAGAAATGGCAGGTGTTTTCTGACTGGTGTCACACTCAACAGGTAGACCCTTCCACTTGTTCGACGCATCTCGTACTGCGCTTCCTTCAGTCTCTTTTGGATTCTGGGAAGGCATCTAGCACGGTGAGGCTGTATTCAGTGGCGATCTCTGCTTACCATGAGCCAGTGGGGGGCGTCTCGGTGGGGAGACACCCTTTGGTCTCGCAGTTCATTAAGGGGGCGTACCGTTTGCGTCCGGGCAGGGCGCTTAGAGCGCCATCATGGGATCTCGCCCTAGTCTTGAGATCACTAACTCAAGCCCCTTATGAGCCTGTGGAGCAGGCAGATTTGAAGTCCCTGTCGCATAAGACGTTGTTCCTGTTGGCTATTTGTTCCGCCAAGAGAATAAGTGAGCTGCATGCTTTGTCCACCAGTGAGCAGTGTTTGAGGTGGAAGGCCGGTGACTCCGGGGTATCACTGTGGCCCAATCCTGCGTTCCTGCCCAAGGTGGTAAATCCCCAGACAGTGAACCAGGTTATTGAGATCGGCGCATTTCATCCAGACCTGACGTTGGATGAGGGGGACTTGGTCCTTCATACTCTATGTCCAGTGAGGGCATTGAGGGCCTACTTGGCGCGCACCCACTCTCTGAGGCACTCTCATTCACAGCTGTTCGTCTGTTATGGGGGTAATAAACGGGGGGCTGCTGTGTCTAAACAGCGCTTGTCACACTGGGTGGTTGACACTATCTCACAGGCATACGAGGGGCAGGGTCTCCCTATACCTGGTAATCTGGTGGCACACTCTGTGAGGAGTATAGCAACCTCCTGGGCTGCCCTGAAGGGCGTGCCTATGGCGGAAATTTGTGCTGCAGCATCCTGGACCTCCCCATGTACCTTTGCTCGATTTTACAGGGTCAACGTGGTGGCACCAGCTCCTCTGGGTGTGGCTGTGCTTTCTGCTGCGGGACGGAGCCGGGATGGGGTGGAGTCCTCAGTTCTGCACAACTTTGATGGTATGAGTCATCCAAGGTGAAGACCGTGGTGACGGTCTGAGTGAGGTCGAAATAGATCGTAAGTTATGCCTATAACTATGGATCTATGAGACCGAACGATGACCGTCACCATTCTCTTGTCGTTCAGAACAGGCTGAGGCGTTCCAGGCAGGAGGAGGAGGCGACGTCACAGGAACCTCTTATAGACTGTGAGCCACGCCTCCTGAGGTCAGTCATATGACATTGTTGACATAAGGTCTCGAGGATAGGTAGTAGGATGGCATCATTCAAAGTGAAGACCGTGGTGACGGTCATCGTTCGGTCTCATAGATCCATAGTTATAGGCATAACTTGCGTTGTGCGGACCCTTTTTCACATGCGCACATCGGCCGCTATTTTCGACAGCAAAATACGGCAACCCCACTTGAACAGTGTCTCTGCCTCATCTGCGTTGCCTATGCGATTGATAGATAGATAAATAGATAGATAGACACAACGACATGTATGTTTGCCACTTTCCCACTGAAATTACTGCGAACCGGCTTTCTAGTCGCCGGTGACCGTCGCCGGTTCGCGCATACGCAAAGGAGTCTAACGAAACATTTTTTTATGATTAAAGATTTGTCTGCGAGCCAGATGCAGCCATCAAAAGAGCCACAGCTGGCTCGCGAGCCATAGGTTCCCGACCCCTGCCTTAGAAGGACTTTGGTATAGTCTAGTGAGACAAGGAAAATAAAGGAAGCAACAGTAAATACTATGGGTTTAAATGAAGATGTCACTGGCAGGGACTGGACAGCAGATGCTGGAAAAACAGGCTAATCACATATAGGGCATTAGTTTTCTCTGGTCTGAATCACAGTGTCCCCAGAAATGTTTTAAAGGGTTGGCCAGATAGAGCCACTAAAAATCTTGGGATGTAACACCAAAACCAAAGGATATAACTGAATTTCAGGGATTCAATTATGCTCTTGAAGTATATAGGCTACTTAAAAACTGTGTCAATATGGAGAGTTAAGGAATCACGTACTGGTTGTCCTTTTCCTGAAAAAGACAAACAGACAGCTTTAATTTGAAGGTGTACATTCATCAAAATATTCACTGGGAGCTTTCTCAAGTTTAGAGGAGTCTCGTGGGTGCCCATAGAACCCATTTTCATTCAGATAGCTTGAGGTGAGAGTTCAAGTACCCCTTTGAAAATGGCCAGTTGTTCCCTGGGCCTGTGTCCACAGCATTTTTTGTTTTCAGCACTGCCATCATTTTTTAATTCTTCCCAATGAGGCGAGAATGTAGTCGCATGGGGCCACCTCGAGAAAAGTCACCTTGCATGGCTCCAAGCACTCCACCATGGAATTCTCTGAACTTTTCAGAGAGGCGCTGATGATGTCACCACTCCTTTAGCGAGGCTACTGTCACAACAAAGCGCGAAAAGCCCATTTGTGGGAGCAGATCAGCCAGCGGACAATGGATGTTGTATGTAAGTGTTGTGCTTATATCACCGTATCGTTGTAAGCGTGTTATTAATTGTGTCCATGGCCCTCCCTGGCTTGGGGGCGCCACTGCTGAATCAATAAATGATTTGGTAAACTTTGGTAAACTTTCTCTCTCTATACACACAGAAAAGAATTTAAGCCAGGCAAATGTTTACTCCACTCATAGTTTAATGGAAGACATTTAGACTAGACTTTTTTTGTAAATGTATTTTATAATTTTTAAATTCTAATTTACATTTCAATCAGAGTTTTATTATCAACATGAAGCTTAGCTGGTAATAGAAAAAAATGGCAATGTGATGATGTGAAATGTAATGAGAAAAAAAATGCAATTTAAAAAAAATAATAAACATTTCTGCCTTCTGCATTACAATGGACTTCTTGGACTTCTTCCTCAGCCAGTCTGGAGACAAAATGTAGTTCCAAGCAATAATCCACAGCATTTTCATATAAATACTTGTCCATTTTGGTGCTCTCTATGACTGATTACTACAACAGTGATTCAACCTGATGAAAGCTTTTACATTTGATTTTGTAAACACAGACACTGTCTGGTGGGTCTTTTCCTGGGAAGAATCCTCTGTCAAACAGGAAGTGATGCGTTTTCTGTTTCTGGCTTGTTTGGATTCAGTGGAGGAAGAGCTGGGTTTGAGAAGTGATGGCCACAATGGCTGAAGGGAGAAGGAAGAATGAGAGTAAAAGTTTGTTGTTGACCTTGGAAATAAATAGCGAGACAAAAAAGTAAGTAGCGCTTTCAAATCAGACCAGCGCTTTCAAATCAGGTTTCTGAGTTGTGACTAATGGCTTTAATAATTGTTAATGTAGCTTTTCTCCACTGCTTTGATCAGTGGTAGAAAAAAAAAGCATAGGTACAGTAAAAGGCTCAAACACCAAAACTGTGTTTTCATTTGCATTTAACACAGATGGCAGAATTGCATTTGATCTTTTGCTAAGGCTTAACTCAAGGTTTTTAATAGCTTTTTCTTACCACCCACTAGTTTTCAAACTACAGCTGTGGTATTTAAAGGGACAGTTCACCCCCAAATTTGAAAATACATATTTTTCCTCTTACCTGTAGTGCTGTTTATCAGTCTAGATTGTTTTGGTGTATTTTTGGAAATATCGTTCGTAGAGATGTCTGCCTTCTGTTCAATATAACAACATGTTCTGATTGCCAGGTTGTCAGATACCAGCATTTTGTCACGCCCCTTGGCGTGTCAGGTCATCCAAGGTGAAACACATTGTGCCACATGGTTAATGTTGTCACATGGTTTTGGTTGGGTTTAGGCAGCAAAACTCCTTGGTTTGGTTTAGTAAAAAGGCTATGTTTGGGTTAAAATAAGAACATTTGTTACTTAACAGTAATATAACATGTAGTAAATACATCATGTGTGTGACGTCCAATGCTGGGCAGTAACACGTCACTAGTAACACTACAATAAAAATATTCATGTTTCCAGTAACGAGTAGTGTAACTAATTACTCATACAATTTCAGTAATAACATTACAGTTATCCCAAAACCAACAGCTCGTTACACATGTTGCTCAATAAATGACTCTTCATCTTTCAGGCAGAGCCTTGGGAAAATACCGCTCATGGACAACTGATGATCCAGGTAAAAAAAAAAGAAAATCATGTGCACACTATCTAGCCTTAACTACACTTACTGGCAATTACCCAGACATATAAAAAAAGGCACTCACCTGAATTTTGGGGAAGTTATGCAACTACAAGTTTTATGGGGTGTAACATAAAAGTAATATAACAAGTAGCGTAACGAATTACTGTTGGCAGGGAGTAATAAGTAAAGTCATTTTATTACTTTTAAAAGGGAAACGGGTAATGGGTAATACATGGCATTTTAAGAGTAACAAGCTCAACACTGGTGTGCAACAACCATATGTAAATTAGGTAACATTACATTAAACAATGTTGATTTTTGGTTTAAGATGGGATATAAACTGTCATGTATTGGGTTAAAATAAACACATTTGTTATGATACAGATACAGATACAGACAACTTTATTAATCCCACCAGGGGCAATTGTTATGAACAGCTTGCAACCGCACAAAATACACAAGGAAGGTAAAAGGGACAAATACAAAGAAAAGTCAGTTCAGAAGAATGCCAAGCAGTACAGGGGAATCAACAATGGGAGGGTCGGTAATCAAAAAAATCGAGTCAAATACTCCTTATGTAATATAAACATAGTAAAAGAATAAGAGAAAAAGCATTATAAAGAATTTAAAAGACGAATGGCAGAGGGGATAAAAGACTTAAGAAAGCGATTGGTCTTACAGACTGGTGAAACATAGCGACGGCCTGAGGGCAACAGAGAAAATTCACTGGCCAGCACATGACCAGGAGATGAGAGGATAAGTTCTGCCTTCCTCAAAGTCTGTTGGTCGCAAAAAATTGCCAGATCCCTCAGTTTCACTCCAGTTATCTTGGAGCATGTTTTAAATAAGTTAACATGGAATAAATACATCATGTGAATGACGTCAGTGCATGACAACCGTATGTAAATTACGTAATGATACATTAAAACAACACTGACATTTGGTCTCACATCAGACACAGACTGTGGTCTCCAAGGTGAAAGTCTTGTTTTGTCCCTTCCACCCTACACAGACTCTCTTACTCTTTATATTACATCAGTTCTCAGCATCAAGTATTGATGCTGGATGGACTTACTTAGTTGTCATAAAGACACTAAAGGGTACTTTTGGCGTCAATATCACACACTAAAGAGCATCAGTATTTGCATTAGTATTTGACGACCTGGAAATAAAAATGGGCTGAATATGATGGAACTAGATGGCACTCAACAGAATTGTGTCTTTCCAGAAATCCTGATCCGGTTACTCAAGATAATCCACAGACCTTGTTATGGGCAGTTTCATGTAGGAACTATTTTCTTTCAACAGAACTACACCTGCCAACCCATTGTTGCATAAGGACACATGCATAAGGACACTGCTAGCTCACCTAGCACCACTGAGCTAGCTAACAATACAGGCCAGCTGAGAAGGACGCCATTAATGTTCACACCTTGCACGAGCCTCTTGTCCATGAGTAGATGAGTGCTTCCCTCTGCACAGTGATGCAGTTGGCAGGTGTAGCTCAGTAGAAAGAAAATAGTTCCTACATGAAACTGCTCACAACAAGGTCTGTGGATTATCTTGAACAACCGGGTCATGATTTCCGGAAAGAGACATTGCTGTCGAGTTTTACAAATGTATTTTTTGAGCACCACAAGCAGAGTGCCATCTAGTTCCATTACACTGGAGAGAAGGCAGACATCTCTACGGCTGATATCTCCAACACAGCAACTCACACCAAAACAATCTTGATTGATAAAATACCGCTACAGGTAAGAGGAAAAATATGTAGTTTTGATTTTGAGGTAAACTGTCCCTTTAAACATGAGGTCAAAAGCAAAAAAAAATCAAGAGAGAAATCCTGAAGTCATGGAAGAAACCTGATTTAAGAGAATGAAGCAACATATTCTAATCTGATGGAGCTTTCAAATTGAAAGCACATCCCTCTTTAAGAAGTTGAAGAACAAAGAAGAAGTGTTTATAAGTGAGTATGATCATCTAAACAGACTTAAAGACTGTTTTAAATAGGAAAGTAAATATATTTTGGACAAATAGCAGCTGAAGAAAATGTCACTTGGATTGGAGGATGCCTTTAAAACAAACAGGCAAAGATTAAGAGGAACTACATTTAGAAGAAACAGATGTTTTTCTAAGTTGGTCTGATTAATAAACTCAGCATACTCCAGAATCTGGAAGTTTCTCCCACCTTATCCAGCAGGCTGTGTGCCCAGAGGAAAAGCACCAACAATCACCTCCATGTCCCTGCTGGAGGGTTCAGCCTGGTGCTAATGCTCAATGCACGTTAAGGATCTCTGACCACAACCCATCAGCGCAGTTTGTTTTCTCAGATAGCAAATAAAAGTGAGAGGATTTCCCTTTTGTCTGAGCTGCTTTCTCATGAGGATCTTTTACTGTTCAAACACTCACACAGACCATCAGATAGCTCGCATTTATTAATTCATGTTGCTTTTAGAAGACTTTGGAGATCACTGGAGGATGAAGCGCCAGTGGAGCCAATTACAGTTGTGTTAATATGAAATGCAACCAAATCCCAAAGAGACAAAGTGCCAGGCTAAACTGATACTTCTCGCTTCTTTTCTTTCCTCTCCTCCTTTCTTTCCCCTCAGAGGTTTTCATCATGTTTTATTTACACGTCTGACCAAAAGAATCCTATACACAGGAAATGCTTGTGATTGTGAGTTCCTCTCCTCAAATGTGGGGAAGTTTATTTATTTCAACAAACATTCCTGATTTGCACAGCTCCGGCCTCGCACAGTCCAGCTTTTTCAGACGCTGTGTGTCTCAGCTATAGGCCTATATTTAGACATGGCTGCTCTCTGTTTGTAATGATGCTGTCAGCAGAGCTCTCTGATTTCATGCAGGTGTCATCCTACAACAAGATGGAGCTCAGAAAGGTTCATTTCTGACTTTCAATGCCATCAGATTATATCTGCATATGTTTTTTTGTTTTTTTTGAAAGGCCATGTACACGTAGTTGGAGTTATTTGTGGTGACTCTCAGTAATTGGTATGGGGTGTTTTATGACCCATGGTACAGAGCAGTTTTCAGGGAACCACAGAACATTAAACTTAACTGAACCTTGACCTTGGGAACAGTAGTTTGATGAAAAAAAGAACTACATCTCATGGTCTACCTCAGTGGATGGAGTTTGCTCAGCAATGAAACAACTGAGTGAACTCCATCTGCTGAGGAAGACCATTACATGTGGTTGAATGCTCATAAAAAGCTGATAAGTAGATGTTAGGTTGAGATTGTTTTGTCACATTCACTACCATTGCTTGAAAAATCCAAAGAATGAAATAATTCTGTTCACCTGTGCTCATATGTTAAAGAGTGCCACTCTCAATGATCCTAACTCAGTATTGCCACTATTCGAAATATTTCATTTATTTGTGTAGTCTACCTCAGGATGATGCCTGTGATACAGTTTGATTGATTATTGTTGAATTGCTTGAACCTCATATTAAAATGTTATCATTGTCACTATTAGAAGGGGGCACTGTGGTGCAGTGGTTAGCATTGTCAAGCACTGAACCTGGGGGGATCAAACCCCGGGGTGGGTAGTCAGTATGGGATCTCTGTACCCAGTATCTCTACGTGGATACCCCAGTTTCTTCCCACAGTCCAGAGACACACATACAGGTTAGGTTCACTAGTGACTCTAAATTGGGCGTAGGTGTGAATGTGAGTGTGAATGGTTGTCTGTCTCAGTCAGTCCCGACCCCCAAAAGGATAAGTGATTATGGAAAAAGTATCACCAAGCCAGTAATTATAATATATATTGGAGGGGGACCCCCAAGTATTCAAATATTCTGGCAGGTGACAGGCGACAACCTTGTCACAAAATAATCATTAGCAAATGTAATCATAATCATAAATGAACTGTGTTGCAGTTCTGCATGTGCTTTGCGCAATTTTGTTGAAACCAGGCCAATTTGCGAGTGCTCATGTTATCAGTAAACCCTCATTAATTTTAGCTATATATATATGAATATATATTACATGAATCTAATTTAGGGAGCTTTGCTCCTTTTTCCCCTGTTGGTGTCTCTCTTGTCCTTTCTTACTGCTGCTTTTCTGTTTAAAAGGCATGACTGCTCACCGGACTTGCAGAACTGCAGTCTTTACAGATTTTGTACCTAAACTAGCTACAGTATCATATCGTCTTATCACAATTAAGATGAAGACTTGATATTAGCCAACATCAACATACATGTTACCCAACAATCATCTCTGCATACCTGTTTATGACAAAAATATCAAAGAAAATCAGAAAGTATTCATTTAATTGAATAGTTTTTATATGTATAGTTCATTCATGTTTGTTCTAGTTCATGTAGAATAACCGTATAATTTCATTGCAGGTTGCTACTGACTATTTTACAAAAAAGAAAATACAAAAGACAAAAGAAAATCATGACAGATATAGATTTGCATTTTTGAGGGCATGTAGCATATAGCAAATGGCACCATTTTTAATTTAATGTGAGTTCTTTAAACACAGGTGTAGGTCGAGGTGGCAATTTGAATCATTTGGAAGGGCCCCCACCCCCACGGGCCCCAGTGCAACCGCACTGCCTGCACTGGCTGTATTTATGCCCCTGCCTAGACCCAAGGCCTTGAGTTTCATCGTTTTATCAGGATTTAAATACAGTGACGTCTTTAATTTTCAGAAGCTATTTCCAACACAAAAAGAGGCAAACATGGTGGAAACAGTGTTACTGACAGTTTCAAATTAATAAACTCTATCATTGATTTCAGTAAAAGTTACAGCTCAGCTCACTAATAATTTTCCTGTTTTAGACTGAGCTGTCTGAGGAACAACAGGAGGAAGTCACAACACTGAAAACTTCAAAAGGTGAAAGACTTTTTTCTATTTCATGTATCATTATGTGATCTCCATAGAAGTGATTGACACTGCAGAGCTGCACATAAAGAATGAGGTCAGGATCAAACTGTTCAGTCCGTGACATGTGATACTAGAATGCAGAGCAATTCTCCTTCACAGTGGAGTTATCATGAGTCAGAACTTTTGGTCCATAAGGGTAAAGGTCATCAGTTACTGGAGTCAAATTAGTACAATGTTAGCTGATGTTGAATTTGTTTGTAATCCACGTCTTTGTTTTCTTAATGATGATTTTTACTATCAGTTTCAAGTTGATAGGCCTACAACTGCTGGCGAGAAAAGAATGTCAACATCTTGGATTAATCCTGATATCTTTATCACTTTGGATAAATAATATATTTTAAATAAATCCACGATGCAGGACAGCAAAACTGAACAATGTTCAGTCATCTACAGTTGATGCCTGGCAATGTTCAATGAACATCACAATCTATATATCTCAGACCTGAAAGGAAAATACAGAAATATGTATGTTCTCTGTGTCTTTTGTTATATCAGAACAACTTTTACTCACAGAAAGGGAACTCTTTAGGTGACATAGCAACAGATTTTCTATTTGAATCACAGTTTTAAAGAAACCATGCTGCCGTTTTATTACCAAACTAAACTTTATTTTGCACATGGAATTCAGAGCAGAGTGGAGTGTGAAATAGTATTTGATTACATGATTGAGTACTAAACTTTATTCTCATGTGGGGTATTTTCAGAGTTCAGAGATACTGTGTGGGCTACACAGGCCCAGGCATGACAGTCAAAATTCTTAAATTAATTATTGAATATTTACTCTAAGTTTTCATCCTCAGGAATGAAAAGAGAAATGCAGTATATATGAGCTTTCCCTAAATATTCACATGACAATGACACATCCTGATATACTTTTACCCTTTTGTTGTATTAAGCGTTACATTTCACAGCCATAAACTTTGAGGAGCAACAGGTTGGAATAATTGGCGAAAATAACCACAAATAATAACCACTGACAATTACGCATGCGTAAAAATGAATGTAAAAACCTCACTGCCGCTCTTTGTCATTGTCTCAACATTACTGCAGATGATGGGGATGGCAGAGATCCTGAAAAGAGCAGAACAATAAGCTGCATCATAGTAGCTCAACATGCAAAGCTAATTACAGAGTTTACATTTTGACGCATCTGTGCGTAAAATACATTAAAAGTTTAAACTGATAATTGTACTCATTTAAAATGCAGTACTTTGTCGGGGTAGGTGACTGACAGGTAAGAGCAGAAGGGGAATCCCATCTGGTACAACTGATGCGGTCGAGCACCGAGGACCACAGACGGACTGAGCGCGGGATTTCTGCGCTCTGCGCATGTCTCCGCCGACAAACCGAAGATGCTGCTGCGCATTTCATCCTCACTTTTCGATAAGATACTCTCGATGCTAAAACCTTTTGATTTATCCCTGCTCGGTACATTTCCTTTCGCCCTGTCCTGCGCAAATGCAGCCAAGTTTGTGTTTCCTGCGCAACTGACGGCGCAGAGCGGACCTCTCTCTTTTTCTCTTCCGCTGAACGCTGACCTTCTCTCCTCTGGCTCCCGGCGGAGGGAAGCGCCTGGGACACCGTCCATCCACAGCGGAGCGAGCCTCGGAGCTGGACAAGTCTCAGGCTGGGGGGCGTCAAGCCTCCTCCCAGTGGACGCAAGGATGTCTTGGTTTGGGGACACTTTAGGTCTCTGTATGGGGGGATTTGGGGACTGTTCAGCGTGGTTTAACTCGACAAGAACCGCTTTTGTGTCAGATTGTGTCTCCATCCTCTCCGCGTCCTGCCTCGCTGGCACTGCCGCTATTCCCGGGTCAGTCTGATGTTTCAGAGAGGTTTGAGGTTCCCTGGATGGTCCCGGGCCCTTATTGCGCTTGTGTCCACCGGCTTTGGAGTCCAGAGCGTCCTGCTGGCTCTTCGCCTTCCTCTTCCTCCTACGGTAGTTGCCGTTTTCAAACATATCCAGGCACTTGGTGTCCAGCGTCCAGTAGCTGCCTTTGCCAGGCCGGCCCTTCTCTCTGGGCACCTTTATGAAGCAGTCATTCAGGGAGAGGTTGTGGCGGATGGAGTTCTGCCAGCCCTGCTTGTTGTCGTGATAAAAGGGGAACCGGTCCATGATGAACTGGTAGATGCCGCTGAGCGTTGCGCGCTGCTCCGGTGCGCTCTTGATGGCCATGGCGATGAGCGCTATGTAGCTGTAGGGCGGCTTCTGCGGAGGCTCCTGGCGGGCCGGCATGAAGCTCAAAGCAGCAGGAACGACCCCTCCGCTGTCCCCTCCGTACAAGTAGATGAGCGGGGGGCCGGAGAGGCTGAGAGCCGAGGACGGCACTCCGAGAGACGGCAGACGGCCGTGGTAGAGAGTCATGACGCCGGGGAAGCTGTGGTGTGTCCCGGGGAAAGTTGAGCCTGCTCCCGGAGCTCCTCTCCACCACTGACTGACTCCCCAGCCTCATGAGGGCCCCAGAAATGTTAATAATTGTTGTACGTTTGCTGTGTTATGTTGACTTTGCACTGGGAAATAAATTGTCCATCATAAACAGTCGGTGGTGTTCTCAGCCCACCCACATTAATTAAAATTTCATTGCGCTGAAACTCCCTCATGTTCCCCCCCTCTGCCCAACAACCAATGAGGTGCCGGGTTATTCCCTCATCTGTTTATAGAATTAGTCGCTTGATAAGTCTGCCCACCCAGGTTGAATCAAGCTGTGTTTATTTGGAAAAATTTCCGGGCACCCAATACATAAACGCACTGATGTGCTGTTTGAAATATCACGTCCACCCCTGACGCTGAGAGTTGCTCACACAGAGAGAACAAGCAAACATTGCCGAGTCCTTTCTGGGAGTTGCTGTGGGCTCGCTCAAATGAAAACAAAGTGTATAAAAGGGAAAATAACTTCAACTATTTCTTTTAACTCGTGTCAGGCTCAAACCACCCCACTTTATTCAGAGATCTGACGACGCAGGAAATGATGGATGACAGACAAGATATCGTCACAGTAACACTGATACAACCACAGTTCTATAACTGCTTTATACGCAGATATCCTAAGCATCCTATTATTATTATTATTATTATTACCATTATTATTGTTATTATTATTATTATTATCATTGTTGTTCTGTTTTTTTCTAAAAAGGAAACGTTGATTATGTACCATAAAGTTTGTAAAATTTCAAATTTCAGATTTCCCCCTATATTTTTATTCAGTATTTTCCATTAACTGTACCTCCATCTTTAATTTAAGACTCTTTACTAAAACAGTTAAATTTCCAGGAAATTACAATATGCAACTGTAATATTTCACAATAAATCACGTTATTATCCCCTCACAGGCTGTTACTGTGATATTCAACCAAATTCAGAATTTAATTGTGAAATGTATGCAGGTAAGTATAGTCATAGTCACAGAAGCAGTTGAACTGTGAGATTAAACTGAAACACAGTAATTCTGCGGGAGCATATTGCTAAATCACAGTGATGAATTGTACATAAACTGTGAATTTACAGTCAAATTCAGTAAATTACAGGCACATACTGTAATATTACAGTAAAGTAATAGGCATAAACTGTGAGGTTACAGTTAAATAAAGTAATTTTAAAGGAGATAAATCACAGTAATATGCAAGAATAACTACTCTGAGATCACAGTGTGTAGCTGTCATTTCACAACAATTTACTGTAAAAATGACAGTAACTTACTGTGAAAGTAATGCAACAAGTAGCCAGTAATTCACTGTAAATATACAGTCAGATATTTTACAGTGTATAAAAAGAACAGAATTAGTCTGCAAAAATCTCTGTTTCTCAGCAGTTACAGTAAAATCCATACATTCCTGCAAACAATCCTAATCCTAAGCGAATGGCGTTCTCTATCTGCTGATGAAAGCCATGAGATGTGGCTGACACATTCAGGACAAAACCGTAAAGTAATATCACCTTGAGATAAGTTGTTTTGTGAAACTGGTCTGTTAGAGTGTACATTTTGTGAAATCAAATCACACACACACACACACACAAAAAAAAAGAAATAATATGAATACTTTAATTATGACACAAGACACCATCTGTTCCCATTACTTACAGAGCAGTTTATCACAGCAGCTTATACATTTATTATTTAGCTATATCATCCTCTATATGTTTATTTATTTGTGATCATTTGTGTCTCTGTATTTGGTGTATGTATTTATTTCTATCTTGTTTGTAAAGGGACCATTTGCAATATTTAACAAAATGTTACCAGTAGAAATACAATGACTCATTTTATTTTTCTGATGTTCTCATTTGTTATTAAAGCGTATTTTCATCTGCAGTCTCTGTGCAAAACTTAACTTACAGTTGATGACACATAGTGCACATATAAGAGAACACAGAGCATTACATCACACACCATGCCAGCAACCAGTGTAGCCTATGTTGGACAAATTAAAAGAGAGAATATTTTCAAGCTAAAGCAACAGAGTGCCGTCAGTAGTTATGGACTTGAGTAGCTTCTAGCAGACTTTTTTAAGGGTTAGAAGCCAAACAGTTTGGTACCATTGATTTAATGTGATGGATCTGTTCTTGGTCTCAGCATGGGCTCAATTAGTTTTGGCTTACCTTAATCACTTTATTTTTAAATAATAAATATATAAATAAAAAGAGGAGTTTTATTTGTGATTGGCACCCTTACGGGGATTGCTGGTGGTTTCAGGGCCCCAGGTAAATGCTGGTTCTGGGGAAAAGGTGGATCACAGATTAACAAGACTGTATTATTAAGTAATTGTTCTAAATAATTAGAGATAGGGGAATTTAAGAAAATAAGCTAATGTAGGGCCTGTCCTACACTTTTGGGAGCGCTAAATAGGATTTGGTTTGAGGCTGAAATAGCACAGATAATATACATAAGCTTGTAAAGACTAAAATGGGAGCCATTAGCAGCAATGCTAACTTTAAATAGACTACAGTAAAAAAAAGTATTTGTCTATTACCCCCTAACCCCATAAATGGTGCACTTACACCAGCCTGCAAATGTCATTTATTAAACTTCAATCGGGAGCTGCAGTGCTGGCAAGCGGTCCTAGTTTGTGTTGACTGTCATTCTTGTGTTGTTAATTTATTTTGTTTATAAAACCGCAAAATGTGATTTTTCTTTTCATCACAGAATCCTCGGAGTGCTTATTTCATATGGGACAGTAAAATACACATTTCGCCTGTTTCTGAGCTTTTTGTTTTGTCACTTTATTTTTTCTAGTGAAAAGCATGAAATGTTTGTTTAGAAAGTTCAGTTTTTATTTCATTATTGTCTCTTCTTCATTTAAAAAAAAGAAGTCTTTTTTAGGGGACCCTAGACAAGAGGGGCCCCTGTGCAACTGCTGATATCGCTTCATCAGTAAGGCCAGCTCTGAGCTTATGTAATTGATCACAACAACTGTGCAATATATACCACTTGTGTAAAGCTTATATCCAACACCACCAAGTCCAACAACTCACCTCATTATTTTTTGTCCACACCCATCATCATTTTAGTACCAACAGCACCAAGTCACACTCTGAATGATCAGAGCTTCATAGAGGTCAATATATTTGTTAATCACAGCCCATCTGTTCTTATTATTTTGTCCCGCCTTTGTTGGTCCACTATCAGTTATCAGAGGGAATTTGGGGCCTGGATGGTTCCCTGAATCAACAGGATTTAGGATATGTATATCTAAATAAATTCCTGATAAGTCTTGCTCGATTTTGGCTCTCCATTTTAATATCAAAAATACACAATTACACAATTACATTGCACATAGAAAATACTGATTGATATAAAACTTATAAGTCACTTAGAAAAAGCCATGTCTAACTGATGGCGACTCTGCTCATTTGATAAAGTGTCCTGTTATAGATTTTGGCTGTGTGTGTATCAAAGTGGAACTAAATAAAACGTGGTGTTTTAATTGTCTTTTGAGAAGCTGCAGGCAGGCACTTAGGACTGTATTGCCTTACAAGGACAACATGGACAGTGTATTATTTGTAGATGTGAGCATGATGCTTTATATTATGTATTTTCCTGTTTATAGGTCAAAGGAGGATTATAACAACTTTACAAGTGCGCACAGCTGGCTCCTGCTTACATTAGGGGTTTGGAGCTTTCAGTGGATAAACTCAGAAGTTGCTCTTTTCTCTGTTTCTCTCTCAGCAGACGGTGATTCATTAGCAAATAAAACTAAACTAACATGCAAGTATTAGACATGTACAGGCCACGGCAAGCAGCATTTGACATTTTCAAAGGGCAGCTGCTGGAAAGTTCTTTCCATCCATACTGCAGAAGACACGTTTTAGAACGGATACTAATGCAAAAGCATTTATCTGTCAGCCGGTGCACTATAGGAGCCTGTGATGTAAGCAGCTGGAGTTCTTAAGAGGGCTGTTATCCCAGTGTTCAAGCTATAGCCTTTAAGACACATAGACCCAGGTCAGCTGCAATTGAAAAGCATGCTATATTTTTTGACACAATTCAACTCACTAACCTCAAACCTCACTAATGTACATCCTGATTAACATTACATGACCAGTGTGATAAATCATTTCACGTAATTCACAAAATGTTCTATTTAGATGGAGATCAAATAATGTTTCAAATACATAAGCAAATAGATAGCCCAGCTTTTCATTTATAATTTTGTGTCACAGCTTACTGTACCATTAATTGATGTTCAAGAGACTGTTTTTTTTTTCATGTCAACTACCTGATAGGTTGACCAAACAGTTCTAACCAGGCAAACTCAACAAAGGCCCAAAGGTTCGACTGTTTTCTGCCCTCTTAAAAAATTCAAAAAGCATGACCTGTGAGGCAGGGTGCTTATCAGTTTCTTCCTAAATTGATTTGGGAAAATGTCAAAAAAAAGTTTAAAGGGTAACTTTAGCATTTTTAAACCTGGACTCAAGTTTCCCATGTTTTTGTGTCCAACTGACTAATGGGAACAACAATTTTTGGAACTGATCCATTAAGAGCACTGCTGCCAGCAACTGCAAAACAGGCTACAACGCAATGGGCAACTGAGCACAGTGATTTTACGTCCGTTAAATGCTTGTTTTTGCCACTGACAAGCTCAGATTGTTGAAAAAGATCCCTTTCTGTTAAGAGTAAGATCCTTTTTATTTAATAGCCCCAAAATTATATTGCCAAACACACCAGACTCTATTAAAATAAACTGTAATTTGATCATTGTCAAACATACTTCATTCAAAGTAAACAGAAACAAAATTTTAAAAAAATAAATTTTCGTTCATCTTTTCACTATTACAACAGTCACCAACTCTGGTTTGGTTAAAATAAGCCCTCAGTTCACCAGTTAGATTGACAATATGCTGGCTCCATACACGCTGAAATTACTGTTTATTTAAATGTCTGGTGGGTTTGCCAGTAGCGATTATGGGTCTGTTTCTGGTTAAACAAAAAGGATCTTATTTTTAAACAAAAAGGTCTGTCTCTGTAGGGATCATTTCCATAATGTTGTCAGATACTAAGAATAACAACCTGAGCCTGTCAGTGGCAAAAACAAGTATTTTAGTGGACTGACATACATTAAGCCTGTTTCACCACATCTGGCTGCAGCCCTCTTGCTCCATACTGGACCAGTTTCAAAAATAATTGACTCCATTAGTCACTTAGACACAAAAACGGGAAAATAGGATCCAAGTTTAAAAATACCAGTTATCCTTTAAAGATCTTTTGGATCTGTTTCCTTCATTGCATGCAGCTCTAAGTTAAGTCAAGTTTACTGTAAAAGATGTAACAGTATATTAACACAATACTGTATGTTACTTTGAAAAGCCCTTCCAGACATGCTCTGAAACAAAAATACCCTGCTTTGTCTAATAATTTGCTTCTGATATAGTTTTCCCATAAAAAGTTCAATTATCTCAGTAAAATACTTAAAATGACTCACACTCTACCCTAATCTACTCCTCCCCCACTGGAAGACCTAAACTGTATGAATATGCAAATCTTTTTCATTTCAAAAGTTTAACTGCTGGAAACAAGAAGTCTCCTTCTTCATCAGAAAGTGCTTTCTCATGCATGATGGAAATTCCAAACTGGTTGTGATGTCAATACATTAAAGGTATATATTTTTGGGGGGACATGTCCCCCTCAGTGTTTAGAACATATGCATTTGTTCCCACTAATAAAACGTGGAAGTGGCAGAGGACTTATTTTGAAAAAAATTAAAGACATTTACACCACAGATTGATACAGAAATGGCACTAATTGGTGCATAAAATTTCCCCAGAATGCAGAGGGGTACTCTAAACCTTGTCAATAAAGTGTCTGTCACAAAGTCAAACCATTTAAACACTAAGCTCGTGACAATGTGTCCATTCACTGGTATTTTCTTGTAAACAGGCAACTTGTAATTATGAGAATAAATTTGGGGGAGAAATGCAAACTCAATCAGCTGCAAGTATTACAGTCACTGTGTGTATGAGTTTTAGCTGAAGACTGAATAAGTCAGCTGTATTATATTAGTGTTGTCAGTTTGCTAGGATTATGGTCTGGCCTTTTGTCATTAACTCTACATTGAACCTTTCACCCTCTGCCAGTTTGTAATCCAAGTTCAAAGGCCTGGTATTTGGTGACATCTTGTGGACACACAGAAAACTGCAATGTTATATTAGCATAGAAAAGTGTTTGATAAGAGATTAAACATTATATGGAATGGCTTTAATCATTACCACCATAAAGTCACCATAAAGTTCTAGTTATTATTTTCAGACCCACTTTTTGAACGATACATTCTGACTTCTTCTGAAACTGTCTCATAACTTGAAATAATTTGTTAACTAAATCACACTGAGTGTTTAAGAGAATCTCAGCCTTTTCTTTTACTCTGAATAGTTAACTTGCATGGCTTTATACAAGTCAGTTGTTTCCTCTGATGATGATGGTTAATATCCACTTCAGTCTCTTCATCATTCTACATATACTTGAAAAACCCTTAAAGGAATAAAAACAGATGAGTTTTTTTGGTTGAACAAACTCTTTATTACAATTGAAACTTGGCTTGTAAGCTCACCTTGAGCTAAGGAAACATTTCATCCCCCAAATAACCATCTGTACATCAATTTCTCACCACGTGTTACATTTCATTCTTGAAGAAAACTTTACCTTTTTCAAAAGCCGCTGGTTAACGTAGAAATCAAAAACTGAGAAAATTCTTGATGAACTGCAATTAACAGAAAAACAATATCAAAACATCTGTTTACAAACTCTCACGCAACTCATGTATTATAATGCAAGTCTCATTAATCCAGTTGTATGCTCATTACTTTGCAAACAGACAGCCCTTTCCAACAGGGAGCTGAACTGAAAATGAAATTTATCAATGCTCTCTTCAAAGCCAGACTCCACTGACAAAAACAGTAGTTTTACCTTACTGAACATGGGAGCTGCTGGTCTACTGCTGCCTTGATCAGCTGGTTACTTGGTGTTGTTGTGCGACTTTGGTGTGTAAGGGTTAGTTTGGATTCAAAGTCACACAAGACCACTAATAAACTATCGATTGAATTCATCATAACACGTAGTGAGTAATTGTTATACAAAAGGTTGTCTGGGAGTGTAATATTCTTTTAAGATTAAATTAAGTATTTAGTTGAGGTAAGACAGCAAAGGAACAAAGTTTAAACGTATTACTTGGTAATGCAGAAAAAGCGTACAAAACTGACTCAACTCTACAGAGATACTCTGGAATACCACCAGTCTGTTAGTCAACACTATGTCAGAGGAGACAATAAAACAACAACTCAAACAATAGCAGATCAGCTTAACTGTCTTTCAACCTTTTGAACCTCAAGTTAGGTGACCTCAGTCCTCTCGGATGAAGTTTGATCAGAGGTCACTGATGTGTTGTGTGGATTCTCTGTCTGCTTTGGAACAAGAAGATATTTCACCGCCCAGTGCAGCAAGGACTGTGCAACTTTGAAACGACCGAAATCCTGCAGATTCTGTCCTGACACTTGGTAAGAGTAAGAGAACAGCCTGCCATCACTGTGAACGGTGGGACTCTTCCTTGAGACAGTCCCTACAGTTTGACCCTGTCTGTGACTGCTGCCCTCTTCGGCCCCGGAGCCTGCCTGAGAGTCAAAGAGCCAAGACGGAGGGCTCCCACTGATCTGAGCTTCCTCCGCTTCCTCTTCCACTAAGGTGGTCAGTGCTTCTGGTGATGGCTCACTTCTCTTTCTCTTTCTTTTTTTCCCCTCAAAAGTTTCTTTTTCCAAAATCTGGTTTTCCTTGTCCAAAGCCGGAAGATTTTGTTGTACTGTGCTGGTGTGGTGTTCGTCTGTGGCAGGCAGCATGTTTGATGGTCTGCTAAAAGGCTCTGGTGGACTCACAGAAGTTGAAGAGACAGCAGTGGTGGGGAGGCTAGTTGAGTGTGGCTGTCTCTGGTATGGCGGGAGGTAGCTGTTCTCTCCTTTGCTACTCTCTGATGTCTGCCGGGATTCCTCCAAACTGGTGACAGGACGTTGCATGCTGGTTAAGACTGCAGAATGATCAGACTTGAATTCAGTGGCAGTGGGACTGTGAGGTGACTGGGTTGGTGTTGCTTCTGGGGATGCATCAGAGGATACTGAGGTTTCACATGGTGGAGGAAAAATGTCCCAAGGGTTGGTTAAAGGCCGGATGTCGCAGTCAAACATCAGGCCCTCATGTAGCATACTGTCCTCCACGGGACAAGGTGAATTCTCATTGTCTCGATGTGTCTCTCCAACTGCTGGCTTGGCTGTTCGCCAAGCGACAGAGGGCAGCGTCGTCTCTGAAGGTTTGCGGACTTGAAGTAACTCTCTCTGTCTGTCCTCAGAGGTGGCAGAAAGCCCACTTGTTCCAGCATTCAGCAATGTTTGCAGCTGCTGAGTATCTTCCTCTGGGATGATAAGACACTTTAAGGGGACAGTGAAACATTTCATTCCCTTATATTTGACCCTGTCAACGTCCCAGCTTGTGGCAGTGGACTTATCTGTGTGGGTTAGCGATGGGATGTAAGTTGAGGTGGAGGGCTGCGGGCTTACTGGGCGGCTGCTTGCTGCCAGCCTCTCCTGAACATCCTCCAGCACAACCTGCAGACAGTCATGCTGCCACTCCCCCAGGAGCTCTGATAAATCAAACCCACACTGGCTCTTCTGAGAGTCCTCCTGACCCAGCAGGGCCCTCCATGTCTTACAGACCTTCAGCCTGATGGAGGGCAGTGTCATGCAGCAAGGGGTGTTGTCTTTAACTGGACCGGCTGCGGTCGAAGCCAGCTCTCCAACTGATAAGAAGAATCTGCATTTAGTCTGTTCAAGGGCCATGTGAAACTGCAGCCGGTAGTCCTGAATGCACACGGTGGTGTTGACCAGGCTGGTGAAACACTCGCGGTCCTCCTGCTCCTGGAGATGCTCCCAGGCTGCTGCCGTGAGGATGGCCGGGATCTGGAGCACCCCGTCGGATAGGAAGAGCAGCCCTGTTGGGCCCTCAGAGCCTTGAGCCTGGGACTGAGACATCTGACCCACCCCGATGACATGAGCCTTGAGCCGCCCGCTACTGCTCCCCTCCTCAGTGCCATAGCTCAGGATCAGACTCTCTATCCACGGAGACAGTGTGCTCCGGGCAGATCTAGGCATGTTTGTAATTTCAAGCTGTGAGTCTCCAGCTATGTTCCGTCAGGCACACAGTGTCAATGCTCATTGGTTCCTCCATCACAACATCAACCTGGGAGCCAGAAACACACGAAATATCACTTATGAGATATTATAAAATACTAATTTGTTGGGTTAACATGGCATTCTGATAACACCACAGAGAGCAGTTAGAAATGAAGCGCGAAAAACTTACCGGACTGCGCCATACTGACGTCTCAATAACGGGCAGTTTTACAGCTATGTTGCATGATTCTGTCTTATCATAATACTGATCTTGCCTATCCTAAACACGTAGTTGGTGCTATTACCTTAGTGCTGTCCTGTGCAAAACATAATAATGTTTACGTTTGACGAAAGTTATGGCGGCGACTACTGTTTCAAGTTGCTGTAAGGTAGCAGCAGACTGAAGACAAGCTATCCTTCAAAATAACAGCGCAAATGTTGGTGTACTTTTACATAAATCAGTCAATGTGACCATGAATACATAGATATTGAAAATGTGCTAATTCATCAAAACATACCCATTGTATTAGGTGATGTATATTACTAAAAAGTACACCAAAACTATACTAGTTTGGTTTAGGTTGTACTCACACCGGAAATGCTGTTTGGTTGTATTTCAGATAACTTTGTGCTGACGCTTCGGTTTTGTGGCCGCGTTCCGCTTCTTTCTTTCTTCTCACTTTGTATATCCAATTGAAAATCTAGACTAGGATAGCGCGAAAGAGTTTTATGTATCTTGATGTCAAAAGATATTTTGTACAAATTAATTCACATCGCTGAACTTATAACTGTTACACAGCGATTTATCCGCAATGGTGTTTGCGCACAGGTTGCCTTTAAAGTATTGGAACGGTGTTTATCTACACGCTTTCCGCCTTGCTGATGCTACATTCAGGTGCCACATAAATTCTAGAGGTGTTCTTACGGTTCTTACCTAAGTTGTTGAAAGCTTGGATTAATTACGCACACGGTCTAAAGCTATTGAACGAATTTGTTGTCTTTAGTCACAAGATGGCTTTTTATGTGAATATGTTTGATTATTTTTATCTCTACCTGGATATGTAGCCCATGTACTTTTATGTATGTATAAACAGGAGTTTCGTATTTCTCACATTTCCTTTAACATTGAATGCAGCACAGTACATGTCTTCACGTCCAGTTACAACATTCTCGCCTGGAGTGATTCATGTTGTCCTAAATGCAGTTAGGGACAGCCCGTGCTCGTAAAACAAGAAAAGCGCATTTCGTAGTGTTAAGGTAAGACTTTAAAAGCATACAATTGAATTGTCAAAAGGAAAAATATGACAACAAGTTTGAACCATAGTAAACATACAGTTGAGGGCTCAAGCCTATGATAATGTGTTTGTAGCTTCCCCCCATTTATTACTAGGCTAACCAAGTTAGACTGACGTTAGCTAAATTACCTTTTGCATTAAATTGTGTAGATTTTTGCCGCTGACATTCTGTCGTCTTTGACAAAGTAGCTGTTGTTTATCGAGGTGTTGGTTGTTTTGCTATTAGCCTAGCCTTTACGCACCATTTTCACCAGCAGCTTCACCAAACTTATTTTAGGAACCTGTCAGTGTAAGACGTCTTACGAATCGTTAAGTTTTCTCACATTATTTGGCAAACAAGTGACTGACTTAACAGTGCATTATATTATTTAAGTTGCATTTCTAATATTTGGATTTTGTTAACTCAGCTACCTATCTCCTCTGGTTTGTGTAGTAGCATTAGTTGAGAACTAATTAGCCAGACTAGTAGCTTGCAAACCGATTGTTAAAGACAATTTTTATGGGAACAGGTGTTGTGTGTTGTATTTTGTGCAAGCCGAATTGAAGACTGTCATCTGTTTATTTATGCAGAGTCAAGCCTAGACATGCCCGATTCTGTATCGAGTGATCCCGGTTCGAAGGTGTCGGACCCACAACATTCCCAGAAACTCCTCAGGGTGCTTCGCACCTTCTGGCAAGAGCAGAGTTTCCACGATGCACTGCTGGTGGTTGATGGAGAGGAGCTTCCTATCCAGAAAAACATCCTGGCTGCTGCCAGCCCTTATATCAGGTTAGAACATCTGGAAGTAAAATCTGGTGTTCAGCACAGAGTCAGCCACACCAGCTCTGATATCATCACATTTGTTATTTTTGGCTGGTGTCTGCAGTGGTAAAGCAACATGGGCGTGTCCACTGTCACTAAGCAGTGTACTGCTGAGAGTTATAAATGTACATCACGTGCATCTAGTTTTTATTTTCATGTTTGACATATTCAGTACTGTTGATGTTTTTGGTTTCACCTCCACTTTTTCTGGTAGGACCAAGCTGAACTACAATCCTCCAAAGGAAGATGGGTCCACATACAGAATCGAGCTGCAGGGGGTCTCCATGCCCATCATGAAACAGATCCTGGACTACATCTTCAGCGGTGAAGTGAGTTCAGAGGTTTTTAAAAAAGCATAATGACACACTAAGGTTTTTAGGCGTGGTAAGCTTGAGTAATTATTTCCTGCCTGTGCTGATACATAGTTGTGGTTATCCCTTTGGCCTGTCCTTTACACACAGATCACTTTGAGTGAAGAGACCATCCAGGACATGGTGCAGGCATCTGACCTGCTGCTCATGACTGACCTCAAGTCCTTGTGCTGCCAGTTCTTAGAGAGCTGCATTGCTGCAGAGAACTGCCTTGGCATCCGGCTCTTCTCCCTGCACTACTGCCTTTACCACGTCCACTATGCTGCCACCGAGTTCCTGCAGACACATTTTGGTGACGTTGCACGCACTGAGGAGTTCAGAGAGCTGCCCCCTGACCGGCTCTGCGAGGTGCTGGCCATGGAGAAGCTGAATGTGGGCAATGAAAAGCATGTGCTGGAGGCAGTGGTGCGATGGTTTGCACATGACCCGGAGAATCGCAGGGTGGGTGATGCTTCCTTCAGGTTCAGGGTGGAGATAAGAGAGTATCTGAAAAATGTAGACGGATAACTTTTTGCTTAACTGACCAACTGCTGATCAGAAAAATAATCTCTTGTCAGTGTTGGAGTTTAGTTCATTTTAGACTGGGATAAACCAGGACAGTCACACATTTGCACACATTTGCTCTGGCCTTTTAACAATAGATGTTAAAATATATTTCTGGATAATCTCTTACAGGATCTAATCTGTGGGTGTCATGTTTAAACCCCTTTAGTACAAATCACATTGACTTCTCCACAGCTAAGTATTTTGTAAACATGTTGTGTTGTAAAAATGTAAATATAATGTTTCTAGGAATCCTTTGGTTTCACTTTATTTCTACATGATATAAAAAATCATCAAGTCTGTAATGTACTGCAAACTTTTTCAATACCATCTGCACTTAAACTGCGTAAACACTGCCAAAAATTAACGTAAAGTTATTGTTCACTGTGATTGTTAACACAATTCAAACAAGTCTCGTGATTCTAATTATTGTTATAAGAGTGAATGGGAATCAATGGCATCCTCCTGTACCACTGGAGAAACTTGTTTTTTTCCCTCCAACCCACAGGACATAATTATCAATTTTGTAGTTCAGTTTTAGCATCTTTCAGCTCATTGTTTTGGTTTTACTGCCTGCTTATTAATTATCAAACTTTTTTCTAGCAGAATCAGGGAGCTCTGATAAAATCCTACTCTACAAAACCTGCCCAGCACCAAACGTAAGACAAAGTTAGTGACATTAGTATACGTGCACAAAAAATAGGTTTTTTTTGCCCTTATTTTGAAAAAGACAATATTCCAACTAAGCTGTTAAAATTGCTAATGAAACTGAATTTTCCACTTATCATCCCATTTATGTGCAATCAGGCATACTGTGATTACCATGCCCTAACATGTTGTTTATCCGGTCAAAATATAGAAAAGTAAAATGGCTGGAGCTACTTGTGCCATTTTCCTTCTTTGCATCAAAATAGATTTTTTTATAGTTTCCTCACCGATAGTAAACTTGTTCACCCGTGTGAACACAGCCTGCCTCTTTCATTCCTTCAACCACCCTGAAAAGGTTGGTGTTGTGATATTCACACATATACAAAAACCTGTTGATATGTAAGTCTTTCATAATTTTTAAAAGTAGGTGTGTTTCTCTTTCCAACTAGAAATAGAGGCTTTTTTTTTGGGCATGCATCTGTACCACACAGCATTGCAAACCAGTGGCTAGTTGGTCTGTGTACTACAACACACAGAGCTGAGCGTACACAGGCAAGAGGCCGTGTGTCCCAAACTGCAATGGCAACCCCTGGTTGAGATGCATGTTCTAAATGCACTGTTTACATGTCCAAAGAATGCCCCTAAAGACAAATAATACTGACATATGTCTTAACCAGAAAATGCTACATTTGCAATTAGGCCTAATTTGGAATATCCAAACAGAATATGATATTTACATGAGCCTATCAAATTCTGAATATTATCATATTTAGAATAATAGTGCAATGTAAGAGTACATGTAAACATAGCCACCGACTAGTTTGTAACTGGGAACATTTAGCAGCTAAAGGGCCAGATATTTTGTTTCAATTGTTGGAGAGCAAAAGAAACCTAAAAAGGGAGTGAATATTGGTCCTAGATTTGCCAGGTGGAGACGCACATCTCAACATGAATGCTAATGTATCTCTGTGTCTGCCAGATGTGGAAATAGGCAACTTCTTCCCAACTTTATAAGATGTTATGTCAGTGTTGTGTCGACAGCTTGTTCCTCTGCCCCTAAGTGGCCCAAAAAAGTGAATTTATTTGGCTCCAAGTGCTGCGAGCTTGTGTTTGTTCCATAAACCAAGAGTGAGTCTTCCATCTGTATGTGTAGGTGCTCATGAAGGAAGTGATGTCTGCAGTGTGGGTGCAGGGCCTGGATGCAAGCTACCTGAGAGAGCAGGTAAAAAGTGATGGTCAGATTCAAATGTATGATGTGGGTGTCAGATTGTTTCCCTAACTCAGTAGCTAACCCCGTTGTGTGTTGCATGATATCCTATCAGGCCATGGGAGAGCCGCTGATGAGGGAGGTGATCAGAGAATACTGTCAGCAGGTGCTGGGGGCTGGTCCGCTGCAGGGGGAGGCTCTGCTTGCTGCCTTCAAACCCAGAGGTTACTCTGAGTGTATTGTTATCGCCGGAGGAGAGGATCGCAAGTGAGTCACTGTCCACCATCTTTATTTTTACTATTTGGACTTCACATTTTTATCATCAGCATTACTATTATCATAATCTTAAATGTTAAGTTGAGAGCTTCAGTGTCTAAATATGACTTACAAAGAAGCTTTTCACTTAACTTCAAAAACATTTTGGGAAAAAGACTATGACAGAGGAAAATAATGGTATTTTAGGTCATGATGAGGTCACCCAGATGACATGGTCACCTCACATCTTTTTTCTGATATGATAATTTTTGTCCTGTACAGAACCAAGAAGCCAATTGCTGCAACACGCTGCATGTGTCCGCTCTATGACACCAACAGACAGGCCTGGATCGAACTACAGCCAATGAGTGTCGCCCGTGTCGGCCACGGGGTGGTTGCTGCCGGTTAGTGCTGGCTAGGCCAGGAAAATACATTCACTACAACTGAAGCGATACAGATAGCACATCTGTAACTCATGTCATGAATGACTGAATGAAAGATTCTTCTTCAACTATTTAGCAGAACAAACATAATGTCCAGCAAATACAAATGTGAGTAATGACATTGTGTTTCCTGTCTGTTAGAGGGTTTTCTGTTTGTCATGGGCGGAGAAGATGAACACCACACAATCCTAGACAGTGGAGAGAAATATGACCCTGACTCCAACACCTGGAGCCCCATACAGCCAATGCTACAGGTATACTCACCCTTTTCTGTAACCACACTTCTCCTGAGGCTTCAGCTGTTAAAATTATCCCTCTATTATCAGAAATAAAAATGGCCGAGGGTGATCTTTGCATTAGATTTTTTAAAATTATTTTTTTTATTAGATGTTTCTATCAAACAGATGTTGAAAAGTTTTAAAGGTGCAATTTGCTGAAATTGTCAGTTACTCTTTGTTCATCATACTGCCAGCAAAAGTGAAAGCCAACCCCAGATTCACTCTTGTTCAGGGCTACAACTAAGGATTATTTTCATTGTCGATTAATTTGTTCATTATTTTCCCAATTAATCGATTAGTTAATTGGTCGAAATGGCAAAAAACGTTGACCAGTGTCTCCCCAAAACCTAAGATGATGTCCTCAAATGTCTTGTTTTGTCCACAACACAAAGATAATTAGTCCACAGTTACAGGGAGGTAAAGAAACCAGACAATAGTCATGTTTACATTGTTTTTTTTCTAAAAAAAAAAAACTGATTGATCAATTATCACATTTGTTGGCGATACATTTAATAGTTTACAACTAACCAATTAAATGACTCTCGTTTTCTTTATTTCTTTATTTGCATTTCTTCCAGCGCTCTGTCTGCAATTTTCTTAGCTTTCTCTTGACTGTGTGCTGCCTATGGTCTGGTAACAGGTTGTGTTTTTCAAAAGTCCCAACCTCACCTGCACTCTGTGTCAAGGAATTTCCCCGACACAGCAAAATATGGAGAAAATAAAATACAGCCAGAGGGCAGAGTCTCTGCAGATACACAATCACACACTTTTAGTGGGTGTTAAGTGGTGATCAAAAGAGATTACCTTTGAATGAGTCAATGTGTATTTAAAAAACTTGAATAGTATTGTTATTTTTATTTTTTTCAAAATGATAGATTTTGCTGTTGGTATTTGCTGCTGTTTGCAGCTGTCTGTTTTGCTGATTTTTAAGCAGGTAAATGATCAGGCCACCACACAAAGTGCATTTCCGCAGCCATGTTTGAATGCTCTCTGACTTCTGTAGTATTTTAATTCATGACCACTAGGTGCCAGCAGAGCTGCAATACAGGTCGAGGTTAAACCCAAGTTGGCAGCACAAGCAGATTTGACACAGACTACATGTTCAGTTATCTGCTTACACTTTTTAGAGAACAGTGTTGGCATTCATATTGTATATTGAATATATATTGTTTCTAAATAGTCTCTAAATGCTTAAGTGTGAAAATCAGACTTCAATATATTGTTAATAATGTTTTGATAGATAAGAACATCAAATCTAAGTGATATAATGTAAACCACTACCTAAAATATCAATCAGTGTTGGAGATATAAAAGTAAAGCTTGGTGTCATAACTGTGTTTTAAGTGTGATTGAAAATTTTCTAAAGAGCCCAAAAGTGCTTACGTGTGTGGTTGGATTATCATGTCTAGGCTCGTCAGAGCTTTGGTGTGGTGGAGCTGGACGGTCTGATCTATGTTCTTGGAGGAGAGACCAAAGAAACAGAACTGCTCACCGTTGAGGTGTATGACCCTCACTTCAATACCTGGAAAATGCAGACCAGCATGACCATGGTCCGCAAGGTAATAACACATATACAAATATCACATTAACAGGACGTAGAACATGTGACACTGTTGATTACTGGGACACAATAATGCCACAACACACTTGTAACCTTCATATCCCCACTTTATTGTTTAATGAAATGTTGTAAATTATTATTTTTTTAAATTAGATCTAAAGCAGGGCTTGGAAATATCACTTAAAACCAATATTACGATTATTTATGACATTGAACCACAGTAACTATTAATAGCCAAGATTCTCCATCCCCGCGGTGGAGCTCATATTAACTCTCATAGATAAATCATGGATTATGATAGAGTACAATTTATTGGATATATTCAGTAGTTAAGGACTTCTTAGTATTTATTTGCTGAAATAGAAAAATCAAACTGAAATATGTTGTATTTCATCAAAATAATGAACATTATAGAAAGATCTAAATAACACTTAATGGCTTATTTTATTTCCTAATTATTTCACATAATTCTTATAAACCTGTGTCAAAATAATGTCACATAAATTACCTGCTTCAGCCTCCAGACTGCAGTCTGGGAGAAAAGGGCTGCTAACTTCTGTGTTATTATATTTAGAAGCTTGTAAACAAAACTCTGAACTCTGCTTGATTCTAGAGGAGCTGTAACATTTATTTTTTGACAACATGTAGCTCAAAATGAACATCCACTGTTACTTTCACGGATCACCGCTAACCTCACTCCATTCAAACATCCAAGATACCGTACTCCCTGAGCTCATAACACCCCCTTCTGCTCACTGGCGAGACACACACTGCGCTGAGCACTCCCAGTGAAGCCGTGCTCCTCACTGTTTGTGACAGTATTTACATTAAGCTTCATTTTGGCCTGCATCATGTCATGTTGACTGAAGACACAGTGCGTCTGCATGACCATCATGACATCTGTTTTGTGTACTAGCTCTTTCTCCACTGCGACCGCCCAGCTGTCTTTCTCAATTGACTTGTTTTTAACTCCGACTCTGTCAGGGTCTCCACAGGTCCTTGAAATCCTTAAAGGTTTGTAATTTTGAGGGGGAAAAATAGATAATAGACATAAATAGACATGGATCACTGAAAGTGCTTGACTTAATATATTTTGTGCAAGAATAAAAACTTGAACTTCTTTTGATATTGTCTGTCTTCAGTGTATCACAGCACAACTGTACAATTTAATTGCTGTTTGTGAGCTCTGTAAAGCCAGATACTTTTCATTATAAAAATTCTCACTTTTGTAACAGTAATTAACTTCTGATCCATGTCTCAAACTGGTATATGGGCCGGTACAGTCCTTCTAAGTCCTTGAATTTGACATGAACAAATGTGGGGGAACCCTGTCTCATGCACTCTTTTACTCTCACCTGGTACCAAATATTTATACAAAATATTTTAAATGAAGCTGTAAGGAACATTAAAGTAAAAGACACCTATGTCTGAATGAATTTTTTTGCACTTTCACTCCAAAGACTTTTTTTTAATCTGTCAGCGCCTCATGTCTCTGTCAGTACTTGTATTTATCTTTTATTATTTTCTATTCTTATTTTAAAATAGTTTACTTTTTTTACTCTTATTTTTGCACAATGGGTTGGAGAGTAACGCAATTTCAATTCTCTGTATGTCCTGTACATATGTGGTATTGACAATAAAGAGACTTTGACTTTGAAAATGCCCTCGCTTTAACAGATAGATCAAACTAGCATTATTATGCAATCTATGTCTGAAAAGGGCTGTGATACTGGTTCCAGTTATGTTTGGATTAATTTCTCAGCCTTAATCTATAATTTATGTTCTGCTGATATTGACATGGGTGCTACCTCCCCTTAGAAGAAGATATACTTTATTAATCCCTGAGGGGAAATTCAATTTTATTTCACTCTGTTGTCATATACACACAGGCCTGAGATACACACATGTGCAAACAGGACCTATACATGCATTAAATGGAAAGATGTGCCCAAGGACAGGCGCCTCGAGCAGTTGGGGCTTTAGTGCCTTGCTCAATGGCACCATGACGGTGCCCAGGAAGTTACCTGGCACCTCTCCACATTTGGTCCGGACGGGATTTGAACCGACGACCCTTCAGTTCCCAAGTCAAGTCCCTATGGACTGAGCTACTGTCACGCTGAGCTTTGTCAACACAATAACAAGAGACCATCTTGTGATGCCATCACTCGATGCTGCGATACAGCAATCCGTAACTTCAAGTGGATGTAGGCCAGGGGCGTTAAGCGGAGGGGCAATGACCCTTTCCCTACTTCCTACCCCTACTTCCACAGCCATCTTCACATTTGACCTTCATTGTGATCTCAACTACACACAGGACTGGAAATTAGCATCAGTCACCAGCCAAGTGCTGTTAAAATATGCAAGTGGCTGCTAGATTTGCCTCACTCACCAACCAAAAAAAAACAATGGTTATCTATTGAGTGGCTGGTACTGTAGATTTTGGAATCCACCATCACAGTGGCAGGTGGACAAAAAAGTTTATTTCCAACCCTGACTACACACCTGTAAAGTTTTGTGACTGCATTTTGCACGGTTGTTGTGCTATTAACTGACAAAATTAGTCCACAGACAGACAGACCGAAAGATAAACACCTGGCAAAGTACTCAAAACGGCTTTTGGGGTAGTTTCCGCTACAGTTGGTGTCACATTGTGTCATGATCTCACACACACACACACACACACACACACAAAGACTTACAAAGTGAAATCAGTACCAGCCGTTGAGACGCAGCTGTGGCTGGAAATAAGTATATTGCCCTAAAGCCATTGTTGATCACTGTTATTGTACAGTGCACATAGTTACTGTAACCTAGAATGTGTTCAGGTTTTTTCGAGATTGCCACAAGGACTATCAAAAAATAACTCAATCCTTGTTAGTTGTGCCCTGCTAGCAAAGGGGGCCATACTGTTTTGTTGTTAACATAGGTGTAAATTTCAGGAAGGTCGCAGGGGACTAATTCCCCTCAATTTTTGGAACATGTGTATTTTTCCCCAACAATCAAAACATGAAAGGAGCAAAGGACTTTTATTTCAAATAAATTAAACACAAATTGGTGAAAAAATCACCAGAAGGCAGGAAAATAGGCATTTGATGCTCAAAATTTCCCAGGGGAGAACTCCCAAATGCCCCATTTCATTTATGTCCACCTCAGTGCTGAAATAAAAACCTGCATCCTTTTAATAAACAGAGACTAGCTAGGGCTAGAATGAAGGATTTGTTTTTATTATTTAATAATTTTTACATTTACATGAATAATCATTCAGTTTATGAAAAGTAAGAAACGAAGGGGAAAAAATTGCCATTAGAATTTAGGTTGATTAAAAAAAATAGCCCATGGTGATGTCTTCAAATAACTTGTTTTATTGGACCACCAGTCTCACAACAACAATCATGTTTAGTTATTAGTGACATATAAGAGGGAAGAGGGACAACTAAGAGATAAAAATATTTAACAAATGATTGATCTGTTATAAATTTGTTTATGATCACAGGGTTCTGTGGCTTAGGGTTTAAGATACTGACTGTGTAACTCAGCAGTTCTGTTAAAGTTCAGCTTTGGATCTTTATTAAATGACATCCCTCTTCTCTCTGCCTTTGTTTCCTGTAACTATCAAGAAAAGGCAAAAAAGGCAAGCGAAGTTATCTCAAAACCCCTCCTCTCAACCCCAGTAAAAGTGGACCTGGAAGAGTCATTCAAGGGCAAAAATTGTATTTCATTACCAACATAAATATAGACTTTTCCTGCCTCCTTATTTAGTTGTTGCCAATTTTTTTTTTTTTTAATCTTTGTCCTGACATTGTACCACACACACCTATCAGTGTAACTGAAATGACCAAGAAGAATGGGCTCAGGGCCGTTACAACCCTTAGACAAAGTGATTCATGTTTCCACAGTGAACCTCTCCCCACATGCTGTGACTTGTACAACCATGTCTGTCTTCTGCTTCAGGTCGGCTGCTATGCCTCCATGAATAAGAAGATCTATGCCATGGGTGGGAGCTCCTACGGGAAGCTGTTTGACTCTGTTGAATGCTTTGACCCCAGAACGCTGCAGTGGACAGGCCTCTGTCCTCTCATGGAGAGAAGGTAAACACAAGCTCTGGTTGCTGATTAGCTGTTGTGGTCTGAGCAGGACAAAAGACAGATGATCTATAATGTGATCGGGTGACAAACAAACCAGTTAAAAGTCAATATTTGTTTTCTTCTTCTCATGCTATTGTCTTGTTATCTTCTCTTTTCTGTCCATTGAAGATACTTTTGTCACGTTATACACACTTGCTAAGTAAAGCCAACATTTAACTTCTGCCGGTGATACTTAATGTTGTCGTCGTTTATATTGCACAACAGGAAATGAAGCATGACTTCGTGGTTATTGTTGCTCTCTCAGGACTGTCAGTTTTAGTTTCAGTTTAATCCTCATGACACCACAGTCATACTGAAGTCATGGCAGTCATATCAATGTGTTGCTCTGGATGATGAAGAAACTTTAGTGAGGATGTTGAGTCACACTGTCTACACTTGGTAGTCATAAGCAGAACTTGTGATCCTAACATGTGAAGAAACATTCAACATTCCGTCTTTCGGTTTGCATATCTCTTGATTCATACTACCTTTTAATGTTTGGAGGAGGTAAAAATCAAGCTCATAAGTACACTGAACCCTCAAAAAGGTGTGTGACATCATGCCTTGTAGAGTTACCTATTTTGTGGACAACATTTTCAACCTAGATGTCAAGTTGAAACGTCACTCAAAGGAGCTTCTTTATAACTTTGCTTCTGTCTGTCAAGAAATGCTGCCAAAATCAGATTTTTTTTCTTATCCTTGGTTTGTAAAGAACTCATTTAGTTCTGTTTGTATATGTTTGCCTCTTTAATGTTGCCTTGTATTTTTCCCTAGATCAGCCACTTTACCACAAACCCTTTGATCATCAACATACTGTATACTGGCCTCTCTTCATCATCAGTTAATGGCTTTTATTTCTTTAACACATTTGCTTTTCCTTGGTCCAAGCTGTAAGTTGAACAGCCTCCCTTTAAATGTTAACCTTACAGACTTAAAGGTCCAGTGTGTAGGGGTATATATTAGCAGGAATGTAATACAATATAATAAGTATGTTTTTTTAAAATAAGAATTGTTGTGTTTTTGTTACCTTAGAATGAGCTGCATTTATCTAAAAAAGGAACAGGTCCTCATCTATGGAGATCATCATGTTGCACCGCCTTGTTTCTACAGTAGCCCAGAATTGACAAACCAAGCACTGGCTCTAGATAGGGCCATTGGTGTTTTTGCGTTTGCCACTGTAGTTAGCGCCCCTCTGCAAAGTGTCAAAAAAACACTGATTTTTTTAAATTTGTAATTGGTTTATTCAGTATTTTTACCAGCTTAAATCACTGGCTCTCAGTAAAACCTCCTGAATGTCTGGATCTTAAATTATCAGAGAAGAAAGATGAGCACACATCAGCAGGTGCTAGGCTAGTGGCCTGTCTGCAAAGTTTCAGCTAGTTGCAATCTGCAATCCTCGCCACTTAATGCCACTATATCCTGAACACTGCTGCTTTAATTTGGAATATATCAAAATAGGGGACAATGAATATGTTACAGTGTGATGAAAAAAGTTAATTAACAGTCAGAGATTTTGCCTTACCATTTGTATTGTGGCGTTTCTTTAATGTGTCCAGTTGTTTGAGGTCGTGAGCAATGTTGCAAAGCAGGATTACTTTATGGCGGGGATACTCAACTTGCTTTGCCTAGGGGCCACTTTTGCAAAATGACTGGAGGCCAGGGGCCAGTTAATAAACATAAATAACATTTATCAGATAAAATGAAAAAACGAGGCAAATCCAGCAGCCCCACACAGGTCTGGTGTATGCAGGGGTGTCTCGGATTGTCTAGGACTTTAGGTCATTGGAGACTTAGCCCAGACCTTTGTCGGGGGTTGGGGTGATTCTCCCTGTCCTCCTCCTTTTTTTTTTAAAAACAAACTCTATTTTGATGCTTTTTTTATGCACCTGGCACCTTATTTACAAGGTACATTGTTGGCATATTGCTATTTTGAGGCAGCACAAAGCGATTTTGCCATTGACCAACAAAAACCTGGTCTGAAGTCAGAATGCTGCAGTACTGTCCTGCTATTTTGAGGGCTCTATTCAGGTTGTAAGATGTGCTTCCATAGATCTGTTCACACCACGTGGACACTCTGCCTGTTACACACACAAGAACAAGCAGATGGGTTATGGGTTGGTGAATTAATACATCATTCATCGGAAAATATTAATTACATTCTCTAAAACAGGAACATTGCAGAGAGCAGAGTCGAGCTGCACAGCTGCTGTCCAACTCCCCATTAAGAGAGACCCTGTGCACATTTACACACAAGAAGCAGTGTAACTTAATGAATTATTTCAGAAGCTAAAAGTTTAGTTCTGTTTCCTCTGTCAAGTTTAAAACTACAGTTTTTAGTTTTGCCCCTTAGATTTGTCATCATATTTGCAGCAGTGACAACTGCTCTCACTGCATTACACTACATAGAAAACCAATCAGTTCATCAATTTGCCAGATCCGCCACATAAAGGGCAGTGTACCAGGCACAGGCACACCTGTGCCCGTATTCACAAACATTTTGAGAATACTCTCAGAGAGATCCTAACTTAGCCTAAAAGTTTTCAGTAAGGAGTCCTAGCTTAGGAGTAATTTAGGAAAGTTCTCAGAGCAACGCTGAGCAAGGAAGGTACAGAAACCTTAACCTTAGTAAGGAGGTGTGGTTGACCCTGTTACTAGATATGGTGCATTCTTTTAAACAGATGTGGTTGGTTGTGGCGTTATGTGTTAAGTAGAAAATGTGTGTGTGTGTGTATCCCTAATGACATAAACCAAACAGTATTATCTAATCTGTAGCATTTCATTTACTCACAGTCATCCAGTGTTTGAAGAATATTTCTCTGACCTCTTTGTCTTTACACCACAAATTTCACCCTAGGAGCTCTTTTAAGGTTTAACATGCTCTGTGAACAAAGTCTATATTTATAAGGACCTAGTTTTAACTTTAAGGGGAAATTCTAAGAAAACGTCACAATTCTAAGAATTTTCTTGGAATTTCGTCACTAGGAGCAACTCTTAGTACTAGAAATCTCTGTGAATACAGCCCCTGGCTTTTAAAGAGAACGGGAGATGACACTCTTGATTGGTTGAATTTATGTTATGCCCAAAACACACCTTCGACCGAGTGGAGCAAAGTGGAGTTGGACACACTCTAAATGCGCTTGCACTATGCATTTTAGACCATGTACTGTAGACCTTTTAAATACGGCCCAACGTGTCTTGATCTGACAGGAAGTCTGGTTATCAATCAATCAATCAGTTATCCGTTAACAGTTTCTCAATTGATTTTCTAGAAAACTTACCTCTCATTTTCCTGGTCAGGTTTGGGTCGGTGGCGTGCGGCGTTGGCCAGGAGCTCTACGTGTTCGGTGGAGTTCAAAGCAAGGAAAACGACAACCCTGAGCAAAGACAGATGATGACCTGCAAGTCTGAGTTCTACCATGACGAGATGAGGAGGTCAGTATTGAAATACTGCTTATGAAGGATTTTTTGAAGCTACATTAAAAGGGCAGGTTTAAAACTTTTATTAGATTCTTGATTGCATTATTATTACTACAGTTATTCAGGGTTATAGTGTCCCATCATGGTGTAAATGTCACAAATCATTCTTGACCTTAGAAGCATGAGTTGAGAAAACAATCTCACAGCAAGGACCATTTAGTTTTAAGTTTTTTATCATTTTTGATAATTTTTGTTAAATGTTGTATTTTTGTGACCTGTTTTATTATTTCCTTTTTGAATTTCATACAGAGAAACATGTTTTTTTTTGTAACTGTTTTTGATATCCATATCTGTTATGGTATGATGGGTACAGGTGGATGCTCTTGGATGACCAGACACTGTGTATCCAGACCAGCCCTATCTTTATTTACGGTGCTGTGCCCATCGGAGCCAGCATCTATGTTGTGGGAGACCTGGACACTGGTCAGTAAGAGTAAACCAGGTGAAACTACAGATTTCTGAAATGTTACAGCAGTGTCAGTATTTGTGTTTCCTGCTTTGTACAGGAACGAGCTTTGACTACATTCGGGAGTTTCGACGCAGCACTGGGACGTGGCATCGCACCAAGCCCATGTTATCTACTGACCTCTCCAAAACAGCCTGTGCTGCGCTACGCATCGCCAATTGTCGACTGTTCCGCCTTCAGTTGAGCCAGGGCATGTTCCGAATCCGAATGTGACTTCAGGAGACCAGCCCATGGCCCTGCGCCAACTTCATACTCCACTTTTGCACACTGGTAATTTCTACCTGCTGTAGGCCTTGGTTTAGGGATTTTATGAACTTTAAATTATTATAGTTGCTAGATATTGAGGATTTTGACTCCATTTAGGAGATTACGGTCAACTGAGACTCAATGGGACAAAAGATCATCTTTTTAACATTATGAGTATTATGACAGTTTTTTAATAATGCTAAATATTTTTTCTTTTTTTTAAAAGGGATTTGTTCATTATTTGCTTTTTATTTTTATGGACATTCCTCATTTGTTATGTTAACAGATGATCTGTTGCTTGGTGAGGGATGGAAACTTTAAACAACAGTTGATAAGTCATCTACGGCTCATCTACGTTACATGAGGGATTATGATTGACATTTTAAATGCACTGCTGTGTTGCAATTTGAATTTTAGGAAGTATTATGTCATTTAATGGTGTATTGCTCATCCTTCTGGCTAATCGTGGACAACATAATCACTCGTCCTGATTTTTGCAATAGCTGCAGTGGAGGTTAAGTGCCGAAATTTTTTTAGTTCAGTGGGAAGTTGAGACTTCGGTGTTAGTCTCCTGGAATCAAAGAGCTGTGGAGCGTTGTGCGTAATAACAATTATCTTATGGGTTCGGTGCATGTTACACTGTGCTATTTGGCTCTAATAAAATCTTGGTCGCAACATGTGTAAGACTGTACAGTATCAATTTTGGGACCTGTCAGACTGCGAATTGTGATGTAACCATGTAAATAGAAAAAAACTGCAAGCAGTGAAATGTCATCAACTCGTGTCATAGCGGCTTCCTAGTTTTAAATGCAGCAAAACTTGTGGCCCTAGCATGGGCACTGTCATCGTTTTATTTGTAGCTTTACTTTAAAAAGTGTCGCTGACAAAATTGTATCAGCCATTATGCTCTGCATTACGTCATGTTGTTCCCTGACTAGAAGGTTACAGTTGTGCCCCTGAGGGCGGCGATGGCCACTCTGATACAATTGCTAGCCCACCACTGGTGAAAATAATTGGAGCTCAACATAACTATCTTGAAGAGACTGCGGTGTGCTTATTTTGTAAGCTAGCACAAAGGTAGTGGTACTTTTTTAAATGACACGACCATAAGCCTGATTTAAGGTTGGGCATGTGCCACATTTGAAGAGTGTCACTTGTCAATTTAAGAGCAGCGCAACGTTTTTAATTTATGCTTTTCCAAAATCTTTCAGTCATCTCCTTGGTAACCAGAGATCCCTGACCTTGTTCTGCTACAAGTCTACTTCTGTCTCATTTAGTAAAGCATAATCTGCACAGGAAGCTGTTTAAAATCACACAAATATCCCTCTGTTTTATGTGTTTTTAACTTAACAGTATATTTATTGATGGATCAGCTTCCAGTGTCTGTCTGTGAGCTGCAGATTCCCCTCACTCACAACGTGGCAGGGAAATAAAATAAATGAATCACTAAATACAAACAGTTGATTTCTTCCCGTGGCGCTGACGTAAAAAATATTTTTGGTCAATAAAAGTCTGCTATCAGTCAGCCTGGTGAAGGCAGTTTGGGTGGTCGCTGTCCTCTCAGCTCCACAGGAGCTGCTGCTGACAGACGCACTCTGCATTTAAGACTACTTATTACACTTTATTTCTGCCCAAATTGTGTCATATCTGTCAAGTGACACCTTTCAAAAGTGTTGTGTGTCCAAACATTAATCAAGCTTATTCAAACTCCTTGGTACCAACCATGTGAACATAGCTTGTTGGGAAGGGGACTAAATAACCAAAGTTAGATTAAAGTTTGGTGAGGGAACAACTTGCAGGCCAGTTTTCAAATGGGTCCCTTAAACTCTATCTGTCATTAACTGTCTACGTAATGTCTATGGCTAATAGATAGCTAATTGGTCACTTCAATTGCAAAATAAGAAACCAAAGTATCAGTATGCAATGCCATAACTCTCATACTGATATAGTTTTCAACTACCTTATATACTTAAACAGCATAATCACATCCCTGAAATTCAGTTATGGCTTTTGGTTTTGGTGTTCCACCCCATGATTTTTTAGTGGCATTATCTGGCCACCCCTATGAAACATTTCTGGCGCGCCACTGGGGTTGTAGAAACAGTCACAAAGCCCTCTGGTGGCTGTAGGAATTATGTCTGTTATGAATCGAAAGCAAAGGGGGAAGTAAAGGGAGGTTTTTATAAAGCCATAAAGTCCACAAATGAAGGAGGTTGGGTTGGATGGATGGGTCAATAAAATGTCTGACTTTAACATGGGAGACTTTTCCCATTTCCTTGCGACAGTCAACGTTACTTCACTCTCTTAACCATTCCCCAACATTAATCAAAGAGGTATTGGTGTAACAATGTGGAACATATCCCACAATGCATTGCACAGTCATCATTTCTGCATAGAATGGATGAGGATCTGAGAGTGGAATTTCCATGAAATCACGACTCACTGAGAGACAATGAAATACAGTAACACTCACCGAGTAACTTGTTTTAGTGACTATATCTGCAGCATCTCACTGAAAATACCCCTGGGCAGATGGCTTTCACATTTTCACATTGGTGTATTCCACACACATGCTGAATGTTTGCACGTTGGAGCACATGTGCTTTACTTAATAGTCAGTTTTAATTGTTGACCAAGCTGTCTGGGCCCAGCCTATTCAGAAATAGACTTTGCTGCGAGTGACACTCCTCAGTTGCTGGATGCGTTGCTGCCTTCATGACCTCTGACCTGGCTTTCCAGTCAGTACAGTTTTGGCATCCCTTGACCCCATTTGTTCTGTGTGAGTTACAGCTGCTGCTGTCGGTCCTCGGCTCCTGGGGCAGCACATACAAACGTAGACACACTCAGTGGAGCTCATGGAGTGTTGATACAAACACACCTCTCATAAGATCAGGAAGGCAATTCACTTGACACACACTGCACACAAGAAACTTTCAGGGTTTAAACTGAGCTTTTACCAGTCAAGTTCAATACAAAGCAGTCTTTAAATATTAAAATCCATGTTGTTGTTAAAATGAAAAAGTAATACAAACATGAGAAAATAATTTACAATTGAAAGACTTTATATTCATGTGTCCTTGTGAGGAAAACTGATAAAATGGTTGCATTAGAGTCAGTGGGAATCAGTGCTGTTTACCTACTCTACATTTTCACACACCAAATTGAACACAAACCCAGCACCAAAGTGAGCCTAAGTCAAATCAATATTTAGTGATAAATTGTAACCACCTAATTTTACACTAAACTTACCACTTTGTTCAGGTGTACCATCTCTTTTAACCTTGTCTACAACTTCACCAAGTCAACCATAATTAAAGTATTGTTGCGGCGAGTCACGCTCTATCCTATGCATCAGTCAGAAAAGGACAGCGACAGCTAGCTAGTCCCAAAGTAAAAGACTTACAATAGTAAGAAAGGAATATATGCTATTCCATGTGGACTAGCTAACATATGATCATACATCTGTTTGTCAGCCTAACATCACCTTATGAGTAAATTTGAAGATCATTTATTGTTTTATCTCTGTTGTGCTTTGATGATCTATTACCTTACTAAGATGAAGATGGTTTTATTACACATAGGGTCATAAATAGTCACATCAGTATGCTTGAGAACTTCCATCTTGGCAAAAAGATGGAAGTCAACTCTTGGAGCCGTATTCACAAAGCCTCCTAAAACAAAGAGTTGCTCCTTGTGACGAAATTCTAAGAAAATTCTTAGAATTTTGACGTTTTCTTAGAATTTCCCCTTAAAGGTAAGACTGGGTCCTTGTAAAGATAGATGTTATTCACAAAGCATCTTAGACCTTAAAAGAGCTCCTAAGGTGAAAAACTGTTAGGAATAGAGAGGAGGACTTTTAAGAGACTTGAGAGTTTCTTAAGCAGAGGAGAAAATGGCAGAAAGACAAAGAGGTCAGAGAAATAGTCTCAAAACACAAAATGACAGTGAGTAAATGAAATGCTACAGATGAGATTGTGCAGAGAGAATATTTGTGGTCGATCTTATCAGGGATACACACACATTTCCCATGTAACAAAATAACGCTATGACACTAGAAATAAAATGATCACAACACTAAGATATTTGAAAAAGTGGAAAAATGCAACATTGCAGCAGTAATGACTTTTGTCTGTCTCAACCTTCTATCAGCGGAGTGATCGCACAAACAATGACAACATTGTCAATCTCATATTGTGATGCAGTACATTTATTTCCATTGGTTGTCCACACCTTGCAGGCTCACAAAGGGGCGTGTCTGTGACAACCAATCATATCTTTTAAAAGAAAGCATCACATCTAGCAGTGGGGTCAACCACACCTTCTCACTAAGATAAAAGTTTCTGTCTCTTCCTTGCTCAGAGTTGCTTTGAGAACTCCTATATTAGGACTCTTTACTAAAAGTTTTTAGGCTATCTTCAAAAGTCAAATCTAACGTTACTAAATGCAGGCCGGGAGCAGCAAGCTAATCTTAGTGTCACTTCTAGCAGCAAAGAGCCTGTTGATGTAACACTAGCATCAGCAAAACCACCACAAGTGATGACAAGACTGGCTCTTTTAGGTAACCTGGTTTAAATCGTTCATCTGCCACGAGTGAATTGACTCATAAAACAACTTTTTCCATCCCCCCAGTGCACACACCAATATGTGAATAAGGGGAGCACTGGCATTCGTTTTTTTTTTTTTTGCACTTCAGACACTGCTGTAAAGCATCATACCAATCGTGCATTTCAGTGATATTATAACTCCACAGAGATACAGTCTGTTACAGGAAGTGTGCTCTCTGTGTAAATATCAAAGTAGATTTTCCTCTGGCTCTTCTATCATCACTTATCTCTACCTGTCACTAACAGGAAGTAGTAACTTTTAAGTTTAGTCTTAACTCTATGTTGTAGCTACTGAAACGTGTATGATGCATCTTTTTATGTAAAACCTAAGCTATAATCTTAAACATCGCTGGTACAGCAGGCTGCAGGTCTTATAATACATGGACTAACATTAGGCAGAAACAGAATTTCAGTTCTTAATGTTTTCTGCAGTTAAAGGTTTGTCTAGTGAGTGTAGTTGCACATGCAGCAGAAAAACAGAGCTTTTATTGTGAATTATGTTCAGCTGACAAACCAGCCAATATTAATATTATATGAAATATATAAAAAGGTCAGTGTTGCCATTGTGTTAAACCCCAGATCGAACCTACGTGTCTATAAAAGAACACTTCCCAGACAGTAGACTCACAATGATGTGACTCACCAGCTGAAATAAAGGATTTCCTGCAGCTCATCATCACTCTCAGAACACCACAAAGCAGGCAGACCAGTCTGCTGAGGCCCGTATGTCAATATTGTGCTTCCTTTTTTTTTCCACAGACACTAACATTCCATAGTGTCTAATCATTTACAGTAAATACTACATTTGATTTTCGAGCTGCTCAGTATCCTAAACAACACTGACTCTCACGTGTTAACACCTTGTGACTTTGTTGTGATACACTGGAGCACACTTTAAGCAAAAATAATAGCTAAACTGAAAAAGTCTAGTTTTAACCAAAGTTGTGTTGTGCAAGATGGGGAGTGAAACTGTTGTTTCAGTTTGTACTTTTGTTAGTGATGCATGAGGAAGTTTTGTAAGATGCTGGTCATGAGTGTCATTCATTTACGTCAATGGAATTAAAACACTAATGTGGTCAACTATATGTCTTATCCCATTTGTTTATATTTTTTGTTTGGATGCAACCGAGTGCTGATGCTCAATCTGAGAACTAGACTTTCATCAATGACTTAGGCAAAAAATAACTCAAATATAATCTGTTAACGTTTCCTCACATTGTCCATTCTATACTGCACAATGTACAAAGGAATACTGATTTTCCATTGTTAAAGTTCTATATTTACTACAAATACAAAAGATGTTGTTTTAGTTGGCAGCATTTTGCCGTAGTACATCTAGTGTGTCAAGTAGTTGCAAATTAGATATCATTGTAGCTCCAGTTTCTGTGGTTGATTTTAGGATTGAAGACAGATGATTTTGCCTCTCTTACCAGCAGTGAGGCTAAAAATTCAAAGTTTGACCTTATTGTGATACTAGCCTAAATGACATGGGATCATAGGGTCACTGTTTGGATCATAAATGTGCTTTTTTTTTTTGCAATTACGACAATTTATAATTAATACAATAATGTATGCAAACACAGACAAGACATAAAACTTAACTACAAAAAATATGCAAACTACAATTAACACACACTTCATAGGACATGATATTTCTATCTACACTAAAGTTTATTCATGTCTGTTTTTTTTTTTTTTGGTTGCTGTTTTTTTTTCTCCCTGAAAGTCTTCAAAGTTGGGCAAAAACAAAAACTATGGCTAAATGAGCATAGTGTACATCACATTCTCTCTACATTTTTAACACACTAATAATATCTTGTTAGTTGAACCTCTGCGATAAAATAAGTACATTCTTGTTCCAGGACATCAAATACCATTGCTATGTCAGGCCCCATGGTTTGTGATACAGATGCCAAAGGCAGCCTTTAGCATCTTTATGAGATGTACTTGGCTTTCAAGTTACACCGATGTAAACACAATACGACAAAAATGCTGACAGCGAGTGATGTAGTATAAAAAGCAAGAAAGTCTGGGTAGGGGGGAGGGAGGGGTGTTGGATGAGCCAAACAAAACCAGGCTTTCACCCAATAGACTACAGTTTATGTCGAGTGTGAAACAAAAAGTCAGTGTTGTTTTAACATAATGCAAAGTAATATTACGTAATGTGACTTACCATATGTACGGTCATTGCACACTGGCATCACTCACCTGACATTTTACGTCACGTAATGTTTTTTTTTTTTTGTCACGCGTGAACAAAACAGCATATTATGAAGTTCCCCGGCGCTACTTGTCAACATGGATGTCCAATAGCATGGAGCTCTGCAGGGTGTTTGCGCCCTGCTCTGCACTGAGGAGAAACAGGAAAAGAAGAAAAGGATTTGGGTGAACGAATGGGTTGCTGCACGCGGATTGCGCGGGTTGTCAATTCTGCAGAGAGAGTTGGAGGTGAGTTCTATGAATGAAAAAAGTTACCTTAAACTCGGTTGCCACTGTGTCGCTAGCCTATTAGCTTGCATTGTACTGTCTATACAGTCTATGCATGTATTCTGACCCAGATTATTGTACTTTTCATAGCTGAATGACCAAACAGGTTTTCGGGAAATGCTACGGATGACAGCGAAGGACTTTGATTTCTTGCTGGGGCACCTCTCATTGGCTGATGCTCTTTGTCAGTCGTGTCAGACCTCTCCAGTTTTCTAGCATGCCAGATATCCAGTCCAGTCGCAGACGAGAGCGCGACTTGCTCGTAGGCTTGTTCACACATGAGGACTCATCGTGGCAGACTATCTGCCAACTCACCTCCGACCCAAGGATTTCTTAATGGCTCTCAAGGTCCTCTGCGATGTCAAAATCGGGGTGAAAATCGTGTAATGTGAACCAGGCTTAACCTGGGTCCTGAGACTGATGTGGGGTGGGGGAGGGGTGGCTGAAATGGCACTTTGGAATTTGGACCAAAGCTTGGTTTAGACTGAGGCAATATCCACAGGAAGGCGTGTCTTTTTGAAACCACCAAATAAAATGATCGGATTACAATAGTGTACTGTAAACACGGAGCCGAATGTAGGCATCAAAATGAAGCCGGTTCAAGCCACTGAAACTACATAAAAAGGCTGCAGTATATATACCAGCCAGAAGATGGCGCGCCACTAAAAACCGGATCATACAGCTCTGAACCGGGGAAGAAGATGCAGAGGATGCAAAAAAAGCTTGCGCTGTGTATACAAACGGAAGAAGATCCAGAACAAGCACAACAAGAAGATGGCGAAAACAAATTCCAACATGCGAGGGAAAACGGAGACTTAAGTTTGGACTGATGACAACGTAGAGCTGCTGCTCCAAGTCACGCTGGATACCAAAGCCAGTAAACTTCAACCAAACGTTGATTGGGAGTCGTGTTAGTTGAAGTACGCCGATATAATGGACCCGTTTCAGGCACAGTATCCAAAACAACCGCCAGAGAAAGATTTCCCGCACAACGTTATTGGCATATCAAAATCTCAGATCACCACCAAATTGAAAAAAGTCTTTAGTTAAGGGTCAAGATACTTTGTAAGCACTCTCCTCACTCACTACATTAGAAAATAAACTCAGCAACACACTGTGAAATATATATTTAGTCATTAGGGCTGAGAATGTGTTACTGATTTCCTTTATATCATAAAAAAAAGAATGCCAGAAGTTATTTCTTTTACTCCTACTTTATATTACTATTACTGAAGTCTGCTGCTAAATTCAGCTTCATGTTTCACTCAGAACAGTTTTCAATAAATCAGAAGTAAAAAAAAAAGGAAACTGCATGGTTAAAGCAGACGAGCGGAGGATTAGCTGGGAAACATCACATTTATTCACTTTATAAGGAGCTACAGTTAATACTGAATCATGTTTTAGTATCTCTTAATAAGTCATCAGAGATCATAAATCATCTTTAGAAGAAGCAGATGTTTACCTTAGGCTAGCCTAGGATTTGTTAAAGTTAACTATATTTTAACGGAGCAAGGCGAGCTAATTGCTAGCGTGCTCGGTTGCTTTGAGATGGCTGTCAGAGATGGCAGAGGTATGACCACATAATCTTGTTTGAGCTATAACAGGTGGTGTGTTCCACATTTCATTTCCCAGTTGCTCTTGGAAAGAAGAATAGAGCACTGTCTATTGCTGTCTGTAATCCGCCATTGTTGTGATGGGACGGCTTCCTGCTGGGGTAAAATCAGAGGTTAGAGAGGTGGGGCTATGACATCATTGCCGGCCAAAAGTTGCGCATTGGCTGTACACACGAAGACACAAAGGCGGCGTCTTCAGATTTGTGCACTCTGGAACCCCCGCTTCAGCACAAAATGGGCTGCACATGGATGTCTGCATAGGATCCATGTGAACCCTTGCAGAGATGGGTGGATGACAACATTTACTTCACATGGACCAAAATGGACCCTTATGGACATGTGGACGCAGAAACTATGCCTTAAGGAGTTCTGGACCTATAGTCTGATCAGTAGCTTATGTTGGCCAGTGTTGGCAAACTCAAATTTGTGGGCATTTCAATCATTTTTTTTGAGTGTTTTTTTGATTGTGCTACTATTACGCTACTTTTTAGCATTCACCGTTGTCTGTTACCTTGTGTGGTCAGAGGCTGCTGTTCAAAAAAAGAAAAGCGGAGAAAGAGTGGGCAGTCCACAGTGGCAGGCCGTTCCCCACAAGGAAGCAGTCCTCAGCAGAGGAGAGGGAGGTGGAGGAACTGTGGGGTGGCTTCCTAGCTAATTCTTGTCTAATTTGTGGTCTAAACAGAGATACAGAGAGTAGGGCAAGGAGGGGCTGAGTGAGTGAGCCATGTCTAACTGTACAATGAATTGAAATTAAATAAATCAATGTATGGGGAAACATTGGGTTACTGTATCTGTATAAAGCATGTGTATATCCCTGGTGCCTGTGGTCATCTGGTGGGAGGGGCTTAGGACAGAGAGGAAAGAGCTGCAAGAAGGGGACATATTTCCAGATTTCTGCCCACCCCAGCTTTAAATCCTCAATTCTTGAAAATGAAGATTAAGTGTTTGTGGTAGTGACTTCACACCTGTCTGTAAAACTAAGATCGAGGATCTGTGCTTCATCAGGCTTATAAAGGAGTAAAACAGACCAGAGGTTTCTCCTGAGTCTTCAGGCTCTGCCTCCTACATGGAGGACATGATGACTGGGTTAAGGAGTTCCTCAAAGTGTTAGTTCCACCACTAAACAGTAGCCCCAGTTTGAGTCAGCAGTTCTCCTCCCCTGCTGAACACAGCCTGAGACAAGCCCAGCTTTCCTTTCCTGAGTTTGCAAGAACTCCCTTGAGGCCAAGCAAAAGTCCTTCTCCATAGCCTTCTCGGGTCTTTGCTTGGGTGACAGCTGCAGCCTTTCTGGCAAATCAATAACCGTCTGCTGCTTCAGGGCCAACCAAGCCAAAAAGACCTTCTTCTTCAGCCTGTCAGCCCCCTTTCTGCTGGTGTCCATCAGTGGATTCTTGGGTTGCTAACACTGCAGGCCCAAATTTTAGCAGCTGCCTCAACAGTGGAGGCTTTGAGCATGGCCTAGTCAGATTTCGTGTTCCCAACCTGCCCCAGGATGCATGAAGAATTCATCTGGAGGTGGGAGTTGAAGACTTCGTGGACAGGGGCCTCAGCCAGCCGTTCCCAGCTCTCCCTCACTACATGTGTGGGTTTATCAGGTCTGCTCGATATCCTCCTCCTCCATCTGATCCAACTCACCACCAGGTGGTGATCAGTTGACAGCTCTGCTCCTCTTTTCACCGGAGTGTCCAAGATATACGGCCACAGATCTGATGATAAGACCACAGAGTCGATCATCGATCTTAAGCCTGCTTGAATATGGTGTTTGTTATGTCCAATCCATGACTAGCACAGAAGTCCAATAACATAACAGCACTTGGGGTTCAGATCAGGCAGGCCATTCCTCCCAGTCACCCCCCCTCCAGGTTTCCTCATCGTTACCCACATGAGTGCTGAAGTCCCCCAGCAGAGCTATAGACTCCCTGGTCAGTGCACTTTCCAGGACAGCCCCCAGAGACTCTAAGAAGGCCAGGTACTCTGAACTACTATTTGGTGCATTAGTACAAACAACAGTCAAAGACCTCTTCACAGCAATTTCCTGTCGCATCAAAGCGACCCTCTCATACCCCAGGGAAAACCCCAACACAGTGGTGTTCAGCAGAGGGCTAGTAAGAATCCCCACGTCCGCCCTGTGCCTCTCATCCTCATTTCCTGCCAGAAAAGGGTGACATCCCCAGAACCAATCTGCAAGGCCAGTGGTCAGCACACCTAGGTCCCCATCCCTGCCTACTGCCCAGCAGACTATGCATCCAAACTGATGCTTATCCCTACAGATGGAGAGTCCACAGGGCAACAGCTCCATGATGTAATTTCAGGCTTAGCCTGACAGGCCCCATGGCCCAAGGCCTGGCCTCCAGACACTTCTCGGTCAGCTCCTCTCCCAGGTCTGGCTCCAGAAGGGGGTCCTGGATTCACCATACCCGATGAGGTGCCCAGGCTCATTTTCAGCCAATTTATCAGGGTATCTTGAATATCGCTTAGTCTGGCCCTTCCGCTGTGACCTTTGCCTTGGGAGACCCTACTAGGAGCTATTTGCCCTATTTGCTTGACAACACAGCTAGGTTACGTGGACATGCAAATCCCTCCACCATATTAAGGTGGCGATTCTTGGAGGGGTAATCAATACAAATGGAATCCAAAGCATTATAAAAAATACAAGGTTGCAACACACACTAGAAAATTTGAGAGAATAAATCAATCAATTAAAACACAATAAAGAATTAAAAATAGATAAGTACAAAAAAAAGAGAAAAAAGTGCAATCCTCTGTAATTATTCTTTATCTTATCTGCAAGAACAGATACTGCATATTCACACAACTGGAGGGTCCTGAATGAAAAGGTTTTATACAATGTATTGGTAATACAAAGAGAAAAAAAACAATAACAGAGCATCAATGATCCAAACAAATGCAGAATAATAAATGTTTGGTATGACTAGCAGAGCACAGGTGTTAATAAACAATACCATGTTTCTTTTCTCCGCAGTTAAATCATATAACACATAAACAGGTTTAATTCATTCATATTTCACATGGAATCTCATAAAATGTTTTTTTGATTACATTTTAGATTAAGGGCTTCTTTTCCGCAATCAGTTTTGTATCGATCAACACATCAGTCTTACTCTGAGACATTTTTATTGCACTTATTTCTTTTCCCTTTGGCCTTCATTGAGTGTTGACACAACAGCAGACAGTCTGCCAGCAAACTGGTCAGCGTGTTGTAACTTGTCTCTGGAACAATACTGGCTTGAGTGCCTGGGTGACTGGGTGGTGATGTGGCAGGAAGGACTCAGCTGATGGAAGATTGTGGGTGGAACGGAAAAAAAAGAGACTCTAGAAGAACTGCGGGTCATCCCAGAGGGAATACGTTAAAACCTCAGTGCTCAGCACCAAGGTGGTTGTTGCTGCGACTCGGGACCCTTGAGATGGGCGGCTGTGAGGCCTCTGTTCCCTGACAGTTACATTTAGTACAGACTGTTGCACCTTGCTGCTCAGCCCTAACACTCACCTGTGTTACTAAAGCTTCGCTCCCTCTGGCTCATTCCTCCCAGAGTTTCAAAACAGTGATGTCATCAAGCAGGATTTTTTCCGTCCGCATTTGGCAAATGATATCATTCTCCATGTATATTAAACATAAGCCACACTTGAACTGATGTGCACTTTTCAGTTTGTGTTTGAGGGATGCAAATGGTTATTTCCATATGTCCAGCTTTTTATATACTCATTTGAGTTTAATATCACCACTTTTATATAATGAAGATGAATGAAATTTAGTTTGTGAGGTGCACTGAAGAGAAAAATAGCAATCACTTTTTTTCTCTCTCTCTCTTTAGACACTACCTAACAAATAGTCCCTATGACATGAAACAGGGGCATGTTCCTGGAAAAACACATTGCTGCTGGTTTTAAAAAATAGATTTTAATAATGTGGGGGCAACAAAACAAAACAAAAAAACTCCACTATACTGGAGTAGAGGCACGAGCAAAGAGGCAGATAACTTAAAATCTGGCTAAATAAAGCCAGAAGGTAATGATTTTCTTTTCCGTAATTTGTATGAACTGAATCTCTTAAGTTATTTATTATATGCAGACAAGAGATGAGTAAGTACATCATTATATGTATCCGCATCTGTTCAACCAACTAAATTTTCTGTATCCGTATCTGTACATGGAGTTATGTTACTTAAATGGTCACATATATATTGACCAGAGGTTGCTATATTTACTGTTTATTACAAAACTATGAAGCCTCAGAGTTGAGTTCCAGATAATTTTTGATCACAAGAAAAATGGATTGAACACAGCTACCCAAACGAGAATTTTTCTTCATCACCTGTACTGATAATGATATATTGTACCCGGATGATACTCGTACTTGTAAAAGTACATTATCTCTACTGGATACTCGTTTCATCTGAGTATTTGGCACAAGCCTAATTTCGACTACTGTATACATACGCAGTTTTTGATCTACGAGATTGGTGTTGAGTTAATTTATTCATTTTCTGAAACCACTTATCATGTTAGGGGCCACAGAGGAGCTGGAGCCTATCCCAGCTGACATTGGAAAAGAGGCAAGGTACACCCTGGACAGGTCACTAGAGTATCACAGGGCTGACACACAGAGACAGACAACCATTCATGCTCAGATTCACACCTACCAGCAACTTAAAGTCACCAGTTAACCTAGCCTGCATGTCTTTGGAGAAAACCCTGATACATGGAGGACATGCAAACTCCACACAGAAGGGCTCGAATCCCCCACCTCAGGTTTGAACCAAGAACCCTACATTGTTCTGATTATATGTACACTATATGAGCTGACTTTATCATCAACAGATGGAGAGGATGGTGGATGGTGTGATGCCTAGATGACACTGCTGCCAAGCTGCAGACCACTGTTAGAGAACAATACTAGTTGTTTTTTAATGAGCCATCTTTGTGTTTCCAGCAGCGACTGTGCCACCCAAAGTGGATATTTTAACCCAAAACATGATCTTTGTGCATGGTTTTTGTGCCTAAACATAATCACATGTTAACCAGAGTTGTTGAAATGTAAAGTTTAAGAGTATCTGCCACATAATAACATACAAATGTTACATATCTGTGGTTTGAAAAAACATGTAATGCCAACATTTATCGACTGGGTTAAAACAGAACTTAACACAACTGAACAGACTATACTGACCAAACTTATTTCGCTATGTTATGGATGTTCCTAGTCACAGCGTGCAGGTGACGTTGGGACTTTATAAAAGGCAGCGCCCAGGTACCAGATGGTGCGGAGCATACGAGAGCAAGCCACAAAAATCAGGGACACAGCGCTTAAGAAATGGGAATACAGCAAGACTGAATCTGGGGTTGGCTTTCACTTTCACTAGCAATATTGTTTACAAACAGTAACTGACAATTCCTGCGTAGTGTACATCAGTGATACTGATGCCAATAGAGTACTTTTTTTTTTAAAGATTATTTTTTAGGCGTTTTTGTCTTAAATCGATAGGACAGTTGAGTGAGAAAGGGGGAGAGAGAGGGAATGACATGCAGCAAAGGGCCACAGGCTGGATTCCAACCTGGGCCGCTGCGACAAAAGCCTTTGTACATGGGGCACCTGCTCTGTCCACTAAGCCACCAACATGCCAAGAGAGTACTTTTTGATACCAATAATGTCAATGGAATGTATTGTAGTACAGTTATACTTTTAAATGTTTTGGTGGAATATCGGCACACTGAACTGCCACCTCAGTCAAATACACAACACTCCACTTCACCACACCACAGACCGTATGGGTTGTAGCTGCTGTTGTGGGAGTGACAGAGCTAACTACTAGCATCATACAGCTAACGTTACCAGTTATTGACAGGTTTCATGACAGACCTGAGCCATTTCGGGGTCGGTGTGAGTTTGTTGGGACTGTTCAACAGTTCGGTGTTGGGTGTTAGCTGCTGCTTCTCTGCCAGCTCGTGCTAACCAAACAGACATTAACTGTTTGCCAGGTGAAGAGTGGCTCGGGAGACAGCAGCAACAGAAAGTTTGCCAATCTGGCAGGCAGTCAGGACGGTTTGGGATCAGACCCCCGGCGCAAAAAGGATCAAATGCAGGTATGGTTTGACTGGAGATGTTTTGATACTACTTTGGTTATTTTGGTCGATACCTTTCGAGAACTGATACCCATCCTTACCTTTAAGGCAAACTTATCTACAGACAAACTAAAGTGTCACTGTTCAAAAGTTAATTGATTGCGTGCACTACAAATGGAAGCCAATGTACTGCCGGTAATAAATTAACTGAGAATGATGTATGAAACAAAATCTGTCTTTTATCTCTTTGTTGATGTGTGTAATGTGCATGAGGTTAAAAGATCAACAAACTGATCAACAAAAGAATGATTAGAAAAAAAAACTCGCATCCTCGTCTTTTCTGCGCCTGACTTCCTGTTTGACTCATTTGGTCTGTGGAAATTGACGCGTCGTCACGCGGCGTCCGTCAAAATATAGACCCGGCAAAGATGTTGCCCTGATATCTTTAAATCTGCATGTAAAACTTGATTAAAATTGGTTATGTATATTTTAAATGAAATCACAACCTTGTTTGTCTGAACCTCGCTTTTCAATAAGAATGCGGTTATCTATCTATCTATCTATAAAGCAAGAAATCTCTCTCAGTGTGTCTGTATGTCTGTGGCTCGCATATCTCTCTGACTGTTTGTCAGATCAACCTGGGCTTTCGGATATGGCTTGCGCATGGCACAATGGTGTGCATCCTTGATTTTGAAGTTTTTTGGATTAATATTCACAACATTATCATTAAAAGTTAAAATCCCATAGACCTCCGTGTAACCAATCTAACCTATCGCGCTCTCGCTCGCAGCTGTAGCCACGCCTCACGGAATAAAAGATCAAAGTATCCTACTGCTATACCACTCTGCATCACCCAAAACTTTGCACAGGCTTACTCCGGATGTCCACTGAATCCTTCACGTGCGCGATTCAGCCACGGCGCGCGTGCCGGAGCTAATCGCGGCCATTCAAGTCAAAGTAAACTGCTCCACCAGAAGCGGCGCTCCGCTCCACTAAAAATACGCGCCGGGTCTATTTTTTGACGGACGCCGCGCGACGATGCGTCAATTTCCACAGACCAAATGAGTCAAACAGGAAGTCAGGCGCAGAAAAGACGAGAGCATCCGGTCAACTTTCAAAATAAAAACACCCATGAAAACTCCGGAGCGTATTTCACATCGCTACAACAACATGACGTCAAAGTTTGTGGCCCCCGGCAGGTAGAGAAATCTTTTCTTTGTTTGTTGATGTTTTTAATACCTCCAGTGTTTCCGCAAATTATCACGTGACATCATGATCTCGCGATCCGTCAATTCCAGCTGCTCGCGTGTGCGCCGCTATAGATACGCTTCCAGTGGACATTGATGCCCGGCACAGGACGGAGGAGTCCGTGCCACGGCCGAACCACGCACGTGATGGATCCAGTGTACACCCGGGGTTATGGCATTCCCTTTCGTCCCTCCCCCATATAGGAATATGAAGTGGTGCAGTTTGCATTAACATGACATGTTTCAGTAATCTCATGGGTAAGTAGTGTTTCTTAAATTTCACCACGCAGTTCTCATCTGCTCATGGTGTTTGCTGACATGGCTACAACATGGTTAGATTGACTAAAACATTGCCTAAACTTCCCATACCAAAGTATGGCTAAGTCGGAAACGTTTGTTTTTCCTTTCAGGCGTGCAGGGTTACGTGCTTGCTAGCTACCATTTCAAGATTGTTCGCCTACGGAAAGCTAGGAAACCTAATGATGTTGTGTGTCTCTCCATATCTCAATGTACGTTCATGTCTTACCCAATGTACAGTTTCTCTATTAACACTATGTAAGAGTATGTACACCTCTTTGTACATCCAACCATCAAACACAGCCTCATTTGGCCATACATGAAAAATCTACTTAAGCTTTCACTTTTCTATAGAAAACATACTTCATACGGGCACTGCACTAGTTTATTTAATTTATTGATTCTTGTGGGCATGGCCAGCAGTGACCTGGTTGTGGCTATCAAGGTGAGGCGGGAACCAGAGATCAAGGAGGGCAGTGAAACAGTAAAAATGGACTGAAGCTCTTAGAAAAGTAAGAAACGTGATGTTGAGAATACAAAAATGTGATAAGGCTGCTTACAGCCCAGAGTAGACACATAAAGAGACCGAGATCATACGATAAATAAATTATATCACTCCCTTCTGCCTGTGTAGTTAGGCTTTCTACATAAACATATTCATGTATTTTATGTATTTTTTTGACAGGAGTATATACAAGTTAAGTTTTTTTTTTTAAATGCCAACAAAAAAATGACTTAATAATTGAAAAAGCACTGATGGAATCTTGTTAATCCATCAGTGACGCCATGTAAATCAACCACTGGGAAGCCCTGAAAAAATGTCACTGATAGTATAGCAAGAGAACTCAACTTCCTGTGGCCTGATTATATTTCTCAGTAAATGGAAACATGAGCATTGACCCATGAGTGTCAGTGCTGGGAAGGTTCTTTAAGTGGAAGGCATGGCTTCAGGGCCTTGTGTTGTTCAACATCCGCCCTGATGAAGTATCCATGACAAAGCCGGTAAATCTCTACCAAGGTGTGGCAAGGTGTGCCTCTCTCTCTTTGCGGTAACTCAGCCTATCTGAGTCCAAACTTGATCTTGTGGAATTTATCAAGACTGAACACCAGCTAATGGCCCCTGAAGGCTTTAAGATATATTACACACTGATATGAATATGTGACCAAACACACAACATATTGAAGCCCAAACGACAGTGCTAGACAGAAGGTTGATGATTAAACAAAATCCTCTGAAGTCATCCTAAGTGTGTTCAGACAGAGCACAAAGCAAATTTTAAATGTACCGTGCCACTTTGTTCATCCTGAATTTCTGGGTGCAGTTTACATACAGTTTTTAAAATTCACATATGGGTATTTTTGAAGCTGATTCTAGTATCTTCACACTTAATATGTTTAAATTCAACTACATTTAGAAAAACAAATAATAAATAAATAAAAGCTTTGGCATTGTCCCCTGGAGTATTAGCCCTGGCAGTGTGGAGCAGGGTTGTTATAGTTTTGTACTTTCCATTAATTTTTATTTGTATTTCTTTTTCAATTTTTGTTTTCAATTCAGTTTAGTTTCAATTAGTTTCCAGAGTGGGTTTGCTCATTTCAGTTTAGTTTTTACTGCTGCGACAACAACGCCACGGTTAGTGTTGTTTTCACCTCGCCAGTCTGTGCGTGTGTGTGTGTCATCATGGCAAAATGTGTCACAGGTGACACAAATTGTAGAGGGACCTACCACAGAAGCAGTTCTAAGCATTTTCCCAGGTATTTACATGTCTGTATGACTGTCTGTCTGTGGACACATTTTGTCAATGCAATAGAGTCACAAGCTCCTTTTACACTGCCTGTTCACACTGTTATGTGACTATGCTGTTTCATATAAAAGGTACAATCACATAGACTCAGTTTGTCTCACCTTTAAGCCAACATCAGAGGTAGTTACAGTGTTGAAACTATGTCCGTATAAAAGAGACAGCTGGCAGGAGGGGACCATGGATGGCACGGGTGTGATGTTTTGATGATGTGTTATGTGTGCAACCCACCACCAGGTGAGTTTTAAAGGAGCAGCTAGCAGTTATCAGTTAGTTCACAGAGGAAGAGAAGCAGCTAAAAATGTCCACAAATTGAGGAGACAATGAGGTCAGGGAGCGTCTTACTCTCCAAACAGAGGCTGGCATTGGCTGCCATATAACAGACGGTAAATGATTTTTGCCATGTTTTGCCATTTTTATTGTTTATTAAGTGCTGCCGATGCATGTGTTATATGCCAAACTAGAGGCCAATGCTGTTGTGTTACACGTCATGCCCATCACGCCTCTTTTGCTTCCTCGATGCTAGCATACTGTCTTAAATCACACACTTGAGCGGCATGTTTCTATCATCGTTTGGTTCTGTTTAAAAATGCAAAGGCAGCATGAAGAAGGGACTTCGTAGCGGCCCTATAGCGTGATCTCTGTGTAAAAAGGCCTACAGTCACAAAACTTTACAGTTGTGTAGTTGAGATCACAATGAAAGTTGAGTCCAAAGATGAGTGTGTTCCGGGTAAGGGAAAACAAGGGGATAGGGAAAAGAAAAGAAGTCATTGCCTGCACACTAAATACATCCCATTACAAGATGGTCTCTAGTTATTGTTTAAAATTGTCCAGTTTTACAAACATAACACAACTAACTCAGTCATGTAGTCATCCATCCATTTTCTAACTGCTTATCCTCTTGAGGGTTACGGGGGGGGGGGCTGGAGCCTATCTCAGCTGACATTGGGTGAGAGGCAGGGCACCCTGGACAGGTCGCCAGACTATCACAGGGCTGACACATAGAGACAGACAACCATTCACACTATTCACACCTACGGACAATTTAGAGTCACCAGTTAACCTATCCCCAATCTGCATGTCTTTGGACTGTGGGAGGAAGCCGGAATACCCGGAGAAAACCCACGCTGACAAGGGGAGAACATGCAAACTCCGCACAGAAGGGCTCCCGCACCTGGGATCGAACCAGGAACCCTCTTGCTGTGAGGTGACAGTGCTAACCACCACACCACCGTGCCGCCTCATGTAGACACCACAGCCTCAAAAAAACAAGCTGACAAGAGTAAAACTGAAAACATCCTATATTTTCATTTTATTTTAGTTTTGTAAGTGCACAATATCAGTTACAAAAAATGTTTTTTCAAACCTAGTTTTAGTTTTTAGTTTAGTTAAATATAAAAATCATGGTGTGAAGAAGGCTGTAGGTAAACTATACTATAACTACAATTAAACAATTTGAGGGACACATGACATCAGTACGTATACTGTTGTCCAAGACTACCTGAAGTGTTGTAGTAGTAAATGAAAAAGTATGGTAAAACATCAATGAGTGACAGGCCTAATTATAAGGAAAAAAGACTTGTGGTAGAATCAGTAGAATATAAATCATTCTTTCTCGTTCATGAAATGTTGTTTGAATGTCTTGTCTCGCCTCATACTAATAGCCTATGATGCAAACCGTAAATTATAGGTTATGCGGGTTTATATCAGCCCTTAAGGTTAATAAAATCTACCTGAGTGACATCATTTCCCGTTTCTTTCCTCTTAATAAACTCACCCACACGTTGCATCAACGCCTTGTCAGTAATCATCTTTTCTTCATTCTTTCCTTGGAAAACGATTTAGATGCCGACAAGCTACATCACTTCCAGTACAATAAAAAAAAAGACGAATTCACTTGAAGTCTCAGCGCCCTCCTCCATGTTTTTTTTTTCTGAGTACAGGGGGGAGGAGGCGAGGTGGGGTGGAGAAGGAGGGGTGGGGGGTGGGGTGAGCGTGCGCCCTCGGCAGACAGTCAAGCGCAAAAGACACACGGCTCATCCGCTCGCCTCCCCATTGACGTCAGTCCGGTATCACATGAACGAGCAGGGACCAATCGGCACGGCGCTGCCGGAGAGTGCTGGCTCCTTTACACCAAGATAGGGGGAAAAGACTGAATAAAAGGAAACCGTGCCAGTGAGCCTGTATTGACCACAAAACCCCACGGAGGAGCCTAGAGCCGCCGCCATTGGATATTTTCACCCGTTTTCTTATTATTCCCATGCGTTCCTCGCTGTGGATTATTCTGTTTGGCACTGGGGCGGACGGAATGGATAAGGCCATGGCCCTAACATATTGAATAGCTCGTTGGTGGTGGGGGGGTGGAGGCGAGACGCGCACCGTGGAGACAATTTATGGGGCATTGTGCGAGGAGGAAAATGGTGGATTATTTGCACTGTATCATAAAAACCTTCCTTTGTTTGGATATCCTGCCATAAGACACTGTTTGTGGCATTTCTTCGCCTGTCTTGGCCGTGTCTTCAGTAACTCAGGTCGTGTTATAGCGGTTGGTAGGTAGGTACCCCCCTCCAGCTCGATCCGAACGACCTTATCCATTTCTATTTTTTTATATACATGTAGGATTCTTGTGTCGTTTCGACGCCTTCGCCCTCCCCTCCCTGAGAGTCACATTTGGAAACAATAAACTGTTGGATTATTGAACTATGGATTTCACCAGCGGCAGCGGCGGCGGCGGGGCCAACGAGCTGCACAACAACCAGTTTTATCAGTGCGAGGAGAACAAGCCTCTGCTGGGGGAGATGTCGGAGGGGAATAATAACACCAAGCTGAGCGCAGGGCCGTGCAAGAGGTCCCTGCACCACTGCAGCAGCAGCGGGATGCGATACAAGCTGCTGCACGAGGGGGACATCCAGGTGTGCGTGGTCAAACACCCCCGCACCTTCCTCAGCAAGATCCTCACCTCCAAGTTCCTGCGGAGATGGGAGCCGCACCACCTCACGCTCACAGACAGCAGCCTGACCTCGGCCACCGTGAGTTGCTTTCTAGCCTTGTGTGTGTGTGTGTGTGTGTGTGTGTGTGTGTGTGTGTGTGTGTGTGTGTGTCTGTGTGTGTGTGTGTTTGGTGTGTGTCTATATAATATGCTGGGTTTCACATTCCACAGGCAACTTTGGTGTTTGTCTTTTCTTGTCTGGACGCAGCAGACGCGCACCGAGATTACGCACAGTCTGTTGTTGACGCAGTTTATAAGAAGAAGGCAGAGTGTTACTGTTTTTATGTCCCGTTCCGCTGATAATAGAACAGCAACGCTGTTGCTCAGGCCTCCACCCCCACATCCCCTCCTCTCCATCACTACAATGTGCAACACCTTTTCACCGTACCTGTGGCCCGCGGCCCTTTGGTTCTCACACTGGGGTGCAGGGGATGCACAAGATCCCTTGAAGTGGACGTTGCTAAAGTGTGTGCATGTGTATGTGTGTGTGTCCATAATTGACTATTATTTTAGCAGGCCTAAACTCTTAATCTAAATTATTAAACAGCAAAGATATTCTCTTATTAGTCCCTGGAAATAAAACCCATCAGCAGGGGGTCTGATGGGCCTGTTAGGTGTGTGACATGAAACCAGCTGAGAACCCCTACTGCAGCAGCCCTGCATCCCTAAACTGTGTGTTGCTCCCTGCCTGTCTTGTGAAAGGAGTGCAGAAAAGAGATTGTGCCATCTTCAGTGATACTGGTATTATTGTTACTCAAACAATCTTAGAGGTCAGTTTAGCTTTAGTGGGGGGATTTTTCCTCTTTAATTCAGCTGTTGGGTTTCTCAATGCATCAGTGCAATGCCAACAGGCTTATTTGTCATCATAAATATATGCATCAATATTTTAACCAATAGTGGGGTAATGAATGCAAGGGAGACTTACTCTGCTTGGTGATCCATACAGCAGCACAACTATATATATATATATATATATATATATATATATATATATATATACCCATCTATCTATCTATCTATCTATCTATCTATATATATATATATACACTTATGCCCCAGCCTGGAGGAATAGTAGACATGGTGTAATTATTATGACAAAAGAAGCCATGTCTGTGGTAATCATATGTAGTTGTTATTAATTCAGCAGAATAATACCAAAATAATAAAAGCCTTTATTTCCCCTTCTGTTATTATCAACACCTCTGACATTTTCCACAAAGCCAGGCCCATTGTTTTATCAACACACCTTGGTAGAGGCTTTTTGGATGTGTGCCTATCACACCTAAGCTAGAGGGGTGTGCTGAACTGCTTACTGCAGTGTGTGATGTCTTGGAGACTGTTATTATTGCAGAAAAGTGGACGTAGTTTAGGGTCATTGCACCCGAACGTGGTTTACCTGCTTGTCTGTTGTCGATCTATGCCTTTTTGACCGTTTATGGGAAAATGCTTTTCTTAAAATATTAATGGATTTAATGGTCCTTCACAGTGATCACTGACTGGAGTTCAGTTTGATCTTCTATTCATTTTTCACTTACCATGATTACTTGCTGATCACTAGTATACATGTACTTGTTGTTGTGGGTGTAACACAATGATATAAGTCAATGATGCACTGAAAGGCTACTTTATGGTGAATCAATGAATCTATGAGACATGCTTGGGTATGTAACACCTGATCATGAGGCATTAGGTCATGGAAGCTTCCTTAAAGCGAACAAATAACAGTGTAAACATATCATACTGCTTTATGAATCACACAGTTTTCTTTAAAGTTGTTTTCAGTAGATTCTTCCGATGGACAGATTGCATGTTAAGAAGCTGATTGGTATATTTGTCCCCAGTAGTATATTGGCTCTCGTGTTTCATGTTAGCTTGTTAGCACACACTAGCTTATGCTAAACTACCCGATGGCTGATTGCTTACTTGTAGTTCCTGTTTGATAACAGACATCACAAGCTCAGTTTTACTGCTGACTTTTTGGCATCGCTTCCAAAGGCTAATACCACACAACCTGCTGATTAGCTTAATGAATAATGAGATATTATTTAAGACTAATAAGTTAGACTGCATCTAAACATTTTGTAATGAACAGTGTTGAGTGATGACTTTGATGTTACCACCTTAGTACAAGAGACTACATTTAAACCTGCGTTAACTCAACCCTACTTGGCAAAATAGATGTTGGCATTGGGCATTTCCAAACCATGGATATGTCACATTTGTACATTATTAGCGGATATGTTGAAACTTCACAGTTCGACAATGCTGTGGTTAACTTGGGGTTAGATTTAGGCATAAAAACACTATTTTATGGGTAGAAAAAGATACTGTTTTGGCTTAAAATACCTGATATGGTGACACAACTGCCACTGGACATGCATTGATTGTTCACTAAAAAACACCCACGCTGGAAAAAACTGCAATGGTTTGCTAAAAACAACCAGTGTTGTTGTTTCTTGGTCTCAAACAGTAGTCTGCAGCTGTGGCACCTTGATGTCACACCATCCACCATCCTCTCCATCTCCTGATGACAAAGTCAGCTCATATACATGTAATCCCAACATTGTCACCTTCGAAATGTTAATATCATACGTCTGAACTGTACAAATGTAACATATCTGTGGTTTGCCGAAAAAGGTACAATGCTGAGATAGCTGATTTCCATATCTCTTTGGGTGCAGCAGAAATAAGTCGTAAACACACAATTTACATACACTTTTTTTTAGGTCTGAAGTTCAAATGCCGAACTTTTAAGTATGAACATATTCAGAAGATGTGGAGCTTTTGGAGACGTGTGTCTGGCCACCATATAAGACCAATATTCACTCTCTTTTTAGCTCTGTATTTGGTGTCAACCAATTCCTAACAGAAATATCCGGCCTTTTAGCTGCTAAATGCTTCACTGTCTCTGACTTTGTCTGCTGTAGTGTTCAGTGGGTTTTTAGTGCATGGAAGTTGTTGGTCAGACAGCCAAACAATGAGCTGTAATTTACCATAAAGCTGAGGGGGGCTGCAGATTAAGTGATCATTCTCTGTAGTTTTGTCACTATGAGAGTCCCCTTTTTCAGTGTCACATTGTTGTCATATTTAATACATTAAAAAAAAAAATACTGATTAAGAAGGCAAATTATATGGTATGCTGTTGTATCATTGGGATAGGAGCTTTATATTTTGCTATATATTTCTACACAAAGCTTATTCACTTCAGATGCCTAATTTTCAGTTACTTGAACAGTACCTTCTCTAATTTTCAATGGAGAGAAATATTTTCATTTCTCCTGGTTCCCTTGAGGAGTGTTCTGGCAGGATCATTTGGACTGGCTGTGTGTTATGGATTTGGACCAAACCATACAGCTGACAGTGTTGAGTAGAAGGCATGACACCAAAACCTACTTTGCATATGACATGTTGGCTGATGAAAAGATCAACTACAGGAGTGCCTTCCACAGTTGGGAGATAAGTATAGGCAGCGGGTGCTTGAGAAGAGGAAGAAGAAGCTGATCTCGGTATATTTAACAAGTTTCACTTTTGTGAGGAATCTGCTAACCAATGATGTTGTATGTGAACACAGTCAACGTCTGCATTTGTCAGACATAATGTGCAGCCGAGTCACATCTGGCAGAGGCAAGGCCTATAGACAGCTACCACCTACTCCGCCATTTCTCATCTCATTTGATCTACATGTGTGTTATAGACCAGACTAGACTCTCTGCTGACTGATAGCAATTTAGGCAAACACTATTTTGACAGGAATGTGCGGGTCTGTTGTGCATATTTGTAAGAATTCAAAGAATTCAGTTCTAATTAACATCCAGTGGCATAACTACTTGCTGTTTGGGGGTTTTGTATTTCTCTGATCACATTACCCCGATGTGGTTTTAAGTGGCATGCTGTGAGCTCGACTACATATCAGTGACTCTTTATTGATTGTGGTTGCAGTGGGAAACAGGGCAAGCCTTCGAACTTTGGCCAGTCAACAGCAACCCTCAGTGATAGCCAGGAAATCATCCCTGTGGGAGCAGGAATTAGGCAAAACCCTGTTTCTGCATCTCTTAAGTCACAATTCATGGAAAGCATTTTGCATTTTTGGCCTTAAACGCTCATTGCTGTGGTGCTTTTGTAACATCCCTCCCCAGGGTCCCTTGTCACTCAGACAATGAAGGGTGTATTTTTCCAGCGAATTTGTATTGTTGAAGCTTAAACTACCTCATCTGTTTACTCCGAAACAAACCTGAAATGGCTACTTGACAGTGTCACAAGCCGCTAATGTAAAAGCTTTTTAAGACTGGATGAAGGCTGAATCATTTTTGTCTATTGTCAGTAGAAAAAGTCAATCCAACACAACAGCTCTGCCACTGATTCTAACTTAAAGAAGCTGGCAATGTTTAGAGGTATTAATAATAATAGAGGTAATATGTAATATAACTGTAATAGAGGCAGTAAGTCAACTTGGGTGTATACACACACAAACACACACACACACACACACACACACACACACACACACACACACAATCACACACACGTGTATATATATATATATATATATATATATATATATATACGTGTATGTGTGTGTGTTCAATACATGTATGTATGTATAAATACTGTACGTTAAGGGTGGGGAACAAAATCAATGCAGCAAAGTATCACAATATTTTTGCTTGACAGTATTGTTTTGATACATACTCTTAAGCATCTTTTTTTTTTTTTAAATGTAAATTACAATATAACAAACACAAATTGAACTTCTGGTAGCCCACTAGATAATAATATGCATTTTCACAGCCCATTAGATAGAATTTGCTGCAATAAAAATGATTAAAATGACATTAACAGACTGAAAACTTGAAACGCATGTTGACAAAGTTTTCCTTTGGGAATATAATTGGCAGTTGAATAAAGGTAAAAAATGATACTGTATCACAAATGATAATGTTTTGCAATGTATATATATATGTTATCGCAATACTTAGCATATCATAACACATTAAAAACAGCAACAAGATTGTATCGTGACTTAAGTATTATGCCAATATCGTATCATGGGGCCTCTGGGGATTCCCATCCCTTATATGTGTTAATTATTGAGGTTGTAGTTAGAGGTGTTACTCATGTTTTGTCCACTGCATTTGCATATGTTATGTTGCAAAATATTAGAAAGACCTTTCAAGTATGATGTAGTGTAGTGCAAGATCAGCTGAATGAACACCTCTCACACTGTCAGCAGAAACTAAACATTGTATGCACTGGGAAGGTGGAATTTATGGCAGAGTTGTGGTATTAGATTGTATTTGATTGTACAGGTGTGTGTGTTAAACCATTTAGTGTGGCCTAAACATTTATTCATATGAACAAGGCTTTACCAAATAGTTGGAGGTTTAGAAGACCCACTCATAACAATTGTCATTAAAAATATAAATTAACAAGTGCTGCACCTTGTTTTTTAACCTGGTTTGTCTGCGCAGTTGCACATGATGATTAGGCAACACTAATAATATTATACAATTCTGATGGCAGCTGCATAGGATTGCTTCTGACTCATGTGATCGAAACATTTCCATTAACTCCACAGCCTTTTAAAGTCTAAAGGTAAAAATGTATTGATTAAAGATAGATGGAATCATTTTCAAAATGTACATGTTCATATGTGATGAAATATTCTGCTTCAACCCATATTTATTTTTGTTAGCCTTTCAAAAACAACATTTTCACTGTGGTCACAAAACCGTTTGCTCTCCCACTTGCAGCCATATTAAGAGGGTGGTCTAGCAGCAATCTAACACCACCTTAAATTACATTTAGTCACTAAAAAAGTAAAAAAAAAAAAAAAAAAAGACTAACTCATTTAATCTGATGAATCACTTTATTCAAATTGAGGATTTTGGTGAGGATTGTTTTTGTCTTTCTTTATTTAGGGCAATGATGTCATATGACAGCCGACATTCAAAGCTTCATTTGAAAACCTCAAAAGAAGCTTCAAATGTAAAACAAAGACATTCTGTACAGCCCTACATATGAAAATGTGGCCACTTTCATGCATCATTTGAATTCTAGTCCAGTATTCTTTGGGAATTATGTCCATATAATCAATATTGTAATATGAAACTAGATATTGCCTTAGATTTTGGATATTGTAATTTTGTAAGTGTTGTCTTTCCCTGTTTGTAAGGTAGCATTACAGTGAAGTGATATAATTTTCCGAACATACCAGATTGCTTTAACCTTTCTATTGTTTACCTTTACCCACTTAGTCATTACATACACATTACTGATGATTATTTATCAAAAATCTCATTGTGTAAATATTTTGTAAAAGCACCCATAATCAACCTTACAACATCGTCGCAATATTGATATTGAGATATTTGGTCAAAAATATCATGATATTTGATCTTCACCATATCGGCCAGCCCCAGTCCATATGAGAGGATTCTGCAGCTCATGATGTAGGTCCAGTGTCATCATTCAGTACCAAAGCAGAAAGTAGTGTGGCCTCAGTATATGGACAAACAGAGGGTAGCACACATACTCTTAATGCAGATGGAAAATTGTGTCCTGTCACAGATCTGCAATTTACATTTGGCAGAATCTTTCCCTAACTTTAATCAAGTTTTGTAGTTGTCTAACCCTAAATATGCCTTTTACTATATTGTATTTGTCATAACCACAATCTTTCTCCAACCTAAATCACACAGTTGTTGCCATGCACAGATAGTGTAGAAAGCAAGGATTATAAGAAAAAAAAAAGTTGTAGATTTTGTAGACCATTAATTACTGATTTTCTATGGCGACCGATGATTACATTTGGCATGAAAGTTAATTCTTGACCTTGGAAACAACAGTTAGTTGTGTGCGTGTGTGTGTGAGTGAGGGGTCTGCCTTCATAGACATTCTGTAAACTCAACTTTTGTTGCCCAATGCTTCTATATAGTCCTTCCCACCAGTATCTTCTAAGGATCTCACATGCTTATAGGAGGTGCTTTATTGTTATTGCTTCAAGGAGTCAAATGGTAACACTCACTGACTCCTGGGGACTGGCTGTCATAAATTATCCCGAACCCTAAACCCCCACAGACTAATGGAAATGTTGTTGTTCTGGAAGCTAACAATGCACTTCAATGCTTTTAAGCCATCAAGTGAATGCCATAAGCACTGTGCATTTCATTAACATAGTAGAGAGTATGAACATTACCCAGAATGGTGTCATTTATCATAAGCTGCCCTTTAGTGAACCATAGTCTGCTTTGTATTTATGACAGGAAACTGAATCTGACCTCAGTGGTAGATGATGCTAATGCTAATTCTTGTGTTTTGAATCAAGTCATGTGGGTGAATTATCCAGAGATTGTCTTGACGTGCGTGTTTGTGTGTGGATGGTGACACCCCGTATACAGCAATCATGTGTCTGCGACTTGGCTTGTCGACGATGTCACATATTCTTCGCTCTGTAAAGGCTGAAATATGAGGAAGAGTGTTTTATTCAGGGTGAAGCATGAATGTGCATTTCCTGAGTGGAGCTGTTGTGCTCGCTGTCGAACAGAGCGGTTATGTGGGCAGAGGAACAATGCTGACCCATTTGCCTTGCTCTCTTACAGAGAGATTACTTCCAAAAAGTAGGCAAAGAGCGTTGACTCTGCGTCTCCAACAACATCCCCACGCACAGCAAATAATTGAGATGATTGTGAGAAAAGAGCTTTGTGAAAGTTAGCGTGGCTGCCAAGAGGGTTTCATTAGTTTCAGTAACAAAAACCTCATGAGTCCCGTTTCAGTTGAAGCAATGTTCGTTTTTCCAAATCTAAATTCCCACTAAATCATTCTGTCTTATTATGAGACTTGTGTTGAAAATCACATTGTCAGTGTTAAATGTAGTTATTGTCTTTGATTTTGACTACATATTGATGGGTGCTTCCTAAGTGTGTTTTTCTACATGTAAAGATAGTAGTAGCGTGTGTGTGTATATGCGTGTGTGTGTGTGAGAAAGAGTTGTGACTCACTTTTCCTCATTTGACAGACTTGCCTGCCAGGACTGTAGTCAGAAACCTAACTTACATCACATTTGCGTAAGAAGTGCGCCAGTGCAAGTAAGCACTTCCTGTGTTGCGCCCCGCTCACAAAAGGCCTGAGATGAAAGGAATCTGGTTGTGCTGCGAGCATGAAGGGCTCATTATAGGTAGCAAGGCGAGAGACGGGAGCCTTTTAGAAATCAATCAGGGAAGCTCGAGTGTCTTCTGGTCATGTCTGCAGTGTCTAATGATTACGTAAGAAGCCCCACCAAGCTATTTTAAAGATGGGACTTTTTCTAGTCAGGGTTGGTGTGATCCTCTGTGTCCGTTTTTTTTTTCACTGAAGATCTTTTGGGTGTTAAATTTACAAAGAACAATCAATAAAGGTTATCCACACCATAACATTTGGCAGTATAATGATCTGAAACAAAAGAGCAGTTATTACAGTGTTTATGTATTTAATAAGCATACTGGGTTTACCCTGCAAGTCTTTTTTGTGGCTTGATGTGTGGGAGGTGTGAAGGTTTGAAAGTTACAACGTATGGGAATAACAACCAGAAGCACTTTTTTTAAGGGCACAAAGTTGTCATACACATCACCAAAGGAGTTTTAACCAAACTCAGCTAAAACTGATCACAGTGGTCAGTAAAACATGCTGCAAAGATAGAAGCTATTCTGTGTGTGAGTTAAGCACCAGCAGGAAATGAATTGCTTTGTCGTGTGCCAGTATAGTGACAACATCCAAACTGCCTAATCGGAGCTGAGTATGTAAAGTGACACTGTGTAATGTTTGCTGAACACAGAGGCACACAGAGGCCCCAAGTGAATTTACAGGCAAATGATTCAAACTCAAATATAATGTAACAGTAGCACGAGTCAATAGCAAAGTAAGATAATTGGCTGATTAAAGTTAGTTACACAGCAATATCTATCTAAACTCCTTTCTCACTGAACAAGAAAAAACAAAACACTCAAACCCACTAACATTTGGCTTTTGTCTTTAGCAGGAAAGGGTACAATCGGCATTCACTCCCATCAGCTCCGACAGGGTCAGACCAGCAGTGATGTAAACATGACAATCAGTCACCACCAGTGTCGGGGAAGCTACTTTAAAAGCATAGCTTCACAAGCTACCAATTACTTCACAATGTAAGAAACTGAACTGCAGAAATTGAGCTTCCTTCAAGAAAAAATTAGTTTGGTGAAGCAAAGATACTTAGAAAAAGTGTTTCAGACTACTTTGTGAAATATGAACAAGCTGAAGTTATGACAAAATATAATACAAAAAACATGGGAGCAAAAAATGGTAACTTATGCACAGGTTATACATAAACCAAAAAATTAAAATACTCCACATACTCCATATTCTTGGGAAAAGTGCAAGTGATGTCAGCATCAGAGTCCAGGTGGGAGTACAGCACCAGGCAGAATTACTAAGTTAGCCAGATAACTTCTAATATAGCATGCAACAACTTCTCTCAACGTTAGTTGATAAAGAACAATAATTGTGGCCCAAGGGGGTTCAATTACAATTACAAACATTTTGTAAATAATTTTTTTTATTTTATGGGCCAATACTATTTGTAGTTTCACTAGAAAACTAAATAAAACATACAAAAAAGGTAATTTATCAACTTGAATCACTATGCACAAATGAATGAAGTTAAACTAACAGCAAGCTACTGCTAAATGTAGTTAAATTACTAGTTTAATTACATGTTGTTCAATACTCCCCAGCACTTGTTAGCACCAAGTTCAAAAGAGACTTAATAAAAAGGAAAATTAAAAAGAAGTAACCACTGTAACATGTCTAGCCTCCATGCTGCTTTCTGCTATTTACTAAACCTGTTTTCTGAAGCGTCCGTAATGTTAAACGTGACACAGCTGAAAAAAAGACATACTTGTCTGAAAATGAGGTAAAAGGTTTACTAACATTGGCTAACATTAGGAACCATAAACTACTGCTCATACCAGACCAAGTATGCCTTTAGCATCAAAACCCCTGGGTGTACTGAATTAAACAATGGCACAATATATTGCTTATTGCTAATTTAACTTTTCATTTGTAAGAGGAAGAATATGTCAATTCCTTTCTCCAAATTGACATAGTCTTGCTTCAAGCACTAAGTGCTAATGAAAGTCAGCTACTTTTAAACCTGTGTGATATATGTAGTGCTACAAGCTGCCAGCTGTCATGAAGTGATGAGTCCTAAAACCCGGAAATGAGTTAGCATTTTAGCCCTCCCAGTTCCCTCGTCTCAAAGTCAATGGATTTTTGGTTAGATGCCTGAAATAAGGTCTGTGGTTAATACAAGCTGAAGAGACTTTCACGTCTTGTTCTATGTCACAAATGGTGTCAATAAATACCCCACTTGTGAATGTTGAAGCTTTTATGTGTGTGTGTGTGTGTGTGTGTGTGTGTGTGTGTGTGTGTGTGTGTGTGTGTGTGTGTGTGTTTGCTAAAGCAGAATTAAAGGATGTTGTGAATAAAGTATAGATCCAGATCAGCTGATCACACAGCACATCACACTGCTCCTCAAAGCAGAAGCAGCACAAGATAACTTGGCTGCCAGACCTTATTAATGGCATTGTTTTAATGCAAAATAAGGGGAAGAGAAATGACATGCAGTGACTACAACCTATGAGCTCATACACACACACACACACACACACACACACACACACACACAAGGCTCAGAAAGGCTCTGGGCAGGCCTCCAGGACAGGCTGCAGTGCATGTTCATATTCAAATACTGGATCCTCCCAGCTTTGTTTGAACAATGCAGCCATTTGGCAAAGATGTGAGTTATAGTCAGGAATGATGGCGCTCTCCGCCATATTGATTTACGATATTTAGAATAGATTGGAATTGGACTCGTTCCCCTCATTCTGCCTTGTTATGTGTGTCTGTGAGTGATGGATAATGTGAAGGAAAACAGAGAAACTAAGAGAGTTTGCAAGAAGCAAACTCTTGACAGAGAATGGAGACTGCAGCCCTTCAGCGTCATACTCTGTTTGTGACTGTTTTTATGCCTCCATGCTGGCGACAGCCGTGGCCAGAGACATTATGTTTTTGGGTTGTCGGCCCTCCCATTCTTGTGCACATAGATATCTCAAGAATGCCTTGATGGAGTTTCTTCAAATTTGACACAAATGACACACAAAAATGAACCGATTAGATTTTGGTGGTCACTGTGACCTCACAAAACATGTTTTTAGCCATAACTTGAAGAATTCTTAGGCTAATGATGACTAACTTTCACACAAATGTCTAGTAGGCTAAAATGATGTAGTGATGACATTTTATATCCAAAAGATCAAAGGTGAACTTCATTGTTACATCATAATGTTGTGCAAAAACACTTTTCATTACTCAACGTCATAACTCAGGAACAGAAAGGAAGACAGTTGGTGAATTAGTGCTGTGCGATATTACGATATATATCATAGTGCGATAGAAAAATGTCTACCGTACGATATAATCCTCTATCGTTTATATCGTAATTTTAACGTGTGGGCTCTGGTTAGCTCGGCTAATGTAAACGCAGCAACGCTACTGCTTTGCGGCAGCAGTTTACATCACCTGCAAGAACTCCTTTACGGCACTGCTAATGTTTTCATCCATGCGTGCGAGAGGCAGCGGGAGCATGGACGTAAACAACGTAGCAGAGATGGTGAGCACAATGGATGCTGAACCAACAGAACAGAAAGAGGAATTGGTGCTGAAAAGAGGTAACAGGAACTCTACTGTTTGGCACTGGTTTGGATTTAAAAAGGCAGACACCGACCAAAAAAAGGTAATCTGCAAAACATGCCGCCAACAAGTTGTTACTAGCGACTCGAACACGTATAATCTTTTCTATCACTTAAAGACACGGCATGAAGAACAGTACAGAGACAGCGTTAAAATACGACAAAGTACTAAAGTTAAACCATGAAGTGATGAAAAGAAAAACACACACCAAACAAGCCTGAAAGAGTCAATGTCCAAAGGCACTGTCTATGACAAGCAGTCCCGCAGACACAGACATGGCATTCATTTCATGTGTGTATATATATAATTTTAAGTAAAATTACTATATCGGGATATATATCGTTATCGGGATATAAAATTACCTATATCGGGGATATAAATTTTTGTCCATATTGCACAGCTTTATGGTGAATACTGAATTGGTGACACTAATCTTTGGTGTCCACCTTGAAACTGTGCTGATATAGATCTGCTGCTGGGTTGAAGATGTCCATGAAGCCGCTCCAGTGTGGGCTTTTAGACAGCATGCCGGCATTGTGAAAGCAAAAGGCATGACAGGCATGACATGTGAGACAACAGCCCCAGCCTCTAGTGTGACTTATAACCTATGCGTTGGCAGTACGTTAACATTAACAATCAATAACGAAGACATAAACATGGCAAGAACAATCATTAACTGCCCCTGTTATATGATGGTTGATCTCGTCCTTTACTCGGCAGGGTAAGGAGCTTTCAGACTTCATTGTTTTCCCCAATTTACGGCTGTTGTTGTTCTTTTTTTGAGGTAGCTGTGGAGTGCTATCAGCTGCTTTATAAATCTCCTGGGAGTGGGTTGCACACATAACACATCATCAAAATGTCATCCATTTTGTCTATGGTCCTGTTCTGCCAGCTGTCCCTTTTACACCGAGGTCGTTTTGGCACTGTTACTACCCATCATGCCAGCTTTAAGGCAAGAAACCTCTGTCCCCCCATTCCATGACTGCACCCTTTGTACAGAACTATTAATTACTGTCTGTTGTCATGGCAACGACTTTTTGTCATATCCTGTTCCTTTGGTTGTCCACCATAAGCTTGTTTTGCTGATATTGAGCTTTAGGTGAGTGTCGTTGTATCATGTAACAAAGCTCTCTATCAGTCCTCCAACTCCTCTGTAAATATGGTCTCCAGAAGAAGACAGCATGTTTGTCATTGGAAGTTTTTCACAGGACTCATACATGTCAATATAGGGATAATTTCCATTGCACCAAAAATGTACTTCATGCCTTCAAAGTTTTCACTACATATATTTAATGAGTCTGGACAGACATGAATGTAAACTGCAACTTGCCTGGTTGGCGGAGGCATACAACCGCGAGGCGGTAATTCTCGTTAGTCATGTCTTTCAGGGAAACTGTGGGTTGTTTTTAACCATGATGAAAAAAACATATTCAGCCAGGGCAGTGAGATGTCACACACACCACACTTCTATAGCTGAGCACTATGGTTGCACTATGCTACTAGTTTGTATGATCTGGTGATAAATGTACATGTGTGTCACCAGCTTTAAAACCACAAATAAGGTCTGCCAGGGTGTTTCAGTCTATTTCTTTGTCCTTGCTTTTGTAGCATAGGCTATAGCTTACAAGTGACACAGACTTCAGGATAAATACAGAAAAAGAATGTAATCTAACATTGTTAGACATTAAAATAATCATCAACCTCATTTTCATTCCAACTCAAACTTGAATGTCTGCCCAATGTCAGAGTCCAATGTTTTTGTGACGTCATATCAATGTCTAGTACTAGTTGTTTTGAGGCTGCGACACAACAACTTGTTCAACCACCTGAAAAAAAACACCAAAAACTGCAGTATGGTGAACGCATGAAGGCCAAGTGAAAGTACAATAAAAGTGTTTTGTCCCTCAAATAAATGATTAATCATGATTATCATACTGGCTGTAATTGCTCAGCCCTAGTTTTTAATGTGGAAACACACAGGAATATTAAAATGTTACATTATGTATTTCATTTTAGTTCTACATCCTCAGAAGTAGCTATAGCCGTTGACTCCTCTGCATAAGAGCCAACAAGCGATAAAGTGGATGACGAGAAGTCATAAAGTCCAGGAAAACTATTTTCCATTACAAGCCATTCTGTGTCTCGCTGTTGTTTTGGACCACAGTCAACAGAACAGTAAGACAGTCCTCAGAGATGAGAATGAGCATGTATACAGACAGAAACTGACAAAGACCATGAAACAAGTATTCGACATTCACACAGGGGTCAGAGGTCTTCTAGCTTTTTTTAGCCGTATTAATCCAACAAGCTGTTGTCGTAAATTATGTGTATAACTGTGGATAAAAAAAAAAAAAAACTAAAATGAAAAAGACACAGAGCAAGTCAGGGTGGAGGAAGAGCTGAGTTAGTAATGAGAGGGTGATGTGGTGAAAGACAGTCAAGGAGAGGTTAAATGATGTTCAGCCTGCATGTGGGAACCAGAACTAGATTATGTGAACCCACAGTTCATCGTACGTGACACATTTAAACTTACACACAAAGTCAACACTGCTCTCGTCTCATTGGCTGTCTTTTAAAACAGTCTGTCATTACCTTTGGTGGAGACTTCGATATTAGTCATTAGCAGTGACCCTGTCCGCAGTTCAAAAGTTCAGCTCTACATATCAGACCAATCGCAGACACACAGTTTGGGAAAAGTTAAGATGATGATGTGACACCAACAACTTTGTTATTTAGAATATTTGTTATATTTCTTCTTAGCCGTTTTTTAAAATCTGTGTTGATCTACATCAATGAAACTCAATACTTCCTGCAGATATGTTAAGTTAAAATCCTAAAGGCTTTTGATGTTAAATATCTGTGCAGGAAGCATTGAGATTTATCGACAGAAGCTTAAAGGGATACTTTGCTGATTTTCAACCAGGTTATTATAACAGTGTGGGAAATATGTGTAAATTAATTGTGTTAAACTTCCCTTCATCTCGCCAGTGCCCAGATCTCCCTACTCATTTGACAGCCAAAATCTCAGCTGGCTCAAGGGCTATTGCATGAACTACAGATCATACTTCCTCATTTTTCTACACCTGCACCTGCACCCCAGCACCGCCGCCAAAAACAACCTACCTTCTTGGAAACATTTACAAACTGTATCCCGTACGATAAGAAAGGGGCCCGGTGGAAAGCGATCACGGATGCAGTCGCGATGTATATTGCAAGAGATATGGCGCCCAATCAAAACAGGGTCACATACATTTTATGTTTTGCATTGTGTCACTGTCAGTTTGAAACTAGATGCTGTTGATTATGCAGTGAATGCAGATGTTTAATTTTGTTTACATGATTCAGGGAATCAAAATAGTGACCAAATAGTTTTTGTATACCACAGGCACCTTTTTATTATGCAAAACATGTTAAGGTAACTGAAAGTTATGTTTGCACTTTACGTTATCAACCTCAACAGGGGAAATATACTGAATAGCAAAACTTGTGTTTAAAAAACTTGTGTAAATGTTTTGTCAAAAAAGGGTCACATAATTTTATGTTTTACTTATTTTTTAAGTTAGTTTGAGGGTGCATTGTGTCACAGTCAGTTTGAAACTAGAGAAAGCTTACTGAGAATTTACATTTTCACTGCTTACAATGGCAGACAGGGCCTGTCATTTCTTCTTTTTGGCATGTTTCTGATTGCACTTTAACCCCAGAGGGGGAATCAAAACAAAATAAAGTTAAAACTTGCTTTGAACAATTTCTTTGTCATCTGCAAATTGATTTTAAGTTGGGGGGAAAAAAAACGATTTAAATCGTGAATCGGATTTGTTGTGAAAAAGATCTGAGATTTTTTTTTTTAGGCCATATTGCCCAGCCCTAGTTTCACCATAATAAGAGAGTGTTTGAGCCAGCCAGCTGTCTTATTGTTTTCAGATAAGCAACTCGCATTACACCCCCCACCAGTTGGAGCATTTATAGACCCAATCACCGTGACATCATGCTAATTGCCACTTTAGACAACTGCGCTGTTCTGAATTGCAGAGAAGTGGAAAATTGGCAAACTTTTTATTTCTGATGTCTTTACAGAACTGGCTGTAACATTTAAAGATATATGGGTAAACTCTGTGGTCTGCCCTATCTGATATTTCTGCTTTGCTTATTTTATGTACTGTGTTGCTTTGCTAGCATCTTTGCTAAACCAAATTTATCAGCACAGAAACTAAGCAATGTTTTGCTGTGGACGGGGGCCACAGCAAAACATATTTCAGCCACTTTCAGTGACCTGCCTAAAAAAGTCAATATCAGTTTACATCTACATTATATTTGGACCATTTTTACCACTTTACCATACATGCTAACTGATCAAGGCAGTGATAGACCAGCAACTCCTGTTTCAAAATGAGTCTGGTGGGTTTGAGATAACAGCCTCGGTTCCCCTGTCGAATAGGGCTGTCTGACAGCAAGGCAAAGCTGTGGAAATATTCTAAATATAGCTTACCCTTAACTGATTAATTTTTTTATGTTTGCCTTCTTCTTATACAAGCCAATTAAGGCAATGTATGCTTAGTGCCATTTCATTTTATGTATGTGATGCAGGGGTTTTCTACCCAGAAGTTATTTTCAACAAACTGTTTTTCGGTCTATTGGTCTGGTGCAGAGCAATGCATTCTTCTATTTGTAGGTTTTCTACTTTTTTAGCAAAAGCGAATGCCACAGCCCTTTTTCTCTGTTTTCAGATTGCCAGGTGCATACGTATTTGCGTCTTTCTGCTGCATAGACAGCCCAGTTTGTAAAATCTTTCCAGCAGTGAAACACTTAAGTAACGCAGATTTTAAAAAATGGCAAGGTAGCACTGATTATAATTAATTTGTGAATAAAAGCAGAGTTTTTATGATAAAAACAGACACTTAAAGCAGCAGAGTGATGAGTGAACTGATTTGTACTGTTCATTTTTCTTAAGGAAACAAGGACATATGAAATCAATGTATACAAAAAACTTGAATGCAAAAAAAAAGGCCTCGTAAATACACCCACTATTATTAAAGTTAACACTAGCTGCATGGCTGTATGGCCTCAAATGTGTTTAAAAGTGACTTTAGGTTGTAGCATCCAAAACAATTGCTGTGTTTCTTTTTCAGTGTAAATCAGTTGTTGAAAGGGCTCAAAAAAGGACTGTTAGTGTTGTATTGTCCCGCTTCCTTAAAATGACGTCCTAAGCTCATTCATCTGTGGCCCTGCCAGACCACAGTGAGATGTGAAACCATGGCCTAACTTTGAGGAGCCACCCTTTAAATGTCACACTGGCCAAACCAGACTCTAATTTAAAAAAAGGTTTCTCTTTTTTTTTGTAAGCCATACTCTTCAGCTGATTTTAAGTTGTATTGTATGCAACAAAAGTATTCATCTGTTCAGTTTTTGGTATTTTAAAATGTGAAAAAGGAATGCAAATGTGTCCCTGAAATGCAGTCAAACTAAGGTTAAATTGTTAAAATGCAAAATTTGCCTGCATGAATGAAATGATGTGCTCATGCATACTCATGCTGAACAGGAGTTACTCCTCAGTATCTCTGCACTTAATATTTTGGTCTGACAAGTTGTTTTTTCTTCCATCTGGTAGTGTGAAGTGTTTTTGTGTTTAGCCTTTGTGAAACTCCTGTTGTTTTATATCTACTCAGCAGTTCAGTTGCAGCTTGACTGTGTGTCTGTGGAATGTTAAAGCACGAGCATATACATATAGTTTTACATAACTAGAACTAGAGCTTTGTGGTTAAGAGTTTACTTACTTTTGATTTAAATAACTGAACAGTGGAAAGATATTTAGGCGTGTGATTCACTTTGTGTTTGTGCACATCTGCCACGTGTCACAATACTGAACGTTGACCTGCTACTACAGAGAATAACCACGGCTCACAGCAGTACAATGTTTAGGCTCATTTCCCAATGTAATCTCCCTTGATAACTGTACATGCAGGGTTCTTTTTCAAAATCTGATTTATAGTTTTGTTTGAGCTAACATTATATTTGGATCCAAGTATGGAGCTACTTACATTTTCCAGCTGTTGCACTCCCATTCACTGTGTCAGAGATGGACTGGGCCTGCAGGAGCTGATGCTACACCCTCTGCACCCGCTATTATTGTATTTTTGGTTTTGTTGTCACTGACTTCCTTTTTTATCTTGCTGCTGTTGTGTTGTTTACATGGTGTTTGTTTGCTGTTGCAATTTTTGGTATAGTGGTTGCTGTTCGGTTCGTCCTGATTTTCACTGGTGCCACTTTTGAGGGTTTTTTTTCTGTATTGTGGTTGTTTTAGCTGTTTTGTCGTGGTTAGTTGCCACCATTTTTGTGTATTTAGTACATGCTGATGTCACTCTGTAAAGTTGCTAAGTATTGACTCTTTTGTTCACATTCCAAGAATTCTTTATTTTGTATTCAAAGGCCTGGGATATTTAACTTATCAAGCTTTTGAAGGCATATATTGACCACATTCCACTGCAAGTCCGTTAGTAAGAATAACAAAGACGATGAAAAAAACTTAGATCAAAATCTTAAAGCCACCAGCTTTCTAGGACTTATTCCAGAATATTTTGTATCTATATCTAATGTTTGTTTGATGTTGTATTGAGCAGTGAATAATTATTTTTATCATCAAGCATTATTCATTTTTAATTTGATCAATTTATGTAATTGATCAAATAATCATTTAGTCTTTAACTGTGTGACAATTGCCAGTCACAAGTTATCAAAGTCTAAATGATGTCTTCGTATAACTTTTTTTTTTTGACCAATAGTCTAAGACACAAATTTATTCAGTGTATAATGATATGAGGAAGGCTGGATTGAAAACCGAGCAATGTGGATAACTGTCCTGGGGCCCCCAGGGCCCCATAAGATTCAAATAAAGTATGTTAATTTGATTATTTGCAATGTCTGTGATGATGTGTACCATTACATGTTTTTGGAAACCAACAGTCCTTCTTACATTTGCTCCAAATTGTGTTTCTATTTTTAGGACCTAATGAATGTGTTGAATGCATTTCATCCTTCATAAAACATTTGTTGAGCCAATTTTTGGAAGAATTTAAAACATTGTTTACATCCATGTTTGCTAGCTCAGTCTTCTTTCTCACTGTTTTTTATTTGCGGAATGGTACATTATTTGGCAGATGACCACCACCATCTGCTGATCAATTGCTACTGCATGAAATGATTCCCTGAGTGTTCATCTGTTTGCACGAAATACAAACGGGGAGCAACTTTCAAAAGCATTGCTTTGTAGCACAACTAGTGGTCAAACATTCCAATATGTCCCTTTAAGTTTGGTCCGATGTTTTTACATGTCTTGTAGAGGAGCCCTATGTCAACTTTTACGTGGTGCATTTTGCTGAATAAATTGCGTTTTAACACAAATTTGTGGGGGCCCCCCAGTCAGGTTTACCCTGGGGCCCTTTTAGTGGGTTTATCAGGCCATGGTAATGAGACAGAGTGTTAAAAATAAACAAATTCTTACATTATTGAAGTAAAAAACAAATGTTACTACATTGTTTGTCTTGAATGTGACATGCAATCTCATGCAGTCTGGCATGATGATGATCATAATTTGTAGGAGTTGAGTCAAGACTTTCATTGGCATAAAAAGTTTCTTGGAACTGTGTTTTCACAGAAAGTAGCAGTGACAAACCACAAAGCCCTGTCACCAAACAGCTTACTCAACAGAAGTGCTTTCTGTCTTCTCCACTGTGAAGGCCTGCACGACTTGATGACGCTATACTGCAGGTCAAACAGCAGTGTGTTTTCGTCCTGCAAGTTTACGAGCAGCAGTTTGGTTGTTCCTAAGCAAATGGAGAAGTAGAGCAGCTTATCATTCAGGGAAGTGACGGTGCCCGGTGACGTCACACACGGGTCCAGCAGATTCGCATGACTTCCGAGGTGTGTGTCCCTAAGTGGAGTATCTGACATGTTTATGCTAGTGTGTGATCAATCTGTTGGTCAAAGCGAGGGTCTTTGATCAAACTCGGTCACCCTTCAAATCTGAGCCAACGCTGAATGTCCTTTTGTTTAAGAGCTAATGTTGTGTGATTATTGGTAAATATGAAACCGGGGGGAACACAGGATGTGAAGTGATATTGTTTGCTTGATGACGGGAAAAGGAAGAAATATGCACTCAAATGCCCTCTTATCCACTCACTATCTGTCTTAAACAGCAGGGTTGTTGTTGTCTCTCTGTGAGACGCAAGCAAACACACAGGCAGCAAAAGACCACGTAGGTTTCGTGTGAACCAAAGTTTAGTCACTGTCCACAATGTTTCTGTTGTTTGGTTGACATGGCTACATATGGAACATCCTGCTTTCTTACAGAGCTTCTTCACACAGGTGCTTATGCATGTGTTGTGTTTTGTGACACTGCTGATTATCACGGCCATTTTTTGGCATGTCAATAGTCATTTTCATTATTAGAAGTAAAAGAAGATAAGGAAACAAAGAAGGAGGAGAGAGATGATGAGAAGAGGGAGCAGTAAAAGGAAGATGGGAGGATGAGAGAAAATGGGGGGAAAGTTGTGGGGTGAAAGCAGATGATTAAAGGAAGGACAGGACACATTTTGAGTTAGGGTTCAAAAAGAGAGGGAAAAGAAGGACCAGAAGGCTTAAAAGAAAAAGAAAACGTGAATGGTGAGAAGCAATGAAAATAAGTAAAAGTGAAATAAAGAAGATAAGGAAATGGGGAAAAGGAAGGGAGGTAGAGAGAAGGAATAAAGGGAGCAGACAAGGGTGTGAGGATGGAGGAATGGGAAGGAAAGGAGTGCAGAAGCAAAATAAGTGAGTAAATGAAAAAAGAGAGGACAGTGTTGAAAGCAGGATAGAGAAAGGAAGAAGGAAAGGTAAGGGGAAACAGGAGGAAAACAAAAAAGGAGAGGAGTTAAAAAAGGACGCGGAGGGCAGATAAGGAAAAGAAAGGACACAGGGAAATTAGCAGAAGGTAATGAGAGGAGGAGAATTGAAGTAGAAGAAGAGGGAAGGATGGAAAGAAAGTAAGGATTAAATTTCTTCCACTCTCTCTGGCTCTTGATGTGTTTGCTGCTTTGAGTCATCAAAGGCACAATTAGTATGTTTTCCCTGCCCTGCCGTGCTCTGTGAACATAACATATCAAGGAGCTGATACAGGTTATTGATCAGTGACTCAGCGTTTACATGCAGTGACTCCTCTGGCTTTCCAATGTCACACCGCACCTGAAAGTTAAAGACTTTTTCTATGTTTTTCTCATTAAAAAGTTTATCTTACAGTCTGACGGTGACACAGATGCACAGCAAATTATCACAAATGTCACAAATATAAGGTATCGTGGGGTTTTTTGTGTTATTTTTTAAAGGTTTGGTAAATTTATCAAACAGCATTGTAGTTTTTAAACAGGAGGACATGCAATTGTCGAGGACTATTTTCTGTGTATGAATAATATACATGTTAAAGTGCTCCATAAGTAATTCTGGCAAACTACAGTGTATGTGTTTATGGTAATGAGGGAACATGTCACCCAGTGCAACAGTGTGGCTCACTGGTGTGTATTTAATACTTTTTGGAGATAAGATATATCAGGTTTTGATACACTCACACAAGAATTGTTGTAATAATTATAGGATGCCTTCATTGTTAGTTTTGGTCTTATCACGGCATTTCTTGACTGTAAAAAAATATTTCATGTCACTAGTCTTATCTTTTCACTTTTCAACATTGTGTTCAGCAGTATTCAAATGATTAAAGTACTATTACACCAGTGTTGTCTTTCAGTCCTTCCATTGGTTTCATTCATATCCATACGGTATGACTTGTCATTCTACGTCAAGATGACGTTGGCATGAGATGTTTGGAAGACGCTGGATTTGGTTACTTAACAACTCAACTTAAAATCAACAAAATATCAAAGTCAGCTGTCGTCAGTTTTCTATGTCAAATTGACATTGGCATAAGACATTGTCCTCAAATTGAATTTCAGGTGTTCACCAGAAGTCAACCTAAATTCAACCAAATATCAACATCTGTTGACATTGGTAGCGAGCTGGGAAGGGCGGGGCCTTTTGGGAGACAAGCTGTCTGTGAGGTGTTACTAAAGTCTATGAGTCAGATCCACCCCTCGCTCCTCCACAGCTCCAACCTCTCATCAAAATTTAGTCACTTTGGCTCCAAAAAAAACCAAGATGGCGACAGCTGAAATGCCAAACTCAGGGCTTCAACAAGGCAGTCCACAAATGGGTGATGTTACGGTAACTATGTCCATTATTTACACGATCTGTGTTAAAAACTCAAAAATACTAATGAAGTCCATTACGTGATACAATACTGGGAAAAACCACAGTAACATTTTTTTAATCCTTAAAATCTGTAATGTTTTTTAAATGTTTACAAATTCTATGCTTTCATATCAGCTGAAGAATGAAACCCTGAAAAACGTCTTAAGACTATAAAAGCTGACATTTTGGAGATAAAATGTTTTCACTCAACAATGACATGTAGTTATTCATGCTTCATGTGTACTGAATAATATCCCCTTATTGTTTCATGCTGTGACATGATCAGCATTGGTGTACTCAGTATTTTTGAAATACAGTGCATAGGTCATGCTTTCTTTCTTTCTTCGTCTTTTCTTTGTTTTTTACTTGCTCCCTGTCTGCTTCTCCCTGGAAACAAAACAAAAAAAAAAAACAAACATAACATACATCTCCATCCTCTTGTTTCTATGGTAACACAGCAGTGAGGAGACAAGAGGAGCTACAGCCTCCTCCAACCCTCCTCCATGATGAAAAGCAGAACGGAAAGAGATAGAATGAGACAAAAAAGAGAAGACCGGGAGCAGGAAAACAGAGTCGAGTAGAAAGAAGGAAAGACACAGTCAGAGAGAATGAGAGAGAGAGAGAGAGGAAGGGTAGAGGGAGGCAGGCAATCACTGCATGCTCTTGTGCAGGATGGAGTATCTATGGTAACCTCGGCTGGTTATCAGAAAATTGAAGTCCCTTCTGTTTGTCTCCATTCTGCTCTGCCTCTGCCTATTCAAAAACACCATTTATCTCCTCCTTCAGCACGCAATTTCATATTCCGCTCTTGACTTTGCAGTTCGTCTTATTAGTGCGACGTGCGTCCAACCCAAGCTCAAACCTGATGTAAAACACTATTTGGCAGTGTGCAAGCAGACAGAAAGACAGACAGTAAGACAGAGAGCAGGGCTGACGTTTACTCTTCCAAGGAAATGAGACATCTCACACAGAACCAATATTTGCCATGGACGTCGTCTGTAATGAAAATCCTGTATGCGTGTGGTTTCCCAACATGATTGTGTGTGTGTGCGTGTGTGTGTAGGGGGTGAGACAGAGGAGCCAGTTCGCTCTATCAGCCGCGGAGGGAGGTGTAAATAAAGGAATAGCATGTTTGTTCGTCAGTAGAGGGGAGGGGGGGCTGCACGAGAGTGAGATGGATGCAAATAAAGAGAACCACCTGTCTGCTCGACTCCACTGCAGAGAGAGACGCCAGGGCGAAAGCAGACGTTTGCTGCTGCTGCGATGTAACTACTCAGATGTGTTTGTGTTGAGTGGAGCCATGATTGTGTGTGTGTGTGTGTGTGTGTGTGTGTGTGTGTGTGCATGCTGGTGGAAGCCTTAGACAGGCTGTTTATCTGTCTGAAAGCAGCAGCAGAAGAAGAAGAAGCAGGGAGGCAGTGGAGGCCTTTTTTCTTGAGACACTGACTTAGCTTGACAGTCCTAGTTCATTCATTATCATCATGATGACAGTAATTATTTGGATATCCACCTTGATTATATATTTACATTTGTATCATGTTTATGAGCAACATATTTACTGAAGAACTGATGTTTTCTAAAGTGGTTGTAATGTTTGCTCAGATCATCAAATCATCCAACCCAGTCTCCAGAAAAAATGCTGGCATTGTTTGTTTCTGCAAACTATGGAAACATTACATTTGCATATTATTATGTAGCAGATACATTGAAACTTTCCATTTCAACAATGCTGTGGTTAAAGTGTGGTTAGATTTAGGCACAAAACTGTTGGGTTATGGTTAGGAAAAGGTTATGTTTTGGTTTAAAATGCCCAGTTTTAGTGGCACTATCCCTTCTGTTAAAACAGCAACAAGTTACAAGAAAACACCCACGTTTACTGCCTAAAAAATGCTGATAACACGGTAATGACTCGCTAAAACACAACCGCTCTCAAACAGTGGTCTGGCAGGCATTGTGCCATCCACCATCCCCTCCACCCCCAGCTCATACAGGATGTCACTGTAGAAACATTGATACAGTACGTATGAAATATGCAAATGGAACATAGTCTTGGTGTGCAGAAATCATCAGAACCATAAGTGATATCAGTGTCATCAGTAATTCTTTATTATACAGTATTATTAATATTATTATTATCAATCTGAGATTTTTCCAGTCTGACAAATTCAATAGGGGAATAAATGTAAATATTTGATACCTTTTCTTGTCACAGAGTCACAGAGTCACAAGAGGACACACACCCACACCCATGCACACACATGTGATATACACATTGCTGGATTGATCTGAGATCAGTGTCTTCAGTGTCCACTTAGGATAAACATTCATAAATCTAAATTGTAAAATTGCGTACACTTTTTCATTGGCATTCTCTTGTTTACAAAGCTATTCTTGACCTACTTCCAGCATATTTATGTGTGTACATTAAGCAAAAAATTGAAAATGACTATGCTCTCCGTTCACAGAACATGTTTTTATTGTCTATACCTAGGGTACCTACAGAGTTTGGCAAACAAGCATTTATGTATGCAGCTCTTCATATGTAGAATCTCATGGAGAAGGACTTAAAGTTGCACTCATTTGTTCCTCTCGGCCCTTTTGAAGCGCTGTTGCAGGGTTTTTGTATGCAATGATCTATATGCCATTGTCAGGGTGTATTTTGGCTGGACTTAGTAATCATTTAGTTGCCCTTTTCTGCATTTCTATGGTTCACTTAAAAGTTGAAAATTACAGTCTTTTTAGTAATAAATTCCCTCTTTTTGGTTCCAAACATATCCCTTTTACACCAACCTTTAATCAGATCCATTAAGTTTGTGCAGCTAATTTTGAACCATTGAGAGCATTGTGACCAAAAATAAATATTCTTGACCTGAAGTATAAACCTTGACAACATCAGTCGTATCATTATATTTTGCCTCTTGGGCAGAAGCCCGGGCACAACTAGATTGACACCAGGGGGCAGCCTTTTGTATTGTATCTTAAGGGGTCAGCGGTAAGGAAGGATCTGCGATTAGGTTAAGGCAACAAAACTACTTGGTTATGGTTAGGAAAAGATCCCAGATGTTGCTAAAAAAAAAAGCCACCCGGCTTTAAGTGGCACCACAACCGATGTTGTTATTTGTTGGGCTCCTGGGTCTACAGCAGACTTTTGACATGTGTTCAAACTACATCCGTTGTGCTGAGCATCTAATAACGATGCGGATGGGTTTACATTGGAGTTGGTGGAAAGCCCGGTGGGGGCACTGCCTAAGCGGGGTATTTTAATGCCCTGGGAGTTAGACGAGGCTGTATTCTACAGGTTGAATGTACATAATAGGCTTCTACTTCTTCTTATTAATAGCTATTCCATGCTTGTTTTGTGGATTAAAACAAATATCTGTAAAAACAGAACAAAGCTAGCAAGTAATCAATGTGATCCACCATCTTGCTCCTACTGTTAACTTCTGTTGTGCATTGTGCAACGCTCTCTGTTGATGAAGCATCCTTCATTACAATGTTTCTACTCAAAATTGGTGAAAATGCAGCCTGGTTTGTCAAATAGCACCAAGGTTTTAAGAGTCCTGAGCAGAACCAGTTCAAGAACCGAAGCTAGTTTGGTGGAAAACGGGTAACATGGTGCCAGGGCAGAGGGCAAGGTAGCAAAGTAGGGCCAAGAAATCACTTCAAGAACTCTGTGTCTTCTGCGCACCCTGACACATTGAATCACAAAAATGGAGATAATGGCGCACACTCTCCGACAGTCTTTCCTTCTAGGCATTCAAGGTGTTGTTTTTGACACAAAAGAGACAGAAGTTGTTGTGTGAAAAATGAAAAAAGGGAGCCTGGGAAAGATGTTCAAGTCCCCCCTGCTCTCACCTCTGCACACCTGGCCAATCGCTACGGAAAGTGAGTGTGATTTTCCCATAGTCCGTTTACAACAAACTTTTGCTCAGCATGCTCAGCATGCTCTGAGTATCTCAAGTTCTGTAAATGAAAATGGTCTCAAAATAAAAGTAAAAAGTAAACGGAAAAAAATGCTGATAAATGCCAGAAAGCCTAATTAGGGCGCAGCAAAAGCCCCTGCAGATGACGTCTGCAGGGCCCATTTGTGTGGATATACAGTTAGTCTCCCATCAACAATAATTGGTACTAAGTCATTCAGTGACGCTAATGTCTGGGAAATGAACTGGTGATTCATTTACTGCCATTTCTGCATTACTGACAGACACATGTCTTATTATAGACCCACTGTGGCATCAAACATTTCTCTTGAAACTTCTCCTGGGGGTTAGAATATATACAGGCTCCGTTTCCTGGTGGCTTTCACTCTGTCTTGTTATTTTTATCTGTTCAGATTCTTTTTTTTTCGACCCCCCTCCTTTCTCTCTAAAGACTCTTCTGTTCCTGAGTCCGGAAACTTGTGGTAATTTGTCAGCGTTTCTGTAATCATTTTGAGACTAGCAAACAGGTTGTGGCCTGTTACTCAGTTGCATCTGCTTCCAGCTCCCACAACGATGAGACTGGGATCTGAACTCTGCCATCACACCAGACTCAGTTTTCTGTGTGTGAGTGTGTGTATGTGTGTGTGTGTTGACTCAAAGCTACATGAACAATGTCTTTCCACATGATGTTTGTGTATTTGTGTGATTAATGGCTTTTGCTAAATTGATTTTCCAGTTTGTTTCAGCATTCAATGACTATTCACTTGGAACTACATCAAATGTCACCACAGCTGATAAAGATTACCCTGTGTACTCTGTAACAGCGCTTGCCATTCTGCTGTATTTGGAGGTTTTGTTTGGCGGTTGTGTTTACCCAGGGCAGGTTAGCCCAGGATATGTTTCTTTTTGTCTTTCCAGCTGACTGCCAGTAAAAATAAATGCCTTTTTCTCCCCTGGCTCTGTTTAAATATACAGTATGTACTGTAAATGTTTGACAGTGGCAGACTAATATCCTCTTGCTTTCTCTCTTCTCCCCAGCCTACCGGTTACATGGAGACGTCATTGTCCTACAGCTCTATAGAAGACCTGCAGCTCCTTTCGTGGGACAATGCTCCAAAGTACTGCGTCCAACTCAGTTTCCCTGGTGGCACCGTCCTCCTGCAGGTAATGCACGTGTCTTCTGCCTTCTTAAAAACAAGCCAGTGGCTATTTACAGGCTGGAATAACACAGGCTTGGAATACAAACAACTACCTTGACATCTTTGTAGGCTAGCTAGGGAGCTATAGGAGCAGTTTCCACACAGTAGTAGCTTATTTTGTTTGCAATAACAGTGGCTACAAACAAGACAAGTGTTGGAAAGTTCATTGTTCCAATCTAATCAGTTCAATCAGTTTGGTCCAACACTGAAAGGATATATGTGGCGCGGTTTGATTTCTCAACAGGGATGGGTGGGGAACTACTTTTTTGATTACATCTGAATTATGCTCATTGCACAGGGCAACAAAAAAATGTCAAACACAAGCTTCTATATTCTTTTATATTTCAGATATTGACTGATTTTAATGATAAGTTTCTTAATAGCTGTTTCTGTTCAATTGTGTTAAAGGTTATATGAATGCGATTTTCAACATTATTATAGCAGCAAACAAGCAATTTGCTAGGTCAAGATATAGAGGAGTAATGGTGTCCTGAGCAGAGATTAATCTCTGAATGTTGTATTTTCTTCCTTAATATAAAAAAGCTTTTGGAGAAAAATGGATTTACCATATACCCAGCAAAGGAATTAATCCATTTTGGTATCTGACCAGCTCCATGTAGGTCAGTATATCATCCTAACATTCAGATTAAATCTGGCAAACAAAAAAAGAAAATACAAGTCATTACTAGATATATTTTTTAGGTTTTGTAGGATTTAAAAAAAATGAAAATGATGAGGACTGGTAATCTAATGAACATTGAAACCAAAACCAAAGAACCACTCTTAATTCTTTTTTTCTGTTTTTTTTTTTGTTTTGTACCGCATCTCTACTGTATGCATGCGTAGTGTAATCTGCAGCACGCACTTCCCTTGCAGAAGCCCACTATAGTGTGTAAAGTATCTTTTAAATTGAAAATTAAGGAACATTTTAAGGAATCTGAAAAAAAATGTGGGTTAATCAGAGATTATAACCAGGTTCATCAGTGATGACAGATGGACTGTGACCTAATATGAATGTAGTTGAGTGATGTGCATGGAAGGAATGATTCCTGCATTAAACTGGTGAAATAATTTTTTATCTTTGCTGAAATGTTTCTAAACATGAGAGTGACAGACAGTGATTCCAGGATGCACTATATAATAGTATAAGAGTAGACAATATAGTGGTGTAGGAACAAGAAATTCGATAGTGAGTTAGCATTTTTGCACTTTTGGTTCCCTCGTGTCAAAGTAATTCTTTTAATTGGTTTTTGGTTTGATGCCTGAAATAAGGTCTGTAGTTAACACAAGTTTTAGAGACTTTCACATTTTGTTTTACCACATAAAATATGTCAATAAATACCCCGCTCGTGAATTCTGAATCTTTAACGTATCTAAAAAAGGTGGTGTCTAAGAAGCGGCTGAATTAGGCTACAGAATATCATCATGCTGAACATGGCTTTATAGCCTCGTTGTGGTGGCCATGTCCGAGTCATGGGAAGGTAGTGTAGTTCCCTTTTTAGCCATATGTTAGCTTTATACTTCTGGAGATTGCATTTTCGCTTTAATGATCATAAAAGTGGTGTTAATTTGTGAAGATTATCTTGTTGAACAAAACTTGTACAAATCATAAGCATTTGCTTGCTGCAGAGCTTATTTTCTGCAGTAATCCAAAATCCAATTGAGAAATCCCATTGGCTTTTTGTCAAGGGAACCATGACATTATTGGCCTCCAAAAAAAAATGTCATCCATGCACCACTCTGTAACCTTCTCATTGCCAATGACCCTGATTTGACATGCTAATGTTGTACAGCAACATCTAGCTGTGAAAGTCTTCCAAACAGCTTCATTAGTAATAAAACCGAATTAATTTTTAATGAGAGTGTCATCACCTCTCCTGAATGTCTTTCCAAAATGTAGCAGGAGTCATTTGATTCAGTGTGAATGACGAAAATATCACCCCGTGCATGTTTAAGGTTACCAATTATGGGAATATTTGTGTTTTAAAATACACAGAAACATGATCCCCATCTGAAACAGCCAGTGAGCCAGTGTAATCTGGTGTTGATTCAGGGGCATCAGTTCATCAAACTCTAAGCTTTGACAAAGTCTTTGTATCTATTCATGTATCACAAAAACTTGCAAACCCACTTGTATAAACATATTAAATGCCTGGGGACAAAGTAGAGCACTGCCTGATAACTAAGCAGATAACTATTTGGTAAGTATCATGTCATAAATGATTAGACTGAGATTTTAAAGCTCTGTGTTGTGGGAACTTTGGTCCTGATTGCTCCCCGGGTGGGACTTATTTTTATACAAGTACATTTGTGGTGAATTTGGTTGTTATTAATTTCCCATGATATTAGTACACAATCAAAAAAGAGCTTGATTTGGCTGTAGTTTAGTGGCTGTAATGTTTGAGACTCAGGACAGCACCTAGACCTGTACTGGACACCTTACACCATGTAACTGCTGAACTATAAGAGACTGCTCTGGATTCCTGGGAAATTTCATCCCCACATTAACCAGAGTCATTCAGTGAGCACATTTGGTACTGTTACCCATTAGCCCAATTACCTCTGATACACAATTCAACCCATTATGGGTGGTGAGGGTCAACAGTGTATACCCACCTCCTCAGTGGTGTTTGCTTATGCCTGCTGCCAGCTGTTTGGACCACTGCCAGACAGATTCAGTTTGTGCTTTAGAGGAAAAGCTCAGCACCACAAGCCAAGATCAGTCATGGTTCCTGCACAAGAAAACCAGAAAACCTAGTGTAGTTTTCCAGCTATTAAATAAACATAGAAAAGGAGAAAAAAAAAACTAAATGTCAAGGAAAACTGAGGATGGCAGGGGTTCAACTTAAAAACCCCACACTAAACACTAAAATCCCAGTCTGTCGACGTGCTGATTTGGGTTGTGGCAAGTCATCAGCACTAACTCTGTAGCTGGTGTATGACGAGGTGGCAATAAAAAAACACTGATAAATATGATTAAATTGCTGAGGGAATATGATTGCTGTTCTTCTTGGCTCATTGCTGTTGTTTCCTGTGGGTATACATTTGATGAATGGAGGCCAGGTCATTATCATGGATTCCCATCTGAATTGCTGCCTCACTTGTAAATAAGTATTTTTTTTTTTCAAAAAGTCTCTCACGCATTTTTGGATTTTGCATTTACGCAAGTCATATTGAATGATATTTCATTGCAGGACAGTTTAATAATCAACTCCTGAGTCAGCAGGAGCTTTATTGCTAATTTTGTAATGGTGGGTTATTGAGGTCGTTAAGTTTTCGCCATTTGGGGACAAAAGTGACTCTGCAGGTCTTCAATTAGTTGCTCATGAGTGCAGGTCCTATCTCACATGGGGGAATAGAGGAGGCTCGTTATCAAGAGTTGTAGAATCATTTCAAGCAGATGAGAATGGTAAGGCTCAGTTTTAGTATATCCTCTGACACAATCTCAGTCTCTTGTAGGAATATTATCCCAAACAGTTCAACTCCCTCTGAATCGTCTATTTGCTATCTCATTGAAAACAGCCGGCTACCTACTGTACTGAACGCACTGTTCCTTCTAATCAGTCGAACATGTTCCATTTCTTACTCTAAATACAAAGTGCGCCTACGCTGGCCTGACCTCAGAGTCATTACACTTTGTTTTGCTGGCGATCAATTATTTTACTGTTAACAAACATTGGGACAGGTAGTAAAAAGTGCAAACACACTAGAAGCAGATGGTAAGAATAGGAGTATTATTTCCTGGTTCTTTGCTTGAAGGCAAAGTTCATTTTTCAACTCTCCCTGCAGTTGTTGGCAATTCACTTTACAATGTGCTGTATCTGTGGTGTCGGAGAAGTCAGACATTCATTTTTAAAAGACGTCAGTCTATCAAGTCAACCTTTTTCTCTCTTGTTGTTTAAATATGATTAAATTGCTGAGGGAATATGATTGCTGTTCTTCTTGGCTCATTGCTGTTGTTTCCTGTGGGTATACATTTGATGAATGGAGGCCAGGTCATTATCGTGGATTCCCATCTGAATTGTTGCCTCACTTGTAAATAAGTATTTTTTTCAAAAAGTCTCTCACCCATTTTTGGATTTTGCATTTACGCAAGTCATATTGAATGATGTGCAGGGGAAGATCCACACAGATAATATTTGCGTGTGTGTGTGTGTGTGTGTGTGTGTGTGTGTGTGCGTGCGTGCGTGCGCGCGTGCGTGTATGTGAGGATATTAATGAACTTTGCCTTCAAGCAAAGAACCAGGAAATATTGTGTGTGTGTTTGAGATCAGAATTGTTGGCAATTCAGTTTACAATGTGCTATGTCTGTCGTGTCGGAGAGGTCAGACGTTCATTTTTAAAAGACGTCAATCCATCATATCAACCTTTTTCTCTCTTGTTGTTTTTCATCTTGACTCTGCTCTTGTGTGTAAATTTCATCTTGTTTAAAGCTGCAGTAGGCAGAAATCTGGAAGTGGTATAAAAAAAAAAAAATTTAGAAAAAGCCCCTCCCACCAAACGACCACGGGCACATGCAAATGCTTCATATAGTAACCAGTGTTTCCCATATAGTGATTTATTTAACCTCATTCCATTGCATTCTATTATCCCCTCCTTGCCCCTTACTCTCTCTCCTTGATTATCAGACTACAAATGAGAATTAGCTAGCCAGCCACCCTATCCTACCCCATCCCCGCCGCTGTGGGCTGCTTTCCAGCTAAAATTTGGCCAGCACAAACCTCTCAGCACCGGGTGTCACAGTGGGGTGGTTGCCTGCAGCAGCACTGGGTCTAACCTGTATAACGGCAGCAACAGCATGTTTGCTGATCTGGTTGGGAGTCGGGGTTGTCTGTCTGCAGCCCGCTCTCCTGCCAGCTAAGTGGTCTCTAGTGGCGAGGAGTGAGGCAGAGGGTTGCTGTGCAGTGTAAGCATTTGTTGCCAATACCAAATAGCAATTTTCTCTGCAGGATTCTCTGCTGTAAAATCAGGCTTTCCCCACAGGGACATGCACACACATCTGCATTTGTAGAACAGCCAATAGGATCCCCACTCTCTGGAATGACCTGTGATTGGCAAAAGGCTTCAGTTAAGGCCTAGATTTTCTGAAGCCTGAAAACTGAGCCAAGAGGAGGTGCAAATGTCCTACAGTATGCTCAAAGTTTATTATGAGATTTTTGCCCAGTGACGCCAAATGAAACTGCCTACCTCAGCTTCAAACTTTCTGTAAATAATAGTAGTAAAGGATGTTTTTTTCCTTTGAAATTCAATTTTTATTGTTATTAAGTATGGATATTTAATGTTATAGAAAATTAAATAAGACTTGGCATTTTTATGGGCTTTAAAGTGGGGACAGCAGAAAAACCTGTAAAAGCAACATCCAACACAGCACAACAGTAGTGCTTGAAGTCCAACATTTACTGTACTTTAGTTCTTTTTTGGTTTCCACCAACTCCTGAGAAAATTATATGTCTCTTAAGCTGCTAGGTACTTCACTATGTATACCAGCTAGGTGCTGGTCAGTGCACCTTTTGGTGCTTGAGAGGTAGAGTACAGTGGGTCTATCAGGGCCTTTTCACTGAAAAAAGCTGCTTGCTGCTGCTGGAAATGAGGTTGATGAGAGCAGTAAGAGTGATACCACCAAATCAGTGGGCTTAAATACCATGAAACGCTCCACAGAACTGGACTGGAGAGGGTGGTAATTCTTTATTTATTCATCACTATGTGAAACCACTTCCACATAACATATTGATCTATTGTTAATATATAAATATTGATCAGTGCAGCTTTAATGTGAAAAACTTCTCCTAAAAAATCTAACCATGCCTGCTGACTTTAAGTTTTTCTTTGGCAAACAGTGCCAAGACTTTATTTGTTTTTTCTTTAAAAGTGAAATTAGTTTGTGAGTAGCCAAACGTTAGAGGGAGGGGCTGCAGAAAATGACTGTACAACAAGCAGCTAATTTAATTTTGACTGACAAACAACATTTAATCAATGAACATTTAATCTTTTACACAGATACAAAAATATTTGTTTCCTCTTTCATGATGTCGTTGACTGAGTGGCTCCAAGCCAAAGACATGAAATGCTTATGTGTGGTTTGCTGTCTATGAGATCACATTTAACAAAGTGTTTATGTCTCTCTGCATGTGTGTGTGTTGCTACAGGCTGCAAACAGCTACTTAAGGGACCAGTGGTTTCACTCCCTGCAGTGGAAGGTAAAGTTACTGTTTGTCTTAAACTATTAATTGATTTCTTTCATCAGCCACATTAAAGCGTCATATCCCCCCCACACGCACGCACACACACACACACACACACACACACACACACACACGGTTTGTGTTCTGTATGTCAGCGTTGTTGTTTTGTTTTTTTGCCTTTTTTTTTGACTGTATAAAGATTACCACACATATTGCAGTTTATTGCACATGACAATGTTGAAACACTAAAATAGGTTTTTGTTGAAATACAAATCTTCTCACAGTCTGACACGCCATTTTATAGCACTTCACAGACTTTTATGAGAATCAGACCACTAAACCTGTCAGTGCTACAGTCATACTGTGCTCACTGAGCTAAATAAAGCTATACAAGGAAGTATGCCTCGAGCAGTTCAGAGAGGTAGAGCTCACAGTTACTTCCTATGGTTTACATTTTTTTCTTTGTTTAATTTCCTTCACACTCAACACTGTTTCTCAAGCAACAACCTAAAGCTGAAAGCACTGCCCATATATACACAGGTAATATGATAGGTAGACCTGTCACAGCTCTGATCCTTCACAAACACTTCCTGTTTATGAGCTTTCACTCCACCATTTTGAATAGAAATTTTCCATGCTAACACAACAAGCATTAAAAAAATGGTGACATGAATCAGGCATGAATCAAGAACAAAACCCATACTTTTGAAAAGTACTTCTTAAAGATATCAGATGTGTTGGAGTGATTGTTTCAGAGAACAATGCAGGCAGAAGCTACAGAAAATATTATATTTAGGGGCTGTACTTTATTTATCAGAGTAGGTGAGTGGCTGGGGTGTGACCCTCCCTGGAGCTACAAATATTTTTCCCTGAGCCTCGCTGAGTGACTGGGGGATAATGCATGACCCTCTCTCCACCATAAATAACCATATTTCACAGTTTCTGGCTATGATAAATGGTGTGACTTTGGAGATTTTTAAAGAAAACACACCCTTCAAACCCACTTGCGGGTCTCGGGCTCTCAGGGTATTTAAAATAAATACAAAATATGACCATTCAAGGTTGAATGTCCCTCCTCTAAGCCAAATCAAAACACACAATTCCCTCTTCAGTGCTTAAAAATTGTTTTTAAGTGCCTCCCCCATTTTACATCACACTCTCCCCTCTCATAAATGACAGGCAGTCCCTTACATATTCCTAATGCTTGCTTGGTCACCACTGTGGGGTATCTCATTGTGTTTTTATACAGAAAAAGATCTACAAGTACCGTAAGGTCCTCAACAACCCGAGTCGCTGGGACGTGGTGCTGAAGGAGATCAGAGCACTGGTAGACATGGCTCTTACCTCACCACTGCAGGACGAGTCCATCCACCAGGCTCCTCTGCATATCATCTCCACCCTGCTGGCTGAGGTAGCTACACACACACACACACACACACACACACACACACACACACCAACGCACACACATTCATGCAAATATTATCTGTGTGGACCTTCCCCTTGCCCTTACCTTTTCGCTTGTATATTATTTGAAGCCTAATCCAATTTTTTTTATTTTCTTCACTGTTTTAACTATAACAGTGTCTAGAAAAAAAAAAACTAATGACATTTGGATTTAAAACAGACTTTTGAGAAAGGAATTATTTTAAGAGGCAAGAACAGCTGAATTTTATGATTTCTTAAATTAGAACACAGTTATTGCTTCATGCATGTGTTTTACATGATTTATGTCCATGCTTGTGTATTTCAAGACTACTTATATATTAACTGAATATCAACACATGCTATTCCATGAAGAAAGCTAATATAATTGAGTGGATGTTCTTCTGTTGTCCTAATATTCAATGCAGAGTACTGAAGTGTACATTTCCTTGGCGGAGGAAGTGAACATTAGTCATCATCTACATTTGGTGTATTTCAGAATAATAAAGACGGAAGAGGAGAACAACTACAAAATAGGATGTAGGCTCTACAAAAACATTTTTTGTCCCTGGCAACTGTTATGTGTCTCCTAAATGATGCAAAACCATTAGGCAATTTGTTATCTCAAATAGATTTAAAAATTGTGCATATAGGTACCATAAATGGGGGGAAAATATCCCTAAGGGAGCAAGCCCCAGCATCCCCCAGGGTTTGGGCTGACAGTGTCTGGCTCCGCTACTGGTTATTCATCAGCTATAGTTAGTAGGTTATCAAGATTTGACATGGAAAACCTCATTTTCTAAAATATCTTATAGAATAAACTATGTTTGTAGTTTTGCACTAAATTTGCTCTCAGTTTTAGATGGAATTATTAATACACTAATTGCATTGTTATTCTTAAATTTTTTGTAGTAGCAGTGGCTGGGCTGGAAATGTAAAGTTTATAGAGAAAGAGGAGGAAGGTCAGGAAGTCACCAAAATCATTAAAAAGAAATAGTTTAACATTTTGGGAAATACACTTATTTACTTTTTTGTTGAGTTTAATGAGACGCTGTACACTAAATTTTAAAGCTACAGTGTTGACAGTTAGTTTAGCGTAGCATAAAGGGTATAAATGGGGAAACAGCTAGCTCGGCTCTGTTCAAAGGTAACAAAATTTGCCTGCAGGCCAAAAAACAGACCAACAGAAAAACCCACTTTAAAATGATATCATATTGTTTCTACACTAATGATTATTCAGAGATTAAATACATGAGATATAACATGTTAATTAGTGAGTTTTATTAGCTGGTGGAGCAGATTTTGTAGCTTCAGACAGAACCATGCCAGTTGTTTCTCTGTTTCCAGTCTGTTTACCAAGATAAGCTAACCCGCTGACAGTGGCACCTTCACATTTGTCATACTGTACAGAGTTTTATTAACCTTAATCCAAGACAGCAAATAAGCATATTTCCAAAAATGTCAAACTGTTTTTTAAAGTCCTCCTCGCCATGAATAACATCAGCCTCCGCTACTAGCAAGAAATAGCAAGAAGGCAAAATAGTAAAATTTTAGCATCACTTTCCCATAAAATCTTTGCATTACTGAGACTGAAGTCTTTAGAGACAGTATTGCAGTATTTTTCCTCAGAGTTTCCATCAAGAAATACTTGAAACTGGGGCTGTACCAGACTCAGAATTGTGTCAGTCGCATGAGATTTGGCTGTTCAATACCTGGAGTTTGAGCAGGGTTCGGCGGCAAGTTCAGGGTGGTAGTGATATTATGTGATATAGTGAACAAGTTAAGTTAGCCCTCCAAGCTAATGTGCGCTAACTATGCTAACAACTGATGGGGAATGTGCAACAGCATCTTTTACTGACACTAGATATCAAACAAAAGCCAGAGACTGTATTAAGTTGCTGTGAGCTGTAAATTCACCACTTCCAAGCAGAAGGAAGAGAATAGCGTTATCAGTGAGCCTGACTGGGTAAAGCATCTCTTCCTCCAGGCAGCTGCCTCCGTTTCACTCAGACTCATCATGGGTCTGTGTCTGCAGCCGCCCGTACCAAAGGGCAACATGAACAACTGCTCGACTTGAAAAATCTCAGTCAGCTGAGGGGTCCCCGACTTATGATACAAATCCCCAAGTTCTGGGGGCAGCCTTACTTGAAACATTAATAAAAGAATCTGGCCCCCAGCAGCTCAGTGGTTAGAGCAGGCATCCCATGTACGAAGGCAATGTCTTTGCTGGAGCAGCCGTGGGTTCGATTCCAGCCCACAGCCCTTTGCTGCTTCTCTCTCTCACTTTCACACTAAAGTCTGTCCTGTCATATAAAAGAAAAGTTAAACAAAAAATTTAAAAAAGAATGTTTGTGATAGGAGATGGACATTGTGCTCTCATGTACTGTAATTGCACTGCACTGTATGACTAACGTCTCAGACTCTTTCTCATTGTGTTGATGGGATTAGTCCTCGTGTTTGCTCTGTTGCTGGTGTTTCCTCTAAGGCGGAGTATTCCAGGGAAAGTGTTTGGATACTCTTGGCGTGGCACAGATCACTACACATTACCACGTAGTGTAAGGCAGGAACGTCCCTGTCAAACACAACTGTCTGTAACTCTAATTCTTACCTAAACATGACACTAATCCTGATCTTGACCTTAAACCCAAATGTTTAAAGATAAGCCCATATTAAGTTCCCCTTTTTGATATTCTGGTGACGAACAGTATGATACACACACTCACACACACCATAATCCATTTACTTCTTACCTAAAACTTTTTTCTTTTCGTCTTCCCCACAGAACTCTAATCTCAGCACTCAGGATCATGAAAACATCATTGTGGTGAGTATGAAGTTGGCACTATACAGTAAATGCTATTTGATGTCAGGCTGATGTTAATCATTAACAAACTTTAGCTCAGCCTCCCTGTTGTTTTGATCTTAAACTGAAGACAAATATAGGTATCTTAATGCACTTGTTTATGTTACAGTTGTGTATTTGTGTGTTTTCAATTGTTGGCATCGATGCCCACATGGTGGTATCTGGGCAGAACAGACGAGTTGGATACTGTGAGAGGTTCTGATGTTTGTAGCTCTCCTGTGGGCTTATTTTTATGAGTCTCACACACCTGACAGTCCAGATCTATACTGTTGGCTCCAGGCCATGATAAATAAAAGAGAGGATATGGAAATGTTCATCTGTATTTCTGTCTGTGTGTATGTGTCTGTGTTCAGGCCATTGCTCCTCTTCTGGAAAACAACCACCCACCACCTGACCTGTGTGAGTTCTTCTGTAAGGTGAGATCATGTGCTGCAGTGGTAAATGGAACAACACTGAACATATAGTTTCTGTTGTGAAAATGAATAGTTGTAAGCATTTTAAAGTGCTTCCTGCTGATAGTCATTCCTGTGTGTTGCAGCACTGTCGGGAGCGACCGCGGTCGATGGTCGTGATTGAAGTGTTCACTCCTGTGGTCCAGAGAATCCTCAAACATAACATGGTGAGAACTGTTCTTTTTGAAGCTGCACACAACTTTCAGAGGTGTGGATGAGAATTAGGAATCAGTTCCCATTTAATGCTGGTTCCACACTGCCTAATTCCTCTTCAGACGCCTGTTTATTGCAGGCAATCTCAAAGTTTTGGTCATCTATGTGCAAGTTGCTTCCTTTGTTTCAAGTTGGCGTAATCAGCGCCCCCACCCACCCTCTTTCTAATTTTAACAGAAGTTTTAGCTTTTTTAGTTATGTGTTATAAGTTTTATGTTTCATTGTGTGAGCTGTATGTTTTTTTTCTCAGTTTGCACTCAGTCAGTTTTTCCACTTATCCATCACTTTAATCATTAAGTGATGGAAAAGGATACTGAAAGAGAAACCAATCAATAGGTGGGAACAGGCCATTGTTTAGAAAATCACAAGTAAGTCTCAAGTCTTTGCACTTAATTCATAAATGAAGTCCGGAGTCCAAATCTTTGAGTTTTGAGTCCTAAATAAGTCATAAATTGCTCTATAACAAGTGTAATGCCATTTCACAACAAGGTAATAATGTATTAAATTTATGAAAACTATTAATGCTTTTTAAAATAAGTTACTTAGGTGTTAAGTTAATGTTAGTAAAGCACCAGCTCGCTAACTGTGTTAATGTTAGTCCCAGACATTGTTGTGGCTCTGTCTGTTTTTGTACTTTTTTCCCAAATGGTGTAAAATAACCTTACTTTTTCATGGTTTTCTCCTGCAACTTGATCGGAAGCTGTCAGATTGGTGAAATCTAAGTGGATCTGGGAATTAAGTGTCAACTTGCTGGGAATGAACAGCATTGATGTTAATTGTTTCAGGAAATGAAGGGGAATAATTGCTTTGTGGCTCACTTTTTAAATACCATACTTTTTACTCTTATGGCTTAGGGGAAGGTACCAAGTATTTTCAAGTCGAAAGGTTCAACTTCAAGTGAAGTCATGAGCCATTGGCGTCAAAGTCCAAGTTGAGTCAAATATTTTTATAATTTAGCAAGGTGAGTCTAAAGTCTTAACTTGAGAATGACGCAAGTCTAAGTCATGTGACTCAAATTCACGCCATTATAAGAAGCAAAATCAATAATGAAATCAGAAGATATTAATTATTTCCTGGAGGGCCCAGTGGTTAAGGGTTCGTGGCACTAACCATGAAGCACAACAAGTTCTCATTTCATGGTATATCTCCAGTTTTAACTGACAAAAGCAAAAGATGCCTCAAAAAACTATATTAAAACAATCCTTTCCCCATACACTACCAAGAGCAAAGGGGAAAACCTCCTTAAGTTCTTGCTTTTCTCTTTCGTACCTTGGTTTGATTCATATATTTTAACCTCTGTGTTTGTTTTTGTACGTCTCTTTGACAGGATTTTGGAAAGTGCCCTCGACTGCGTCTCTTCACTCAGGAGTACATCCTGGCTCTCAATGAGCTGAATGGTGGGATGGAGGTTGTCAAGAAATTCGTCCACAGGTGAGTCATGCACAGTAGCACAAGTCTGTGTCAGCAGGTCCTGTTAATGTCCTGCTGGGTTACATTTAGACATGTAATCAGTGTAAGGTTTGGATTTATCTTAATGACTGCTGTTGTGTTACACATTTATATACATTTAACCAATTTCATACTCAAACTTTACCCCTCTTGGATAAAAAGCCTCTTAATAACATATAGACTTTTGCTTAAAATGTACAACATGAAATACATAAAGCAGCATGAGGCATGAGGTGTGCTGTAACAGAAGCTGAACCTTTAGTAGATAGTTTAACTCACTGGCACCCATGTGTGTTGCAGCATGCATGGGCCAACAGGGCAGTGCCCTCACCCACGTGTCCTGCCAAACCTGGTGGCAGTGTGTCTCGCCGCCATTTATTCCTGTTATGAGGAGTTCATCAACAGGTCAGTTATGTACACACACACACACTCAGATACACACACATACTGTAACTTCTTGTCTTTTTCCAGAACATGATGGAGTTTGTAAACTCTTGGCTTGCCTCACCACTTTCACTTGATTGATTGATTTTTCGCCGCTTCCTCAGTTTATCCACTTACCTTTCCACTCATGTCCGGACATCTTGTTTATCTGACCGCTGCAGTTTGAGCAGCTCTGAGCTGTCGGGCCTGAAGGTCAGCAGCATGGAAGGCTAGACAAGCTACAGCTCCCCTGGGGCTTAATACTGCTTGTATACAAAATGGCTACCTGAGTGCACTTTCTGTCATTTAATGACAGCGTATGCTCATTCTTTACAAAATAGTCAAAAGTGAAACATGAGTAAAAGCTGATTTTACATTGTCTTTAAGCTAGAGATGACTCACTCAATCATAGGTTGTTTACCGACACTGTTGAACACCTCACTTTTATTTGAGTTGAATGTGCTAGAAGTATATTGTCATTTACTGGCATTATATGAGTTATGCAGTAATTATCTTTTGGTCAAACATCTTGGAAAATTAAAAACATTAGATAAAACTCTCAACTGGAAGTTTGATTGTGTGGACAATATTTATCAGAAATGACCAGTTCCTATGACAACTTTGAGCCATAATCCCCAAATCTATACCATATGATAGAGTATATTCTTTATCACCCCTCTGCTAATTAGTAGAAGTAGAAATACACAATATGTCCAGTCTTTGGTTCCTAAGCATGTTATCCAGGACAAAATTTAAGTGTAGAGGATCCTATAAATGCTTGAAAAACATTAATGGATGAAATGTCATGTCATTTATTTTCCTTTAATTTATTTTTCTGAGCCATGAATAAATGAGTGTTGCATTGCCTTGAAGTTGTAAAGAGGCCTACACACATTTAGTTACACATACAACAAAAATGTATAGCTGGTGTGAGACAAAAGTTTTTCCACAGCAGCTATTGTTTTTTAAAGTCCCCTGCCACTTAAAAATGTTTTTCTTCTGTTATTGTCCCCTAAAATGTCTGACCTTGGCCATACTGACTTGTATCTGTGCAAAGTTCGTCACTGCAGAGGTGTTTTCACATTCCTCTACTGAGGGGGTGTGATGCCTGTTCACTTCCCTAAAACCTGAGATTTAGATGTATACAGGCAAGTTACATTAGGTACATCACTAATACGAATGCCAAATGCTGTATAATACGGGAAACACATATTGACAGGGGAACACACTTTGACACAACACCAGCACAGAAACCTGAAACCTCCAGCACAGAGTGGACTTGTCAGACTTGACCTAGAGGAGCAGAGTTAACATAGTGAAAGTTTTGACAGAAAACAAAGTAGAGTGTGCCATTGTTGGACCCAGAAGCTTCCTTCCACTGTCTACCAAAAACCCCATCATAGCAATATTACTGTATGTTTTTTTACGCTTACCATTCCAAAACTCTAGTCACTGATTTTAGAGCACAACAGTCTCCTCATTTAAGTCAGGGTCTGACTGAGGCTTAAACATCTATGGCTGAATCTCTCTGATGCTTCCTCTAATGCTAACGCTATCCATCTTTATGCACACTGCTTTTTCACTAGTCAGTAGGTCTTGAATTTGTGTTTCGTTGGATAGCAAAGGTATGGCCCACCCTACCATTCCTCTGACAGGCTAGTATGTGTTGCCTTTGTAGGTTGTGTTGACTAGGTTTGAGCAAGAGGAGTGATGTGGTCAGGGTTAGGGTAAGAATGTCAGGGACAGAGTAAAGAGAGAGTAGGGCAGGTCATACCTTCACTATCCAAGGAAATGCAAATTTGGAAACTGGTTAGTTGTTGAGCCCTAGTGGTGCTGTGTCAGTGCTGGAGGAAGCAGAAATGAGTCCTACTGCAAGCAATGATGGTAGGCGGGGCTGAGTCCAGATCCAGAATTTCCCAATGACAAAGAAAGAGTAGTCGTGCTTCTGGCACCTTTTCAGAGTTTGTCTTAAATTTTTATGTGGGAAAACCATGTTGAGCAAAACATTAATCATAGCAGATTACTGTGTGTCTGGAGGGGGACTTTAAAGTAGACTAATACCTGTTTATTCAGCTGTTGTGGTGGAAGGGTTATTCTTTTTCAACCGTGCTCCATTTTTTTTCATTGATTTGACAAACTCATGATTGTTATTTTCCACATCTTGTAGGACTAATGTAAAGGAAACAGTACAAACAGTAATTTGCAGATGTTACCAGGGAAAGCAGATCAGATTACCATCATCAGGCCACATTATGCCTAATAGTCTAAACTGATTAGCAATATGCCAACATGGGCTGTTATTTAAAAAAAAAAAAAGAAACAAAACCTCTACAGCCCAATACAAATAAATGAGCAGTTACATAAAACACAAACAATAGCAATTTATTAAATAAATAAAATGATTATGTCAATTATGAGTGAACCTAAACTTGCTTATAAGTCCTTGTGGTTTTGTGCCAGTTGATTGTTTCTCTTCTTTAAAAAAGAGCTCTCATGGGTTCTTGGTAAAATAAGTAAATGTAGTTTTAAATGTTCACATTGTTTATGGGGTAAAAGGCCTTCATCATACTTTCACATATGGGAATGAGAAGCAAGTTCAAGTTCTTAACTGTTTGTACAACATCTGAGATTTCATCATCAAAAGATTCACACACTTATGTCATGGTACATTATAAAAACAAAACATTTTCAAAGAAACAAAGCCGTTTTCCATTACCAAATAAAGGTTACAGCAGGTTTGCTTCCTAATTGACCTCATTGCAGCAATTTTATCATTAAATGGTCATGTTTCTTTCTAGAGTGTTCCATAGGGGCTATTTGTTGACTGCAGATGTACGACATAGGCTATCTTAACTCATTAGCATCATCCCCTTAGTTTCCTTTTCCCCAGAGATGATCATTCTTAGTTATTTTTTCCAAAACTGCAAGACACAAAGGAACCATCTCTCTGGTACCCATCTCTCCAGGCTCTCACCACATCTCACCTTTTTTTCTTTCCCTTACATCAGTATGCTTTGTTATTGTAGGCATCTTGCCTGTGTTTTCATTGGCATTACTGCTGTGCTTTGACACTGAATTTCCCTCATTGAGTGTGGGTTTCGTATGTGGTTCAATCACCTTTCCTCCATCTCTTCTCATTCCCCACAGTCGGGACAACTCCCCCAGCCTGAAGGAGATCAGAAACGGCTGCCAGCAGCAGAACGAACGCAAACCCCCAATGCCGCTCCGCCTGCTGCGCCCCGAGCCTCCTACGCCACCTCCTGCCACCCTCCTACCCCTTTCCGCCAACCCCAGTCCTCCTCAACCACCTCCCCCTGCCCCCTCAAACCCCACCCCGTCCATTCCCATCTCCTCCCCGACGCCCTCCCTGCCCCTCTCTCCTCCTCCCTCTGTCGTCAACTCCAGCGAGATCCTGGTGGAGCTGGAGCGAAACAACAACTCGGCCAACGCCAGGCGGAAGGGCGGGCCGTCAGGGGGGCGACAGCGAACCCAACCTCATCGACTGTCTGCTGGTCAGCCCGGCCGTCAACACTCTCTCCATCCAGCTGCCAGCGCAGGCTGACCGAGTGCTGGGCTGCTTCGCTCTCATCCTCAAGATGCTGTGAGTATACAGACAAAACTGTCACTGCTGCTGAGGATTAATGGAACAGTCCAACATTTTGGATATACTTGTTTTTCTAGAGTCAGATAAGAAGATCAATATCACTTTAAGCTCTAGGTCCTATACTGAGACAAAACAGGGGGTAGCACTTTCCCCCTGCATCCAGTCTTTGTGCTAAGTTAGGCCAAACATGCCCTGGACCTTCCTCTGTACTGGACCCCTAACCATGACATTACTATTAATTTCCTCATATGACTCATATGGCGAACAAGGCTAGTTCCCAAAGTGTCAGATTGTACCTTTAACGGATGATAAAGCACTGTTGATGTTGGTGAGATCTACCAACCCCTTGAACTATGATGCACTTGAACTGATAAGAACAAATAATAATCTGCCATCTTATTGAAATCCAGGGCCCTGATCTGATCAACATGCAACAAACAGCTAAATCTGCACTCAGACTGGATAGTTGGTACTTTGAAAGAGTTATACAATGGCATTTTTGATAAATAATCAGTAATGTGGATATAATGACTAAGGCAGATTTATAGTTGTGCATTGGCTCTACGCATGGCTCAAGCTGTGTTCAGCATTTATACCTGTGTAGTGGTGTCTCTGTGTTGCTCTGCAGTTACACCTTAAAAAGGTTAGACAGTGGTGGAATTTCTGTGCTGTAAAGTATGACTGATTCAAAACACACCTAAAACACACATTAAACATAGCTTTATAGCAACAATATCAACAAGTACACAAATTAGCTCCATCATGACTCACAAGGTTCGCAGACAAAACACTTGTCTTTGGCAGGATACCTACTCTCCACAAATACAGCATGCTAGCGTTACTCGCAACAGCCTATGACATTTAACATTACATAAATTAGATAGGCAGCTAGGGGAGTTTCTCTCTACTCAAAAGAAGCCGGCATAAATCACACACAAGACTTAAGATTCCATTGTGTGAGGGCTTAGTGTGAAATAAAAGAAAAAAAGCTTTGTTTCCACATATTCAGCTTCCAAAAATACACAGGAAGTCTGCGTCATGTGACTCATAGTTACATTTCTAGAGAGGTGCACATTGTAGGGTACGTGTCTGTGCAGCTACATGTCATCACTCTCTCTCTCATTTCACACTAGGCTTTCCTATCCTATCCTAAGACAAACGTGTAAAAAAAAAATTTTTTAGAAAAAAAAAACAGGACAAGAAAACATTTGCGATTTTACGATATATAGTCTCATGTCATGATATCGATATAGTATTGATATATTCTCAGCCCTTCTCCTTATATAGATCTTGCCATAAACTTTCAGTTATTCTGTTTTGTTGTCTACCCACAGGATGCACATACATCTTACGATTGTTTGTATTACCATGCAATGTTTCTGTAGGTCCTTCAAAAGTCTTACAATGTCTTACATTCAATTTTATAAATATCAGGCCTTAAAAGTCATTTAATTGTCTTAAATTTGAATTTGTGAGGTCTAAATTGCCACACATATTTTATTTATATTAATTTATCCATCTTTTAATTTCTTTTTGTCAAAATAAGTCAAGCTCTTCTGCTTGAAAGTCCACATTCCTGATGTTACAAGGCTTTAAACCTACCACTGAACCTAACAACACTTGCCTTATATTTGCACTTACATGTTGGCAAAATGTATATTAACCTAACTCATTCTAATACTCATATTCCTAAATAAAACCTATGTCTGCACGAGACCACATATATACAGCTTACCTTTATACCTAAAATAAGATGTTTTTTCCAAGAATCAGCCGTAAATGTGGTAAAAATAAATAAATAAAACAATCTTGAAAGGTCTCCAAAAGCATTACATTAAAGTGTGTAACACCGGTAGAGATCCTGACATAGCAAACGGTGGCGTGGAAGATTCTCAGATGTCTTCTGAGCTCTTTTGCTTACAATAAAGAAGTAACCATGAAGTAACTGCTGCATATTTATTTGCATGATTAGTTTTGTTAAATCTGCTTCAATTTTCAAAGACTGTATTTGAGAATGTGAATTAAATGAGGCATAAAACAGACATAACCAGTTCAGCCTGTCCCCTGTGTTAAGATAAACAGTGGGACAAATAAATAGATAATGTTCCAGTCATACACATGTAAGGTACACACGGCCTCACGTAATTATGACACATGAACAGATGGAAAAACAATGATTGAAATCTAGTACTGCTTGTGATTTTTTTTTAAAAAAAGAAAGGGATTTCATAAAGCCTTTGAACAAACATCTGTCTTCATGAAGCCACTTAAAACTTACATGAGCCCCAAACCAATTTCAAATTAAAGAAATGACACATCAACAACCCAGGAAGTGTCCCAGTTTGTAAAGGTGACATTATGTGAGAGCGTGTACGCCTGACGAACTGGTCAGTGTAAATGGGTTAAAGCACTGAGTGAATGAATGAATGTACGAGTCCGCTGCTGATCACACACTGTGAAAGTGGAGCAGCAGTTACGTGTGTGTGTGTGTGTGTGTGTGTGTGTGTGTGTGTGTGTGTGTGTGTGTGTGTGTGTGTGTGTGTCTTTCTATCAGGGTGTAGGTGCGGTAACCAAACAGGATGGCCTAAAAAAGCGATACTGTGTCTGCGTATTTGTAGCATTTGTAACAAAGCCAGTGTTACTTAACTCAGAGTGATTTGATGCTGCTGTAGCTTCTCAATCGACACTGCAAATTTGCGTCATCTCAGCACTGCTCATGTTTCAATCTCCTATCTTTTTGTCCTCCAGCCTCACTTAGACAGGCTACACCCTCCTCTTTACATTGTTACACTGACTCTCTTCATCTCTTTTCTTTCCTTCTCTTTTTTAAACTGTCAGGTCCGACTACGATGACTGGAGACCTGCACTCGCCAGCCTGCTGCAGCCCATCCCCTTCCCTAAAGAGTGAGTATTTACACATACACACCTCAGCTAACACAGAGGTAACAATTGCATGTTATTAATTTATCTAGTAATCTTTCATACAAGTGACTTAGAGTGACCAAAAATGCTTTATTTTCATTTGCCCAGTGCAGCATGTAGACTGTGTTCCCTGAATGTCCAGCCGCCATAATTCTGATGAGAGAAAAGAGTTGATGAAAATATGAATACTGACACTCGTGCAATTATTATTGTGTGCGCACACATTCAAGCCTCTCTATTTTTAATTGTTGTCTTTGAGCTTCTGAAAGCCTGCTCCTTCTCATTATAAAAATTTGTCAGTGCAGCAATTAACCTTACCTACGTTTCTCAAACTATGTTGGTCCTTGAATTTGGAGAAACTTGGCCTGAAGTCCTTGAAAAGTCCTTGAATTTGATGTTTAACAAAGTGTGGCAACCCTGGGGGAGGTTGTCGGGGCCTGAAAGGACAACTACAAATGCTACTCAGTGATTAAAATAAAAAGTACCCCTTTGTATGTTTCTCAGTTTTAAACAATTACTCACAGGCAGTGGTGGATGAGGTATTCAGAGGCTATACTTAAAGGGGAACTCTGGTATTTTCTAACCTGGACCCTGTCTTTTCATGTTTTTGTGTCTGAGTCACTCATTGAACAACAATTTTTGGTCCAGTATTGAGGGAGAGGGCTGCAGCCAGCAGCAGCGAAAAAGATAACAGTGTAACTAATGGAGGCAGGTGTGCTCCGTCATTTTCTGTCCATTAAAAGTGCTTGTTTTTGCCACAAATAGGCTCAGATTGTTATTATGAGTATTTTACAACATTCAGAAAGGACCCTACAGAGAAATGAAACATTTTTTGGTACCTTTGGCTCGTTCCATCGTGTTTTATGTCTAAATGTCACTATTGGAGAAGACTTGTTCTGAAATCTCGCAGACTTTTACACATTCATCCATGACATTATAAATCTTTTAGATGAGAGTAAGATAGGCTTTATGTTCTTCAACACAACAAATTGCCTCTCCTCCTACCAATCCTCTCTTCAGTCATTTTCTTCCAGCAACAGGTCACCTGTCGTAAGATTTCAGAATGTGACTAGTGATATTTTGACACAAAAATAATCCAGAACAAGCAAATGGTATAGAAAAATGTTTAATTACTGTCATAATAACAATATGAGCCTGTCAGTGGTAAAAACAAACACTTTTCATGAATGTGAATTGACGGTGCACAGTCATCTCATCTTAACTAAAGGTGATTAAACATATGAGTAAATGTATTAATTTACATTCCACCACTGTTAACAGTTAATATTCTTCTGAAAACACTAAGATTACTCTTGCCTTAATGCTTAAACAGCATTTTAATGTATTATTGCACAGTATCAAGCTCAGACTGCTGCAGTTTCCCTCTGATATGTAGTGGATTAGATATATAGTATCATTAACATATCAATGCTCAAGTAAACCTAAAAGTTGTATTAAATAACAGTACTTGAGTAAATGTATTGTACTTAGTTACTTTCCACCAAATTGTAAAAGTGAAACAGCCCTTCCCTTTTTGCCTTCTTGGTTAAAGAACCTCTGACTTCATTGAATCAGCCTCAGAGCGCCAGTGTTGAAGCCTCAGCTGGCCTTTTTATTTTCCTGTGAACACGCAATAGTTTCACGGAGTTACACAATATCTCGACAGCCTACATAGTCACAGCAGCACATTAGCAGAGCAGCAACAGCTTCAGTCCTCCATCTGTGATGACAAAGGAGGCTCAGTACTGAGTTTATGTCAGTGCTCAGAACCTAATAACCAATATCACTTCATTTACATGTGTAAAACAGATGAAAATAGACACGAAGAAGAAAGAGGTTGTTCAAACTGTAAAAGTAGTATTAGCAGTAGTAGTTCTTGCAATAGTATTCTGTGTTCCAGTGAAGAATTTGGTGACTTATGACAGTCTAAATGCTGTTTCGGAGAAATGCGGAACCGAGCACTTTTGGTTCCAGTCCAAAAACACCAGTGCAGCCATAACCCATAATCATATACTGTAACCATCATTGTTAGCCCAGTGCAACACGCCACCCCTCACACTTCCTTTCCCTCAGTCTCCCTTCTTCCTCATTTTCTGCCAGTCCCTTATGTCACAGTCTCGTGGGATGTATACAAGTTTCTAAGAGGGTCCTCCTGGGACCAGCTTCTGACGTGAATGAGGTACCTCAACATGCCTCTGTGGGTCATGAACCGGAGGGAGGCGGCTGCTCCCTCCCCAGAGAGCCCACTTTAATTGGCTAAAACCAGCCTCGAGTCTTGTTCGTAATTTGCTGGCTGATCCAGAGCTTCATTAGCATTGACTGGCAGACAACTTGTTGTTTCTCCAACTCCGGGACACACCTGTTTCTCACCTGCGCCACTGTTGCCTGGTCAATGGCTTCAGGCGTCATTAGGAAAGGCAACAACACTCCCCAGCACCCTGTAGCTGAGGACATAATGAGTCACATCAGCGCACGCACAAATTCAGAAATACACACACACACACACACACACACACACACACACACACACACACACAAACACACTGACATTAAAGGGAAACTTCACCCCAAAATCATAAATACATATTCTTCCTCTTACCTGTAGTGCTATTTATCAATTCTAGATTGTTTTGGTGTGAGTTGCTCAGTGTTAGAGATATCAGCCGTAGAGATGCCTTATCTTCAATATGATAAAACTACATGGCACTTAGCTTGTGGTCAAAGTGCTCAAAGTGCCAAAAAATAAATCTGAAAAACTCAACAGCAATATCTCTTTCCAGAAATCATGATCTGGTTACTCAAGATAATCCACAGACCTTGTTGTGAGCACATTCATGTAGGAACTATTTTTCATTGTACTGAATTATACCCACCAACCGTATCACCGTGCAGAAAGTAGTGTGCATCTACATACAGACAAGAGGCTGGTGCTGGTGATAGTGCAAGATGTAAACATTACTGGCGTCCACCTCATCTGAGCTGTAACGTTAGCTAGCTCAGTGGTGCAAGGTGAGCTTGCAGTAAATGCAGTTTTCTTAAATGGACCTTGCTGCAAACTGGAATCACTCCTTACAGTATTAAAGGACTAATGCAACATTTTGTGAAATATGCTTAATTACTTTCCTTCTAAAAGTTAGAGTAAAAGACTGATACCACTCTCAAGCAAATAAACCTATTCCCCAAGATGTCAAATGAGGCAATTAGTGAATACATTTTAGATTAATTAAAGATACATATTTTAAAAATCATGCTGAATATGTCTGACTGTTTTTTTTTGTTTTTTTTTTATCATCTTGCTCAGCTCCAAGTGTGTTGGGCTGTTATATATTTCATATCTGTCTTTGTCTTCTCTCTCTCTCCAGGGCCCTTGCACATGCCAAATTCACAAAGTAAGTAACTAAGAGGTCATAAACTGTTCAGCTTCACAGTTTCAGTTAGATTTCAGTTTGAAAAAAAAACTGACGTTTGTGTCTTTATTTTTCCCTCTCTAAATAGGGAACTGAAATATGTTATTCAGAGGTTTGCGGAGGACCCGAGGCAGGAGGTGAGTGTGTGTTTGTGCATGTTTACCACTGTTTCAACCTTTTATCAGCTCTATAGCCAACAGAAAAGTCGAGTGTTTTGTGGAGCTTTTTTGCCGAGATTTACCAACAGAAAAATATTCTGTGGGTGTGTTGTTTTTTTTTTTGTTTGTTTGTTTTCCAGGTCCATTCCTGTCTACTCAGTGTGCGTTCAGGCAAAGATGGCTGGTTCCAGCTCTACAGTCCAGGAGGTGTGGCCTGTGATGATGATGGAGAGCTGTTTGCCAGTATGGTGAGTGTATGGACACACACACACTGTCAGCCTCAACAATTAATGTCTGTTCTTTAACACATGATCGTGGTTGCTTACAATTGACCCTTCCCTCCTCTTTATTTCCTCTAGGTTCATATTTTGATGGGCTCCTGCTACAAGACCAAGAAGTTCCTGCTCTCGCTGGCTGAAAACAAGCTGGGTCCCTGCATGCTGCTGGCCTTACGTGGAAACCAGACCATGGTGGAGGTACAGTGCATTCACAAACTATTCACACTGCTTTTTTGTTGTCGTCTTGTGCTTAAATCACTTCAGTAAATCTTTCCCCTCATATATGTATATCCATGTGTCTGATTTTTTTTGTCAATAAAACTTATCCTTTATTCATAAAGAGGCCCTATCATGCACATTTTCAGGTTTATACATGTATTTAAGGTTTCTAGTCAGCATTTCTGGGTCCTCTGTATCTCTGCTTTTCTGCACTGCCATTGCAGCTGGGGGAATGACTCTAATAATGAGAATATTTCAATATTGTCACTTTTTACCCTGAAAAATCATAAATAAAAGCTTTAAAACACAATCGAACATCTTCCAGCAAGAATATCATCCGAAATCAGGGAGAAATTAACTTCAGCAACCATATTTGACATGTTTCCCTGACATTAGCGTGTAGCTAAATATACATTAGCAGTGCACTTGCTTCCGGAGAATGACTGTAACAGAGAATAGCGCCACTTTCTACAGTGAAAAATTGCAGATAAAAGCTTTTAAATTACATCGGTAACCAAGTTTACATGTTAGCATGTAGCTTCATTTAGCAGTATAAGCTAAGCAGGCTAATGTAAATACAGATGACCATTTAAATAGAACAAGCACACTACCAGTAAGTTTTTTGCTCACAGGGATTAATTCTACATACATTTGCCACATTATTTGACATTTAGGTCGTGATTAATGCACATTTTCTTCATCGTAACATTGTGTATAAGGCACAAAATACATAAAAAACACAATAGGTCCCCTTGAATAATTTCTCATAGTCTGTTCCTGCTATGACAAGTTTTTTTTTGCCATTTTGTATAATTGTTGAGTCATGTATTCTTCTTCATCAAAATAACCCTGATGACATCATCATAACATCATCAGGGTTATTTTATCAACCTTGACAAAGCTCCTACAGAGCTACAGAAGACATTTTACAAATGTTTTCACGGGCTTAACAGTGCTCCTCATGACAAGTAAACTGATGGTCACATGTGAAACTGGTGGACTGCCCCTTTACAGTGTGTATGTGTTTCCGTGTGTGTCCAGATTCTGTGTCTGATGCTAGAGTACAACATCATTGAGAACAAAGACACCCAGCTGCAGATCATCTCCACCCTGGAGAGCACCCAGGTGGGCCTTCGCATGTACGAGCAGCTCTGCGACCGACAGAGAGAACTCAAAGAACTGGTGAGTTACTGCTCCAACACACACACACACACACACACACCAACACACATGTACAAACAAACTCAGTAACAAACTCAGTACTTTATTAGGTACAGTGAGGCCTGAAGTGAGCATAGTGCTGTACTCGTGGGCGCCCTGCAGTTCTCATAGATCTGAACTAAGAACATCTTGTTCCAGTTCATCCCACATTTCTGTTGGGGTCAGCTTGTTGGAGACGAATCCTCTGCATGAAAATCAGATCACCAGTTTCTCATTACATACAAATTCTTGTGTCCTCAGTGACGCATGTGACCTACTTGTCAATCCACAATTCCAACACAGCGACTGTTAAAGGCCCCACAAGTGAAAAACCAAGCATGCCCGAGAGAACCAAGACGAGAACAAAGGAAGGATACAACGTTTGTTTAGAAGAATGATGCGTAATTTAGGAGTAGCTCTATTGTCTTTTGTACGGGAACATTAACAGAAAGCACTGTTTTTATCGTACCGGAGCTCCTCCACATGTTGTAGCATCTTGGAAGAAGGCATTGAGCCCTTACTTGGATCTGCCAAATAATTATTATGTAATGTACTCTTTGAGATATGTAAGGAAGAACCCTCTCTACAAGTATGGACTTTAGATACTTGTTACTCCAAGAAAAAGCACTAAGGCTCTGTCGCTGTTTCATACTGTTAGTTTTGCTTTAAAACTTCATCAAGAGCAGGTAAAATTGTCAAAAAGCTAAGAAATAGTTCTGAAATCTCAAGGGAGGTGACTTGTTGCAGGAAGAAAAGTGGAAAAGTTGGTGCGAGTTGGAGAGAGGAGTGCAGAATAGTTTGCTGTGTTGGAGTCTTGGATGAACGTTTAGTTGATTTCCACAATGTGAAAAAGTCCGCAAGATTTCAGAACAAGAGTTTAGCGAGACTTGGACACAAAATGGAATGGAACAAACAAGAGGTACTGAAAAAATTCTCTGTAGGGATCCCTTCTGAATGTTGTCAGGCACTCACAATAACATTCTGAGCCTGTCGGTGACAAAACAGGAACTTTTGATGACATAAACTGATGAGGCACACCAGCCCAGAGTGGTAACATTGAAAAGTACTGGAGTTCCCCCTTCAGTATCATGTTCCTTGAACCATCTTTGACACTTTAAAGGAGTGCACTCAGTCTAAGGCAATGGTTAGACTCTATGATATTTCAGTTGCTGGTTTTAATGATTATGTGCCCATTTAGCTTCATTTGTTAATGTAGTCCACCAGATCCTACTAGGGATGATAACGATTAATCGACAATTGTTTAATCGGTCATCAGGAATTTAACCAAATATGTGAAATTTAATTGATCAAATAAAGATTTGATTCTGAGATGTAAACCACGCTTAGTCTGTTACATTCCAACTATCAGTAGAATGTTTGACAGCATGTTTCAGTGACTAGCATTAGCAAACAAAGGGCGCAATACAACTATTTTATGACAAGGTGGCTGTCTTGGGGTCTGAAAGTGGGCAAAGCGAGGAGTTATTTACTTATAATCAATATGTTTCATAGGCTAGGCAATGCTTTCAGAGAATATGCAGTATGTTGTTGTGAGCTTTGGTTTAAGAAAAAAAAGCAAAGTTTTTATGTTTTTAAAAATCACAATTAATTGATTAAATGATCATTAATGTTACCAATGATCAGTTAGGGAAAGTGTTTACAACTTGCAACCTTAAATCTTACTGTACAAATGTACTCCCCATCTCTTGTGCTGAGGCCTTACTGGCACACGCAGAGCCTGTCTGGTGGCTTGAGGCAGCTGTTTCCCTTTCTTCCACTCTTGTCACATCCAGAGGGGGGCACAGTTGACTGGAAAGTTCATCTTTGTCACAAACTCCAACACTGAAGTGTGAAAATTCCTGGAGCTTGTCTGGACCTGAAATGCTGGAACAGTAAAGATCAGACGAGTAACAGTAACTGGCCCTCTCAGCTCAGTCTGCGTGCTTCACACGCTGAGTCACAGCCACTTGACTCTGTCTGCAGAACTGAGCTTCTCAGTTATATGTAGAGGTAGTCCGAGGAAGCAACCACTGAACGTGCAACAAAGACAACTCATGAACTTAATGCATAGTGCATCTAAATGTCAAGGGGGGACGTATTGTTTTTATCCTACCAGTACGTCCAGTACAGTAGTTAGTTTCTACGCTCTGATTCGGTATAGACCCCAAATTAATTTGCTATAAAAGCTATGCTTCTGTGTCCATTATAATCATATAATTGTATGTATCATTTGGCATTTACAATCATAACATTAATTACAATGATATATCTCTCACAAATGATAATTTATGACCTAATTTCCCTAATGTGTTTTTAATTAGTGGTTAAATAAATGATTGATTTTTGTTTGTGCAGTTCAAATGTCCTCTGGCAAAAATGTCTTTCCAAAAACATGTAAGAAAATAAGCAAAGAACTTGACAGGATCCAGTCATTTGGAGGTGCCCTTGGATTCAGACATGATTTTTTTTTTGTTAGATTTTTCTCTCTAAATACAGTGAGAAATGTAACATCCTGCTTCAAACATGTATTATTATGTTTCAAACTGTATTTTGCTAGAGACCTTGCATGTCCCTTTTACTCAACATGACATGAATGCAGCATGCAGGCAGCTGCTCACACGCACCATCTACTGTCTGAAAAGGTTCCTGCAAGGCATTGAGCTCAGACGCCATCTTTTTTTCTGTCTGTCTTCTTTTCAGCAAAGGAAAGGAGGCCCCACCCGACTGACTCTGCCCTCAAAGTCCACGGTGAGATTATGCTGATGCCTTCACTGCTGCACACAAAAACAGTTTTAACCTTTTCTGTCCTGGCCAGCATCAGTAAGTTTGTAAGTGCATTCAAATACTTGTTTTTCAACACTGAATGTTTTTTCCTCAACATCCAGGATGCAGACCTGGCCCGCCTGTTGAGTTCAGGTTCTTTTGGCAACTTGGAGAACTTGAGCCTGGCCTTCACCAACGTCACCAGTGCCTGTGCCGAGCAGCTCATCAAGCTGCCTTCACTCAAACAGCTCAACCTCTGGTCCACACAGGTATACACACACAGGAACACAGCACAAGTACAAACACACACTCACTAATGATCCAGTTGATGTCTAATGAGTGTCCCATCTCTCTCTGTTTTTCCTTCCTCTAGTTTGGGGATGCAGGGTTAAGGTTGTTATCCGAGCATCTGGCCTGTCTTCAGGTTTTAAACCTGTGTGAGACTCCCGTCACTGATGCTGGTCTGCTGGCTCTCAGTTGTAAGAAAACACACACAAAAAGAATCATGTTACTGTATTCTCTAGAAAGCGATTTTATTACAATTATTATTAAAATATTGTTATTGCTTAATGAGAATGAGCAGTTTCAAGAATGGCTTGAGGATGTGTTATAGTCATAAAACAGACAGAATACAAGGACAAGCTTGGAGTCAATGTGTTAACTTTGTTAAGGGTAAAAGTGTTTTTTTTTTAGTGTATTAAGTTAATTTTGCCTAATTGTAACGGTTTGTCTCCTTCAGCCATGAAGAGTCTCTGCAGTCTGAATATGAACAGCACCAAGCTCACAGCCGACACATACGAGGACCTCAAGGTAATACTGCAAGACAACTTGTACCAACTGCACATTTGCACAATATGAAAATAGATGTAAAAAAAGTACATTTTTCTTTCTTTTTTGGCCTACCATCTATACCTTCCATCCAAACTGTGCCTTAATCTGTATTTATGTTTTTTAACCCAGCATTTATGTTTATATTGTCAGATAAATTTACATGTATCAGCTAGTGAAGACAAAAGGGACTCAATATTCACACTGTCATCTTGAGTTTGTAGAAAAATCGTAAATACATAGTCCTCTCTGTCTGTCATATCACACAGAAAGGGCCTACAGCATTTTTATGGGTCTGTATCGTACAAATGATTTTCTAGTAATTTCAAAGTTTCCTGAAAAGACTATCTGCGCAGTTTCATTCATAAAATAATGATCAATGAATATGTACTTAAAGCTGCACCAAATATTTTTTTTATATTTACAATGGATTCAATGGCTGTGTGTAATGTGACAGTTGTCACTCGTTGTGAGGAATTCACAGTTATCACCTAACAATGCAGTTCCCCTTTGCTTTAAAAAAACATTGGACTGTCTCTCAGATCTTGTTTTTGGCTTAACAGCCCACAGCTTTACTACTTCATTTCCAGAAGTACACAGCTATTTGTAAGCTCTGATAAACCCACTCCCTCCCCACCAATAAACCGATGATAGGATGAACTGATTAGAATTTGGTGGTGTTTGGCCATAATTTAAGAATTAATGTGCTAATTACAGCAAAATCTCACAAAAATATCAAATAGGAAGATGATGATGAAGTGGTGACATTTTATATCAAAAAAAAAGTCAAAGGTTAACTTCACTCTGTCATCATAATGTTCTGCAAAAACACTTTCCTGGCCATTACTTATAGCAATAACTGAGGGGACATTTGGTCGGATACTGAACTGGTGACACTAACTGCAACTTGACTGGTTGGTGGAGGCATAGAAATGCGAGATGGTAATTCTGAGTTTCTAAGAAGTTGGTGGAGACCAAAACAGAGCTAAGAGCTGTGTGAATATTGCTCTCATTTGGAGCCATCTCCACCAGGTACAATAGAAACTGATATAAATTTTGATCTGACTAGCAGTGAAAGGGAAAAAGGGGCATATTATTCAAAATGTCAGCTGGCCTTCAAGCTGATACTAAGTGTATGTTTCAAGGTGTTGACGCAGTTTCCTTTTGTCTGTGTCTTTCTCTGCAGGCCAAACTGCCCAACCTGAAAGATGTTGATGTTCGGTACACAGAGGCCTGGTGATCAACCACCCTCACATGACCCTCATACATAACCAGACACACACATAAAACATGCACACACTGCACACAGGCTCAGATACATTACATGAAAATTGTGTAGTGATGTCATCTCCATCGTCGCCCATCATTAGACCAGGAACTATGACATCATCCCAGCGTGAGGATCACCTGATGTAACCAGGGCGTCTCTGAGGCGTTTACATCAGAACACGAGCCTTCAGACATCATCACCAACCCCTGTAGTGACACCATCACCAGGAAGGAACTGTCCAGTCCGTGTCACTTTTTTTCTAAATGAGAAATCTTTATGGACCTCGCCGCTCCCCTTACTTCTGTCACCAATGTTCCAAGGACCTTGTGATCAGAGGACATGCAAGGAGCCACTATATTGTGACATAAGGACACTTTCTCTCTCTGTCTTTATCTTTTGGCCTGTCTTTCATAATATTGTCTCTCAGTTTTCATATTCAGTCCAAGTCCAGCTCTCCAGCCGTTGCCCTCCCACCTCTGTGTGTCTGTGTCGTGAGGAAAACCTGAGCCTTCCTCTCTTTTTCTCTCTCTCCTGCCTTCTCACGAAGGCTGGATACAGCAGCTCACATTCCAGTTCTTCTCCAATCTGATCCACGATGTAGCTCTCCAAACAGACATGTTGAACTGTTAAATCACTTCAGTCCTCACTCTCGCGCTCTTTGGCTTCAGTTTTCAGGTTCAGATTCCGATCTTTCAGTCTTTCATTTGGGAAAATGAGGTGCTACCTCTGAGAAAAGAAGAGTTGCAAGACTGTGCCTATTCCTCCTAAACGACACGTTCACACACAAAAAGGAAAAAAAAAAAGGTTTTTATCAACTTGAATGAACATATTTTTCCAGACATCTGTGCTTTCATATATTGTGTGTTTCTATATAAAACATATATATGAAGAAAACCCCCAGTGATGACATTTCAGAAACATTTCGGGAACTCTGCAGGAAAGTTTAACGGCGATGGCCACATTTGTTCCTTTTTCATTTGTTTTCAGTGTACATACTGATGATCTCCCTCTACTATTTAATAGGACAGTTGTGTAGCAGTAGCTGGGTGGTCTGGGACTGCCTAATATTTATAAGTTGTGTCTTTAAAGCCTCCTTTACTCTGTCTCCTGGATTTTGTCCTGCCAATAATGAAGTACACAGGCCCTGTTGTCTTTTTTTGTTTTGTTTTGTTTTTTTGCAACATACAACACAAGAAGCCAACCAAGAGGGCACCCATACATGGATCTCTCTGTACCATGCCATGGTGGTAACGTAGACCTGTAAAGAGGACTGCAGTAATTCTAAAGTGGACCTGTAAACAAGACCCATCACCAGCTGAGAGTTGTATATTTTCATATCCTGTGCTATTTTTTGGCTCTTTTTGAGACGGTTATGAAAAGGAGAAAGGACACTTGCCAAACATTGTCATTGAGTTTAATTTTTGTTTTGTGCACTTGTCTCTTCAGGCCAACACGAGTGTGGTCAAGTGTATCAAGTGGAAGCTGTTGTGAACTGCCTGTGGAGGGACACTGACACTGTTTGGGTTCACTGACCCCCCTGCTGAGGTCAGGGTGAAGAGTCGCAGTGCCTCTAGTGTTGTGGATGAGTTGCCTATTGTTATCTTTCTGTCACACCACCTGTTTTGAATTGTTCTGCTGTATTTATATTTACGCCATAATTCATGGGTGACATTTTTAGGCTGTTGGGATGAATAATTCTCATCAAAGGATGGGATAAAATTATTGTACATATTCTTTCACAATGGGCTATAAGGGACAAAAGATTGGAAAAAAAAGGCACCTTTCGGCCATATTTGCCCATCTACATTCCCTCAAAATGTTGCCTTTTTATTGTGGCAACATTTCATATGATGTGGTAACTGCCCTGGCACACTTAAAGTCTGTCAGAATCTCTTTTTGCTCACTGTCTAGATGGTTTGGGTTGCTTTCTGTTGTGTCAGCAACCCTAGAAAACACAAGTCAGATTTCCACCTTTTTTCCAGTCAGCCTCGCTCTGACTGCATCCATCCATTTTATTTATTCGTGTCGACCTCCAGAATGCTCGGGATGTTTGTTGAATCAAGGCAGAAGCTGCAGCAGAGGACAGGATGCCGTCCGCTTTGAGATGCTTTGTTTCCTATTTATTCGGTGCCATGACAGTTTTCTGTTTGGCCTGTAGACTCAGTTTGTGTACGGCCATCTTTGGGTCCGGCTTTAGGACCTCAAGCTCTCTTTCATATCCTGTAAGATGTATATACGAGTGTATATAGTCGTCTCCTCCTTTCCTCTCCTTGAACCATTTTTGAATCCTTCCCCCCTGTTTTGTCTTCTTCATCCTTTTCTGTATTTCTCTCAGCCTCCTTTCATTGGCAGGCTGGTGTTGCCTTCATCTTATGTGCGTGTGGTTGTTTTGTTTTGTTTTGTTTTGTTTATTTTTCACACAAAGTGCACTGTAATCTAACAAATTATGTTTTCATATTATCTTTTAAGTTTCCAGCATCTTTGATTTGATCACTTTAATCAAACATTTGTTTCCTGTGTTGTTGTTTTTTTTTGTTTTTTTGCATGTACATGTTGCTGCATCATCTGGTATTTTTATTTTGTAATTTTGTTTTATAAAAGGTTTGAAATATGATAAAGGGTCTGATCACTATCTCACTGAAGTTAGGGACTGAAATGGAGAGATCCCATCTAATTTTTTGATTGGTTGTTGCCAGGATCTACCCATGAGTCTTGACAGATCCTATTGGTCGAGGCAGTTAGGGTTTGATTGACATTGATTTCTAAAATGCCAATACCAATACTGGTACTGTTGGACTGAAGCTGCCCCCAGTTGAGATTTTATCATTTATGTTTGTCCATGTTCATATGAAAAAAATGCAAATATTTCTTGTTTCCCCAAGAAACTTGGGTTAATCCTGCCAGATAATCATATCAGAGGTGGACCACACTGACTGGCCGACCATTATCATTTTTTTTTAATAAAGTTGTTGCTTCCACACATCATAAACCAATAATTTGGTGTAACTTTACTGTAGTTTTGTTTTATCCCTAGTTTTGAATGTTTTAAAGGAATTGTTTGAGTTTTTGGAAAACTGACTTACCTGCTTTTTGATAAAAGTTATATGACACAATTGATACCTATGTCATGTCTAACCATGTAATATGAAACTACAGTCACTATCATCCTAGTTTAGCTTAGTTTAGCATAAAGATTGGAAACAGCAAGTTTGGCCGTATCCAAAGGTAACACAGTCCTGCCAGCATCTCTAAAACTACTATAATACTGTATATCTTCTTTGTTTAACAAATGACCTCTTCAAAGCGGGAATTTCACGACTGGCCATTGTGTATAAAAGGTACAGTTGCAGAGTGGGGGAGTTGTTTCGCCTTAGAGCCAGCATTAGTATTAGCAGTGGTAGATATAGTGTCCAAACGGTGTCTGCATGAACGGGACAGCGGGCAAGATTGGATCATGGGTGGCACGGGCATGACGTTTTGACGACGTGTTATATGTGCAAACCACTGCGGGAGATTTAAAAAGTAGTTGATAGTGATTAGCGGCTGACTCAAAGAAAAACAGCGGCCAAAAATGTCTGCAAACTGGAAAACAATGAGGTCTGGGAGCTCCTTACCCTCCGAACAGAGGACGAGATTAGCTGCTGTGTAACCAAAATGGTATATCATTATTCTAATTCTAAAGCGCTGCCGATGTGTGTGTTATATGTCACACTAGAGCCCAAGGCTGTTGTGTTACACATCATGCCCGTCATGCCTCTTTGGATTCCAGGATGCCAGCATGCTGTCTAAAATTACACACTGGAGCAGCATGATGCCGCTGTTGTTTGGTTCTTGATAAAAATGCAATGGCGGTATGAAAAAGGGAATTTACCGCAACCCTATAGAGCCATCTCTGTGTAAAAAGGGCTAAAGTCTCCGTTGGTTGCCTGGCAATCTCACAGTGATAACGAGATTCCACAAAGTCAATCACCCAGCCAAGGAATAGTCCAGCACATTAACACTCTAAAATATAATACAAGATAAGTCATTCTTTTAAGTTTGTTTGTGAGCTTTAGAGGTGCTGGAAGGTTGATTTTGTTGTCTATGGATGCAGCCAGGCTAGCTGTTTCCCTGTTTCCAGTCTTTTTGCTAAGCTAAGCAACTCACTGCTGGCTGTAGCCTTACACTTAAGTGGCATTGATCTTGTCATTTAACTTACATGAAAGCAAACTGTTCCTTTAAAGAAGTGAAAAGAAGGCAGTCTTGGGGAAATCCTCTCACTGAATTCATCCCATAGGTTTTAGGCCATGATGAGCTGCCACATGTCCAGTCTGTGAGCCTGGGGCCCAGCATGTTGAGGTTATAATGGAAGGTTTTGTATTACTGTAGAACATGTAATGGTTGAATAGAAACGCCTCTTCTGTTCTGTCATGTCTCCGTATCCTGTGGAGCTCACTGTGCTTTGCTTTCTGTTCCCATCCTGACTCCTCCCTTTTGTCTATTATCTCTGATGTTTTTTATTCAACACAAACTGTAAAGAGTTTCTACCATGTCCAAGATGTGTACAGCTGTGCTCCAGTCTCAACAGTTGTTATGGAAGGAATAGGGTCAGATGTGACACAGCCTGACAAATCTGACTGACTGAAAAAAAAACAACAACTCTATTTCCCATAATTTCTTGTAGTAAAAATATTTTTGGCAGCTGGAAAAGGGGCGCCCATGATGTTTCTCTCTTTTTCAGTCTTTCTCCGCATTGATCTGCTTCTCCTGCTGGGTTATTATTATTATTATTGCTGCTGCTGCTCTGTGGCTGTTGTAATAAAAATACAAAAGATCTTCAACAGGAAAAATAACAAATATGATGTGAAATAATTTCAATCAAAAATAAATTGTCTGTGAATATGTTTCAGCTGTGTGTGGCATGTGTTCTGTTTGATCTTTGTACAAGCCAAATTTGTAAAACATAGTAATCATCCACCTTCCTTTCACCTACACCAGTGATCACCACAGTACTACCACAGCAGTTTAACTGTTTTGATTGAATTACATCTTAAAGGTCCAGTGTGTGGGATTTAGGAGGATACATTGGCACAAATGTAATATAATGTAATAAGTACGTTTTCTTTAGTGTATAATCACCTGAAAATAAGAACTGTTTTTTTGTTACCCTAGAATGAGGCATTTATACTTACATAGGGAGCCAGTCCTTGTCTACAGAGTCTGCCATGTTGCACCACCATGTTTATACAGTAGCTCAGAGCGGACAAACCAAATACTGGCTCTAGACAGTGACATTTCCATTTTTGCGTCGGCCATCGCAGCATTTGTATAGACTCTGATTATCAGGACACTTATCTCGAGCACTGACTGTAAAATAAAGATATAATGTTACAGTCATTAATCTCACTACGTCCAGACGCCATCTCAGTCTGTCTTTCTCTTCCTGCAGTTCTCAAACTCATACAACTCAAGTTACATCCAATAACTACTATTACTAACAGCAGAATGTTACCAGCAGAAACACTGGGTGTTTTTGCAGCTTCAGTGTGGAGGATTATGATGTTTATCATGACTTTTGTAATATCTGCTGCCTTTTGACACACAGGTCCGCTAACTGCCTGAGCAGCAGCTCCGGTCTATTGACCAGTCTGTGGCACAGCAGCCTTTAGTGTTCATAGCCTGTTACTCGTGAAATGTAACCAATTAGACTGTGGGTTGTGGGTTGGGCTCTGAGTGAGGCGAGGAGTGGTGAAAACTGACAGAAGTATTGCATTTTTCATTTAATTGTTTTTTAATCAGCTATCGTATTAAAAATAATTAGATAATTATAATAACAACAAAAGGGTGTGACCAGCTGAGAAAATTGGTAGCACCAGTGCTACAAGTAGTGCTACCATTCTCATCTAAGAATTCTGTGTATGTATAGGCTATATTTATACTTTGAAGTTTATTTGATCCTGTATTTTTAACTCTGTATTTCAGTATATTCAACCTTTAAAAAAAAAAAAGAAAAGAAAAACCTAAAAACATCCTCAAGGTTATCTCAGAAGTGGAATTTGAGAGACATGGGCGCAGGGAGGGTCTACCAGAATAAGCCACTGAGTTGTATTTTTTTTTGTTTGTTTGTTTGTTTCATATTTTTATTGATGTGTATACAAAAATAACAAGGGCATTTGCATATATCAGGGCACACTGGAGTCAACATTAGATGTGTTTGTATACACTATCAGATTTAAATTTACATATTTAAGAACAAACAACAGTTACAAAAAACAACAACAGTAGAACCAGATAGACAATACAATGAAAGAAGTATTCAGACATAGTCTGTATGATTAAACTATGAAACTGGTCACATAAACATAAGAATAAAGAAAAATAAATAAACAATAATAACAGAAGGAAAAAAAACAGGGTTACATTGTCGCAAAAAAATCCAGAAACAGTTGACATTTATTGTAGAATTTGTTTAGGTTTCCCCTTCTTGAATATCTAATTTTCTCTACTTTTAAAAAGGACATAACCTCCTTAATCCACTGTGTGCTGGAAGGAGCTGTTGTGGATTTCCAGTTAATGAAGGAGGTGGTGTTTAGCAATCACAGAGGTAAAAGCTATTACTTCCAATTCTTTAGCAGTAGTATCGGGTGCAGTCTTCCGGAGGACCAAAAATGCAAATGTGAGGTGAAGCGTCAATGGTTTTTGAGAATATCTTGGACATGGTGCTGGAGTACATTTGCCAAAAATTTGTCAGGGCTGGGCAAGAAGAACATATGCGCAAGATTGCAGGGTGAGCCTCCACATCTGTCACATACACCTACTGTATTTGGGAAAATCTGTGCCAACCTCGTCTTCAAATAATGACATCTAAATACAACTTTGGGGAAGAAGCTGTGTCTCAGTCTGTCATGACTCTGAGTCTGCCAGAGGGAAGGCTGATGAATAGAGAGTGTCCTGGGTGGGCGGCGGGGGGAGGAGACGTCTGGAATAGATCTCCTCTAGGCGTGGAAGTGGGGAGCCGATGATCCACTGAGCCGTCTTGACGACCCGCTGCAGTTGTTTCTTTTCAGATGCAGTGCAGCTGGCGTACCACACCGTACAGCCATAGGTGAGGACACTCTCTATTGTGCAGTGGTAGAAGTTTCTCAGCAGAGGTGGAGGGAGTTTGTTCCTCCTCAGTGTTCTCAGAAAGAAGAGATGCTGCTGGGCCTTTTTGATGATGTGGGTGGTGTTCACAGTCCAGCCCAGGTCCCCCAAGATGTGCAGGCCAAGAAACTTAAAGCTGGTGACCCGTTCCACTTCCTCCCCATTGATGCTCAGGCCTGAGTGCAGTGTGGTTCTCGACTTCCGGAAGTCAATAATGACTTCTTTTGTCTTCTTGGTGTTGAGGTTGAGGTGGTTGTCACTGCACCAGGCCGCCAGTGCTTGGACCTCCTCCCTGTATGGTGTCTCAGAACCGTTGTTGATGAGCCCCACAACGGTTGTATCATCCGCAAATTTGATGAGGGTGTTGGAGCCGTGAGTAGCGACACAGTCATAAGTGTACAGTGTGTACAAGACTGGACTCAGCACACAGCCCTGAGGAACACCAGTATTGAGGACGATGGTGGAGGATGTGTAGGTGCCCATTCTGACATGCTGGGGTCTGTTAGTCAGGAAGTCCTTGATCCACAGACAGAGGGAGGTTCCAAGTTGTAGTGTCTGCAGTTTGTTGATGAGTCTGCTGGGGCTGATGGAGTTAAATGCCGAGCTGATGAGCTGGTGAGCACATGATTTCAGCACCCTCCCTGGTACTCCATCCGGTCCTGGTGCTTTCCTGGTGTCGATGCCACGCAGGACTCGCAGTACCTGATGTTGTTGGATGGTGGGGGGTGGTCATGCTCTGATAATGTCAGCTGTGTGTCCTCTGCCTGTCTGTTGTCCTCTTCAAAGCGGGAGAAAAAGGTATTAAGCTGGTCTGGGAGAGAAGTGTCGGTGGAGGGGAGGGTGTTGTGGCATTGTTTGTAGTCAGTTATATTCTGTATGCCTTTCCACATGGAGCGGGGGTTGTTCTCCCTGAAGTTGGCCTCTATCTGCTCTCTGTACAACCTTGATGCCTCTGTTCAGGTCCGCTCTAGCCTTCCTGTAGGCTTCCCTTTCCCTTGACCTCAGTGCTAAGTCCCTGGCTTGGAGTAGTGCTCTGATATTGGTGTTATTAGTGGTGATACTGGCACAAGGGAGTGTATAAAGAAGGCGTATCCATGATAAAAAACTTTCACCAAATCCGAATTTAGCTAAGACCACAAATAGATAACTCCATTCGACTTGATCGAACGCCTTTTCGGCGTCAATCGATATCACTACTTCAGGTGTAGCTGCAGTTTCTTTCGAGTAGATTACATTTAACAAAGTTCGAACATTATAATAGAGCTGACGCCCCTTAATAAAGCCAGTCTGTTCCTTAGAAATGATTGTTGGAAGGACCTTTTCAAGTCGGCGAGCCAAGGCCTTTGCCAGAATCTTTGTATCTACGTTCATTAAAGAGATTGGCCTGTAGGAGGTACAGAGAGCTGGATCTTTGTCCTTCTTTAAAAGACCACTAATAGAGGCTTGTCTCAATGTAGGAGGGAGAGAACCAAGAGACAGAGATTCGACGTAAACAGAATGCAGTAATGGAATAAGTTTGGCCTGAAAAGCTTTAAAAAATTCGACCGGAAACCCATCAGGTCCTGGGGCTTTACTATTTTGCATGTTTTGTAACCATTGAGTTGTATTAACGAAAATGTGAGATCCAGTGGTTTTTGGAGCTTGATCCTTTAACATTCTGTATTAAGCATCTTACTCTACATTGCCACTGACTGATAGTACCATACCAATTCTGTGTAAGCCAACTTAACTGAGGTAATAATATTCTCTAAGTTGCATACTCAAACACGATACTCCAAGGTCATAAGCATTTGCATTCTCTATAAATGAGGTATAGCAAGTCAAGGTCTATCACTGGTTTTTGCACAGTGAAATTACCACTCCATGTGGCATGCAAATTACATCTTTATATTCTTATCAAAGCAGAATATTGGTGAAAAGCCAGTTAGGTCAGAAAAGTAAACCTGGAAAAATGTTGTCATCATTAAATTAAAGGGGGTGAGGAAAGTAACCGCTGACAGGTAGGGAGGTGAAGGCTGTTTTGACGGTAGTTTGAAAATTATGATGACCAAACTGTTGTTTTAAAATATTCTGGCTTCTGCTCTGAATTTTAATACTGCATATTAACTTGTTTTTGTTTTTTTTTCCAGTTAAGTGTGTGCAAGTCACTGTGAACCGATCCCATACAGCACGCTTATTCAACTGGCTGCCTGCGGGCCAACTCCAGCCCCTTGATCAAGCCATACAGATCAGTTCTGTTGGCACATCATTAATATTTAAAACCAAGAAGAAGAAAAAAGGACATTTTACCACAACAAATCCTGCAAACCAGAAGAAATCGAGCCTGTGGTGGCTCAGGATGTAGAACAGGTTGTCCACTACACTGAAAATCGGTGGTTCCATTCCTGGCTCCTCTGGTCAGTATTCTTGGGCAACATACTAAAGCCCAAATTGCTTATCTTGAGTGCAAGTGTGGGTGAATATTTTACTGAGTAGCCTTGGCCCCCAATGTGTGAACGTGACAAGTAGTGCAAGTTGTTGAATGGTCAGAAATATAGAAAGGCCTTACACAATTGCAAATCCATTTACTAGAATGGTCCTGTGCAGGCCAGCCATAAGAAATCTGGGCAGGTGGACAACATTTAAAAAGTGGGCCCCCCATCCAAACCCAACAGGCAGGGAGATCAAATCAGGAGTGAAAAAAATATTTTTTCATCATTTATTCATTCAATCTTGAGGGCTATTTTAATCTTATATTTAATCTTATACTGAAACAGTGTAAAGAGAATAGGGTTGTCCACTCTCAGTTTTCCCAGTTACACCCAATTTATGCTGATTATATTAATTATAAAATTATATATTTTTTTATCACATAAATACATATAACTTATTCAAGTCAGTAAGTAGATTGCTGTACTTGATTCAATTTAAATGTCAACCATAGACCTTTTCATGGGCCCCTCCTTGGCCTTGGGCTGGGGTCATCTGTGTCCTTTGGCCCTGACAGTGAGCCTAGGCCTGTGCACATGGCGTAATGGCCTCTGAATTCCATGAACCTCAAGCAGGCATGTTTTCTTTAAAAAAAAAAATTAACAAAAGTACACCATTTAGCAGGCATATGCACAGATAGACTGCAGGTGGTGCTCACTCAAGCACCTGCCCTTTCATGTCTGATTTGCTAAATGCCCTTTTTGGTAGACTTCTTTTTCCTTATCTTTTTCTAATTTTCAGTGTTTTTTCATCTAGCTCATGGCATCAAGCAAGTTGTAATGCCCCAAAACTGCATTAAAGTACTAATTCTGCGAGACTGCATGAGCCCCTTTCTCTTTGTCTCCCCCTGTCACAGACACAAAAATAAATGCAAACAAATCGAGCACCCTGTGCAGCAGAATCTACGTTTCCCTCACATGCCTTCATTGGTGGCATGCAGCCAGGTAAGGATAGCGTTTCCAAGAAGCCTCTGCATAGTTTCTCACTGTTGTGAATGTAAACCACTATGAGTGTATGGGTGTATGTTACTTTTTTTTTTTAAATAAATAATTATGAGAGAGGTGCCCTTTTTTTCCCCAATGTTTTTGCTTGAGCACCTGCCCCCCCAAAATGTCTGTGCACAGCCCTGTAAAAAACTGTAAAAACAGAAATGATTGTTAGATTTTCACTAACAAGATATTGTTAAAAAAAACAAACAAACATTAAATAACAGTGCAACGAAAAGGCTATGAATGACTGGACTGAGACCAACAGCTGTGACAAAAGTCAGTGAAACTTACTGAACTGCAGGCTGTTTACACTGAAGAGAATACAAGAGAGGTCGTAGGTAGAGGTTGTAATGATGGAAAAAGTAAATGTAATGTAGTGAAATTAAAGTTTTGAAAATGTGGAGTGATGCACTGGTGAGAGATGCAGTCGAGTATATTATTTAATACTGTACCCATTTTAAATCATGCTACCATTGTCGAACCATCCGTATAAAAAAGTGTTGTCAGAAGTGGGATTCGAACCCACGCCTCCAGGGGAGACTGCGACCTGAACGCAGCGCCTTAGACCGCTCGGCCATCCTGACTTGTGCCATCAATAGGTAAAACAGCATTTAATATAGATACTGCCACAGCACTTTTAGTGTTTCTTTGTTATTTCTTATACTTCTTGTATTTATATATTCCTACTATTACATCATTCGTTTATCGGAGGGTAGGATCATTCTGTTTTGTGGCACAGTATCATATGCAGCTCAACTTTATGTATGCTCTCTTACTCCCTCTGCTGGTCATTTAGCTGTAGTTGCACAAACACTTGCCTGCAGTAATCGATTGCTGTCAACAAAAACTTGATTTCTGAAAGCACGCCAACCTCTGAAATAGTGACTGATTTTAGTGGCTTGTATTTTAAAAAATGCATTTTTGTGTTAAAAGGCAATTAAATTAGAGTTTATGAAATAACACTGCATTTATTTAGCTTCAGTTTCAAAAGACAAGCTGACCCACTATAAGCATATAGTCATCTTGAAACCAATGACTTCCTACTTCAACTCAATTCAGTTTTACTTATAAAGCCCATTATCTCAAATCACAATTTGCCTCAGAGGGCTTTACAGCATACAACAGGAGGGATCCCTCTTCCAGGACGGACAGACATGCATAATAACATAATAGATGTACAATGATCCATATATCTTACTTGTACCCATACATATCTTAAAAATATCCCTTAGCTCTGTTTTGTGTTTTTAGATCTAGCAACAAAGTTTTAGTGAAAAAAAGACTCAGCGGGACTCTGTTGTGCACCGTAAAATGATGATTCGTCCTCACTCATCAATTGTCAGGCACAATAAAATACTTTGACTTAGAAGTGAGCGAATATTCAATAAGATTTGGATTTAGGTTTGTTCATCAGAAATCACTTTCAGTCCTTACTAGTTACAGACGGTATAAGCTTGTGAACCCATGAGGAGACTAAGGGAAACAATGTCGCCCAGTTCTCTTGTAGATTACATGAGTAATCTCACTGTACTACTGCTCTCTAACCACTGGTGATGTGGATAGTTGACATTTTGCAAGAATCTGATCTAATTCTCACCAACAGGGCAAGGTGCAGTCAACTTCCTGAATAGTATTCTTGCTGCTGATAAAGAGAGTTCAAGTTCAGAGTGTGACCCCACGCACCATCTAGTCAGCTGATGTCGCTTTTTGGAGAAAGAGCAAAGTAATGATCATGAACAGTGATGCTGAGGAGCTTGTGATTCACCTCAAAACCTCAAGAGATTACTCATAGATTTAAGGGACAATTATAATAATCAAGTATACATGATATACTCTATCAATAATGATTTTTTAAAGCGTATAATACCTAACATCCCCCAGTTTGTATGTCTCCATGCACAAATCAAGTCGCACTTACAGTTTACATTTATGTCTGTAAAAACATGGAGCTTCACATGCATATTCCCCCGGCAGCACAGAAGATCTATACAATCAGTGCAGTTTCAAGGTGGACACCCAAGATTAGTGACACCAATCTAGTATCTGACTAAATGTCTCCCCCTCGGTTCTTAAGATATGATGTTGAATATTGGCCAAATAATGGTGTTTTTGCAGAGCATTATGATGTCACAGTGAAGTTGACCTTTGACTTTTTAGATATAAAATGTCATTACCTCATAAGTTTATCCTATTAGACATTTTTGTAAAATTTTGTCATAAATTGTATATGAATTCTGGGGTTTGGCCAAAAAAATGACCTTTGACCTTTGACTTTCAAATATAAATCAGTTCATTGTTGAGTCCAAGTGGACGTTTGTGCCACATTTGACAAAATTCCCTGAAGGTGTTGCTGAGATAGCGCATTCATGAGAATGAGGCAGACACAAGGTCACAGTGTCCTTGACCTTTGACCACCAAATTCAAATCAGTTCATCATTGAGTCCAAGTGGACGTTTGTGCCAAATTTTAAAAAGTTCCCTCAAGGCATTCTTGAGATAAAATGTTCAAAAGAATGGGATGGAAATCAATAGTGCCTCAGGAAACAGCCATTGCTGGCGCAGAGGCATAAAAATGAAAACTTTGTGAACTGGATTCTTGATGTGAAAGGGTGATGTGCACCTATGGTCATTGTTAGGAAAGGCAAACACTGTCAGACAGCAGTGTCATGGTAACAGCTGATCATTTCACTGAAGTTCAATTCATGGTTTGAGTTTCTTGTCCAGCCTGCGGGTAGAAGATAGAAATACATAGTAAACAGATAGTTAGTAAGATAGTAAACACCGCTCATTGCTATTATTGTTAAAATCCCTTTAACAATAGTATCCAGAAACGGTACCAACATCTCTGGGCCAGAGCTTTGTATGTTAATTTGGGGTACAATAAGTTGTATTAGTAACATAAGTCAATATTTCTTGTATCTAAACATCATAATAAATCTCTGACTGTTCTGCCCCCTTTTTCCCATGAACAAGAGTGTATTTCAGTGGTGTGTCTGACCACAAGTAGCCACGATTTGGGTGTGTGACAAAGCTATGTTTTGCAGGTGTATTGCCCAGGACTCAAATAAGCACAGTGTGGGGTGTAAAGTTGTTTGAATTAGCAGTTCTCAAGAAAGCTGAAAGCACCAATACTACAGGCTGAGCAATAAGATCATTCCAAACAGGCAAGTTTTAGACGGGCACTGCACTAAACACCACTGAAAGGATTTTTAACTGGTTATAAACAGTCTTGATTGATATCAGACAGCAGCGCAGCCCGCTTACCCAGAACTGGTAAGAACCTAGTATACTGTTGAGCTGCATATTTTTTAAGTGCTCTGGAGGCATTTCATATGTTATTTTGAGGTACAAAGAGTTGGAATAGCATCATAATTCAGTATTTTTCATATCTAAACATCATAATAAATCTACAGCTGTTTGGAGCCCATTGTACATGTGGTTCTCAGGAAAGCTGCAAGCAGCAATATCACAGGCCGAGCTGTTACCCCATTCAGAACAGTATCTCCCCGATGAGATTCTGCTCATCAAAATGGAGTCATTTACTTGGGCAGCTGGCATAACATCAACAATGTTACCTGGAATTATGAACAGGTCACTCTGCACAGACATGCACAAATGAGCTGAGTATGTGTGCATCTGTCAGTTGTGTGAATTTTCACAGCAGTGTGACAGGGGAGCATCGGGGGCTTCGGCTGGATCAGGAAATCTTTTTGTTGGAAGGAGAAAACTTCTGGACAGGAGGTGTCAGAATGTAACCAAACCACACAAACAAGGGCTTGTTCCTTCACAGCTTCCTGGGAGGACAGAGAGGAAGACAAACAGCAGATAGACAGACAGACAGGAGGCAGTGTGACAGACACACACATACTCTCAGAGCAACCAGTGGGAAAAAAATGTCATTTGAAATCTGTTTAAAAAAGGTTGAGAAGCCTATGAGACCATGTGATGTCTGTCTTGAAGTGCTCTGAGGATGCCCTTAAATGCTCCAAAATGGACATGGAGCACAGATCTGACCCCGTCTATGTCAGAAGGATGATCATTGTGATAGTGACAATCTTTTCTATTCACTGCAAAAACAATACTGACAGTTTAACACGTCTTTTAAATCACAGAGGTACAGTGTACTTAGAAATCCTATGTTTCTAGACTCTTGATTTTTAATTCCAGCATCCTGAGTGTCTTATGTAGAATAATTTGCTCTGTACAGTTTAAAATAATGTTACAGATAGCCAACACATCGTCTAGCTCTGACATCAGTGTTAATAACACGTCAGGTCAAATGAATACTGGTGAAAAAATCTTTATTGAAAGCATGCTGTGCAAATGTTTCATATCAGCTTGAACACACAGAACTGTTCTAAAAACACATACATATTAGCATTAACTTACATGAAAAAATGTAGTTTCTTCCAATCATGTTTTGACTAAAATGGGATTGGAAACAGTGCAAAGATGTAATTAAGTAACAAAACATACAACAACAGATTTTGTGAAATCATTCAGCAAGTATGCATATTGCATATAGCACTTTTTTTTACCCTGCATATCATGACTGAGGGTCCTGATGGTTTTCATTTCATTTCTTAAGGCACATATAACAGCAGTGATTAGACCAGGAGAAGGGAACAAAGACAGGGAAACTTGTCCAATTTGTGCAAGTAAGAAATACAAGAAATGAAATGGTACAAAGGAGCAAAAAGGAGGAAAAAAACAATTCTGTGCTTTTAACATTTGCCATGTAGAGGCTGTCACCTGTTGTGTTCTGTTAATTTCCATATGGGAGCCTTTATTGCCAGGCATAATGCAAAGTCAGAAATGTTCAAATCTGACAAATAGTGGCTTTAAGGTAATTAAACTAACACTGTCTGGTGCTTCTTTTTTGGACATGGTCACAGTCATCCTGGAAGATACAACTATACATACCATAGAACTAATAGAATGTATGTGCATATACAGTTCACTTTCATCATACTCGAAATACTTTTACATTTAAACAGAGCAGCTCCTCCTCTCACAAGTAGGAAACGTCACTTTATCTCACAATGCAAGGTCCAGTAATTACAGGGGGTATTTCTTGCGGACAACCACAGTGGCGACTCCCTTTACATCCTTCAGTCTGTCAGAGTCAAAGTCCACTAGGAGCTTCCTCACCCCTGTACGCACAGGTGAGAACGAGAGCTTGACAGAAATCTTCTGGCCAGGAGATATGTCACTACTGAAAAAGAAAAGACAGCTATGAATGCTTTAGTTTTATTTTATTTTTATTTTTATTTTTATTGTTTTGAGGTTCTGTCATGAACCTAAGTGACAATTTGAGGGTCATCCTCAGGGGAGCATGACTGGCAATCAAGGTAATAGTTAATTGTTTGTTTCACTCTGGAAGATGTTAGACAACAAGACCAACTGATTAAACACTTTTAGTTTGGCTACAAAAGCACGTTTTTGAACTGAAAATCCCCATTCTGATTCACTGGGCTTCTGACATAGACTTAACACTTTTTGGAGGCCACTCCAGACCTTCTTTTTAAATCTATGTTGGATGTTTGAGGGTCGTATAATTCCTGTCAGTTCTCTGCACAAGCGTCATAGTGAAGGTGGTTAACTCAGTACTTACTTAAGAGGGATCTCAGTGGCCCACAGAAGGCCAGCCCCCTCCACGGTAAACACACCACCCTTCAGAGGAACTGGTAGAGGATTGGTGAAGGAGATGTAGGCTGTCACTGGTTCCCATATAACAGCTTTTCCAGGCACCTGAAGAAAAAGGAGACAGCTCTCTGTTCACATTACAAATTACAGTGTAGGAAATCACAGTTTCCAATCTGGAGACACAAAACATTAAAAGGCTTCTAGAGACTGGTGGATTTGTGGGATGAAAGGCAATTTTCAGATATCACACAGTCACAGGGACTAAATTAGGAACTAAAGTCAGCTTTGAACCAAACAGTTCGGGTGACTCCCCTGTTAGGAACTGTCCACTGGGAAGTTCCCTCAACAAGTCTTTTTTCTACATGCTTTCACATCGCTAGTAGGACTGGTGAAGTGATGAACGGTAAGCTGGATAAGGCCTATTTCACCCTGACGAGTCAAAATCGCATTGTATTTTCCCAGTCAAATATAAATGACTAGTGAAGCCTGGACTCTGTATGGACTGTTGGTCCATTTGTCCATTTTTTCTTCCTTGTTTTTTTTTCATTTTGAACTGTTGTTTGTGTATTGTGTTGTCTATTGTTTACATGGCTAGCAAGTTTTCAAAAATAGCGGGTTCCGGTGCTGCATTTGCTAGTGTGTGAATAATCAACGAACACGTACATTATTTATGGTCTCTTTTATGCTGGAAGAGTACCTGCTCCAGAATATGAGCTATTAAGTTCCTCAAAATGGTGTCCTAAGAACTACAAGCGTTAATAGTTCTTGTGGTGCGAACACAATACAAAGTGTGGTTCTTAGAACTATGAAAAATTCTAATCAGTCCTCCACCTTTCATTTAGATGCACATTAGACAAGCATTATAAACCTTATAAATGCTTTCATGGTCCAACTATGACACCTGGATGTGCTCAGTGTGTACCTACCTGTATGAGGAGCTCAGGCATACTTAGTGGGATGTTGGCCACAGTCAAGAGGGGTTCGCTTTCCCCTGGAGCCTCTAAGAAGGCTTTCACCCTGATCAGATGATCCGCAGAGACACACCTGACATAGTCATCATAGCGCAGACGTAGTACTTCCCTGTGGGCTGAACACACATACACACACAGCGTTAAACAGGAAAATGTTACATCATGTTGCTGCAACATGAAAACATGAGAAAGTGTGCAGACACTTGGTCACTGATGTTTTACAGTACATCTGCACCAGAGACCTTTGTGGGTTTATTTGAGCTACTCACCACTGTGGGCGGGTACAGTCACACTGATTGTTTGTCTCTGGCACTCTCCCCGGTGGCGAGAATTATAATTTACAGCCATGACTAGCATGGTCAGCTGAGCATGAGCGTCTCTGTCTCCTTCATTCTTCACCTGTAGACAGAATGGATTCATGGCTGGATGAATGGATTGACCTCGTTCCATTGAATAACCATAAATCAAACAGACTTCAGGAAGAAACATGAGAAAATTCACTGTGTGATTAATCTACTCTTTTTATCATTTCGTCCATCCATCTTTTCATTTAGCTACAGTCTGAGCACGCCATACCTCAACAATCACATCAAAGTCTGTCCCAAAAACAGGCTTAGCATGCTTGATTAACAGCTTCAGTTGTCCTGGTTCTGTGCTCTCATTGGTCGGCTCTGTGACCCGGCGCCCCGCCCTTTCATACACCTCTCTCTCCTTCTTGGAGCCTGTGAAGAAGAAGTCGATCGATGACCCTAATCATGAGTCTAAACAGACGACTATAAGCAGATATAACACAGATTAGTGTCCATCACAACATGCTCAATCAGTTGTATGATTTATTTTATAGCACATAAAACAAATTCTTACAATTAGGCCTGTAACGATAACTACTTTGATTAGACAATATATATTATCCCAGTAAACAATAAACAATACTATCGTCAGTTTGAGACGATTTTATGACACTGATATAATGATTTTAAAGAGCAATGACTTTTAACTCTTATTCATATTCAGACATTGGAAGATGAGAATATTTATCTTATTATCTAAAAGGTTATTAACACCTGTTAATATATACAAAAGAGTATACATAAAATTACCTTTACCCAAAATTACTAATTAACCATTAACCAAATTTTAATTAACCAAATAAAATTTGGCCAACAAAAACAAAACCAAGTAATTCCTCTTGCAGCTAAAGGCCCTGACACACCAAGGCTACTGGCTGTTGCCCTAGTCAGTGCAGTGTGTTGTGTACCTTTGCCCTTTTCTGGCTCCAGTCAGCTGTTTTTTTTTTTTTTTTTTGTAAAGTCAGCATGTTGAATCAGCATTGGCAACAGCAGCATGAGAAGAAAGTGAGGAAAGTAAATAAAGAGCTAAAGTATAGAGGAAGTGAAACAAAAACAAACTTGATACATAAGGTAAGATTTCTTTTAGCCATTGAGCTCTTTAGGAGACATGTTTCATGATGGTTTGTGTTAATGTTCACTGATGCGCTGTAAATATGCTCTGTTCTTTCAACATTGGATTGTGTTGTTAAGGTGCTAACTGGCTAACTAGCATCAAGATGGTCTTCTGGGATCTCTTTTTGAATGACGATTACAGATGACCGCCATCTGCTGGTTTGGAGAGTTATTTCCTCTCATGCAGGCACAGGATGTACATGCTGGTTGGCCGTCTGTTCTGGTCTTTGCAGTGTTTTCATGTGCAACTTCTAGGTCAAGACACGGCGACGTCAGGTGACACAGAAGGAGGGCTTTCATCGCTGCTAGTTCTCTGTTTGGTGTTTCTGGGCCTTGACAGACACAGCAGTTACTTCCATAATCTGGTCATTGGAGGGAAAACTTCAACTGACTGACTTTTTGGCTCATGGCCAGGGATTGATTAGCTAACAACTATCAGGAGTGTACGTCTTCCATTACAAAAGTGCAGCTACAGCCTACAGCTACTACCTACGCATAAGTGGGCAGGGGTGGGGAGAAAAATAAGGAAGACTCGCTGCGCCCAAGTCTTAAAATGGTTGGGAAAACCCTGCTGTTTGTTCCGGAATCATGCTGGCTAAAATGGTGACATTCTCATGCAAGCCAACACCCACATAATCACAATGGGCAATGTTGAGGTCAACAAAATGATCAAGGTCATGTCCGTATATGGTACAAGTAAACAACGTAATTATCGTGACAGGCCTACCTACAATAAACAACAGGAGGCTACATATTGTTCGTAAATGCCATAAACTGAACTAAATAAATGTGATTATAGACAGGTTTTTCATTATGATGGCACAAGTTTGTGTAATCACTTGCACTATTCTATCTACTATGTGTTCAAGTTTCAAACTAACCCTCAGGATATTTGTAGTGCAGAGTAACATCTTCTCTGTGATCGCCATAAACACTCTTGGTGCTGATGTTCCTCCCCACAGTCGACTGGTCCACTCTGATCTATAACAATAAAAACAATCAACATTATCAATAAGTCATTTTAAGTATTTGCTCTTAGAAATAGCAGATGCTTTTCAACTTGAGCAAATATTAAAGATAAAACAAGAGTCAGTTACCTTTTGCCGTTGTCCATCTTGTTTGACAACCCAGTAAATTATGTCAGCGTTCACCTCAGCGAATACAAACGGAGCGTCGTACTTCACCCCTAGATTTCCCTCCTTGATGGCTGTGACGGGACATGGACCACAGCAAAACTCACCTGAAGAGTTAAAATCATAGCTTCTTTTTAAAGCACTTCCAGCATCATTAGATAGGTGACACAGTGACAAGAAATAAACCAGATTTTTTGAAAAAGCTAATTTATCTGATTATCACATTTATATGATACCTAAGAAATACAGTAGTTAATAGTGATGAATGACGACAGGTAGGATGTGCACTTATTTCGTTTTCAAGGTGGATATGGTGAGAAATGTCTTGTGAAACATGATTAGACAGATAACAGAGATTAGGTTCAAAATTAGGAATGTACCATCACTCAGTTCTTGAGGGGTGGGGTCCAAAACCTGCCAGCCATCATTTCCTTTGGGAAGATCATCTCTCCTCATCCAGGACTCGACCCAGCAATGGAAGTTCCTAAAATTATTGAGGAAAGAGAGAAGGCAATCATTCATCACATTAGTTGATTTGATGTCTTCTACTAAATCGTAATCAAAATCCGTGTGTGTGTTCTTACCAGCTACTGTCTTTCTTGTTTCTTCTGTCAAAGCTCTCCAGTCTGTCATTCAACAGAAAGTCTATAGAGAGGTTTCCATCGACATCATGGGCTGAAGAAAAGTTGGTGATGAGACGTGTTGGGATTCCCAGACAGCGCAGCACTATGAAGATAACACACATCAGACAATTCATTCCTTTGTTCCCACCCACTTTGTACCTACTTCCTACCCAAACTATATATAAAGGAATATAAAGGAATATGTCACAAACCCAAAATGACCATTTGTGTATCAATTACTCAACGTGTTATCTTGAATTTGGGAAGACAATGTTTTTTTTCTCACATGCCTCAATAATGAACAGAGAATCCAAAAAAATGGACAATTCTTGATAAATTATAGTAAACAGGGACCACATCTAACAACAGCAAAATTATATATATATCACAACATCTTTTTGCAAACTATTACAAAACTAATGCAGTGTAACCCTGTTATTCATCCAGTCATATGCTCAGTATTTCCCTGCTCAGTACTGAGAAGTTTTATTTTGTAATATTTTAACAAAAAAGCATGTGTTTGGGAGTGTACTGAGCACACGATTTAGTAAATGAGACTTGGATTATACTGCACGAGTTGTTTGTCTGTAAACTATTTTTTTGCTGTTGTTAATCATGGTCCCCAATAACTTCAATTCATGAAGAACATTTAACTTTTTTGGATTGTCCCTTCACCTTGGAGGCATTCAAGAAAAACAAAGTTTTTTTCACAAATTTAAGGTAGCACGCAGTGGGTGATTCCTTCAAAAGTTTTGGAGAACTAGGGACACACTTTGTGCTGACCTAGGTAGTAAGCTGGCTGTTGGCTGCAGCTACGTCTACCATACAGACAGTGTTATCAGTCTTTTTATGTAACAAATTCTTTTCATTTCATTTCTCAAAATGTTGAATTATTCCTACAAAAAGAATGCCTTATACAATCAGTAGCAATTACTCCTGAAAACATTTTGGGACACCTTTTGGGATCATTCAGTCATGCAGCAGTGAAATCTGTGGAGGCCTCACCTGTGCAGGCAACGGCAGCAAACACCCAGCACTGGCCATATTTCACTGCCCTCACCCCAGCCTTGCTCCACTGTTGGAGGATCGGCACACTGCCGGTCCATCTGTGCGGTGCGACTCCGTCAGAGTATGGTTCCTCCCAGCGACCACTCAACACACCCCTGTCCCCGTTAGAGTTCACCTGGATGGATGGAGACAACATGTCAAGGAGACATCCTTAAAGCTGTAAATATATATATGTAGATAGATAGATAGATAATATTCTATATAGAGATCATTTGTCAAGCAAACAGTGAGGAAAGTATCATGACCGTCTTTTATTGAAGATTCGTGATTGCCCGTTTCAGTGTGGCATTTCTGGGAAAGAGCTACAAGATGCCAAATTTTTAAAACACTGAATGTAAACACTTTGATGAAGTGTATACTGATAAATCACTAAAGTATCATATGTGCTACCAGTGTGACAAAGATAAGTAAATGCAAATATTATTTTCTGTACTGTTGTTAAACTGTCAGTATTATTTGAGCAAGGAGTAGAAGAGAAAGTCACCATCGCAGTGATCATCCTGCTGACATAGACGGGGTCATATCTGTGCTCGATGTCCATTTTTGAGTTTTTCAAGGCATCCTTAGAGTTGTCCAGGATTTCAAAACAGATGTCCATCACGTAGTCTTCAAACTGAGAGAGAGACAGGAGTAACGAAAAGAAAAGATGGGCTGTTGAACAGAGGATATTTTGCAGCCATTTTTAAGAAAAAAAAGATTTGAAATCATATTTGTCTCCCATTGGTTGTTCTGTGTGTGTAACTGTTGCACCACCTCCTGACTGTCTATCTGCTGCCTATCTATCTGTTTGTCTTCCTCTCTGTACTCCCAGCGAGCTGTGAAGGAACAAGCCCTTGTTTGTGTGGTTTGGTTACATTCTGACACCTCCTGTCCAGAAGTTTTCTCCTTCCAACAAAAAGGTTTCCTGATCCAGCCGAAGCTCCTAAGTCTCTGCTGTCACACTGCTGTGACAATTCACACAGGCCACCTGGCCAGATAGACACACATATACTCAGCACATTCACACAAGTGTGTATGTATATATGTACGTATGTGTTTGTGCATATTTGACTTAGGTCAGTGATTCTCAACCAAGGGACCCCTAGGAGTCCTTGAGGGACTTCCACAGGGTCCCCAGAAAAATGGGGGATAGAGCTAGTTGATTTACTCTAGAAGTGAGTCCAGTGTGAGTAAGGGCTTTTCTCCCCCACAGTTATCTCCTAAGCTCTAGTTAACAACAATAGAATTCTGGTCTTAACCATATCTAGCAACCAAAATATTTTCAGTTGGCAGTCCCTGAAGTAAAATCTTATCAAATGGGGTCAGTGACCTAACCACTATCAATTAAGGACTGTAACACAAAAAATTCAGCTTACTTTAGAGACACATTGCAGACAAAAGACCAGTTAATTCAAAACAGTTTGTCCAGTGGACAAAGGCTGCATCCCCAATTCAGAAACAGCTGATTTTTGGGTTTGAAGTTGAAGTTGAAGTAAGGCTACGTGATTTCTCAAAAAACGACCAAAAATAAATGTGTGTGTGTGTGTGTGTGTGTGTGTGTGTGTGTGTGTGTTAAAGAGAGAGGGAGAGAGAGAGAATTACCTGTCCGTAATTCCAGGGAATACTGTTGATGTAATCCCAGGTGCCCATGTAAATGACTCCATCTTCATTCATAATATACTCCCAGAGCAGACTCTCATCAGGGAGGTACACCACATCATCTGGTACACACACACACATATGCGCAAAAGACCATGAGCACACTTATATCCTGTATCACTGATTCATGAAAGTTTTGTTTCCTTATTACATGTTCTACATTAGAAACTTTACAGACTGAAGAAGAAGAAGAAGCCAACAAGCAGAAACAATAATGTAAATTGTGTTTTTTCTTAATTGTGATTTTATGAGGGCCTCAATTAGATAACATGACAATGAGAGAATTTTCATTATTTGTTTTGATGCTGCTGCTGATGATAAAGATAGAGAGTGTGTTCATTGTGCTTCATGTTTTACCTTTGCACCAGGGGTTAAAGAGCAGGTGGAAGCCAACTTTGTCAGTCTTCTCTAAAATGCGTCCCTCAGGTGACATTATCAACACAACCAGGCGGTAGTGGCCAATGATAGCGTCTGCAGGACTGTGCAGAGTCAGCAGCATTTCATCCTGTGCTCCCTGGTGGTCAAACCACCACTTGTCTCCAGCTCCACGTCCCTTCTGAGCCTTGATCACCACTTCATCTGTCTTACCTGAAGAAAGATTTACCCAGTTAGTATGATTTATAAAATGGATCGTTGTATCATCACTTGATCCTCTTGCTATTTATCAAAGTCAGCATCACAAAGTAATGTTGACATTTTTGGTTTAATTGATGACTTAATATAAAGATGATAAGTACTAAAAAACAACAATTGTTTTGGGGGTTTTTTTGTAGAAAGAAGCAGAAATATAAAGATGATGTTACTAGTCAAAACAATCATTTTTTACAGTTGGTCATTCACCCAATGGGAATACAACAGTAACACTGGATCAAAAAATTGCACTGTTTTAGTCTAATTAAAGACCAAATATAAAGACAAAAATAACATGACATGGGTAAAAGTAGCCACACTTTTTAGTTCAATTTATGACCCTACATAACTGTAAATATGACATTGTTGCCGGCTCAAAATTACCATATAGTGGAAGGGCTGAATTAGTCAACAGAAACACTGTAAACACTAAAACTGGCTCAAAACAACCATTTTTTTGGATGAGATTGGCGACCTTGAATTAAACTTTAACAAGTATTGGGGCGGTCGGGGAATGCCATGCCTTAGTAAATTATAAATCATTTACAATGGATTAGCATCAGAAACCTAAGAGAGGCCGTACTCACCAAGGTGCAGGACCAATTCCAGGTGGTGTTTGGGGTGCAGAGACTCAGAGCACTGCAGAGTGATAGAGAAGGGCTGACCCCTGCGCACAATCAAGCGCTCCCTGTCAATCTCTCGGGTGCGGTGAGCCAAGTTATTTTCATGACTTCTCAGATCCACATCAAAAATCAAACCTAACAGACACAAATGTAAACAGTTTACAATAAACTATGTCGGGGGTGTCTCTCTCTTTGTTAAATATAATGTCAGCAGTGATTAAATAGTTCCATCTGAAGTGTGATCTCAGAGTTTAATTGTGGTCACATGTCACGAGTTGACCTTGGTGAATAACTTGTCGTCTTTCGTACATGTGCTCTTTTTAAAGAAATTGTTGGACATTTTGGAAAAACCTGTTAACTTTCCTGCCAACAGTTCGATAAGAAGATCAATGCAACTCTGTACAGAAGCTACAGCCAGGGGACAGTTGGCTTAGGTAAACATAAAGACTGAAAAGAGGTGGAATCAGCTGGTCTGGCTCTCTCCAAAGGTAACAAGATGTGCCTACAGACACAGCTAAAGTTCACTGATTCATATGCTACTTTTTGTTTGTTTAATTTGTACAAAAAGCAAAGTGTAAAAAAGGACAAGTTGTGGTTTTACAGGAGTTTATATGACAGGCTTTTTCTTGGCCAGGTTAAGAAAGTCTTGTTGTCAGTATGACATTGCTTGACAAGTAAGGGAGACCCCAAAGAAACATATCCTTTTAATTAGTGAGGTTTAGAGGTGCTGGTCGACAGATTAAGTTATCTTAGGACAGAGCCATGGTAAAGGCTAAAGTCTTTATGATAACCTAAGCTAACCATCCCTTTACCGTGGCTTCATAATCACAATTCAGACCTCTTATCATCTACCTCGCTGCAATAAAGTGAATAAGTGTATTTCCCAGAAGGCTGAAGTTTCCCTTTACATTAAATATTTGTGCTGAAGTGGAGAAACCAAATGTGGTTGATTCATAAATTATGTTTGTTTTGTTTCGTTAAATGTAGCCTTGTATTGCCAGTCTAACCCTCATCCTAGCTAGACTTATACTTGTTGCAGGAATTAGGATGGGTCATATCGCATCCAAGTGTCGAGTCATGCATCAGCATATTTTTTACATGCATCATGAACTCCCATAAATTTTGTTATATGGACTGTAGAGAGAGGGAGCAAGAGATGTGGACAATAAACATTAAAGACAGAAAGACTTAAAGACAGACAGACAGACAGACCGTTAGATAGATAGATAGATAGATAGATAGATAGATAGATAGACAAAGAAAACCACTTACCGTTGTGGTTGGCCATCGTAGAGTCTTATCTTATCTTATTCAAGTCCACTAAATTATTGCTCCAAGTGTCCTCAAGTGTCTGTCACGCTCTTCTTTTCATGCTCGTTGTCCATCGCAGTCCTGTATTTATACACACAAGGCTGTCCCTCCCACCTCTCTGACATCACTTATCAAAATCCTTCAGTCCTCTGTGGGTGTGTGTTTGCAGTGTGTGAGTGATAGTTTAAAGTGAGTTTCTCACCCCTCCTAAGACACTGGGGTCTTTGTTGCTGTATGTGTTGAAGGGTGAATGTTGCTGGTTGCATGTGCATGTGTGTTTGAGAGAGAGGGCTGTGCAGTGGCACAATTTTTTCACAGGGCCCTTGAAAATCAAAAGCCATGACTAAATTTCATGAATCATAATTTTTGATAATGCTGTTGAAGTATATCAGCCAGTTGAAAACTATGTCAGTATGGAGAGGTAAGGAATCACACTGATATACTTTGGTTTCTTAATTTACAGTTGATATTACTAATTAACCTATCTGATGTGCGCTGACTAATACAGGTACCATTAATATTTGTTTCTTTGTTCTTTCTTTTTTTCGTTTTTCTATTCAATTTTCTTAATTTATCATCATTATTGTCACTTATTTCTTGATATGGTTATTACCTTATTTGGCTATATTTTGTTTTTGTTTTTTTTCTTTTCTGTCATTTTTGATCTACATATATGTTAAATAATTCTAAAAAATTGCAAATAAAAAAAAAAAAAAAAAAAAAAATATTTTGAGTTCCACAACGATCCTGTTGAAATGTGTCATGTATATATACATGTCATTTATACAAGACAAATACACTGCAGACTTCAGTTTTAATTTGAGGGAACACATTGATTAAAAGGAATGAAACGTTTACTGAGAACAAGCCTACTGAAGCTTAGGGGAGACTCATGGGTATCCATTTTCATTCAGATATTCTGAGGTGAGAGGTCAAGGGATCTCCTCTGCTCATAGGGTAAGGAGCTCCCAGACCTCATTGTTTTCCCAATTTGCAGACATTTACAACTGCAGTTCTTCCTCTTTGAGTTAGCCGCTAACTGTTACTTGCTGATTTTTAAAAAACGTCACACCCGTCTTGCTAATGATCCCTTCCTGCCAATCCTCCTGTTTATACAGACACCATGTTGGCGCTGTTACTACCTTCTGTGGCAGATTAAAGGCGAGATCACTCTGTCCCCCCATTCCATGATAATACTTTACCTTATTTACAGAACAGCATAACGACATGATATTCCCCCCTTGAACAGGCAGCATAGAGGACCAGTGGGAGGACAAGCAATTTTATAGCAACTGCACCCCCCCACTGGGGGTTGCCCCTGGGGCTATGATAGATTTCCCCGCTGTGGGACGAATAAAGGATCATCTTATCTTATCTTATCCTACATTGAATGTGGCCTGGTCACTGTTCCAGCACAGTAGAGAAATGACATGTCTTATCAGAGTCTTATTAAAGTAATGATGCAATTTGGGCAGCTGTTAGATTGACATCACCAATGTCTGAGCCACCTCTCATTTCACCACCTACTTTCACTTTATTTTTATCATTTCGCGCACACACGCACACACCCCCCCCCCCATCACTCAAATATTTGCAGAATGCCAGCATCACAATTGCACACACAGTGTGACCTTAAATTACCTTCCAGTCAACATTTGGGGAAAAAAAACTACTTTATAAATACTTGCTCATATTTAGGAATATACTTTGGCTTTGTATTATTAATTTTTTTTTCTCTGTTTTTACTTATATTTAACTCATCAATATCTGGAACCTCATTGCAGAAAAATATCTGATCCGCTTATCTTGACTTCAGTTGAAATCCTGTCTATCTTCCAATCATATCTTCCTATTACAGAAGTAATTCCTAAACTCATGGCCATCACCTCTCCTATCTCAGACCTCCTATTTTATCTTAACTTGAGAAATCCTAACTATAACTATAAATTCAATCCTTCAGTTGGCACTTGTGTGGTGGTTATCTGTATATTTAGAGTGTACACAAGACTGCCTGTATCTTTGATTAGAATATGCCGGTACCCTACTCTATATAGAGAAGCCATAATATCAACAGCTCTCACTTGTCACTGGCTAGATAACATGCTATCTTAAAAATGTTTAACTGCCCACCAATTTAAAAGGTTAAAGAGCTAAAAGAAACTAGGATGCAAAATCAGTATTATACTTGGGAGTAAAAATACCAAAAACTCTAGCAAACTTATATAAATGCAACTATGGACATACTGATCTTCACATAAGCAAAAATATAGACTAATGGTCAATGTATCCATTAGGACTGTATCACAGGATAAATGTGACAAAAACAAACATTTTACCTCATCTGCTATTTGTTTCAATCTCTTCCTTTGAGTATACTACAAATTGAGCATAGTGTTAGTTCAGACAGGACACAATGTCAAGCTCAGCTCACATCCCAGTCACATCAGCTGATCTCATCAGCCAATCAGCTGATGGAGCAGCTGATTGATGGAAGGGAGTCAGCTGTTAGATCGCATGATTCCTTTCTATGCAACCAATTGGTAAGTCTCATTCAGGGTGCCCTATTTAAAACTACATTGGCCTGCCTACTGTTGCTGCTTCCTCTGCAAGCCACTTTGCAGCCCACCTCTACCCCAGCTCCTCCTTTGATGTTGTGTCTGACTTATCAATGTCATTTCTGTTTGTCGTTGATGCTGCTCTGTTCTGTTCCTGGGAGGCTTTAGCTGCTGCTCTCCCATGTAGGCACATGGAAGGGCAGGGAGGTTTGCCTACCTCTCCCCTATGGCTTTCCTCACAGAGCTGTGGAAGTGCGGTGAGGTGTGCTCTCTCCGTCTTAGGCTTTCCCCGCAGGCACGTAGAAGGGCACAGAGATGTGCTCTTTCTGCCTCATGCTTTCCATGTAGGAGGTATAAAGGAGGTAGGGCTCTTTCCAACTTGAAGGAATATTATCATGCAGCACAGCTTCATCCACTTATTCACTGGAGCAGTGCAGCTTATGTAGCTCAATGGAAAGAAATCGAAATATCCACAAATAAATACCTGATTCAAACAATTATCAGTGACACAAATTATCCCCACCCATGAAATAGTATACTAGACCTAAAGCCAATAACAACATCTACTCCAGAAACTTGGCACTCTATTGGCAAACAACTAAAACTGGGAAATGAAATTGGTCTATTAAGATGGATAGCATTTGATGATAAATTTAAACCAGGAAGAACTGACACCAGATTTAAGCAATGGGCAGAAAGAGGCATAACAGTTATATGCAAAGCATTCAAAGGGGTGAAATGATAAGCTTTCAAGAATTAAAAAACATATATTGATTAGCAGATCAGGACTTAATTAGATACTTACAGATGGGGAATGATAACAACAAAAAATCAAGAAAGGAGCGGAGAAAATTCAGCCAATCATTAAGACATCAGTATAATCTTACCATAGTAAGGCCATACCCAGAATGGTGTCAATCCTGTACCCTTGTCTGATGGAATCTAGACATGACTCAACATAATGTGTATAAACCAAATGGGAAAAAGAGGTGGGTGAGGGAATCCCAGAAAGGATGTGGTATGACATGCAGAAATTTCACCTGAACACGACACAATCACAGGGGTGGTGAAGGTTTATTTGGAAGAACCAGATTCTCTATTTTATCACACCCTAAAATTAAAAGCAAACAAACACAGATTCAACAGCTATGCTGGAGATTATGTAACCACATGGAACCAAACCACACACACATTTTCTGGAGTTACATGAAAATAAAACCTTAAAACCTTTCTGGGATGGTAGACATTCTGTTCTTTTAAAATCTTGGATTTTAAGTCTTTATACTAAAACATCCCAGCAACTATTCTAATCCTCATGATCTTACTACCAGCACGTCGACAATGTTCGCTATCCTGTGAAATATCTCTGGATACTTTCTACATGAACGAGCACAAAATGTGGTACAAATTTCGTAATTTGTTCATGGTGGCCAAATGCTACTTCTTAATGGTTTAGGTGAGCTGCTAACTTTTCCAAAGTGTCAACCTGGCCTCCAAATCTCCCACACCCCAATCTGATTGAGCATTTTGGGAAGTAATGGATGTAGCCACTGTGACATCACCCACTGTTTTTTGCACTACTTTTGACGCCTTGAGTTTAGCATATTGGCTGTCACCATCTTGAATTTTTGATGCCAAAAATGACCATATTTGGACAAGAGACTGGCACTGTGGGGGAACGAGGGGTGGATCTTAGCCCGAGGACACTATCAGCAGACAGCTTACCACTCAAAGTGGCCCACCCTTATTTATGCATAACTTTATGTCTCAATGTAAACAGATGAGTTATATAAAAATCCACAGCTTGTACAGCTGTCATCATCTGGGAAACTATAGAGACCAAAACCAGTTTTTGTACCAGGCTGTAAACATGTTTATCTCTGCTGTAAAGTTGGGCATTTTAACATGGAAGTCTGTGGAGACTGACTCATTTTTGGAGCCAGTGTCAATCCTATAGTTCACAGCCCCCTGTCCTCCTTTCCAAAACAATTCAGTAGTTCATGTTTTATACTTGAAATGTAGCTGTCACTTTTTTAAATATAATGCAACCATTTACAAACTATAACCCAGCTTGGTTTAATTACATAGACCAACAGACATTGGCTTATATGAGGTATTGGTGTTAGCTTAGTTTTTGGGCACTTCCATATTATTAAGAAGGCTAGCATTAGGTCAGATATATCAGAGCTTTCAGAGGAGGCTTTCTTAGACTTTAAAATGCCTAAAAAATAACAAACCATGTGCTAAAGCCTTAACATGGACAACAGAGAATATCTGGACCAAACTCCAAAAAATTAAAAGAATTCCTCTGCAGATGACTGATTGGTAGAGAGTGCACAGTTACATGTGCCTACAACAGTATTGTGGTGGCTCATTTGGCACTCAGTGTACCTTTTTGTTTTGTGATGCCTCGCTTGAATATAAATTGTAAACTAGACGGTGTGATTGCAGACTAAGTGAAACAGAGTCTGTTGGTTTGACTCGAGAGCTTACTGCATTGTGTCACATATCTCAGTTCCCACAGATAGCTGGTGATGGCAGCTGTATTGTCTGGCTCAGAGCAGAAAACAGGAAGATAATGAGGTCTGTGACAAACTGATAGAACTAAGAATAAACACACACACACACACACACACACACACACACACACACACACACACACACACACACACACACACACAATGAGAACAGTACAATAAATAGCCTAGACGATAAACACAAGCACCAAGTGCACACATAATCAGACACTGCATAGCCTGGAGGATTGTCACTACAGTGCTATAACAATGACGTACACCGACACATTACGTGTTTCATTGTAGGTAACACACACTCACACACTTTCACTGATGAAGTGATGTACCATATACGTATACGCCCCAGATGGTGGCCAACTCAGCTGAAGATACAAGTCCACATGACCTCAATATGGCTGTTTAGTGTGAACTCGTTCCTAACTGAAACAGATTGAGATGAATTTGATGGAAGTGAAAAGGCAACATTTGAATTTTTTGTGATCATGTGGCAGCTGTGAGCAAGGTGCCTGCTGGTTACACAGAAACACACACACAGACATAAGGTGGGGGGTTCATAACGATCCTGTTTAAATGTTATTAAGGCTTAAAGTTCTACATAATTAAGAGCATGGTCACTTGACTGACAGTCACAGTGCTCCAGTTTTTCAGCTAGTGACATTTTATTATTATTTTATTCATATGTTAGCACGAATTAGCAGGTGTCTATGTTTTCCTGGCTTATCAGCTTAGCTCGTAATCACGCTATCTAGCTGCTAACCGGCAAGCCCCAAAGTCAAAAGGTAATACAGAAGAGTTAGAATTTAGTGTGATGATACTTTTCAACAAAGGGCGTCTGTGTGAGGTTGGAAAATAAAGCTCCACCAGCTCCACTTATTAATGTACAAACCGTTGTATGAGGATGCATCAAGACCATCCTAAACATCTGATGCTGTCTCCGCTAGCTCCTCACATATTGTTAGCTTGTTAACTTTTCTAATCCCTGGTCATAATTTTGCACAAAACTGTGCAGCTCCTTCACTTTAAAAACTAATGTAAAAGTTTCTATTTTATGTGTCTTTTGACTTATGTACTCTATGTTTTGTTATGCACCAAAATTCCAAGACAAATCACTTGTATGTTTCTGATTCTGAAACACTTCCTGTGACCTGTGACCAATCAAGCCATGTCACTGAGCAGATATTTTGCAGAGGAAATATCTGCCTTTGTAAGAATGCATGTGCCTGACCGGAAAGCAGGGTTTGTATCAGTATGATGCTGAGCTATGGAATGCTGGGATGGTCATGTTTCGGGAAAACAAGGTCTTTGACTGACCTCAGCCTTCCAATCACACCAAAGTGTCAACAGTGACACACTGATGGGCAGGGAGTAAAAGTGCAATGCCCCGCATTGGTTTTTCCTCCGACTTTCTCTGCTCACACACACACACACACACACACACACACACACACACACACACACACACACACGGGTGCACACATTTATAGAAATGCAGACTATATCACACAAGCGGAAGTGCTTAATTGTCAGCACCCTTGTTTCTAACTGCAGCAGATCAGTGTCAGTGTGAAGGCTTGTCTCAGATGAGTTTTTTACACGGACTCACAGTGTTATAACAACTCATTCAATCACAATTACTTATAACCAAAGAAAATAATTACTCTAACAGTCATGTTGGCACATTTCAGTGTCAAGTCCTTTCAGGTCCTGAGATCTGTTACAGTGTCTCTGCAGATCTATATCTTCCATTTCTTCCACAGTTTAGTTAAATCAAAAAGGAATTCAAACATGTCAAGTGCCTTTAAAAATGAAACTAAAACGAATCTATTTCATTTGATTTTTACTGAAAGTTGTAAAACAAAAAACAAAACAAAACAAATCAGAACAAAAAAACCCCAACAACAAAAATAATGAATAGTAATAAATCAAACTCTCACTCTTAAAATAATCTACACAAATATGTGTGGCAGCATTTTTATTCTAGCTGAGGCTCTAGAGGCAGGAAGCTCCAGCAGCGGCTAATGCTGGGTTGCACATATTAAAATAATGTTTACTAAAATAGATATATTTATGTTCAATATATTAAATCTTTATTTGTTAAACCACTATGACTTTTCTAATGTCCATTTAAAATATTTCATAATATATTGAATTATACTCTGTTAAACTTCTTCTTTAAGTACTGGATACGCAATGTTTTCGTGTTCAGTCAAGTTAATCTGCCGAAGTAGGATATTATAGTATGATGGTGTAATGTGTGGATAGTGTAGTGAGTGTATGTAGTATCATATGAAAAAAAATTCAAAAACCTAATTTTAAATGACATTTATCTGATGATTTTCTTTCATTTTACTTCTGTGTTCATGATTTTGTTTTTAATTTTTATCCTGAATTGTGAAGCACTTTGTGAAGTCTGTTTCAATATGAGTGCTACAAATCAATCATTGATCATCTTTCTGATGTTAAACAATTGTGAATGAAATACCATGGCCAGTGATGGTTTACAGGTACGCGTGATGAATTCATGGTTACTGGTGCTATAAATAGCCACAGCAGTGTTAAAGGTTGGTGCATAATAGCAGCTGTTCCGGTGCTGTTGGAGAATGCTGAATTAAGTTTCATTAAAAGAATAAAGTATAAATGTAAGAGTGGTAATGCTAAGGACTTATGAGACTTTTATAAAGAGAAGAATCCATCAAGTTCATGTGTTAGGATCTAGAACATTTCTTTTTTGGATGTTTTGGTGAAAAAAGAGGGAATCTCTGTGCAAACACAAGTACATCATAAGGAAACAGTCAGAAATACTTTTCTACAATTCAGCAGTCATCATTCACCAGCACTAAAAAGAAGTCTATTGTATAGTTAGCTACTAAAGATTAGGCACATTTGTAACTTTAAATCAAGTACTTTCTAACAGCTTTAAATAGAAGGGATATATAGATGAACTGTTGGACAATCGTCTCAATAAGTTCAGTCAAGTTCAGCAGTCTAAAACTGAGCTCTAGAGACCCTTCTTTGCAGGGTCTTGCATTTGTATCAACTTATAGCCCTATATCTGAGTCAGTAAAAGAAATAGTGGGTACATTTTTATTTGACCTTTATTTAACCAGGAAGTCCCATTGAGATTGAAAATGTCTTTTGCAGGAGACACCTGGCCAAGGTAGCAGCCAATCAAAACACATTTGAAGTGCAACAAATACGAAAATATAATACAAAAACCCACCATAAAACAACAAGAAAAACAAACACGTCTCTGTCACCACATTCTTTATGATGCCCTTAAATTCACTGATGGATGTAAGTGTTTCTAATTTTAGATCTTTATGAGATTGTTCCATGTCTATGGTGCATAGCAGGAGAATGTGGTTTTCCCTAGATCTGTTAAAACCCAGGGTACATCGAAAAGCAACCACCTGGAGGAGCGTAGCTGGTAACTACCAGAGCTGACATACAGAAGGGTGCAGAGATAGGCTGGAAGTCTGCCCAATATTGCTTTATAGATAAAAATATACCAGTGCAGTTGTCTGCGAGTGGTTAATGATGTTCAACCCACCAGATCAGAATGCAACGATGAGTAAGTAACTTTGCATTTGCAATAAAACGTAGAGATGCATGGTACACTAAATCAAAAAAAAGATTTGTTTCTAAAATAAAAGCCAATCTTCACTTTAAACTTCTTTACCAGAGCAACAATATGTGCATTAAATGAAAGCTTGTCATCTATCCACATACCCAGGTACTTGTATGAGGGCACTCTTTCATTGGATTTACCGTCAGAAGTGAAGATGCTAAAATACATATTAGCACATATTGAAAAGTGACCCTAAAATTTCAAGTTCATTTCAAACTCTGACTAGATATTTTTATAAGTTTTTGTAAGTATCTTAAATTCCCAGTGAGAATTTTCCTGGTCATTATTGCATACACTGCTATTCTATGATCAAGGGTAATCATTTTACCCATCCTAAGTCTGGCATTGGTATCAAGGCAGAATCACATGTAACATTAAATGTGTGGCTCACCTGTTAAAATGTCCATGTATCTTGTATTATGTTGGTAAAACAAAATGAAAGTCAAAAACCAGGATCTGTGAATGGAAGTGTTCCATTTGTAATCATGATGATAAATCATCTGTGGCTTTGCAACTTCAACAGCCAGAACCACAGTTTGTGTGAACTTCATTAAATTGGCACTGAGACAGTGAAGACGCTCATCTTCAGATTGGTAGATGACCCGCTCTACCTCTGAGCCTCCCCCTGCTAGGATGTACTTGTGTGTATTGTTGTCACCTATTATTAACCCCACCTGTGTATATTGTTTGCAACATTGCCAGAATTCACGCTAAAGAAGGGTGTCTTGCCAGAAACATCAATCATATGATCATTTTAAATTGTGGTGCTGTCCTGATCTTTTCTTGAAAGAATAGTGTATGAAATAACTATGAATGTCCTAAATATTCTAATTTAAAGATTAAACCCCTCGCCACATCTCACCTGGAGTACCAAAATGTCCAGACATGGTCTCCATAGAAGTCTTTCAAGTCTTAAGACCGTTATTAGATCACATGCTCTACTACAAACCTCGTTTCAGATTTCAGACAGTACAAAACACCATGAAATGTACTTTGGATACTCGGGATCCCAAGAGTATGGTTTGAACCCTACAGTTGTGGTGGTCCCAAAATCTTTGCTCCACTGCCACCCTGAGACTTAAAGTTTCACATAAGGTATCTTGAAATCTCATAAGCACACTAGTATAAAATTAATCTGAAACTTCCAGGCACCTCTCCCAAATTTTGGTCATTACATGATCTATACTGTCGCTTTTAAGGAAAAAGTCAACTGTTATATTTTTAAAAGATCACTAAATTAATGATGTGACATTTTACTACTAAGTGTGTGGTCATGTAAGCTCATTTGTCACTTATTACACACCCACAGTGGATTTCCTCAACCCACTGTCAAGAAGAAAATGTCAATATTGAACATTTCTGCAAACCCAGGATTTTGTCCAATGCCAACATTTTCAATGTGTAACTCCAGCACTGTCAGCATCCAGCTACAAAACACAAACACTGGGCGGATGAGGGTGACCTCTAGTGGCATTAAGTTTATTTCTACAGCACACGGCAACTGAGTTGAGGCAAGACAACGTGATATTTAAACTGCAGTTTCAAGACACAACAACATGGTTTCAAAGGCCAGACCATGTAATTGTGTTCCCGAAAGCACAGGTTTAAGCCCATTTTAAACTCTAGCTGATGACAGCGCAACAGCCCCACTAAACTGGGGACATTTTGTTGACCAAATCCATCTGGGATGTTTATTTGAGGTCTGCCTGTTTGCAAGAAAGTACATTTATTTAGTTATTTTGCACTTAGTAGGTACATGAGCAGTTACATCAATCTCATGTAATCTAAACAGTGTGCTCTTTCCTGTATTTCTCTTTCCAAATTTCAAGCCCCAAATGCAGACAATACTATATGAGAGCCTTATTAAACGATTTAATAAGAAAACTCAGGTTAAATCAGATGTATTCATTTATATGTAAAGACAATAAAATAGCAAAAATACAGACATGGGTATTGTTGTCAAATGAAGGGCTGAAAACTGTAAAGTAGAAAAACTATGAACAGAGCAGTTATTAGTTCATGAGTCTCTCAGCTCTCTGATGGTGGCGGTGCCGCCCTACGCACAGCCTTGGCCAGGGCTTGTTGGATGACTGGGTACAGTTTATAGCATCCCTCAATGCAGGTCCGAATCCCGGCCGTCAGAGTCTCTTCAGTCATTTCTCCATCTGACTGCAGCCCAGATATCTGGTTCAGGCTGGGGAGGAATGCAACAGTCAGACCGCCCTGGTTTTCACCGCTGACTGAGCTGCAGCTGTTTTCCTCCATGTAAGAAGGGTCAACTACATAAGAGGCGCCATCCTGGCGTATGGAACAACCAAGCACCAGATCATACATTTCGATCCCTGCATCTGCAAGAGCGAGAGAAGCGCACGTGACTGCGTGGGCCAGAACAGAACCGCTGTTCTCAAGAACCATCACGTTGACCTCGATCTGAGAGCGGGGATATTTGTGGAGGCACAGGGCAGGCTGCAGACTCTCATGCAGCATCAGGGAGAGGTCTTTGTCCTGGCTGCCCTGAATCCAGGAGCCCCTCTCCAGGCAGGAAAATGGAGCAAAACGCATGTCAGTGGTCAACCTGGATGCACAGAGAAATACAGAGTTTAATGTAATTCAAAACGGTACTAAAAAAACGTACATAATAAAGATACTATAAGTTATGTCAACTTTGAAAGAGGAAAAAAAAAAAAGTATTTTTCTAAACTTAATTTTTGTCAGTATAGTCATTGGGGTAATATAACAAAGTAATAATACTTTGTTACGATACTTAAGTATTTTCTGGGAGTATCTGTACTTCATTTGAGGTTTTATATTATTGTCAACTTTCACTTTTGCTCCAATACATTTCTATGGAGTGGAAGTAAAAGAATTTTACTCCAGTTTTACTCCACTATCTATGTCTTTCTATGCAATGTATGTATTAAGGAGAAATAAACTGCATTATCCCTAGAGTTCTGACTGCTGGCTTTTTTAACATCATGTACTTGTACTTTTATTTTCAATACTTGATTACATTTAATATCATAAAATTACTTTTGAAATTTAAATGCAGTAAATATCAGATACTTTAAGACTTTGTAATATTGTAACAAGTGACTTTAAGTTCTACCAAAGTCATTGTCACGTCAGAAATCTGTACTTTCACTCAAGTGTGGCTTTCAGATACTTCATCCACCACAGAATGTAATAGTGGTAACTAGTGATGTTTTGTTGAATTACAGCAGTGGTTCCAAACCTTTTTCCTTAAGGGACCCCTTTTTTTTCATTGACTGAATTGCTACCCTTAACTAAAAGACATATTTTATGTATATTTCATTTCAATGCATAACAATAACAATACAGACCTGATAAACTGTACAAATAACCCAAATTGTGAATGACACAACTGCAGAAAGTTTGTGTTAAACAAATGTTTTAGATGAATTTGAGCAGAATATTTAGTGTGAAAATTGTAACAGAGGTGAGTTTTCCTGTTATTTTTAGCAACATGTAATACATTTCTGTGTATTGTGTATTTTTAAACACGCTTAACCAGATTTTTTCTTTTTTTGGACAAATACATTGTTTACTTCTCCCTGTTTAATTAGGCCTTTGGTTGTTTTAAGTGCATACTTTTCCAATGCAGAACAAGGCTGTTAAGCAGAAAGTGAAGCCTCTGTGAATATTGTCTTCAGGTCTTATCCTGTATTTTTCTTTTACAGTATATATCTTAAATGAGAATATAACTTAAAAAAATTTTTTTTTCAATTTTATTTAGTTTCCTTTACAGAAATTAATAAAATGCTGGGATAAGGGCCTACTGTATTTATTTATTTTTAAAGTTGATTTACACCTGTTAAAATCAAAACGGCCTCGCGACCCCCCCTGCAAAACTTTGACAACAGCACCCCCAAATTGGGAAGCACTTACTTACAGCACTCCATGATACTCCTTACAGCACATTAATGATATAATACTTCTTAGGCCAAACACTGAGGGATGCCTCTTGGTGAACATTTATATCTAAAGGGCTTGACGCTTTGAGGAAATGCATTTAAGTAGAAGTATTAATTTTATTAAGGACATGTAGTGCAGTAAAAGTTCACGGAAATATAAAAATTCAAGTTAAGTACAGATACTCTAAAAACTATGGTGAAGAAGTACTATTACTTCTAAAATCACTACATACCTTCCACATTTCATATCGGTCTCATCTTTCCGCTCTATTTCTCTGGGGCCGTAAACACAGCACATTAACTTGGTGTTTCCAGCCTCGATGTACGCGGAGCCTTTAGCCTGGCTCACCAGCCCGCACCGGACAAACACGGGCCGCACGTCCACTTGATCCCGCTGCCGACCGTCTGTCCTGGGGCCGTGAGAGGGGAGGACGACCGCCGGTTTACACAAAAACAGATACGGACTTTGGGAGACTTCTGGGCCGCGTACACGTTTAGTGTCGGTCGGCATGGTGCAGGGGAATAAAATCAATCGAGCAAGGCGTGTGAACAAGTCCAGCTGAAATCCTTTCCCCCGGAAACACAGCAAGCAGAGAAGTGATTCCGCTATTGCGTGGCAATGAGGGAAATTACATCAGCGATCTAAACAAGTGTGTACAGATGTTATAATAGGCAAGAATGTTTCAGTATTCGCTGATTAATCACAATCAATGAATCACAAATGATTACAAAATATTTAATACGTCTTATGGTGACTTGGCTGAAACCTGTACACCCATACTAATGCATAGAAACGACTAGAAATAATTAACAAAACATTTTAACAGATCTTTCTATTTACGAACATGTGCACTAAGACCTGTATTTATCAAGCAGAGCAAACATTTAAAAAGCTACTGACACCAGTGTCATTTCCATTGCATCAGCCAAACCAGGGAAGTTCGTACCATTGATGTGGCGGGCTCGGCTAAGACTGACAGTGGGCTTGTCCAATAGAAATTAAGCTTTGCTGAGGACCAGTGCAGTTTGACCAATAGGCAGCTGCCGTGGGCGTGTTCTCCGGCTCTGTGCTTTCCTTTTTGGTCGAGCAGCGTGGGCTAAAGCAGTGTGTCTGAGTGCAGTCACCGACTCATTCTGCGGGAATAGCAACTTCTGTGAGTATTACCTTTTGCTCAGGTGTTGTTTAAACGAATACTGTGTATCGTACCATTCAGTCAAGCAGAGTGTCTGTCAGAGTTCTGTGCTTAAATCTCTCTCTCAGCCTTAACATATAGAGGTAGCCTGTGTGGCTAACATTTAGCTTGCTAACGTCAGCTTGTCAAGCTAGTGCCTCTGTCCAACACAGCAGTTTACAATTAGCTGAGCATCTGATAATGATGCATTCCAGCTTTCAGAAGCAGTTTCAGAGGAATGATGTGTGGCATTACTGGTAGTGTTGTGTGACACCACTGTCAGTGCGCTTGTTTACAACACAGGTGCAAAGGTGTCATGGGAGAACCGGTGTTAGTCAGCAGGTGAAAAGGAAAATAGCCCTCTGAGACTTCATGTCAGACCTACGGATGTAACAAATTGTAGCCTCTATTTTTGGGCCACCCCCAATGCTAGAAATCACTAAAATAACATTTGGGGACAAACAACACCGACTAACTTGGAGTTTGACTCTGTGGTCATAAACATGTTGTTTTCAGGATTTACCACCCACCTGAGCTTTTTTGACCAGTGTAGTGATTACAAATAGGTTCCAAAAACAAAGTTGATCCTGATTTGCATCCTCAGTTGTATCCTGTTTTCTGTCTCACCCCTGTCTTTTATGTGGTCTCATCTCTCTCACATTAAGCCCTTTTTTTGCAATACAATGTCTGTTCTACGCAGAGGCAAAACTTTCCATCCCATCACCCCAATGTCACCTCTTTCTCTGGTTGCCAACAGGGTGGTTTGGTAGTCAGGATGGGGATAATGGCTGTTTACCGTCCGCTTGCTGGTCCCAGAGAGCTGAAGGCACCAGCTGTGTGGTTTCCTTTGCCAGCTAGTTTACGAATTATTGCACTGTTGGGAATTCTACTGTGCTGCCTTTTAATTATAGACATCATTGATACTGTAGTTGTGGTGCTTGGTTGTAAGACCAAATATGCTTTTTAATTGATTTCAAATCTTTGAATCCTTAATGGCTTTATTTTTTCTCAGTGCAGTTCATCTTCTGTTTTCCTAGTGTGAGTTCTTATTTGTATTACACCAGTCTTGATCTTTTTTTTACTTGTAAGCAAAGATTTGTCCATCTCTATCTTAAACTTTGATTGAAATGACTATATGGCAGTAAAACTTGAACTGTCATCAAATACGGTTTTAATAATCAAGTTTATTTGTGCAGGCCAGTATCACATCAGCAGCAATATTTCATCCAGGCTCAGCTCTCTGAGTGGATGATGGGGGAAAAAAACCCACTCAAAACTATGGCACATAAGGAAAATGGAAGAGGCATTTCAATGTGCAGTACACTTTCAATAGGTGCTGGAATGTAACAGAAATAATTAGAGGGGCAAAAAGGTGGAATTTGTGATCAGTGGAGTCACAGAAATACACCAATTTTTACAAATTGTGACAAAACAAAATAACATCAAAATGTATATGAAGAGTTTTATTACTGGTGTGGCTAAAGTGTTAACTTTTCAATTGTATAAACAGGAAAGCAGCAGATCCTCACATTTTGAAAGGTGGAACCAGCAATATGGGGGATTATGCCTCATAAATTAGTTTAATTATGAACTGATTACTGATGTCAATTGAGTTTCTGTCCATTGACAAGATCCCTGAGTTGCAAGTAAAAATTTTCTAGCCTTCTTTCATGGCTGCTCCTGTAGGCCTCCGAGGTGCTTCATGGAAGCTGTAAGTGTTAAACACTACTGAAGCTCCACCTGAGCAAACCAAACGGTGAGCACAAAAAACATGTCAAAATCAAAATCATTCATAAATTGAGTGATCAAGTGATGATTTACTGCAGCAACACAACAAAACTATGTTCTAACAAATTCTTTTTTTCTTTTAAAGATTATTTTTTGGGGCATTTTGCCTTTAATGGACAGGACAGTTAAGTGTGAAGGGGGAGAGAGAGTGGGGGAGTGACAAGCAGCAAAGGGCCACAGGCTGGACTCGAACCCGGGCCGCTGCGGCAATAGCCTTCGTACATGGGGCAAACTGCTTGTTCCAGATCTGTTCTCAGTTTTATAGCAGTGCCCTGCAGCAAGAAAATATGTACCTGCCTCACAGGATTCCTGAGTTGTCGTTGGTTCATGTGAAGAGCCAAAGGCCAGTTTGTCGGAGGGAAATGATATAGAACATTTTGTTACGACGGTTTGTTATGACACGCAGGGGCGGAGCGCGGTGAGGTTGGGTGGGGGGAGGTTAACAAAGTATTACCAATCTCCTGAAAAATCAACATTAAAATGACTAACTAATGGAGATGTCTGTTTATGTCTTAATACCTGATACATGAAGGTTCTTTATCACATGGATGTAAAGGTCATGTATAAATTCAGTAGCGCTTTTAAGAAGTCCTGCTCATTAATTGGCAACATTGCCCGAAATGGCCAAACACAACTACAGATATTTAAAGAATAGCTGCAGTGGTATAAACAGTATGGCAAAATCCATGACAGTTGAAAATTTCTATCAGCCCACATTAAGTATGGACCTATTTCCCACCACACTGTAGGCCTCGACAAAAATCCCTGCCAGCTTCTTCAGATACCAATTTCTGTATCAGTGATAATGCATCAAACAATAGCATTTCCTGTGCTTTGCATTTAAAAGAAATTTGTTGAAGCAAAGTTTGGAGCAAATGGCTGACCTGCAGAAAAGGCTAAGCTGGTTTAACTGGTTGTAACTGGTGTAATGGCTGTATTGTGCCTTATAACCAAAGGGCTTTTACTACTGTCTGACTTACTTTGAAAACTGAATAATTGTTTGGAGTCTAGGAGTTTTGCAGTGTAGCTGTCAGCCTTGTTCAGTATTCTCCAGATGATGTCTAGCAGTTGATCTTTGAAACATTCAGATGTCAACTGACTCAGCTTCTGTTCAAGCCATTTTTTGGGTGTAGTTCAACTAGTTGTTCTCAGAATCACACTGAAAGAGATCAGCCAGGTTTGTCCACATGTGATCAGACAATACAGTTAATAGCTGTTGTTTGGTATAACTTGTTAGACAAGGCAACTGAGTCTTTCACCTCCATAGTCACTGTTCTGCAGACAACACACAACTGCAACATTAACACTGGCTCAGTCCAACCTGGATGCCAGAACAGACTCAGATTTGGGTTAAAGCAGAGCGGTTGGGTGACTGCTGCCTGCAGGCCTCTTGCCTTTTACTGTTGTTATTGACATTGCTTCAACTGGCTTATAGAAAAGAGAAATGCCCTAGAAACTGAAACATGTAAAAGACCCAATTTTTGCTTTTAGTACAAGGAGTTTAAACATTTTAAACGTAGCAACTTTTTTGACAAATTTATTCATCAATAGAAGAGTTCTTTTTAATCAGACCAAATTATTTATCTTCCTTTGTAGCTTTGTAACTGGGCTCAGCAGGTGGGAGCATGTTAATACTAGTTTCTGTTTTTCTATCACCATGTTGTCAATGTGGAATCATTTAATTGGACACGTAGCTGAATTAAAAATGGTTGCTACCCCTGAGAGCTGCCCATTTGAACATGCTTGATGGTTTTCAGCATTGATAGTTTTTTTTTTGTATGTGTTTTTTCTAGACAGCTGATTCGGAATGGACTCCTCTTTGAGTGCAGCTCAAATCCGTGAGAAGTTCATTGACTTCTTCCGTGGCTATGAGCATAATTACGTCCACTCGTCAGCCACCATCCCACTGGATGACCCCACGCTGCTTTTTGCCAATGCTGGCATGAACCAGGTACACTATCCAAGCGTTTCCATGTCGTTCCCAAATATATGTTCCCCTCTCCCTCAGGATGGCTCCATGATACGTAACCTCAGATTTACTACATATTGACACAGTGCTGAAATGATTGGATTCTTGTTTCAACCTTTTAAAAGAACATATTTCATAAAATTGCTATTTGTACCCCTTCCCTCCTTAGTTTAAGCCCATCTTCCTCAACACCATTGATCCGTCCCACCCTATGGCCAAGCTGCGTCGTGCTGCCAACACCCAAAAGTGTATCCGTGCAGGAGGCAAACACAACGACCTGGATGATGTGGGGAAAGATGTCTACCACCACACCTTCTTCGAGATGCTGGGATCCTGGTCCTTTGGTGATTATTTTAAGGTATTACGCTTCATTTCAAATTGTGACCAAGACACTAAGCTGGACATTGTACAACTAAATAAGTCTACTTGTCAGTGCTCTCTGTTTCTGAATGACCTTAAACCAAGTTTTGCATGTCTGCACTGCATTTTTTTCCGCTACTTATCGGCCTTATCGACACTTATACTGATATATCTGCAGTAAGTTAATATTGACCAGCCTGCTACAGTGCCCTTTTTTCTTTTAAATGAAGATAACGTAGCAAACTATATACAGAGTGAAATGATTGATGCAGAAAGCACAATAATCTTATGTTTTTTCTGTGGCTGATTGTGAGTACAAACATGGTCTGATGTAGCTAAAAGCTTCTTTCTGCTTACTTGATATGGAGTGTTATCTGTTTTAGGATATTTTATGGGGTCACAAATCCATTGAAAATTTTCCTTTATCCAATACTAGCAGTAAGAGCCTTAAAATAACTCCCCTGCAGGACTCAGCAGTAAGACTTGCCAGGTTGCCAACAGTTTTCAAGAAACTGGCAACCACTTCTTGGTCTTTGATTGCCATCAGTGGCAACCACTTTTTAGCAAGGAAAATATCAAGTAAGGAACAGTCATGACGACAGTGACAGCGTTTGAGGAGCAAGACTTAAGTGTCAGTTCTGTGGGAGTTAATGAGGTGGGCACTGCAAATCACACTATCACCGATCATAGCGTTGTTGTTTTAACTTTGACTTAATCCTTCTACCAGATGGTCTCCAAACGGATCATGTCTCTGTCCAGCAGAGGCTGAGATGCAGCTGCTATATTTAGATAAAAAATGTCAGTAAGTATCACATAATGTGTGTTTTTCTTAATCTGGCAGAAGGAATTTTCAGCCAACGTTGAAACAACAAAGATGTGATGGGCTATGGTGTGATTTGAAGTGCCTGCCCCATTGACTGTAATAGAGCTGACACCAAAGTCTGGCTCCTCGAACGCTGTCACTGTTGTCATTACTGTGCCTTATTTTATATTTTCCTTGCTTTTTACCAGGAAAAAATAGGGGCAGCAAACAGCAAAACATGCACCCCAGAATACATAGATGTTTTTACCATTGTTGCATTGGTGAAATTTAAATATTGCTGTTACACACTGCATGTGCGTTGTTGATGCATTTACTTGTGTGTTCACAGGCATTTGTTTTAGAGACGATGGCGACGCAAGTTACGTTGTTTTACTGTGGGGCGAAAAGTTTGACTAACCTGTAAATATCACAAATTAATGTGCACATTGATTCAATCAATAAAGAACCAGATAAACTTGAATGAAAAACCAAAAGGAAAGTATCAGATGAAACAAAAACTCTAAAGAATTTAGTTCTGTTACTATAGTAAAGCTAAAGTGTCTTTTGTGTCACATTTTCGTTATTAAGCTGTCATGTAACTGCATAGCATCCTAATTACTCAAAATACAAGTGGCAATTGGCAACCATATTTTCAGTTTTGGCAACCAAAAGCTGACAGCTGGTTGGCAGCCCGGCAACTACTTATAAAAGTTAGTGTTGCCGGCCCTGCCATAAAAACTGCCAGGTAATAACTTCCTTTTCCCAGGAAAGTATTAAATCTGAAATGTATCCACACACTGAAATGCTTGATTGATTTTTATTTTTCCTCCACCATAGTGTCACAGTCAGCAACCTCAAATGAGAACCACTGAGAACCATTACTCAGCATGACGGGTTCAGTGAGGAGAAACAATCAAGACACTAGCTTTAATAATGTGCAGTAATTAACTTCTGGAATTTGTTAAGTGATTTCGACTCATAAACAATAACAACTTTAGATTCCTGTGTGAATCTGTTTATTTTTTTTTTTACCACACTTCAGCCTGCTCCTCTTTATCCCAGATGTGTGCTTTCTGTAGTACTGTGGAGTTACGTTCTTTCTTATGCTTCTGTCTTGTTCTCCGTTGTGTCTCTTCTCATTTTTCCCTCTGCTCATTCTGCATCTCCGCTCTCCCCCTGCAGCACCTGGCCTGTAAGATGGCCCTGGAGCTGCTGACCGAGGTGTTTGGTATTTCCATAGACCGCCTGTATGTCACCTACTTCGGAGGTAACGCTGATGCAGGCCTGGAGCCGGACCTGGAGTGCAAACAGATCTGGATCGACTTAGGGTGAGCCCAGCTTGGGATGAGATGTATTGATGAACACATCAGATGAGGCGTTTGCTTTACGGCAACTTTTAATTATCACCGTCCACTGTGAATAACTTTTTATGCCCTGCATTATCACCTGGGAGTTCTCATACCTCCTCTACAAATTATGTACAGCTCTTTGTACAGATGTTGCATCGTATCACTGTATGAATGTTGCAAAACGGTTTATCTGCCCCCGTAATTGCATAATGTTGTGTGATCATTCCCTGGGGAGCTACCTTTCTTCTCCACTCACAGTCCCACAGAGCCACCACATTGCTCACAACAACAGCCTACAAGATTGTCTCTGCCTCTCCATTTTTCCACCTCGCTGTCTCAAACCACATTTCACCATCTTTTCATGTACCAGCTCATGAAACATTTTGCCCCCAGGTGTTTTAACAGTCCAGTCATCTACTATCTATTTATTTATTCAAAGCTTTCAGTTGACTTTTTTTTCTCACTTAGCATCAGACTTTCTGTGATCCTTTCCTCTCTTTTTTTCTGTTGGCTTTTCTCTGTTATGCTTGTTTCACTTTTTACTGGCCTCAGTGTCTCTGCTTACATAAAAACGCACTGCTGGTCCTGATAAAGCACCTCCAACAAAGAGGCGGAAAGTTCACAAAATATAATCCTGCAAAGATGTTTTCTACATTGGCCCTCAGACTGGTTTTGACAGTCACTCAAATGTCTTAAACACTGAGCAGTATGTAAAAGAAATGTTTTGTTTGTTGGGGCAGGCTTTCACATTTCGCATCTGTCCTAGTTTTCTCACAACTTCATTTTTACCTGTTAACAGAATTAATTTAATGAATCATCTGTCTTTACTCTCTGTGTTTCTCTCAGGGTGGCTGAGGCTCGTATCCTGCCAGGCAGTATGAAGGATAACTTCTGGGAGATGGGAGACACCGGCCCCTGCGGTCCCTGCAGTGAGATCCACTACGACCGCATCGGAGGGAGGGACGCCTCTCACCTGGTGAACATGGACGATCCCAACGTCCTGGAGATCTGGAACCTGGTGTTCATCCAGTTCAACAGGTAATAGCATCTATATCAGCTACAGTTGTTCTTAAATAAAACATAATTTGTCGTGATGCCTTTTGGGATAGATGTTAAATCTTTCTGGTTGATTACGACACCATGGCTGTGAGGTTAACTCTGTCTGTTTCAGTCAAGGCTTGTAACCAGTTCAGTGGGTTATATAAAGAACATTTAATTGCAGTGAATTTAGCAATGAGTTAAGGATAGGTGATATTGGAATGTGGACACACCTTTTGTTGTCATCTGTTTTGTACAATAGTTACTGCAGCTTCAGAGTCAGATGTAAACACCCTCCCTCTCCACACCTTTCTACAGAAACTTCTGTTGTAAATTTGTTGTTAAGTGATCTTGATTTTTAAATGGCAACGCTAGACATATTTCATTTTGGGAGGTTAAGCGAAAAGGTTTTTGCTGAACAAATCTGATTATTTGATCCCACAATCAAGTTTCTAAAAGGTTCTTTAAACATATGCACCTTTGCGTATGGTTCGGCTGATGTAAAAATGATCAAACCAGTGTAAGATAAAACCAAACACCAGACCGGACCGATATACCAACTTTTACCACTACATGTGGCAGCTGACTCAGCAGCTGCTCTTGAGATACCGTCTCCTAACAGCAAGCGAGCATCCGACTATTGCGTTGCATCACATAACATTATCTGAGCTCTCTGTGCAAACTGAATCCAATAAATTTTCACTTCTGTTACATCATGTAAATACACTAGGTACCTATCAGCTGTGCTTGCTATTGTCTAGCTTCTGACAAAAGTTAATCTCAAAATGGCACACTGTGTCACCTGCAGCCAATCCAAAATGTTGTCATATTGGCACAGTTTTAGTTTTCCTTGTCTCCTCACCCCCCCCCCCCAAAAAAAAACCAGATCATCTCTCTATAAGCAAACACAACCTACGCTGCTTGTCCCCATTCCACCTCTACTGAAATGTGATCTTTTTCATGTTGTGAACTTTGGCCTTGGCTCAGTAGTACGTTGCACACAGCCTGTCAGACACTAGTGGCTCTGTTCGCTCGTTCATAAACAAATATAACATTATGTTAACCATGTTGTTGTATTGCTTACTAATACAATACAAGTTAGAGTCAGTGCTGTGATACCGTAAGCGCAGGATGCTGATATAGGCTTCTTTTTAATTTGACAGAACAATTTATAATGACAAATGCCGGTTCAGCCAGTTTGCATTAAATCAAGCTGGTGAAAGTTTATACACCAGACAGAAGCAGCAAAAGCAGAAATCGACCCAACTCTGCTTGTGACCCAGGACTGTAATGATACCAGGATTAAAAAAAGAATAACTACTCATATCCAAAAAAATTCAAAAGTTTCTCGTGAACTGAACAAAACTGTGTGATCCTCCTTAACAAACGCACAAAATAAGAAAAACCTGTGTGCTCTCCCACTATGAGACTGCCTCATCAAAAGTGCAAACCCATTTACTGCTCAGTGAACTAGTGTTTGTGACTATTGTTTCTTGTTCGACCCTGCTTAGAGAGTCAGAGACTGTGCTGAAGCCTCTGCCTAAGAAGAGCATTGACACAGGAATGGGCCTGGAGCGCCTGGTGTCCGTTCTGCAGAACAAGATGTCAAACTATGACACTGACCTCTTTGTCCCGTATTTTGAAGCCATTCAGAAGGTACTGAAAGCAATTCACTTACGTTTTAGTTAGTTTCTAGAGTGGTTGTGCTTGTTTTACTTTAGTTTTTATTGTATAAAAATGTTTTGTTTTAGATTAGTTTTTATTAGTTTCAGTATTATTTCTTTCTATTAGAATATGAAGGTTATTTGTCAGGGGCAAGATTTAAGAAGTGCAAGAAAGTTATTACAATACACACACAATATTTGGTGAAGGCAGTTTATTCAAAGTCATGTAGACATTCTAGTCTTAATAAACCCATGAACCAGTGCCCCCCATGCTTGTTGTTTTGACAAAGTTGACTAAACTGACGTGATGGGTGGTGTTGATAAAGGTCTGTGGGAGTATATTAGATAAAAAGGTAGGGAACCTCTGATGTAATACGCAGTTTAAACCTTATTTGTGTTTGGTTCAGGGTACAGGTGCTCGTCCTTACACCGGTAAAGTAGGGGCCGAGGACACTGATGGTATTGACATGGCGTACCGTGTGCTGGCTGACCACGCCCGCACCATCACCATTGCCCTATCAGATGGCGGCCGGCCTGACAACACAGGAAGAGGGTGAGACATAAACATTGCAGAGCAAAGATTACAAATCTACAAAAAATATATCAGGCGTTGCACCATCTGAAGTGAAGCACAGGATACTGTAATTTGTGTGTGCAACACAGTTTTGCTTGAGTTTGAGAATTTGAAAAAGTCATACATGCTTGACATGATGGTGTGCCAGTCCTTGATATACTTTGTATTTCCAAAACTGTACTTTGGTAATTTAATAAATTTCAGGAATAACAAACACACGCCATAGATTGTGTGTTAGCACAACACATTCTAATGCAGTAAAACTACACAAGTTTTTCGACAGCGTGGCAGTGTTTCGCACTTTATTTTGAATACTCTGTTGTAATGTTTTGTTGTTTCCATCATGTTTAGCTACGTGTTGAGGAGGATCCTGCGTCGTGCTGTCCGTTATTCCCATGAGAAGCTGGGAGCTCAAAAAGGCTTTTTTGCCTCTTTGGTGGATGTGGTGGTCGATTCCCTGGTGAGACTTTCTTCCTTCACTTGTTTGTATTTATCTTCAGTGGTCTTTGTGTGACAGCTCAGCTTGAGAGGAGGAAAGGAGCAGACTTTTTAACCTCTTCCACTCCACTAGCACACTGGCATCCTCGGTCGAGATTACTGTCTTTCAGATGCTGTAGCAGGCTGAGTTTTAAAGTGTGACCTCTAGTGACCTCTAGAATAATGACAGCCTCTTGAAACTTTGCAGCCACAAACTGAAGACCTCATGAATTCAGAAGATTATAGATTTCACAGGCATACTGACAGTAAGGGAGTTTCTCAGCAGTTTCTAGAACAGAAATGCTCACCATCCAATAGCCAAACAAGGCAATTCTTACAGAAATATCCAAATTTCAAAGGTTTCTGATCCTAAATCACAGCATGGATTTTCCATGGTGTTACTCAAGGTCTTGGTGTCTTAATCTGTATTTTGGAGGCATTTCTGATCAATTTTTATTGTGGTCAAAAGTGCTTAAATTTAGCACCAAATCTGTGTAACATATCGTATCAACCCAAAAATTCCTGGGACAACTTATGAGACATAATTAAGCATGGAAATGGCTATCATATACTTCCATCATTATGTTCTAAGCCCTTATACACTGTAAACTTTCAAAGTTTGAATTGGCGCTTAACCAGAACACAATGTTTACGACATATTTATGACTAGAAAAACTTGACAGTTTTGCTTTTAATTGATGTTGACCACTTCCATATTTTATTCTCTGCAAAATGATGCATATTAGAGCTTTCTATTAGTATTAACACAATATTAACTTCTAAAATATAATTCATGTTTAATGCTATAAACGGTGACCTCCTCTCTAAAGTCCCTCTGTCATCTCTCTGCTCGTCTGTCTCCATCCCTCTCTCACCCCATTTTTGATCCCTTGTCTTCTTTCACTCTCACTCTCACTCACTCTCCAGGGCAACGCCTTCCCAGAGTTGAAAAAAGACCCAGAAATGGTGAAGGACATTATTAATGAGGAGGAGGCACAGTTCCTCAAAACCCTCAGCAGGGGACGCCGTATCCTTGATAGGAAGATCATTAGTCTCGGAGACAGCAAGACCATTCCAGGTGAGCGTCGCAGAACAAGTGTCACCACTTGTGTGTGCACACGTTACGTGTTATATGCTGATGATTTTAGCAAGAAGAGCTTCGGTTTATTTTAAAATATCACATGTTGAAACGGCTTTAAAACATCTGCTGTAACATAGATATCATTGTAAAAAGTTCAGTGTACCATTTTTGTTTCTTTCCTCCCTCAGTCATCCTCTTACTTTTATCTTTTCTTTATCTCACATCTCTCCTCACTGCACAAGTCACTTTCTTTTTTCAGCTTTTCGTCTGTAACTCTTTCCCTTTCTCTGCTGCTCAGTTTTTTTCTTTAAATCCAATCAGAATGTGGTAGATAGATCTCTGTTCCTTTATTCATCTCTCTGTCTGACCATCATGTGTGATGTCTCAAATCTATCTCATTCAGTGTTGAAAATATTGAGATTGCCTCAAGGAAAGAGAGTACAGTTAGAAAAGTTAAAATCCTAGTAACAGATCTTTCACAACGTAAATCCAGATTGTTTTCTACCTCAGGATTTTTTAAATGTATTTCTTCTTTGTCCCAAAGGGTGACGGCATCCTTTGTACTCAGCTAAAATGAGACACTACTAATACTAAAGCCAAAAGTCCAACAGACAGTGTGCTTGTATTTGCATTGCTGGAAATACAGGGACTGCAAAGACACTTCAGGGTTTCCCCCAGAAAACTTGCTAAGCCTGGTGGTAGAGAAGCCCACCGGCGGCCCACCGTGTTTTTGTAAAAAAAAAATGTTAAAAGTTGACAGGAATTTTGAAATTATGACTATTATGTGTTATTATAAGCCAATACTTAAACAATACTTAAACGTAGAGTCTTACAAAAAGGCACAATCTTGAAATACGGTTTTAACAAACACAAAAAAAAATACAATTAAAATAAATAATATCAATTATTTTCGCTTAAGTTAAATCCTAGTGAATCTTAAAACAAGCCATTGCTGGTCACATTTAAAAGTAAAATAAATTAACATAAATAAAAAAGTGCAAACATGGCCAAGGGGTAAAACCAGGGAACTTAGAGGCTGAAGAGGTATGCTGTGCTGTGTGACCTCTTCTACTTTTTGCTGCACATGGTGCAGGTTGGATCAGTGCAAGCAATCCGTCAGCGTCTGTGTTGCTTGGCAACCATTCTGTCCACTCCATCTTGCTTGGTGGAAGAATGAATAGTTCTCAGTTTTATTGTTACATCATTACCAATAAATTGTTGATTCTTTTTTTGTGTGTGTTTATTTTATGGGCTATATGTAGTGTAAGCGTTTTATAAAAGCAATAAGCCCTGAGAAACCGTGTGTTACAGTAATTTTACAACGGCTGAGGGGCACTGAACGCCCCTCAGCCGTTGTAAAATCACTGTAACTCACGGCTTCTCGGGGCTTATTGCTTAAACATATTTTCAGTTCATAATGTGCCCATCCTGCTCCTCTGTAGGAAAGTAAATTCGCTGTCCCATTTTCGAGATATTTACAGGGCTTCTTTGTTTTTTTGGCAGGAAAGCCTTCTCCTTCGTCACATCCATCCATCTCTCTCTTTTGTTGTTCCGGGTTTGTTTCCGTTGTCGGCACTAACCTCGCGATAACTGCCACCCAGGCTATTGCAGCTCTCGCGAGGCTAGTGACAGAGTTCAGTTTGGAGAGGCAGAGGAATGTTGTTTTTATTATAATACGGGAGATTTACGGGAGAATACTAATACGGGAGGACGGCGGGAAAGAGGGGTTAAATACGGTAGATTCCCGGCCAAAACGGGAGACTTGACAGCTATGTTTTAATATAGTACAAAACATGCTTACCATACTCGGTCTTGTAGAGCCATCCGCTCAATTTTGGGTCAGCTAACCATTTTGGAATAAATCCGCTAGTGTTTACCATCATGTCGCAGAAGGCTGCTCCGACGACGTGCTAACATCCGTGCTAACTCGCACTGGCTCTGCCTCATCATCGAGCCGCGGCTCGGTCGGCTCGCCGGGGATGCACTCCCCTTGGCCTGGGGTTGAACGAGCGGGCTCATCGTCTCCTCCAGTGCTCCTCCGACTTCGGAAAAAGAAAGTGTCCAACGTTTTTTGACCGTTTCTCCGTGACATGTCAGGTAATAGTTGTTAGCGTGTAGACAGGTAGAGGTTTTGGGCGTTCAGATGATGGAAAATGCACCTGACCTCTCACCCCCCATGTGTTCACGTATCGACCATAAGATGTCGCCATCGCGCTTTCAACCGTATCACCAGATGCGGTTAAAAGCTCTGTATACCGTCTTTGGTATCACTGTTTTGGTGCATAAAAAAACCTATTTAAAATAAATAAACGAGTGACGCTTAGCCTGGCGGGGGGGCAAGAAAAGCCTGGCGGCCCGCCAGGCTTATAAAGCACTGGGGGAAACCCTGACACTTGAAACTTTGCGCTGTTTGCATTTACAAATTCTTGCTGATTGATCAAAACGATGACTGTATTATTTTTTTGTAGGAATATTGTGTTAACTTCTTACACCTCTCCCACATATTAAGCAGCTTTCCCCCCTCTCTTTCTGTGCATCCAGGTGACACAGCATGGCTGTTGTATGACACATACGGCTTCCCTCTGGACCTGACCTCCCTCATCGCCGAGGAGAAGGGCATGGTAGTGGACACCGCCTGCCTTTGAAGAGGAGAAGAAGGCAGCACAGGTAAGGAGACTGAAGGAGGGAAGGAGGGAAGTGAAGGAAACCTTCTCATATTTACTCATTGTTTGAATTTGGCCTTGACTGCTCTTTGAGGGAAACTCCACTGAGCAGTGTTCTGTGTCCACTCCCGTGGGTAAACTATTTTTCCTTGCGTCAGCGTTCTCTAGTATTGCACTGTAAGTCAGAATCAGGAGCGGTGCACCTGCTGTTTAAATAAACCCTCATTTACTTTACAGCCCTGCGCTAATCCCTTGTCGTTTGATTTTGCAAAAAGATTGATCTCTTTTCTAGTTTACTGCAGCCTCAGACTGCTGTCACACTGCTGTCCAACACATTAGTCTGTATACATACTGACACTGCAGTTCAGCTCCATGCCAAATGGGAAGTTTAACACACTATGGCTTTTGTATTTCCTCCTTATCCTGCCATGTACACAGAGTTTATTGGGTAGAACTGTACAATATAAGGCAATACAACACAATAGCCTTGCAATAAAACCTAACTTTGTGAAGCTTGTAAAGTTTTGTTTTTGTTGACATTTTCAGAGAGGCACGGATTCAACTCCAAGGTCAGTTTTGGGTATGAACATGAGAGAATAATAACAAAGACTAACCATTACAAGCTTTATAGCTTTCAGGATGTATCCCTGGGCTGTTGTATTACATTAGATTGTACAAGTGCACCCAATGAAATAAACAGGTAACTCCATAGTATAAATGTTCTCTCAAGAGTCATTACACAAATAAAAGTACACACATTTTTATTATAATGTACGTAGGCTGGAGTATTATTGCCTCATATGCACTTTATGAAACAGAGCAGATTAATGGGGTAAATAAGCAATTTACGGAAGCCAGCAAGCTTGAATTTTTGTTGACTGGATAGGTTTAGATTTGCAAGGAGAAAGATGCGTAACCTTTAATTACCCAGGTTGAAATATCACCGTGTCCAGCAATGCAGCGCAGATAATCACCGCTCTGCATGTTATGCATATCTCTCCCACTGCAGGGGAGGCAGAGGCCAAACACTGCCAAGCCCCCCCCACTTTCTCTTTCTCATTTTCCACCCCTCTCTTGCGCATGTTCTATCTTTCTCCCCGGTTCTCCACTATATTGGTCCACTGTTTGGTCACTTTCCCTCTCTCAGTTGCCCCCCTGTCTTTCTCTTCCTTTTCCTCGTGATTTAGTCTGTTAAAACGCCTGTCACTGAAGTGCAAGAACTGCCTATTTCATAACAAAACAAAACAAACAAAAAAAAACAAAACGGCAAATTTGTGAGGAACCTGACACTATTCAAGTCCCCAAGAAAAATGAGAAAGTACAGCCTGGCCCATTCGGGCTCGGGCAGAAAATCAGAGCTGTACTTTGTATGTCACTTATGCTAGAAGGTCAGAGGGCCCCGTGCACAGTTACTGCACTCTCACTAGCTGCTAGTAACGGTAGAGGTTTTGTCAGTACAGCCTGAGATATTGCTGTCAGCAGAATTCAACACTTTTTTTAACCATCCGGCAAAATGATGGACGGTCACATAACACTTCATCCAACGTGTCGTCAGAAAGTTATAGTATGTTAGCGCACTGTCACCCAAATAACCACCATGTCCTGCATTGATGATATAGTCCTGGTCAGAGGACGCATCATGACACATAGGAGCTTACACTACAAAAGATTTGTGATAAAATGCGTCCCAGACCAGGTCAGCAAGTGGTTTGAGTGATCGGATCACAATGCTTCTTGGTGGTTGTTTACACTTGTGTTTAGTGCTGTCCATGTGTGATCAAGTCACCCAAGACGCATGTTAATATCAGGTATAAACAAGCTCTATGATTTGCTTTTAGTATTACTGTAGGAGCCACTTTTGCAATTAATTTTTCATTTATTTCTCTTTTTAAAAAGTTCTTAAAGGTTTAGTATGTAATGCTGGAGAAAGATAGTTGATTGAGTCTCATTCTTACGGTTTGGGTTGGTTGTTTGGTCTTTGATGACCTGTAAATGAGACTCGATCAACTATCTGTCTCCGCAAGTACACACTGAACCTTGTGATGTATGTGGTCATGTAGCGTGTGTAAGCGTCAAGTTAAGTGTTGCAGATTTTGTGTTTAAAACTGAACAATACACGTTTGTGTGTGCGTGTGTGTAGTTAAAGTCCCAGGGTAAGGGTGCAGGAGATGTGGACCACATCATGTTGGACATCTACGCCATTGAAGAGCTGAGAAACAAGAACATACCCGTCACAGATGACTCCCCCAAATACAGATACTCCTCTGAGGAAAACGGCGACTACAGTTAGTGAATTTGCATTCCCACAAACAGACCTCAAGTTCAGTTGAATGACTGTACTGTATCATCAGGACATTCATGCACTAACCCCTCAAACTGTTTGCATGTCTAGAGTTTGAGCAGGCCTCAGCCACGGTGTTGGCCCTGCGCCGTGACCGCGCCTTCTGCGATCAAGTGACCACGGGTCAGGAATGCGGTGTGCTGCTGGACCAGACATCCTTCTATGCCGAGCAGGGCGGACAGACATTCGACGAGGGCTACATGGTCCGAGAGGATGACAGCACTGAAGATGTAAGTGCAAAAAGCTACGCTGAAAACAGAAAGTAGATGCATGTGCTTCTCAGTTTTTTGAGCTAAACTGATTCTGTTTAAGAGTGTTTTATAAAAACATCATCAGGTTAAAAGAAATAATGCCTGCAGGTAAAAGCCCTCTGTTAGGTGAAAACTGCAGTGGCTGAGACGTTTCATACAAACTGCATATATAGTATGATAACTATCACTATTTTATTGGGATTTTATTCCATATATATGAAAGCGGGTCCATGGTTTTCGCTGAAGCATAAATTGAAAACAATCTGCAAATTTTTTATTTCTGTCAAGCGACATTTTTCAAGTGATAAGCACCATATAGCAAGCCTGCATAGTTAGCTTCATAACAGCATAATGTGAGGTGGCAGAGTACATAAATGTGAATAATATTAGTTCAGTAATAGTCAGCTTGCTTTATTGTCAACATCTGTTGATGCCCACTTTAATTGTGGCTTTTAAAAGAATTTGGGATATGCTGTTTGGTCAAAACAACTTAGGCCAAGGCCGCCTTAGACAAAGGTTGGAAATATCACAATTTTGACAGGAGAAATGTTGAAATATAATAAGCTGTTCTCATCTGTCTCATGAGTAAGAACCCAAATGGCATGAAACACATTCCCATTAGTTTGCAGAAGACTGCCTTTTAAAGAATTTGTTTAGTACTTTGGTTGTTTTCTATGTCTTAACATTTTTATGCCCTGTGCTAGTGACAGCTGTGGCTGGAGTCATCATGTCTTCAGGTTGGCTGTTCATGCGTCCTGTTCTCGAGAATGGGATATCTCAAGAACACCTTGAGGGAATTTCCTCAAATTTAGCGCAAAGGTCCAAACGTCTTGAAAGTTTGTGCTAAATTGGACTCAAGAACGAACTGATTAGAATTTGGTGTTTAAAGGTCAAGGTCATTGTGACCTCACCAAACATGTCTTTGGTCATAACTCAACATAACTTGGCCCTAACTTTTACACAAATCTCTAATAGGATAATAGGACATTTATATCCTAAAGGTCAACTTCACTGTGACCTAATGTTCTGCAAAAATACTTTTCTGTCCGTTATTCAACGTCAGAAGGGGAGACATTTGCTCAAATACTGAATTGGTGACTCTAACTTGGGTGTCCATCTTGAAACTGTGCTGATTGTATAGATCTCTGTGCTGCCAGCTTAAAGATGTGTGTGACGCGTCCACGTTTTCACAGACATGAATGTAAACTGTAGCAGCAACTTGACTACTTGGCGAAGGCATACAACTCTGAGGTGATAATGGTAGTTTCTAAGAATCCTTACTTTTGCTGAGGATGTGGAAATTTGCCAAAGGAACCTTCACTGTTTTTAATAAGTCTTGTTTTGTCTTCCATATTTAACATCCTTTCCTAAAACACGTCAAAAAATTTAAAGCATGAGTTTAAAAAAATGTATATTTAATCTCCAAATGCTATAATAAAACATCCACACAATCCATCAACCAGATTTCTAACTATTCTTTTTCCAGTGTTTTCTGCAGAACAAATATCAACATTCTGTCTTTCTTTCTTTCTTTGCAGCGGATGGAGTTCACAGTTAAGAACACTCAGGTTCGAGGAGGTTACGTTCTCCATATCGGGACAGTCTATGGCATTCTGAAGGTTGGAGACCGCGTCACTTTACGTGTAGATGAGGTGAGAACATGTAGTCTGATTTACTGTAGAATCAAGTTACATGTGTATATGATATTGTTCATTATCAGACAGTTTAAATGTTTTGTAATTTATATAAAAAATTAAAGTTTATAACACATTTTCAGGATCTGATAACTCTGGCCTGTATTATCCCTCTGGCTAAAGCTCTCATTTGTTTATCTGACATATGTCTGTTCATGTTCACATTTCAGGCTCGCCGAAGGCCCATCATGAGCAATCACACTGCCACACACATCTTGAACTTTGCCCTGCGAGGGGTTTTGGGGGAGGCAGACCAGAGGGGCTCCCTTGTGGCCCCTGACCGCCTGCGTTTTGACTTCACTGCTAAAGGTGCCCTGAGCACTGGGGAGGTCCGCCGGACTGAGGAGATCGCTTGTGCCATGATTAAAGAATCTAAGGTCAGTGGGGGAATACACGCCTGAGAGTGGTTTATTTTGACTAAAAGGGTAAAGAAATGTTGCCCATCAGACACTTGGAATGATTTTGATGTAGGTGATCATACTAGTTCATCTGTTTAACTCAAGCTAATATCCTCCCTGAAACTTAAACAGAAAGAAAGCTTTGTATGAAAAAGTAAATACTTAATTTCTCTTGCTTAAGAAATGATAGAGGGTTTGTGCTCCTATGATGCTAAATAAAGTTATACATGGTGTGCTTTTACCATTAAAAATATGAATATGAACTTTTTGGCCCTCGTCCAAACTTTGCTCTCAACAGCCGGTGTTCGCCCTGGATGCCCCACTAGCACAAGCTAAGGCCATTCAGGGCCTGCGTGCCGTGTTCGATGAGACTTACCCTGACCCTGTCCGAGTCGTGTCTATTGGTATCCCTGTTGAGAAGCTGCTGGAGGACCCCGACAGCACTGCTGGTTCTCTTACCTCTATTGAGTTTTGTGGTGGAACGTGAGTATGATGCTTTATTTTGTTTCTCATGCATTTCTCATGACTCGTGACAGGGCACACAAACCAGTCCATCATTGTGCACATATGGTCAGTCCACTTAAGTTCACTATGTTAGTCCTGAAAGAAAAAAAATAGTTGGCAACAAACCTTGTGGACAATGTGTATGCAACTTGATTGCATGTATTCCTGGTCCAAGAATGCAGAATTTTTAATCCCAAATGTCAGAAAAAGGGGTTGGTTTGCATGTTAACCTCTGTTCTAGAAAAATAGAACATAGAGTACATACAGTGCCTTGCAAAAGTATTTTTTAGTGTTTTTTAATGGACCTACACAAAACAGTCAAAATTGGTGAAGTGAAGAAAAAACAAAAACAAAACAAATTTTAAAAATTACAAAACCAGGAAGTTCAATTTCAGTCTCATATGAGTACCAAAATCTGTCCGTAGACAGAATACTGAAAAAATTTCAGAGTAAAAACAATACCAGCCGTCTCCACGTTGTCACAGCTGGTAAACACAGGGCAGAAAGGAAGATTTAAACCTGTTGGCACTTTTGTTACATGCAGGGTGTCTACAGGTCTTTATAAAATCTTGAAACATCTTAAAATCAATTTTAAAAATATTATCCCTCAAAGATATATTATGCAAGACTTTCCTAAAAAAAAAACAAAAACAGTGTACATACTCATACAGAACTAATCCTTCTCAATAATCATTTATGACCCACTTAAAGTGTGTTGAGATGTATTTACTGCAGAGACTCTGCCCTCTGCCTGGATTTTATTATTTTTTTCTTATTATCTGTGTTTGGGACGAACATGGGCGTGTACCCCCACAACGCTCAGGTGAGGTCGAGGCTATATAAAAAGGTAGTGACCAGCTGCCAGACTACAAGCAGCAGGCATCCTAGAGATACAGCACCAAAAAAAACCAAATGCAAATATAGCGAGGCAAATACCAAACGAGAGGGAATTGGGGTTGGCTTCTACTTTCACTGTTGCGGGCGAGGGTGTTTACAAACAGTAACTGACAATTCGCTATAGCATACCTTTAAAAGTCATGAAATTGTCTTAGATGTAAGTTTGTGAGGTCTTAATTGCCATAAACATTTTATCTAGATTAATTTATCCATCTTTTAATTTCAAAATGAGTTAAGTTCTTCTGTGTCAAAGTCCACATTTCTGAGGATACAAATCTTAACCTCATACCGTCTTTTTACCTTATATTTGAAATTACCTGTCAGCAAAATATAGATTTAACTCACTCTAATAACCATATTCGTACAGAAAACCTACCTCTGCACTGGCCACACTATTTCCCTTTGTTCTTACCTTTAGTGCTTCAATAAGAAAAAAATGACTTGTCCAAAAAAATCAGTTTTAAATTTGGTCAGAGCAATCTTGAAAAGGTCTTTAAAAAGCTTTAAATTTATGTGTCTAATTTCTGTAGACACCGTGTATATGAGGTAATGCTTCGGTTGTTTGCGTTCTCCATCACATCTGAGGTGTCGCTGTTAATTATGATGCGTGTTCTGAGTGGAACATACATCACTCTCACATCAACTCAGTGAAGTAGAGTTGACTCTGAATAAATGTCTGCATCTGCATGAAGCCAACAGTTTTCAGAAGTGTCAGACCTGCCCAGTGGCAGTGTGTAAAGTGGAAACCATTAATTGGATTTGTGGGTCTTTACGATGAGGCAGCCGTGTCCCTGTGCAGACGAGCCCTGGAACATTTTGTAGAGCTCAATCCAGTGATTAGACTTGCTGCACTGACTTTTACAGTGTCTGCTCCCGGCTGTAAAATTCACCTGAATGCCAAGACGTCCCCGCTCTTACATAGATTATAGCAAGACTTTACATTTCATTTGATCACTGTCGGAGCCAAAAATCATTTCAAGGCTATATTTTATGTGCATAGCTGTTTAAAATGGCTCTACGTGTGTATAGAGTCGGTTCCAGATTAAAGCACTGGAGGAGACAGTTGCACCAGGCTCGTTTTTTAATTGCATGCCCCACAATCACCAATGCTGCTTCAGGTTTTAAAATATTCCATTTTAGTAAACTGTTGTTGTGCTTCCTGATGTTGTCTTTGATGTTCTAATCTGCAGCCCACTTCAAAGAATCCCTTGTTCCCGCTGCTGTTGTTTTGTAATGATGTCTCTCCCGCTCCGTGTTGCTCCTTCTCCTCGCTGCTCTCCTTCTCATCTGCCTCCCACAGTTGTGTAACGCTGTTGGTAATGCGCTGTTGGTTTCTGTTATCTGCAGCCATCTGCAGAACTCGGGTCACGCCGCGCCGTTTGTCATCGTCTCAGAGGAGGCCATCGCTAAGGGCATCCGCCGCATTGTTGCTGTGACAGGAACAGAGGCCCAGAAGGTCAGGACACACACACACACACACACACACACACACACACACACACTCAAGCCCTTGCTTTCAGCATTATGCTCATGTAACACATCCACCCACACTCATATAGAAAAGATTTTAGCCAACATTTAAAGATTTAATATTCCTACAGTGTATGTCTCTGTCTAAAATTATTGCTTGTTGTGGCATAATGATGGTCAAATGGTCACAATGATTTTCTTGCCACTCACAACAGAAAACCCCAACTAAATGAAAATGTGTCTCAGTCTGAGGGACTGCATGTCTTATTTGGGTCCTTGGTGAGAAAACACACCCCAGTAATGAAACTTTAATGAAGCTTGTTTTTGACTTGTGGTGAACTTGGAGCTAGAAAGGAGCATTTTGCATTTTTTCCCCCCTCTCTCCAGGCCCCTGAGGACAAATTAATCTTTACTATTTTTAGACGATTGTTTGATCCTCCTCTTTATCTTTTTGCCTTTTTCTCTTGCTTCCATTGCTGTGCTCATTTTTCCTTCCTCCTCATCTCTCCCTCCACTTTTTGCTCTTTGCCCTTGTCTCGCTCCTGCCCACCGCTCACACGTCTGTGTCTCACATTCATCAGGCCCAGAGGAAAGCCGATTCCCTTCAGCAGTCTTTGTCTGAACTGGGAGACAAGGTGAAGCAGCAGACTGCTCCCAACAAGGACATTCAGAAAGAAATCGCAGATATGACAGAGGTGGGTGGCATTTTTGTGCTCCAAAGACTTTAAAACATCCCAACAGAACAACACTGTGTTGTGGTGTCAACATGTCCCCACTCTGTGCAGTTGATAGGCACAGCAGTGATCTCCCAGTGGAGGAAGGACGAGATGAGGGAATCCCTGAAGGGTCTGAAGAAGACCATGGATGACTTGGACCGCAACTACAAAGCTGACATCCAGAAGAGGGTCCTTGAGAAGACCAAATTGGTGATTGAAAGCAACCCCAACCAACCGCTGCTCATTATGGAGATGGAGACCGGAGCCTCAGCCAAGGTGAGAGTCAGAGCAAAATGAAATTGTTGAAACAGACTGAAATTACGTAACTGAATTTGTACCAAGTCATTTCTACCCATTTAGATATTTGTAGTGTATTTGTGTTTTTTCTGTGAATTGACATATCAGCCCAAATGTCCTTGTAAAAGAAGACCCTACATTCTCACACAAGATAAAATCTATAATCCAAACCCCAAAACTTCATCACCATCATGTACAAAAATAGATGAAAAGCGCAAACAGTATTAAAATCCAGTTTATCTCTGCAGTATTGCACATTTTCCCAGGCAGTCTCATAGCTTATCTCATTGTGTTATTGCCACGGGACCAAATCAGCTCTGTGGCCCATTAGTTCTGACCTTGAGACATCAATACTGCTGATTTAGGAGACTTTTTTTCTTTCTTCTCTCCCTGTTTCTTTTCTTCCCCTCCTCCTCTTTAACTTTTTTTCCTCTGTACATTTCTCCATACCCTCTCAGGCACTGAACGAGTCACTGAAGTTGCTGAAGACGCAGTCTCCACAGACCGCTGCGATGCTCTTCACCGTAGACCCTGATGCTGGCAAGATCACCTGCCTGTGTCAAGTCCCACAGGTAACATGCCCGTTCATTCAGTCATACTGTACACTAGGTAGGCCTGTCATGATAGTTACTTTTGGTTGACAATATGTAGTCCCAAAAAGCCATATTATTGTAATTTTTGACCATTTTAGGCCACTGATATAATAGCATAATAATGAGACCACACCCTTTCAAAGAGCAGTTAACTTTTATTTCTTAAGAAGATCCAGACATTGCAATTGGAATATGAAACAAATATTAAACATAGTTGTAAACTAGAATTACTGCCTTGCAGTTGTATGCCTCTGTGAACAAGTCAAGTTGCAGTCACAGTTTACATCCATGTCTGTAAAAACACGGATGCATCACACACATCAGTGTAGTATCTGACCAAATTTCTTCCCTTCTGTTCTGGAGATTTGATGTTAAATAATTGCCAGAAGTGTTTTTGCAGAACATTTTGATGTCACAGTGAAGTTGACCTTCATACCAATAAATTCTAATTAGTTCATTCTTGAGTCAAAGTGGACATATGTGCTAAATTTAAGAATCCCTCAATGCCTTATTGAGATATGGCATTCACAAGAATGAGACAGATGCAAGGTCACAGTGACCTTGACTTTTGACCTAAAAAATCTAATAAGTTTGTCATTAAATCCTGATAAACATTTGTACCAAATTTTAAAAATTCCCATGCTGTTTTTGAGATATCGCGTTCACAAGAACAAGATGGACGGATGCATTGAAGGATAGTTTGAGACTTGATTCATTATTTGGCCGACAAAAACAAAACCAAGCGATGCCTCTTGAGACTAATAGATAAGTTTAGCAAAGCTCCAGGAACACTGCAGTTACCGTTGTAATCCAGTCGGTGGATTTATGGAGTGGAGGAGAAGGTTGTTGGAGGGTAAAACTACTAATGATTTTTTAGCTCATTGCCACGGGCTGGTAAGCTAATGACTGTCTAGACTGTGCCTCTGCTGCTCCAAAAGTGCAGTTTAGGCTACTGGTAAACTACGCTGTGTCATCTTTAAAGTGTTCTATTCTTTCTCACAACTTGTGCAAGCAGTGGAGAGAAGAAAAAGAGAATCGCTACACCCGTGTCTTACAATGTTCAGAAAAACCCTGAAGTTTAATCTGGCATCATGTTGGCTAAAACTGTTGGTGACATTCTCGTGTAAACAAACTGGTATGTAAACACAATGGGCAATATCAAAAACGACCAAGGTCATTTCCAAATATCATACGCAAAGTTGATAACATAATTATCATGACAGGCCTAGTGCTGGGAGCATTCCATGTCTTTAATCGATTTAACCCTGATCACCCCTCCTTTCTTCAGGATGTGGCAAACAACGGTCTGAAAGCCAGCGAATGGGTTCAGGAGCTGTGCCCCCTGCTGGACGGCAAAGGAGGAGGCAAGGACATGTCTGCCCAGGCCACTGGCAAGAACACACAGTGCCTGCAGGAGGCGCTACAGATGGCCACCAAGTTTGCACAGCTTAAACTGGGAGAGAACTAAGAGGAGAGAGGGGTGTGTGTGGGAGGTGGAGAGAGGAGGAGGAGATGAGGTTGCAAACATCTGTTGGGTAGCATAGTGGTAATAATGTAATGGTTGAGTCCTGAGTCTAACTGAGTTAGTAATCCCCAAACATCCTCCTCTCCTCTCCTCCCTTTGGGCCACAAAAGATTAGAAAACAAATAAATCTCGCGGGCCTCTTGCTCACTATGCTGACAGATGACCACTGACACTCAGCCAGCAGTAACTGAGCCCCTCATATATTTATTGGGACTATGATATCTGACTTGCCCCAATAAAAATTCATCTCTCTGGAAATTGCTTGAATTTATATGAAGATCCTCTCTTTCAGTTAAGTAAAAGAGGGCAGCAGATGATTTGCGACTTTTATTTTAGGGTGTCCTCTTCATTGTTGCATGCTTGTGACAAAGGAAAAGGGGTTTACTTTGATCAATTTAGCCTCCGACAGGTACTGTACTCCACCTAGCGTGGACTCTACAGTTAGCTCTTGATAAATCTCCATCCTGCCTCTGTGTTTCTCCTCAATGTGGCCCTGTTTATTTCAATACAACCCCCAGAGCACTTTGTCTCTCCTGCTTGTTCAGGGCTGCTTGAAACTTCCTGTACACTAAAGCTAAGAAGAAAAGTGAAAAGTCAGCCCAGCTCTTAAATGATTTAGATACAGTATATACTGTATGTCCTGAGTTGGCTGAAGGCTTTGATCTGATCTCTGAACAGTGGCTCCATCCATCTGAGTGAGCGAAATCCTGAGTTCTCTCCTATGATCTGTTTGACTTAAGTTGTACACGGAGTAGCTGTATCATAGTCTTGCTTATCAAATGACAAGCCATTATCTGACGTGTAAGAAGTCAACGGGTTTAATTTAGCAATTAATAATTCATTAACTGTATAAAATCATCATGAACATGTCCAATAATTAATCTGTGTGACTTCATTTTGCTGACATTTAATTGTCTTTTATCATTGTAGCTGTTCCATGTCAGAGAAATGTCATGTTATGGGAATGGAATAAATACCACTAGTAAATGCCACTCTGTCTACCTTGTTCCTTTCAAATGTGGGATATATTTGTATAAGTGATTAATTTCAAGGAGGAAAGTACACACTTAGTTTATTTCAAGTACTGGCTTCAGATCTGATCAATAACACTGCAAGGTTAGACTACAATCATTAGATGTGGATCACTGAACAAAAATGATTGATGTATAAATTCATTAGCAAGCTCTAAAAGCATCTATTATTAACACTGTTGAATTAAAGAGAGAAGTAGCCCACTGGACTTAAATGAGTAGGTGGCTGTTTGGCAGGTAGCTGGCACTTAGGGAAAGCTCAGCTTATTCTATTCAGGGTTGCGCTAAACATACCAGTCTCTGCAGACCAATTAAAGCAGTGTATGTCTGTTTTTGACCTTGTGTTCTCTTGTCAGGGATGCTTTTCTGTTATTCTGCACCGGAGAGAACACTGCATCCACTTGCATGGAGTTGTCTTCCACTTGATTGTTGCCTCGATTCACATCCATCCATTCTTTCATTCATTATTTGTAACCGCTTATCCTGTTCAGGGTCGCGGGAGGGGGGTGAATCCTGTCCTGACTGACACTGGGCGAGAGGCGGTTCACATTCTGGACAGGCCGTCAGACTATCACAGTGCTGACACAGAGACAGTCAACCATATACACCTACTGACAATTTAGAGTCACTTATTAACATAACCTGTGACAAGAAGCTAGGGGCCCCAGAGAATACCCACACTATCACAGGGAGAACATACAAACTTCACACAGAACAGCCTAACCCTGTGGGTTTGAACTCGGAAGCCTCCCTGAGGCAACTGTGCTAACAGCTGCACCACTGTGCCAACCTACAGTAGCAGAACTGGTAAATTAAGCTCACTCTACAGTAACATTTGTAACACATGCAGCACTTTTGTTTTTGCTTTCATTTGTCTCCGCTTTAAGATCTAAGACTTTTTTTATGCACTCAATAAATACATGTCTCAAATTTGTTTGTCACTGAGCACTTCCCCTTTTCCCAGATAATCCATCCACCTGACAGGTGTGACATATCAAGATGCTGATTTAACAGCATCATTACTACACAGCTGTGTTTGTGATGGTCACAATAAAAGGACATTCCAAAATGTGCAGTTTGATCACACAACACAATGACACAGATGTTGCAGGTTTTAAGGGAGCGTGTCATTTGCATGCTGACAGCAGAAATGTCCACCAGAGCTGTTGCTTTTCAACTGAATGACCTCCACATCCAGTGTCTTCATCTACATGATCGTTTGAGACCAGCCACCCAAACACCTGATGCAACAACTGATTTGAACAACCAAAGAACTTTTGCACTAACAGTCAGAAACTGTCAGAGAATCTCATCTGCATGCTCACCATCCTCACCAGGGTCTTGACCTGACTGCAGTTTATCGTTACCAACACAGCAGTTGTGAGGTCGGTTGGATGTACTGCCAAATTCAGGAAAATGGCATTGGAGACATCTTAGGGTAGTGAATGAACCTTCAGTTGAAGGGTAACAGCTCAGGTGGACATTCCTGCTGTCAGCATGCAAATGACACGCTCCCTCAAAACATGACATCTGTGTGATCACACTGCACATTATAATGGAGCCTTTATTGTGACCATCCTAAGACACACCTGTGTAGTAATGCTGTTTAATTAGCATGTTGGTAAGTCACACCTGTCAGGTGGAGGGATTATCTGGGAAAAAGAGTTGTGCTCACTCCCACAGATTTGTACAAATTTGTGACCAAAATTTGAGAACAATACATCTATCAAGTGCATAAAAAAGTCTGAGATCTTTAACTTAATCCTGTGAAAAATGGGAGCAAAAACAAGTGTTGTGTTAAAATATTTGTTCAGTGCTGTAAATATATAGATATAGATACAGATACATTGATTTAGATATATGTTGTCAGCATTTTAATGTCGAGCTTAAACTACTTTAAACAACTAAATCTCTTGGATAGTTAGTAACAGTGCATATTCTATGAACTGATCATGTATGTATAAAATCTTAAGATGAAAAGTAAAGATGTGAAATAAATGTAATCAAGTAAAGAGTACAATATTTCTCTAACATGTAGTACAGTAGAAGTTCAAAGTCACATAAAATGGAAATGCTCAATGTACAAAGTATCTAAAAATGATACCTCAAGGTATCCCCGACCTCACCTGAGCACTGTGGGGGTTCATACCCATTAACTTATCTAACACAGAAAATAAACAAACACTGGCAGAGGGCAGAGTTTGCTTCTTTTTGCAAAGAACATTCACCACCACACACTTGTAGAGAGTCCTAAGTGAAGATTGAGAGGAATTACTTTTGTATCTGTACCTACATTGTTTTTTTTGGAAAATCCTGCATAGTATATCCTTAAGTTAAGTACCTGACTCCTTAGCAACATACCCGAAGTCCCCACTTGGAAGCTAGTGTAGTCTAATCTTCATACTTTTCTCTGCAGTCTTTCCCCAAGTCTTATTAGCGGCTCAGTGTGAACCAAACCAGAATTCTACAAACAAAACATCAGACTTTAATCTCATGTTTCATGAAGCTTTTATTTGTACAATAGCATAAGATACAAAGAGTCAAATCACATATCATACACGTTTCCATGTAGTAAATACACGTGTACTACCTTGTCCAAACGGTAGTGCTACTGAAGAATGGGACATTTAAGCAGGACTAGATGATGATGACAGACCCAGACAGCAGAAAACCACCCACATGAAGAGATGTCACCAATCCAAACTCTCTAAATCCCTGGACTACTCCTTTTTCTACAGTATCTGTTTCAAACAAGCCACCAGTAAGTTTACTGTTGTGGCAGATGTATTCACTAAGCAGCCTTTAATCCTACTTGATACTTCATACTTGATTGAGTACTAGCACAATAGCTGACAGAGGTGTGAGAGTTGGCGTTACAATCCACAGCGACAGTCTGATATGTGCAGTCTGCAGCTCAGTGACTGCTGCTAAAGAGCTGCTTCTGTTCAGTGCAGACCAGTGAACTGATGAGCAAAGAGCTGCCTGAGGCTGTCCTCACCTCAGCCTCAAACACCGCGGCACGCTGGCAACAGTCGCAGGCAATGTCACGATGCCAACAGCCTGAGCCGGCAGTGTTTTGATCGGGATGCATTTGTTCCTTGAAGCTCTCTCTCTAACAGTCAGTTACATTTCTGTGCCTGCTGCAGAAACCCATTCTTCATTACCTCAGAATGACACCGAGCTGCAGCTTCCTTAACCATAGCAACTGGAAAGACACAGGTTGAGGAGACTTAAGTGGTATTAAAGTAATTTTCCAGCCATGATTTTCTTTTGTCTGGCCCTGATTCTCTTTTGTTACAGCTGGAGACACTGCCAGACAACCACAAATTAATCCAATTTTCTGATTTTCTGTTTACTTTTGATCAGTAATGAGGTTCTGATTCATATGTTAGAGTAACAAAGCTTGAACTACTCCAGCTAGAAAACAAAAGAAAACAGTTTGCCCTTAACATGTCAAGTAAGTACTTTGATATTTTTAAAAATTGTTTGTTTTCTTGCTGAGAGTTTTTTGATACCACTCTCACAGTTAGCATAGACTGGAAACACCTAGCTAGCTCCTCTTAAAGGTCCAGTGTGTAGGATTTAGAGGGATATATTGGCAGAAATGGAATGCAATATTCATAACTATGTTTTCATTAGTGTGTAAGCACCTGAAACTAAGAATCGTCATGTTTTCGTTACCTTAGAATGAGCTGTTTATATCTATAGGCGGAGATGGTACTCTTCCATTGAGTCGGCCATGTTGTTTCTACAGTAGCCCAGAATGGACAAACCAAACACCGGCCCAAGACAGGGCCATTTACATTGGCCACTGTCTCCTGCATGCTTGGTACATGAGAGAAATTTCAGCTGGTTGCTATCTGCAACCTTACCACTAGATGGCACTAAATCCTACACACTAGATCTTTAAACTCACTACTTAACAAGCTCTATCTCCATATTTATTCTGTAAAAACAGAAGTTAAAAACAGTTTGTAGTTTTGCGGGAGGGTTATGTGACAGACTATTAGGAATAGCTACCTTTTGGACAGACTAGCTGGCTAGCACCAGTCTTCAAGCTAAGCTATACTCGCTATACCAGCTGTAGCCTTTTATTTAACACAGATGTGTGTGCATGAGTGGTATCAATCTTTTAACCCTACTCTTAAAAAATTAAATTGAAAGTGTGTTTCCCAAAATGGATAATTACTCCTTAAGTCATAGATGCATGTAGGGGTTAAAAATGGGAGGCTATCTATAGGTCTGGGGTGTTATGTTCCTTAGGTCCTATGTTTTAAAGGTCCTATGTTCCCACGTCTTATGTCAAGGTCCAATATTCTGTTAACACAGATTAACTTTCCTACTGCCTTCTTGCAAATTTTACCTCTAATATTTCATACATAATCTAACCTGACCCTCAACCTCTTTCCTAATCCTGACTCGTTTGAAATAGCAAAAGTCAACTGCTAATGATTTCCCAACCCTAAAATGTTTAATAATTATTTTTCTCCTTTTTTTATATTTTGTTTTTTTTCCTTCCTTTAATTAGTTGACTAATTCTTATTTTAAAAGGCTGAAATATGAGTGGGAGTTGTTCTCTATACAAAAAGAGTAACTACTAGGGTGCCCTGGTAGCTTATGATTATAGTCCCCTGACCTAACCCTAGCCCATGTCATATAAAGCACATACAGAGCTGGGCAACATCTTCTTCAGATTCACATTATGACCCGGGGAAACACAAGGCCCTTTGTCATGTTCCCATAATGTGCCATAAATCTGGGGAACATAGGACCCTGGAAACAGGAATGACCCCATTGAAATGCTGTTCAGATATTCTCCCTCTGACATAAAAACATCACTGTCCACTTTTTCCGAGGTGAACAGGTGTGCTATCAGACTGTGTTCATTTCCGCACTCATTCTGTTTAATTACCCCATAAAGATGTGATTTAATGAGTTTAATGTGCCTCCCTTTCTATCCAGGAAAATGGAAATTGTGGTAAACTCCAGTGGTTTGGGTTTTCTGCTTTGTGCAATCGTACAAGGCTCAATAACACATTTTCAGGCAATCAGCAATTGGGTGTTTGTGGCTTTTACTGAAATGTGCCTCAGCACACAGTGTGTGAGACTAAACGGTGTAAAAATAGTCCTGGATGTGAAAGGAACCTGGATTCCACTGGCAGCAAAGTAGAACAAAGATGGATGATCTTAGTGTGGGGATGTTTTGCGCGAGTCTGGCCTGGAATTTCAAGAAATAAACTGAACACAATGCTAAAAAGAAAATCAGTCTGGTTTAATTTCTGACAGAAACTCAACATGCAAATTGGCTTTCATTTGTTTCTGTCAGTGTTATCAGACGACTGAACCACACGTTCAGATTTCACCTGAGAAAACATCCTGCTCCCGCACATCTGACCATCTCAATCAAGGACCCCATTTCCCAAAATGCTCTTAACAGATGCAGCTCTTTATTTCTAGATGGATGTTCCTCACACAGCCATGGCACAGATAGCGACCTGAAAAAGTGGTGTGTCGTTCAATTATTTTGGGAATCAACTCCAGAGGACCAAAAAAAAAAAAAAAAAAATCAGTGTATTGGGTTGGCGACTGTAGAAAAAGACCTATTTTGGGTTATAAATGCTACAGGGAACACTCTCAGATCTGTGTCATGTGCTGTAAAACCTCCACTCTAATTTAGGCTAGCACAGCAGAGAGGGATCACCCTGCCTCCGCCTCTATCTGATCACAATGTTCTGGTCTACAACTGGGAGAAATTGAGGATGCTGATAATGGTTTCCGTGCTGGAACGGGGTCTCGTCTTGTTTGGGGGCACAGTCAACTATTAAGACTTTTCTTACCCACTGCAGGCTGCGAGAATGCGATAGCAAAGTGTTATTCTGCTGCCAGAGAGCCACGTTATCTCCAAAACAATTTACACATTCCTTTTGAAGTTGAAAGGAGCATCTTGGGAAACAAACATCAATAACACAGGACCACAGTAGCTGACAACTCTGAGAAAAATGCCGAACCGCAAAAGCAGCAGTACATTGATATGTCTAAACCTTTAGACGCTTTGTCATCTTCATGCTCTGTTCTACAGTCACTGTGTACCTGCAACTCTGTGGGCTCAAATCCAGCAGATTACCCTCTATGTCTGCCATCTCTCCTGCCATTCCTCACTGTATGTTATCTAAAAAAGCAGATATGCCTAGAAAGTATATGCAATATGTTCAAAAAAGTAGCAAATGCCCTAATATGGATTCACAGCGAGTCACACTGCATCACCAGTTTACATCCTCTCGTTTAGCCTACAGCCATCTTTAGAAAACAATGTCAGTGCACAAAGCAAGGAGTGAAGAGCGGGAGGTGTCTGCACCCCAAGCAGAAGGCAGAGTGTGTGTTTTCATGTGGGTGTGTGTGTGTACAGCTCAGAAGGCACAGCTCTCAGCCAAAAGACATGACAGTGTGTTTGTGACCAAAAAAAAAAAAAAAAAAGCAAAGGTAGCAGGTGTGTGTTTTGCCGATGGAACAGCTGTAGGCGAGAAACGTCCAGCAGCAGGACAAGGCACGAAAGCATGAATGTGTGTGTGTTTGTGTGTGTGTGGAGAAACAGAGCAACACAAACAATATGTCCAGATACAGCTGCACGGACTCTTAAAGTGAGCCCAGCTCAACACTAAAGCATCCTCTAAAATCTGTAATGTGCAAAGTAGGATAAAAACATTGAAAGCATACAGAGAACAACAGTAATACATGAGAGTCACATGTGGATACACAATATTGTCCAAAGATAATACAATAACACACCAAAATATCAGCACAGGAGGCACAGTTCTTCACATCACCTGCTGGGGGCGGTATGACACCCCAACCCCTCTCACTTAATGTGTGTGTGTGTGTGTGTGTGTGCGCGCGTGTGTCTACCTCAAACCTTTCTAAGCAATGGTTTTCCTACATGTAAAAAAAATTAAACGCTTAATAAGAATGTGGTTAAATCCCTTAACTTCAAACAACACACTGAGCAAGGTGCATTCAACAGTGTTCTCACACATACACAGGTGATATTTCTCATGACAGTAGCATCTGCTGCAGCGGCTGGCACTCATGGTTCCTACACAGCTTCTATTTACAGATGTAGCTATCTCTCTAACCTTTTCTGGAGGTGGCAGATAAGTTCTTTTTAGCTCACTGTATAGCACATTATGAGTCACTGACACAACACACGACTCCTAAAGGAAAAAAATATCAGTGAAGTTCTGGTAAACTTTTAGCTGTAACTGTAGTTTTCATATAGTTTTAAAGGAGCATTAAAGGTCCAGTGTGTAGGATTTTGGGGCATCTATTGGTAGAAATGAAATATTATATTCATGACTATGTTTTCATTAGTTTATCATCATCTGAAAATAAGAATCTTTGTGTTTTTGTTACCTTAGAATGAGACGTTTGTATCTACATACGAAAGGGGTCCTGTTCAACTGAGTCAACCATGTTGTTTCTACAGTAGCCCAGAACAGACAAACCAAGCACTGGCTCTAGATAGCGATATTAGCATTTTTGTGTTTTCACATCGGCCACTGTAGTTCTCCTACATGCTTGGCACACTGAATAAGTTTTAGTTCTGCAGCCTCACCACTAGATGCCACTAAATCCTACAACATGGACTTTTAAAGGAGCAGTATGTAAGATTTAGGGAGATTTAGTGGTATCTAAGGGTGACGATTGCAGACCTGCAACTCGCTGGTTTCTCCAGGTTAGAATTTCTGTTCATTTAGGAGGTTTCTTCTTCTCCAAATCAGACCCAGTGATTAAAACAGGTAAAAACACTAAATAAAGCAGTTTCATGTTAAAAAAAAAATCTGTGTTTTTACATTGCTCTTGTTGCAGAGGGGCTCTGAACAACAGTGGCTGACACAAAAACGTGAATGACTCTAGAGCCAGTATTTGGTTTGTTTGTTCTGGGCTATTGTAGAAACATGGCAGTGTAACATGGTGATCTCTGCAGATGAGGACCCACTCTGTATATAAATATAAACGGCTCATTCTAACAATTAAACTACTACTTGTTATAATATTTTTTCATTTCTGCCGATATATCCCCCTAAGTCTTACACACTGGACCTTTAAAGGCCCTGAGAACATGCTGTCTGATGCTGCTTCTTACTGTGAGTCATCTGATCCCACTTGGAAACACAATTTTCTGACAGGGTTAGAATACTTGGTTATTTCAGTATTTTTCTTCTCCTCTGTCTTGTTTTCTCTGTGCTCCTTGTACTGGTCTGATGTGGTTGGTGCACTAATTAAACTTTTGCGATATTTGAATGTGATACTATTTGTGGGTTGTTTGTAGGGGTACTGTTAAATAAAAATTACAATACCATAACCACTTAAGTGATACCTATACGAATAGAGTACTCAATTCGACACTCATAAAATGAACAGAGTGGTGCGTAGTACAGCCATACTTTTGAACATTTTGGTGGCATCTTGGCATGCTAAACTTGCCAACCAGCAGCACACACAGTGACAAGGTGAACTGTTAGCTTAAAAAAGTAAACATTAACGAACAGTTAGTAACGGATTTAAGGGCAGAGTCACACCATTTTGATGTCAGTGTGAGTTTGAGACCGTTTAATGGCTCGGTGTTTGATGTTAGCACTGTGTTAGGTGCTGCTGCTGTCGAATCAACGCCGTACCTATGGTGTCGGCTCTGCCTCAACGTAGAGCCTCCGCAGTACCCTACACTGTAGCCTGATGTGTGTATCTAAGAAATGATTAATTGTGAAGACAATTAAGTCCCCACAAAGTAGTACTTCATGTCTTGTGTGTGATTTATCCTGACTTCATATGGGTAGAGGAAATCACTGCTTGCGCTAGGCTAATTTATACAATGTAAAATTCCAATAACACGCTAATAACATTAGCATGTTGTATTTGTGGGGAACATGTGTTCAGCAAAGACAAGTGTTTGTCTGTGAATACTGCGAGTTATAATGAAGCCCATTTTTGTACTTGTGTTTGAAATTGTCTTTTAAGCCACGTTTATTGTGCGTTTTGGGTGTGTTTTAAATCAACTACACTTTACAGCACTTCACAGAAACCCTGCCGCCAATTAGCGGTTTGGAGGTGTAACTGAAGAGTGACACATACACACCACAGCATAAGTATAAATGCTCACAACGGCGTAGGCCACGTGCACAGGCTACGGCTCTGCTTAGAGCTAACGCACAAGTATAAATCCTGCTTTAGCCTTTGGAGACGACAGCAACAGAAAGTTTCACCTGGCAGACAGTCGGGACGGTCTGGTTTCAGAACCCTGGTACAAAAAGGATGAAAGCAGGAACTGTTTGATTGGAGACATTTAGATATTACCTGGTAATGCATTATTTCCGTCAGTGCGTTAAAGGTATCAAGTACCGATATCCAGCCCAAGTTGTTTGATTGTCTGGCCAAACTGATCAGACTCCACCCACACAGTCCAGATGAAATACATCAGAGGTTTTGATTTGTTAAACTCTTAATAAACAATAATTTAATAATAATAATAATAATGATGATGATAATAATAATAGTTTTCTCAGTGGAGTTTCTGTGTACATTCACTCTTACTCACCAAAACACATTGTGTGTATCCTTGAGCTCCAACAAATAGCAAGTAGCCTGTAACTGACATTAATACTAATTTGCTCCTAAATGGAGTGCAGTCTGGGAAGTGAGTTTTAAAAGCCAGAGCTCTCAGCATAACATAAAGTTGCTTTTGAGTCATTAATACCAATCAACAAGCGTTCGAAGTCATGCATACATATATTTGTTTGGTGTAAAGGGGAAAAATTACTTATCACACCTTAAAAGACTTATTCAATCACCACTTCTCCGAATTTGCCAGACCTGCGTAGGAACCCTGAGTACTCTCCTTAATCAGCCACCAGCTGCTTCTTGATTAACACCTCTGTCATGGCATCTTTGGATGGATTTACAGCCTCCGGTTAAACCAAATACTGTTATTTTCCTTTCTCCCTGTGGCACACATTTTCTGTTTTCCACTGATGTTTCTGTTTTTCAACACTGTTTGACCATACATCCACGACTGATACTTGTTTGTGCCTCCTTGTTAAAGATAGAAATAACTTACAATGGAGGCTATTAATGTGTAAATGGGCATTGTTTGAGGATACCAAATCATGATAAAAACCATTAATGTGCCACCTGGGTGGAAGTCTAATCTGAGCCGACAGTATAAATCCAGCCAAAGTGTAAACTCAAAGCTTAACAGTACATAAAACTAACAAATGAGATCTGCTGCAGTCTGCAGGGGGATATGCCATCAACATTAAAATCAGAACAGGAAGTGCAGTTTATGCAGTACAGAGATGGAGTCTAAGGCGTCTGGTAGCTCCACCCCCTCCAGACATAGCTGAAGTTTTAATTGGCTGAGCGGGGACCAGGGCTAGTGGTTAATGAAGCCGAGCTGCTGACGAGTTAAAGAGTTCCCAGATCCAGTTGGGGTTTTCTTTCACCCCATTACATGAGCCTTAATCTGGGTAGAAATGTTACTGACAGTCTCTAACTCCACTGGGATACAGGAGTCAGGTCTGTGAAAGGGAAAAGAGACAGAGCGAGGTCCCTTTGTGTCTCAGTCCTTTCAAAACCAAAGCGGTGAACCCAGTACAGTTTGTATAGAAGCGGGAGTGTCTGTTCATAAACCAACATCTTTTCTTTTCATCCTTAAAAACACTGGAGCAAAATGTTTCTCATGCTGCTTTTGTCAGACTGGTTCTTCATGCCCTAGCTCTCTGTCTCCTCGTCTCCCAAATTAGACCCTGACAGACCACATGGGGATGAAACTCCAGTCCAAAAACCAGCATGCCTCCATCCACACATGAAACCCCAGGAGACAGACTTTTGGCCTCATTAGAGTCACACACAGTCGAACTAACGCTCTCCCACAACAACACTTCTCCCTGTGTCTGGATGTGAAGAAAGACTGGCCTGCGGTTGCTGCAATGTTTGAAACCAGGTTAGCCCACTCTACAGAAGCTGAAGCTCATGCTCGTGCTGCAGTGATCTTTCTGAGTCAGAATGGCTGAAAGGCAAAAGTCTTGATCGTGTTTCTGTGAGTCTGCGGCAAGGTGTGGAGGCCCTGCAAAGCCTGGTGAGGACCCTAGGGGTTTAGAGGACAGTCAAACGATATAAACTCACAGCAATCACCTTTCATCTTACAACCAAACCGTTTTACAAGCCATCTCAGTCAGACAAGGTCCTTGTAATGCTGTCTTGTGAGGGAGAACTCACATAAAGTGGAGTTGTGACAGTGGAAAGTGGAAAGTGAGGTTTGGCCTCGTAAAGGACATGAGAAAAACAACTCCTTCTCAAGGAAGTCATGGCCTAGGGTTCAAAATGTTCAACAGCAGAGTGGCTTTTGACAGCTCCACAGTTTGTGTCAGTCTAGTCTGCAGGCCACAGAAAAGTGCCTCGTGCTTAGAAGGTGAAGATCTGTACTTTTATACACACTTTGTTACTTTCAGACACCACATAGCTGTAGAACAATAGTCTACCAGATGCTGACGGTGCTGTTTCTGTGGCCTTTTCAGTGTGCAGCATACTGTATATTCTGTTAATGGATGAGGATTGGACACTCATCCAAGGTGAGTCCAGAAGTGGGACACTTGCATGTGAAGTCTCTCCCTCTCTGGCTCTCTCTGTGCTGCACACAGTCATTTGTATTTGTGGTGACTGTGGTGACAAGTTTTCCTGCTGTCCAGCTTTCTCTTCTTTATCACCCCAAAGTTGAAGCTGCCCCTAGTAAAGCGATCTGTGGTCTTGCACTGGCCGTTAGAGGTTAAACCTTGAAAACTACTATTAGACAATAACTCTATTGTCAAATGTAAGGCTCACCCGCCACTTTTAGGTCAGTCCAAAGTGAGCAGAACATCTGGATGTTCCCTATTCCTGGTTCCTAAGTCTACACACCATGTTCTCCAATCAGAGCCTCCACTGGTGGGCAACCTCTGGAATATGACATAAAGTAAATGGAATAAGATTGTTTGGTACCATTTCATAACCATTTTGTCTCACCTCCTGTAAGCATTTACTTCAAACTGGGAGCCCAGACTGGTGCGGGTAAGTGAAAGCGAGAATATCTAACACGTTCTAAGCAGCTTCTATAGTGTCTGTTGCCTGCAGTGTTGAAACATTAGATACACAGGCTGATTTGCTGGTTATTTCCCAGGGAATACAGTGATCTTGCCAGCCTTAGCCAACCGTTGGATGATCTGGGCTTCATAGTCGGCATCGTGGACACCGGTCTTCCTGAACTCTCCGGAGTAGCGGTTCTGTTCCCAGTAGTGGTGCCAATTTCCCCGGCTGTCTGCTCCGAACCCAAACACATTCACCTAGAGGGAAGTCAAAGAAAGAGCATTGAAAAGCAAGTGAGTGGTTATAAAAGTGTGTCTATTCAGGATGAATATGATGTAAGTGGGGTTTCAGCATGATGCAAGGATTTACAGTCTGTGGTTATTTGAAAGCAGAGAGAGAAAAAGAAAGAAGCTGACCTCGTCACAGACATGCAGCGCAAAGAAAAGCACTAGCATGCCAGTGGAGGGGTAGCGCCCGTGATGTCTGGTCCAGCGATCATGGATGTATTTAAAGAATGCTGGGTTAAAGATCTGGACCTGGGGGGGTGGACAGAGACACAGAAAAAGGGAAATGCTGTATTATACTGTCTACTTACTGTGAATTTAACTAAGATCAAAGCCAAACTCCTGTATGGAAAGTAGGGGACTTTTATTTTGTAGGGATGCACCGAGTTATCGGCCAAACATTGATATTAGATGATAATCGCCTTGTTGACTATCATAAGCCTATCAGCAAATAAGATGACATTCACCAATGGCAGTGGCCGAGGTTTTTTGTTGTGTCATATACATTTTGCGCAGGCTAGGAGGCAGAGCTCGAGACTACGCTGTGAACAACAAATGTACATTAAGATCGACAGGAGGAGAGCTAGTTAATGTTTGCTGTTGGCTGTTAGCAGCCGGTGGCTGGTGGCCAGAACTGCAACAGAGGTTCCATTAAGTTATACTATGAAGCTACTGAGGGATGGTAAATTATAACATTTTCATGATGTGTTCAGTGTAATCTTGTAAAATAAAGTTTCTGGTGAGAAAAATGAAAAAAATACAGCTGTTAGTTGATGTTTTCCCAGCAATATAAGAACTATATAATAGAGAAAATTATATTATATTTTATATAGTAGAATGGCTTTTGAAGCAGTTTTTGGGAAGATGTTTTCATGTAAAAGGTTATTTTAAAGGTTGGTTTATAAAATTGTATGACTGACTTTTCTGCATTGTAATGAAGGGCTGAATGACTATAAACAGTTTAGTTACTGTTTTGTAATGAAGATTTCTTTGTTTCCCTGGCACCGATAGAAAAGATTTCCACACATTTACATCTATGCAGTGTTTTCGGTCTATCAGATCTTCATCAGAGCATACATAAATCAACAATGGACTGGCAGGTAAAAGTGACCAATCCCAGTCCAATCACTGGCAGTATGCAACATAACTGTGCACAACCCCAGTGGTAGAAGCTCCACCTCCTGAGAGCTGTAGTTTTACTACAGTAAGTACTGCATGGAGTACTGTGAGGCATATAAATGAAAGCCATACTTGTTATACCAAACCATTATGTATACAAAAAAGAGGGGAAACACAGTAAATACAGAAATACATTTTCTTGTAATGAATTTTTTTTGTTTCCCTTGCACAAAAGGGAGAATAAATAACAGCAAAAACAAAATAACCAACAACAAAAACATCACTACCAATTATTGGTCAAATCGTTATTTTAAACATCATTTCCCCATTGGTGCATCCCTAGAAATACTGAATTATCTCCTTGTTGTAAATTTAAGTAAGAATCAAACCCAAACTCCTGCCTGGAAAGCAAGAAAAAAAGATAGTGTATGTTTTCTTAACATCTGTTTTTCAGTATTTTCTCACAGTCTAATGTTCAGAAAGATCCACAAAACGTGAATTTGTCTATCAAATCTTCCTAGTTTATGTGCAATTAAATTCAAGTTCCTCTGTATTCAGATTTAAAACGTTCACTCAGATAATTTATAGAATAGGGCAGGAAGATAACCTTGTGCAAATCATAGCTGTTACTCATTTAAAAGGTCCAACCCAACAAGGTTCCAGGTTAAATTTAAATACTCCCCGAGGTTGTGATTGCTGTGAAAGATTAAAAGTGCTGTTAACCAAATGAATAGTAATTACAAATTTATCATCTACCTCCAGGTGATGCTCAGTCCCAACAAACAGGGCTTTTGGCTGCTTAGAGCTCCGCAGCGGAGGAGTAAGTCTTTTAAATCTATATTTTTGGGCCGGCCTCAAAGACATCTTGTCTCTGACCAGGCGAAGATATTCACAAAGTCTTCACATGGCGAGGATTAGTTTTGAGTTTATTTATTTTCACGGATTAAAGAGCGAGCAGAAGATTATTTAAAACAAAGGGAAGGTTTATAATCTAACTGTAATCCCCTCATCAACAATGGGGAGGGGATGATATAATTGTAGCAAAGCGGGGTCACTCTGTGTGTTTATGTGTGGCTGCGCATGTGTATGTGTTGGTGTATTACTGGGAGTGTGTGAGAATGGGCAAAAGTAATTGCAATGGATGCTGAAAATACACACCTTGTCTTTATCTACACGGAGGAACTGCTTCACTGGAGCGTAGGTACTGAGAGAGAGGGAGACAGAGACAGACAGAGAGAAAGAGACAGAGAGATAGAGAGGGAGAAATTGATTAACACATTCAATCAGCACTTCATGTGATGGCTGCAGCTATGAATTCTGGATGATTGACGGCTGACAGATTGTTCCAGCCCAGTGACTCTCTGCTTCTCACGACTGTGTGTGAGAGTGTGTGTTTGGGAGTGTGCGTGCATAAAATGAAGTGTATTTACGGCCCCAAAGTGTACTTATATGTCTGTGTGCCTTAAAGTCAAACAGTGGATGCCAACATCTTTGTGTCCCAACACTGTGTGCACCATGTGTCCAAAATTAATTATATGCTTGTGTGGACTCCCATGTGTGTTAATCCGTGCTTATGAATATCTGTGTGTGTGTATGTGTGTGTCTCTTCTTACAATCGAATCTGGCCCGTGGACAGAGCGCTCGTGATCCAGACAAGATCCAACGTTTTAAACGGAACCAGGACGAAGCTGACGTTCGCTGCCAGGTTCTTGGCACTCTCCGGGTACATGAAGTGGTGAGTGGTGTGGCTGCCGGCGTCTTCTTCGTAGCCCACCGTGGGGGCCAAGTTTATCCTGGGAGCAAAAGATGTACATCTTCAGGTCACACTTTGCTAGTTGGCAACAAAGTTGGGAGTGCTTTTTTATGGATCGTTGGGATATAGTGCTCCCCAGCGCCCTGCCGCTACTTTTCTGCTGAAGAAAAACACTGTGGACACAGGCCCTCAAGGGCGTTTTAAAGAGTAGTTCAACAGTTAAGAAATGTTAAGATCGTGTTTTTATTAATTTAATGTGTCAAACTGAATTTGGCCACATGGGGGCAGCACAATAAGCTGTAAAAACACAAATGACATATAAATTCTTAAATTGATATGACTTATGTACACCTAGCAGACAATGAGCAACATTAACATTCATTTTGAGATGAGCAATCGGACAGAGTTGAGTTCAGTTAGGCCCTTACACATTACTACTTTTGTTGGACGATATATTCTCCCACAAATAACTGCAATAAACGATATTATTGTCATTTTGAGATCATTTAATGCTACTGATAACAATAATACAATAGCATAATAATGCAAATGCACCCTTTCAAAGAGTAATGAACTTTAAATTCAGACATTGGACTTGTATGTGAAAGAAATATTTAACATATTTAACATATTTTTTAAGAAGCAATTAACACTTTTAACACTATGTTTAAGAATGTGTATACATATTACGTTTATAGGAGTAGCCCAAAATGACTTAGTTTGAGACTTAATACAAAATTTGGCCGACAAAACAAAACCCAGTGATGCTTTTGAAACTAGTGAAGCTCCAGGAACATTGCAGTTACCTCCACAATCTGGCTGATACGCTGCAGTTGGCTGGACAGCCTGGGAACCGGGCAGTTTGCTGGTGGATTTACTGAGTGGAGGATAAAGTTGTTGGAGGATAAAAATACAAATGATGGACTTTTTGGCTTGTTGCCAGGGGTTGGTAAGCTAACAACTATCAGAACTGTGCTTCTTCCACTCTAAAAGTGCAGCTGCAGGCTACCGGTAAGCTACACTGTGTTGTCTTTGAAGTGTTTTATTTTTCTTCGGACTCATGCACGTAGGCTGAGATGGAGAGAAAAAAAGGAAGAATTGCTGCGCCCAAGTCTATAATGGCTGAAAAAACCCTTCTGTTATTATTATTATTGTTATTCTGGCATCATGGTCTCCTTCAACCTCTTAAAAAAAATCTGGCTCTTTAGCTGCTCAGTGCTCCACTATGTTCACCAGCTGGTCGCTAACTTTGTCTGTCTGCTGTTTGGCTCTGAGCAGGTAGTGTGCAGTGGGTTTTTAGAGCTATCCCACTGAAAAGCTGCTGGAAACAGTGCTCATAAGAGCAATGAGTGTAAACCAAAAAGTAAAGTTACAAGCCGTAAAATCAAAACAATGAGCTGAAAGATGCTCAGATGCTCCATGGTGCTAATTCCCTGTGTCACTGTGTTTGTCACTACCAGCAGACCAGTTCACATTTCATTTGACATTTGAGTCAAATACTGTTTAGTGCTGTGGCTCCCCTTAGCTTTTATACGTCTCATGACGAGCACTTTCCAGAAGCATATTTTATTAAATAATACCATAAGCACATTAGTCCAGTGTAACCTTCAGTCAGACAGCAACTGATCCACTCAGCTCTGTCTGCGTACTTCAGACCTTTGCTGTATTTACAGTAGATGTGACTCACTGTCTGGAGGAGTGAACTGTTTATGTAAACAGGAAGGGGCACCTGAAAAAAACAAGGCCACAGAGTGCGCCTACCCATATGTCAGAGAACAAAACAGATGTTTGTTCAGATAGCAGGAGTGAAAAGGCAGACAGACAGGAGGTGGGTGGTGGTGGTGCTGGTGAGCGGGACTGCTGCGGGCCAAGCTGATTATAAAAACAAATGAGAATCAAACCACAGCAATGAGAAAGTGTAACAGGAGACGGAAGTTGGAGGCTGCCCACACAGGTCTACTGAGAGTGCAACGTTAATGGATGTTAATGCTTTTAGTGCACAGAAACAAAAAATACCAGTCATTCCTGCAGAGGCTTTCACGCCACAAACACGTGGCCACAACACACACACTCGTTGCAGGAGACAACATATAGCTGTGTGTTCATGCCAACTGACAACAATCAGGCACTGTGATCCATCACTGCTGCACGATAGAGACCGGGGGAACGGATTTATGAGCCTCTCTGTCTACACAAGAGCTGCAATCTATCTATATGTTTCAGCTTCTCAGGACATAAAGTCTCTGTGGTGACCTCACATGACTTGGGTGACCTCTTTGTCAACCAATCAGAGTGCTGAACAGAGGACGGCATTAAACTGTGAGATTAAATATAGTATCAGAAACACACATCTGCTGTCTGCACTTCTCCCCTCTGCACACACAATGTTGCATACTGTAACTTTAATGGCACATACCATATTCTTGTTGCTGTCTCCCTCTTCCTCCCCCTCCCCCTCCTCCTCCTCCTCCTTTCTTCATCTCTCAGTTTCAGTCTTGTCCTCTATCTCCAGATCTTTCACTCTAATGCAGTCCTGCATCCTCTCTTTGGTCTCTATCTTTCTGCCCGTCTATCTATTGCCTCTCACCTCATGATGTAGTTGTGTCCATCAATGGTTGCCCCATATCCGGCCCCGCGGAGGTTTCCAGAATTCCCCACCACGGCGCAGCGCAGGCAGCGTCCCGGATCCCACGAGCCGTATGGCGACCTCCCGGGAATCACCTGCGATAGACAGCCATGATTGAATCAAGCTGACTGGATTCAAGCTGCACAGGAAATGAAATGGGACACTAGCGCTGGAACAGCAAGAGACATAAAATAACCTAACCTGCAGCTCAGACCTGATTGTAAAAATACATCCTGCTCTCAATACTGGGTTGAATTCTTCATGAAAAATACATGAGGCCCCTTCTGCCCTCGGAGAGCCAGGCTGAGGTATCGGAACATACGGCATTATGTGAAAGCACTACGCTGTATTAAGAGTCAGAATAAATAATAAAACAAAAATCCAGATGCATAAAAAAGGAATGAGCTGGGTCACTGATAAACTCTAATGTCTAATAAAGACAATCTGTTCCTCTCAGCCTTTGCCCAAGAGCGTGCGGTAATGACTTGGCTGATTTGAAAGTACCAGAGTAATGGAAAGATGAATTAATAATATAAAGTACCTGGAACAACCTCAGCAACACCTGCTGGATGCTGTGGGGTTTAAACTGGGGCTGTAACATCTAGAGAAGAAGAGGAAGAGAGACAAAAAGTATCGTTAGGACGTGTAGTTTTTCCTCTGCAGACAAATTGGATGTGACAACAGACTTTATGTTTAGTTACTTTCCAAGCGCCCATGTACGTGTGTATGCATGCACTTGCCAGCATTCATGTGCAAATAAGCAGGTGCTTGTGCCTGTGAGTGTGTGTCTGTGTGCGTTTAGGTAACAGCCATGTGTCAGACTGACAGGATGCAGTCAGACTGGGTGAGCTGTGGTCAGAGGAGCAGAGGCATCGCTGTCCACATGTCAAAAACAAGCTGGTGAAAAAAAAACAGATGGCAGTGGAGGAAGGGATGAAAAATGTCAAAAAGATAGCAAGAAGTGTGGGAGAGTCCAAACATCTTGTAAACTTTTCACTCCCACCAAGTTTATTTGCTTCTTTCAGACTACTTGTCTCTGTTTGTTTGCCATAAACTGTTTATTACACCTGAAGAGACAGTGTGCTTCAGTTTCTCTGTCTTTCCAGGCAAGTTTTCGATTACACTGTCCGTCAACGACAACAGGGAGATGTCCAAAGTACCCAGAGTTCTGCTCAGAGGGATAAACAAAAGTGACAGCAGAAATGACAACACGTCTCTCCTGTCTGGCTGAACAACCAGAATAAATAGAGGGTGAATAAAAAAGTTAGCTATGTGTTGAATATAAAGAGAGAAGGAGCAGAAAAAAAGAAGGGGAGTTAAAAGCATAGAGGTTGTAAATGGAGTCCAAGAAAGACGAAGAGGGGAAGAAGATGGAAGATTTAAGTACCTGATTATCAAAGACTTAATGCATAAGTAACATCATTAATCTAAAGTGATTAGTTTTCTGTGCAAACGAAACAAAAAACGTTAATTTAGGAATGCCTCTTCAGCTACCTTGAAAATGGCCTTAACTCAGTGCTGAATTTCATGTGTGAAAAAAGCTAAATACCATGACAGTGTTTCAGCTTGATTAGAATCCATTACAATGTTAATAAGCAAGGGCACTTAATTAAAGTGGATGTAAAAGTAAACACAGAAAAAGTCTCTGAGTTTTGTAAGGCAATTAGTAACCCTCAGTCCAAATTGTGACAAAGGCGCTGTAGGAAACACAAACCCTTTCAAAGTGGTTAGCCAAAAGTAAGTAAATAAAGTGCTACAAAGTAAGAAACCTTTCAATATAATGGCCAATATTTCCAGCTGTGCCCTCAAGGGAGAGCACGAGGGGGCCATGACCCTCCCACTGCCCCTGACCTCCACCCCTATAAAGAATTATTGGTTGCCACTGAATATTTCCAATGGGAATTATTTAGAGATGCAGACCTGACAATGGCAATATGAAGTTATTAATTGCCATTGTTGCAACAGCATTGGAAACCTGGCACTACTCCTTTTAGATGTAGAGCATCTCATAAAATTGGCTACTACCTAATTTTCAAACTCACTGACATTTATCAGGCTGGCACCACCTACTGTGAATTCAGTCCTAACAGCAACCTCCGGGGCTGAAAAATGAAGCCAATATGGATGAATCAAAAATACAGTTTCTCGAATGGCCACTTGAGGCTGGCTCCAAAAATTGAGTCAGTCCCCATAGACCAGCCCCCCGGGAAATGCACTTAACTTTGAAGCCAATTTGATATAGTGGCCAAACTGATTAATTACAACTACCAGGTCAGTCATGTGATGCCATTGGGCCCCACAAAGACTTTGTCCCACAGACTTACATCAGGGAAGAGATGTCTATAAATCAGCAAGTCATCATGACATGTTTCACCATTCAGTCTGATAACATTTTGAGAGTCTAGAAAAGATGCATGATAAATCATTTTATCTCTATTCTATCAGCTTATCAAGAAAGAGGGGGGCAAAACTGGAAGATAGCCGCTCGACTGGCGAAGTCTCTAGTGCGCCATGGGCTCAACAATGCGGAAAATCCGGGTAACTTCATACCTGAGAAGTTGAACTGAGCAACTCACAGAGGAATGAATGGACCCTAACGCTGTTTTCAGTTGTTTTTATACATCCAAGCAATAGGCCCTAATGTTACATTGCCCAACTTTACAGCAGAAATAAACATGTTTACAGCCTGGTACAAAAAACGGTTTTGGTCTCTATAGCAATCTATAGCTGTTCATGACAACTGTATGGGGGGGGTTAATACAACTCACCCATTAAAATTTTATTAAGGCTTAAAGTTACACATAAATAAGGGCGTGTTCAAAGGCTTTCATTCTGAGCCACCCTTCTCTGCTCCACAGCTCCACCCTCTTGTCTGGTTCCAAAAATCAAAGATAGAGGAGGACGAAATGCTAAACTCGAGGCTTCAAAACAGGAATTTACAAACCAATGGGTGATGTCATGATTGCTGAGTCCATTACTTTTATTCAGTCTAAGACTCAAACTCTAACTTCCACTGGAAGTGCATTAGGAAAAGATTTTTTAATGACCAGTATGAACAAGAGGAATGATTACAGCAGCAAAACCTGTTTCAGTGTTTACATGGGTACCTGTTGTTTTAAGAGAGACTTCAAAAACTGAGCCTCTACTCTTTGCTTTCTAAGGCAGACACCAGTCACTTCAGATTAGCAGAGTGGTTGTATTCTTAGAGGCATGAAATATTGTGAAGTCACATGTTTACAGTCGAGAGTAAAAATATCTTTCTGCTTTGTCTGTTCATTTAAATGCTAAGTGTCTTTTTGATTTTTTTGGATCACAATTTTGAACTGCCTCATTGTGCTATGTAAAGAGAATGATGACACACACTGGCAGTGGCTGACAAAGAGAAGTTGTCCAATCACAAAAAAAAAGGGAAATCTTGTTCCAATTTTGTTATCTGCCAAACCACACAGGCTAAGAGCATTCATGCATGTAAAAGGGAAAGCCAGCACCTGCACACACACACATTAAAAAAATCCTGCAAAACCAAAATGCACACACACAAAAGTTCCATCGAGATATTGGCAGCCACTTCATGGCTGTTCCTCTCCATAACCATCTTTTCCTTTCTGTCTTTCTCCCTCTCTCCCACACAGCAATCTTCATTTTCCCACTCTTTTGTCACCACTTCCTTTTCACCCACCATCGGCCTTAATTCGCTTTTCCCAACACAGATCTCATTCGCTTCCATTTTCATTCACACATCCTCTCCAGCACTCTCCTTGCCCTCATGTCTAATTCCTTCTCTTTAATTTCCCTTGCTCCCTCTTTGTTTCTCCTCCTCCTCTTGTCTTTCTACATCTCTCTGGGACGCCTGTGCACCACGCAGCTCATCAGTGCTGATCAGAGACTGCTAAATCTTTTCTTTTACTCCCCTTTACTCTCTCTGACTTTGTTTCTCATGCCGTTACCTCTCAGCATTTTTCTCTTTTTCTCCTTCTCTCTGTGTTTCCATCCTCCTTGATCCCTCCATCCTTTGCCTTCTTCTGCCTCTGACTCCCTGCATGATGCCAGAGCCAACTTGGCACGCAGCACCACTGTTGTTCAGGGGCCTCTAATTTTGGCAGATGTTTTTTGGCTGCCATGCCAAATGCTGTCTTGCTTCCTTCCTCTCAGCTGTCCTCTGACTCCTGAAGTATAAGCTTCCTGGCACCTACTTTCAAGTAAATACCACTTTCTTTTATCATTTACTATAAACCAATATTTTACATTGGCAGAACATCACCACTTCCGAGAGCCATTACTCCAGCTGTTCCTAAGTTTAACCTAGGCCTAATTACAACATTAACTAAGTGATGATTTATGCATTACTATATTTACAAGGGCTGTACCACACAAACAAGTTGTAACTAAACATTTCCACCCAAATTCTGCCAGGTATAACTGCTACCTCGCTAACTGAACCAAATGACAAAACATACATTAGAGAATTACAGAATTACAGAAGTAATGTGTTCAACTACGGATTAAATGTAAACTTTTGCACAATTATCACAACATACCTCAAAGTATAAAACATAATGGCAGTAACATTAGCCTATATGACCACATAACATCGGTTTGATTAACATTAGCTTAAATTATGGTGTGTAGGATTTAGTTGCATCGAGCATACTGAAAATTGCAACCAAATGAAACGTCTCCCATGTTACAAGCATGTAGGAGAACTACAGAAGCCGACGAGAAAATATAAAAAAATGCAAATTGCATACCAGTGTCTGCTTTGTCCATTCTGGGTTACTGTAGAACAACATGGCACACTTGCTCTGTAGATATAAACAGTTTATTGTAAAGTAACAAACAAATCAATGATTCTCAGTTTGAGGTGATTTTAAACTAATGAAATCATAGTTATAATTATTATATACCATTTCTGCCAATAGATGCCCCTAAATCCTACATATTGTACCTTTAATCTGATATTTCTCTCTCACTCTAAACTACATGAATACTACTAAATAACATATTTAATCATATATGAATATATAAGCGAAACAGATTCATTGTCTGATTAGTGTCATAAAGCTCTTGGACCCCTAAAACGGTTATTTGTGGAAGTTGTTACAGCTTATTACCCTAGAGTGACTTTCTCTTTACAGAGTTAATCGCTTTTGATTGAACCTTTTTATTTTACCAATTTACATATTCCATTTTAGTATATAGTACTGTAAACATTTACAAGATCGTCAAGTTTAAATGTTAAAACCCATGGAAATAGAATGAGAGTAGAACAGACATTCCCATTTAAATCAACAAAGCAGGCTGGTCAGAGCGGAAGCCATTTTTATGTGTTCCATTGACACTGCAACCATTGTAACCTTCCGTATAAACAAGCCAACATAAACATTAACTGCCTCCGAAGAACAAGTGAGAGCCTCTGCTCAGTGGACAGCTTAAAGGGAGAAGATCGCTGGGATAAACAGTGTGCAAATCAGCATATTTTCACATCTAACTTGGAGAATTAAGGGTTTATTTTGACCATACCAGAGTTGGTGATTGTTGAGACAGCGGACTGACAAGACTAACTAAGACAGTTTGGTCAGTATCATTTTCTTTCTGTCAAGTTTGAATGAAGTGTGTGTATTACGACAAGTTAACAAGGCAATTAAGCTAACGTCAGTCTTAGATCGGTCAAAGAGTCAGATTGGTGTAAATTGTATTTTTCTGTTTAATAAGGAAAATACCTGTAAGAACGGGCAAAAATAATGTTCTCAAACTGGTGAGTGTGATACATTTTGCGGCCCCACCAATGTGTGTTGTCACCAGAACCATTAACAATCGCAAGTTTCTTTGGCACTTGTCAAATATCCACAGCAAACAGTTTTATGTCCTTTCTATGCATTCTGTACCTATGATGGAACCCCATTTAGCTAAACACTGATTTGAAACCAGCTCATAGTAACTCAGAACTAAAAGGGGCAAACTCTGGTTCACAAATAGGTGCTGCAACCAAACCCTGGACTCAAATAAGCCATCTTTGGAGGCCAATGTCCAAGCCGCTATTCAATTTTTTTCCCCCTCTTTTAGCTCTCAATATCAAAAAGAAACTGCAAACATGCATAACTATTCATGGAAAATCACCTCATCAGTGAAGATTGGTGGTTGGGGATTCATAGTCTTAAATGTGAAACGGTTTCACCCAACTACAACATCACTGAAGTCCTTCTCAAGAAATCATTCTTCAAAATGTTCCTTTCATTTAATGCTTGATTCCTTCCCCTAACCCTGATGCTGCATTGCAAAATAACACATTAGGTTTGATTGAAGAGCATATACTCCAATCATGCACACACATAATCGTTTGTTTCCCTTCCTTCCTAACATTGGCTGATTAGACTCAGGATTAAAAGAAAGTCAAGTGATGCAAAAGAAAAAAAAGACTAAGCAGAGAGGTTATTCCACCATTTTGTGTGGTTACATTGAATCTCCATATTAAACCACTTTGGACTGGAGAATTTTCCTTTAGAAGAGAGAAAGCGAGTAATTGACTGGGGAGTACTTACATGGCTACTTCTCACTGTGCATCAGTGATGTCTGCCTCTAATCTCTCTGCCAGGAAACAACCTCTTATCGTGTCTTCTGATTCCCAACAGAAGGAGCCCTAACTTGGTACGGTATGTTTATTCCTCTTTAAGTCGACAGGTACCATCCCTAAAGATGGTAATGACCAGACCCAAATGGAATCTGTACATTTTTTGATAGTTTTCCGCTATGATCCAGAATGGAAAATCTGTGGAATTCTCCCAAATGTATTTTTTGCTTGTTATGTTATAGACAATATGAACTTTTTTCCAAATCTGTGGAAAATCTGCAGAGATGTTGTCAGAATTCTGTGACACAGATTCCTTGTAGGCCTGGTAATGACTTGCTGGTCTTCCTAAATGTTGTCAGGACCAGGAATTTTTCAAGATATTTCAAATTTTCCCACCAAATTCCAAGTCTAAAACCATGTTAAATATCCAAATCTTGCTAAAATTCTTAGGTCAAACCCACTGACAACTATACATCTCTGGAGTGACATGCATTCATGGCCAGCATTTGTTTGGAGGAACAGTTGTGTAAAGTATATTTGAGGGCGGCACAGTGCAGTGGTTAGCACTAATGCCTCACAGCAAGGGGGTTCTGGGTTTGAACCCACTGGCCAGCTGGGGCCCTTCTGCGTGGAGTTAGCATGGATTTTCTTTGGGTTCTCCAGCTTCCTCCCACAGTCCAAAGACATGCAGGCTAGGTTAACTAATGACTAAATTGACAACAGGTGTGGATGTGAGCATGAATGTTTGTCTGGGTCAGCTCTGTGATAGTCTGGCGACCTGTCCAGGGTGTACGCCTCTCGCCCAGTGTCAGCTGGGATAGGCTGCAGCCCCCCTGCATGACCCTGAACAGGATAAGCAGAATAAATGAATGAGTGTATTTGAATCAAGACAACATTCAAGTGCAAGACAACTCCATGAAATTGGACGGGGTGCTCTCTCCAATACAGAAAGGCATCCCTGACACAAGAACACAAGGTCGAAAACAGACATACACTGCTCTAATAGGTCTGCAGAGACTGGTATGTTTATCCTGCTTGGTACAGCCCTGTACCTTTCTTCTTTTTGTTCCCTGGTCCCTTCCTTTGTTTTCTCCAGCATGCTCCATATCCTCCCCTTCTCTTTTTCTGTCCTACTTCCTCTCTGTTTCTCTAGTTTATTTGCAAATCTGTTTTATCCCTCACTCCCCTCTTTTGTAATTTTACCACAACTATTTTCCTATCCTGAGTGTTTACCCTTTCTTTGCTTTGTTCTATGTGTAGTCTCCCCTATTCCTTCTCTGTCAAACCTCCCTCTCCACATCTTTTCTTCCTCTCATTTATTTCTCCTACTTTCTCTCTCCCACTTCATCACCTCCCTGTTGCAGTGTGACCTAATGGCTTGGCAGCTGTTGGCCTGTGTTTGCAGTTTTCTGCCATTTCAGAGCTGGACTGAGGCTACAGCTCTGAAACAGGACTCTAAACCGGCCACTGAAGGACACTGTACAACACTAGAGATAATACTGGAAACACATTTACACTTTGATTCAAGTGGGAATACACAGACAAATAGGTATACAGCCAAAGAGACACACCCACAAAGACCAATACACACACGCACGCACGCACGCACGCACGCACGCACGCACGCACGCACACACACACACACACACACAGAGAAGCGGCGTTAATCTGAGTTTTCCTGTCTCTCTCTGAAGACATATTAATTTCAGTTTGTCAGACATTACTCAGTAGCAGTTTAAGCCCAGTGACCAAACATGTAATGTTCCACCCTGATACATGACTGGCAGGGATGCATGAGGAGCATGTAGTACTTGTAAGAGGGGATTGGTTGGCTCAATGACGAGGGAGGATGAGGAGGATGGAGAGAGATCTGCGATTATGATGTATTACTGACCCCCCCTCCGTGCAATACAAACAAATGGAAAGTGTTAAATGGTGCTGCATGCACTTAAAAAGAATACTAAAATGTCATTGCTGAAATGATAATATTGTGCATAATCCATCTTACTGGTGTGTTTTTAATGCATATCAATGAAGGTAGGGATATTGAATCATAAAACTGTTTGCAGGTTGACTCTAAGTCATCTATACTAATGTACTGCAAAGTGTCCTGTAAATGTTCATTTTGGGAGTTTTATTCCAAACAGAGCGATAAAACCACTTAAACAAAATTAGTATTTAATGTTAATTTAATGCCCCCATGACTTCTAGTAGTGGTATCAAAACAGACACAGTGGGGGTCCCGACCCGGGGACTCTTAGATATAACGGCTGAAGGCTAAACAAAGACTGCACCCATTTTTATCAGGATTATTACTGTATGCCATCAGAACATTTGTAACGGCTCATTCTAAGGTAACATAAACACAAAGATTCTTAATTTTCAAGTGAATGTACACTCACAAAAATATAGTTATAGTATTATATTCCATTTCTGCCAGTATATGCCACTACACACTACAAATCCTACACACTGGACCCTTTAATAGGCACATGTCCTCAGTTGAGAGACTAAATAATACTTTTACACATTACTGTAACTGAACATCTATGGCTGTAACTATATCAGATATGCTCAGACAAACCAAGTGACAAACTTAATACAAAACTTTACCAAACATGGATACAAAGTGTTAGGTTGCATTGTACTCTGTGTGCTTGTGTTGTTGATGAATCAAGACGTCCTTACCTTAAAGGAATAGTTCAGTATGTTGGGAAATTTTCACTTTCACTTTCTTTTTAAGAGAGTCAGATGATCAGATAAAGAGAATTGTGTTTGTTAAGACTCCACTAGCTCAGTGTAGCTTTGTATAAAGACCGGAAGCAGGGTGAAAAACAAGGCTGCTTCTGTCCAACCCTAACCCTAAATTTGCCTTCCAGCACCACTAAAGCTTACTAATTCACACATTATATTTCATTAGTTCTGTGTAAACCCATAGACTAAACATGAAGATAAACAATGAGTCTACCCTTCTTCCCACTGTACATAAGTAAAGCCAAAAAATCACAGGTACAGGCACTGCCATCTTGCAGGTGACTAATGATGCCACTGGAGCCAGAATCTGTGCAGTAGTGATCGGGGGATGGGGCCACAACATTGAGGTTCTGCCTATACACCCCTTAAAGATACATCAGCATGATAAGAATTACTTAAAATCAAATCATCTTTGGTAAAATAATTACTGTGTACTTTGATGTTTTAGTCTGGCCCCATATCTCAGCCGCTGACATGGAGGAGGTGGGGTTAACGACCTATACTGCAGCCAGCCAGCAGGGGGCGATCAAGTTGTTATGGCATCACATTTGAGGAGCTGTCACGGCATTCATCACTCCATTATACATGGAAATACAAAAAGAAAAAGTTTTAATGTTAAGTGTCATTTATAGGGATGCAACGATTTATCGGCTGGACATTAGGATCGGCTGATATTCGCCTTGTTGACTGCCATCAGCCTATCAGCAAATAAGATGACATTCACCAGAGGCAGGGGCAGATGTTTTTTCCACTGTGCGTGCTAAAAAGCAGGGCTCCAGACTAATGGTCACAAACTTTAATTTAGTAAGCAGGTCGAAGAAGAATACAATGACTGGCAAATAGGCTCTGTGATCTCACCATTGTGTCGCGAGATGGCTTGTAGCAGCCAGCTTCCAGTCCACCCGCTGACAACAGAAAACACGTGTGACAAGCAGAGATCTTCCCGTTTGGGAAGAAAGGACGCAGTAAACTCATTAAAGTCACGTCAGAGGACGCAGCCTGTTTTTTTCCCTGTTAAGCTACATTGTGGAGAACAGATCTCTGTTAAAATCAGCAGCATTAGAGCTAGTTAACATTAGCTCTGAGCAGCCAGTGACAGCAGCTCACAGAGAATGGCTCAAGGTAACATTGTCGTGCATTCTAAGTCTATTCAGAAGAAATGAGTATTAGACAAAAGTAAATTATAACATTCTCACGATATGTTCAATGTAATCTAAAAACTTTAATAAATCCAGCTGTTTGAGGGAGCAATTTATGGCTATGTTTTTTGCAATATAATGGAATTATGATATATAGAGTAAAAAAGCTTTTGAAGCAGTTATTTGTTTTTTAAGAAAGATGTTTTTCATGGGAAAGGTTATATTAAAGGATAAATGTGTATGATTGAATTTGTCATTCTAAAATAGTGTAATGAAGGGCTGAATTACTTCAAAGCAGTTCAATATCATTTGTCGGCCAAATTGTTATATTAAACATCATAATCTTTGCATCTGTAGTTATTTAGTGAGCTTTAGAGTTGCTGGTAGGCAGGTTTTGTTATCTTCAGACAGAGCCAGGCTAGCCTTTTCTCCCTGTTTCCAGTCTTTATGCTAAACTAAGATAACTGGCTGCTGGCTGTAACTTCATATTTACTGTACAGACATGAGAGTGGTATCAATGTTCTCATCTCTGGGACAAAACTGAATAAGTCTATTTTCCAAAATGATGAACTGTTCCTTCAGCCTCATACCACTGAAGGTGTAAATGATCTTCAACAGATAAATTATTACCCAAACTCTTGCAAAAGACAAATTTATAAACTTAATATTCACAATATTTGTCAGTACACTCAATGTATTAATTGTGTTACAACTCTAGCATATCAAATTAAATTGTTACTTACCACCCACCAGTAGTAGACATCAGATGGCAGCTGGATGTTGTCTCTGGTCCACACAGGTGAGATATCCGGGTCGTAGTTCTCATCGAACCAATCAGAAACGCCGGGGTCTCCAACACAGCGTGGGCAGGCACACGTCTTCTGCTGTGGGGTGTCAGGTGGTGAAAGCCTGTGTGCGCCCACATAGCTCGGCACTAACTTCACCCGCCTCGACTCCTCCCACCCAGGCGGCTCCAGGTAGTTGAAGCCAACACCCCCACGGAGCGACACAGAGAAGAACAGCGAGGTGAGAAAGACTAGAACCAGCGAGCCGAGCAGAACCCAGAGCCTGCGGGAACATCTCACCCTGCCTCCTTTCTCCACCCCGGCTCCTCCCCCAGTACTACCTCCACCTCCTGCCGCCACGACCGTCCCTCCGCTCAGCCACGGCCTGAGCTCGGACAGTCTGGGAGCTCCCCTGGTTGAACCCCCGCCCCAGGACCCCCAACCCCAGCGCCTGTCCCGGTGCAGGGTGGAGGACGGGATGCGGCCCCCCCACGGCCATGCCCCCACCCCTAGGCCTGCCACTGTCCCCAGCCCACCACCACCTCCTGAGCTGCCGCCTCCACGCAACGACCACCAAGGCCTGGTCAGCGTGACTGGGACGACCCCCTGACTAACACTTTGGACCACAGGATCACCCACTGTATCAGACTAGTAAAAACACACACACACACACACACACACTCTGATGGAGGACAGTGTGTCAGAGTCAATTTGTCTCACAGTCAAGCTGTGCGCTCAGCGATGCTCCTACGCTTTCTCTCTGTCTCCCGCTGGATTCTCTCCCTCTCTCTTTACAGCTATGTGCTCGTCTCACACACAGAAATGTCTCCACAAACACACACACACACTGGAGTCGCAGCTGAATTACACACAGCTGTAGCCTGACTGCTTCCTTTGCTTTCAATGAGAGGTGATCTCTCCTTCAGCCTTGATCACAGTCTCTGCTCTTTCCACCTTTCTAAGCTTTCTTCATTCCCTCCCTCTTTAGTTTTTTAACTTTCCCTTGTCTGGCTTCTACTGTCTTTACGTCCACCTCTCTCTTTTCCCTCCCTCTTTTTTTTCTTTGAATTAACTGCAATGTCCATCTTCAGTGAAATCCAGCACACAGCATGGATGGATGCAGCAGGTCCTTCTCGTTCTCTCTGCCATCTGTGTGAATGCTGAGCTCGGCTCCAGCGCTCCGCTTTCTCTCTTTCTCTGTCTCTCTCGTTGCACTGAAGCGACGTAGCCAAAGAAAGCTGGCAGACTAGTTGAGAGCAGCGGAGAGAGGGAGGGAAGATTGGAGGAGGAGGAGAGGGAGGAGGAGCGGTAGAAGGGAGGAGGTCTGGCCTGAAGGGTGCTCCATCACGTCTCTAGCCATCCTAGACCAAAAAAAACCCTCTTTTCCTCTTTTTTCTCCTTAGCTGCTTGGTTCCTCTGCCGTTTTCTCAGTATTCACTCTTCTGCTTTTTTACTCGCTGTTTTGCTTTTCTCTCGAGGTTCACCTCGCCTAGTCTCTCTCCATCTCAAGGTCTTTCCTCTCCTCTTTCACCCCTTTCAGTCCATTGTCTTTGTCTGCCTGTTTCACTGAGGCTCTGAGAGCTACTTGGTGAATAGCAGTTGTGTCGAGTTTAAAGCACCCCTCTGATGCCGTTCCTCTGCACACTTTCCTCAGACGCAAAGTTTGAAAAAGTTGGAATAAAAAGTTTCAATTCTTTCTGATGAATGATGAAATCTTAATGAGATGAAAAACGTTGTCTATAAGAGTAGCAGGAGACTTCATGACGCTGTGCAGCATTTGCCACCATCACCTTCTAGATGTCAGTTCTGTAGTTGAGGGGTTCTGCCAAGCTTGGCTGATGTCGTATCTAAAATCACAACAAAAAGTCCAACAACTAATCGAGAAGTCCTTTCCCTGCTCCACTCTGTACCCAAAGAAATAAAAAAAACCCAACAAACTAACACAAAGATAAAAGCAAAAATAACTTTCTGAGAAGTAATCAAAGCATCACAAGCAGATTGTCTGATGTTCTTCCAATGGTAAGATTTTTATGACGACGGTTCACCCGGGGATGAAGCTGCACCAAGGAAAGGCAAAAGTGATGGATGGAGTGATGTGCCGAGGCTGCGATGGAAAAAAAGACAAAACCAATCAGCCCCAAATCTCATCTTCTCTCCAGCTGGCTTTGCGAGGATGACGAGAGGAAGGGTGGGGGCAGCGCCTGTCCTGCAGCTCAGTGTCTGTGTGAGTGTGTGTGTGTGCACGTCTTTGTGCCAGTGATTTAATATGTGTATGGTGTTAAGCTAGGGCCGCACACCGTCTGCCAGTTGCACTAATTTAATTGTGTTCTACAGCTGTGCCGGTGTGTGTGTGTGTGTGTGTGTGTGTTTGTGCACGCCCTTATGGCTGGCAGCGTAAGTTTCATGAGGCTGGTGAGCTTAAGGTGACTGCTGCTTCACTCTAATCGGCTGTACTGTAATCCCAGGGTAAGACCCCTGCAGTGCCCACTTTATGCCAGCTGTCTGCCCTGCCCATGTTCATCTGATGCCATATAAACACCTGCTTAACTCACCTGCACACACACACAGACACACACACACACACTGTTGTCTTTCTTTTGCAAAAACAAGTGCTTTTGTTGTGTGTGTGTGTTTCTGTGCAACCCCTAAGGCACAAACCACTGTTTCCAGTAAAGTTAGAAAGTTTTTTATGTCATGATCAAATGTTTGTGTGTGCGTGAGTGTGTGTGTGTGTGTGTGTGTGTGTGTGTGTGTGTGTGTGTGTATGTGTTGTTCAGGGATTTCTGGCCCAAAGTCTGGCTTCCTGTTCTGTGGCAAACCTGCAGAGACAGAGAAAGAGATAAAAGACGGATTGTCATTTACTGCCATTAGCCTCATTGACCATATTGACATTTTTAATCCTCCCCTCTTTTCTCTCTTTGATCCTTTTCCTCTCTTCTCCCATTCTCGTTTCCTCTTCTCTCGCCTCATCCTAACCTGCCTCATCTCAAACTGCTTCTGTTCTTACTTCTCTCCAGCAGCCCTGTTTCTGCTGTTTCACTTGCATCTGATCTTTTTACACATCTCTCATCCTTCTCCTCCTCCTCACTCCTCTCGCTCAGCTTGTTTTTGACTGTGTCCATCACAGTGACAAGGGCAAACATGCAACAAACTTGTGCTCCGTCCTGTTTGCGTGTCCGCTGATTGGTACTGAAGAAATTTCAAAATGTCACTATACTGAATTGGAAATGCTGAAGCAGACTGACAGGATACAGATTGAAAGAGTCGGGGCAGAATACTAAGCAGAGAAACAGACCTCCTCTCAGATATGGGAGGCTGCTGTGTTTACTGCCGCTGTACCAGATGATCACACATCTGTGGGGGATAAGCCCACTACAACTTGCCATCAGGTTGCAAAATTTAGCATCACAGCAATTTTTTTCAATGTAGCAAGGTATTTATTGAGACTAGAGATGTAAATGAGCTTAGCTGAAGTTAATCTGATGTCTGACTTATTAAGTCCTGCTTATTAAGATCTAATGCCGGCAGCTGTTTTAACGCGTGTTGAACGAAGAGTGTTTTCTGCTGCTAAACTTGGAATATTGGTGGTGGAAAAAATCTCTTTTGGACTACAAGTGTGTATTCATCCTGCAAGAAGAAGGCTGAATGTGAGGAAATGTGACTTAAATAGCCAAATGTCATCAGCTCAACAAAAAGGTCAGTGACTGAATAAGATGTTAAAAATCAATGTGGAAACTTTTGGTAAAACTTTTAGACTCCTTTGACTAGATTGTTGCACTAAACAGAACAAATTACAGAACAGGCCAACTCAATAAGTACCACTGGCTGATTAAATCACCACACTGGACTCAACCTAATATAAGCCATTTAAAGTCTGGAAGAATACAAATTAAAGCAGGACATCACTGAGGAAAACAGAGAGGTAGCCAATATCATGTGAAGATTTGTTTTCTATTGCTGCTCCTCTGTTTTGTGTGCCAATTTAAAGTAACTTTGCATCTAGAAATGTGCTGCATTATTCTTTATTGCTGTCATCAAATGACGCATTTTGTCTGAACTATAAAAGGAACTGTGTAGGTTGTCAAGGGATCTGTTAGCGGAAATGGAATATAATCACCCGAAACTGAGAATCATGTCTTCCTTAGCTTACAATGAGCTCTTCATATTTTCATCGGGAGCAGGTCCTCTTCCCTGGAGTCTGCCAAAATTTCAGCTGCCATGTTTTTACTGTAGCCCAGAACGGACAAACCAAACACTGGCTCTGAGGAGGGCCTTTCATGTTTTTACGCTACCTGACAGCTAATGTAGGTCCTACTCAAGCAGCAACCTCCTGGGTTGGAAAATGAGGCCAATAGTTAAGTGCCGAAAGCTGCAAGTCCCTCTGATGGCCACTTGAGGCTGGCGCCAAGAGTAAATTAATCCCCATAGACCTCCATGTTAAAATGCCCATCTTAAAGCAAAAATAAACATTTTAATAGCCTAATAGAAAAAAAAAAAAACAGGTTTGGTCTCTATAGCTAATTTCAACATTCATGACAACCGTGGAGGGGTACATTTTTAGATTTTATAATTTTTTTCAAGTCTTTTCAGTTACAGGTGGGTTAAGTTCATTGACAAGTTGCTCCCACGGTGACAGCGTTGGGGAGGTAGGGTGACCATGGCATAACTCAAGATTCACAGAGTATAGACGTAGCTGTAGCTGTTGCTATTTTAGTGTCTTTTCAATTTATGGAAGTTTTAGTCACCTAATTAAATCTTGTTCAGCTTTTGGGTGTACTAAAAATTTGTTTTAATGGTTTTAAGCCTCTTTTTGCAAGCAAAAATTAGCATTAGTATTTTCACAGTTAACCATAGCTGTAAATGTACGGTGCTAAATAAACTAGGAGCCTGCGTTAGGGTTATCTCCAAACTGTCATCCAAATATGGTCACTTCTGACTCCAAACATCCAAGATGGCGGCAGTCAAAATGCCAAATTCGACGCCTCAAAACGGGAGTCCAGGAACCAATGGGTGATGTCACAGTGACTTTTTCATTTACGGTCCATGATTTTACTACATGTTTGGAAAGTAAAGGGTGGGGGCTGGGGTATTTAGTTGGTTGCAATCTACAACATCAACACTAGATGTCACTAAATGAGGAGCTGAGGGGAGTGATTAGTCAACTGGTAAAAAAAGAAATCCCGATAACCTAATTTCAGCTTGTGAGGATGTGTTGCTTAGTCTTTTTTTTATAGTAAATTGATATATTTTTGGTTTTGGAATGTTGATCGAGAAACCATTTTGATGAAATCTTCAGCTTTAGCAAATTTGCATGGACATTATTTCAATATTTTGTGACATGCAATAGAGTAAACAATGAGTCAATTAATTGACAAAATAATCGGCAAATTAACAGATGATGAAACTAGTTGATGATGAAATTGTTAGAACCCTACTTTTTAGACTTGTCTCAAAATCTTCCCCATTGCCTCTATTTTACCAGAGCAAAGCCTCGGTGCGGTCCTTTGTCCTGACACATACCCAACCTCAGTTATTTTTGACAGCAACCTCTCGTTCGAACACCACGTCAATCAAATCACCAGAACTGCCCACCTAAAAACATAGCTCCTCTCCTATCGCTTATCACTCTCGCAATCTGCAGCAGAAACTCTGATTCATGCCTCCATCACATCCAGAATTACTACTACAACAGCATTCTGTATGGTACATCATTTAAAGTCCTAAATAAACTCCAGTCCACTCAGAACTCACATCACCCTTGTCCTCTAGAGCCTCCACTGGCTCCCTGTCCCACAGTACATCCAAATCAAAGTCCCTCTCTTCACTCACAAAGCCCTCCATAACCAGACCCCCTCCTACCTCACCAACCTGCTCCACCACCACACTCCTTCCCTCAGCCTCCCAACTTTGATGTCAATTTCCTGTCTCCACCACTCAGGACCAGGCACCAGACCTGGGGTGATAGAGCCTTCTCCACAGCTGCCAACTCCCTCTGGAACTCGCTCCCCAAACACATGCAGGACTGTACCAACCTCACCCAGTTCAAATCACTAATCAAAACTCACCCTTTAAATACCACTTTCAACGCATGATTAATGTTGTGTGTTGTATATTTTTAGTGGTGCCTGTTTTAATGATTGTTTTAACTTATGTAAAGTGTCTTTCAGTACCATGAGAAGTGCTCTATGAATAAATGTATTTGTTAAGTAGCAAAAGCTTATTGGCGCTAAAAAATAAAGAGCCTCAACTCCTTAGTAAGTCCTTAGTTGTTCTCAGTCTACTAGTTGTGTACTGGAATGTCCTTCTCTTGTTCCCCATCCACCTATGAGGAGCGCATTACATTACGAAGACAGTCTGCCTCTTCCTGCTATACCAAGTAATCCACCCTGCCAGCAATGAACGATTATTTTCCACCGCTCTATTTTTGATGCATCGCCATGGCAGCCAGCAAGCGATGCAGGGTTGTTACGGCAACACAAACCACAGAGTCCCCAACCTTGACCCATCTAATCCATGCTAGAGAATCGGGACAGACTCTGCTTTCCTCCAGTTGACATATTTCTTTATGTTCTATTTCCATATTAGCTGTATATATCATGCCCTCAGTGACAGAGTTCCACATATTCACACCTGGAGCCACAGTCCTGGTGGTTTTTCATAACTTTGCTGCTGTCACTGGATGCCATCTGCGTGTAAAAGTGCACTGACAAACTGCAGCCAGATGCACACAAACACAAACATATTAAGAGCTGACAGAGCCTGTGACATTACTACAGCCACAGTTCTAACGAGCTGCAGGTTCACAATATGGGCTTAAAGGGACAGTTCACCCCAAAATCAAAAATACAGAGTTTTCCTCTTACCTGTAGTGCTATTTATCAATCCAGATTGTTTCGGTGTGTATTGCAGAGCGTTGGAGATATTGGCCGTAGATATCAGCCATAGATTACTGTCAGTAATCTATCTTTCCTGAGCTGTAATGTTAGCTCTCTCAGTGGTGCTAGGTGAGCTAGCAGTAGATGCCTCTTCCTTCTGCACAGTAGTACCATCGGTGGGAGGAGTTCAGTAAAAAGAAAACAGGTCCTACATGAAACTGCTCACAATAAGGTCTGTGGATTATCTTGAGTAACCGGGTCATGATTTCAAGAAAGAGACATTGTTGTTGATTTTTTTCAGATGTGTTTTTTTAGCGCTGTGAGCACCACAAGCTGAGTGCCATCTAGTTCCATTATATCAGAGAGAAGGCAGACATCTCTACGGCCAGTATCTCCACAGGGTTCCTATTGCTTAAGGGAAGTGGGATACAAGCCTTTTTTAAGACTTTTTACTGCAACTAGCGATGAAATTTAAGACTAATTTTACAAAAACAAAATTTAGACCAAAAAAAGAAAGAAATTAAAAAATACATCAACCAACATCAATAACTTAAGGTTAGGGAGAACTTTGCTCAAATATTTATTGTTACATAAAACATTACTTTTTGGTGATGTTAAAGCAAGAGGCAGTTAGTATTTCTATATTAATTATTTCAAGATTTTAAAATGCAAAGTAAATATAAATATGCCAATTAAGGCCTTACTTTTATAATAACAATTTTGATGCCTTTTAATACTTTTAAAGGATCTACAGTAAAGCTGCTCCAACACTCAGAAACTCACACCAAAACAATATAGATTAATAAACAGCACTACAGGTAAGAGGAAAAATATGTATTTTTGATTTTGGTGTGATCTGTCTCTTTATGTGTTTGGTTTCTCTGCCAGTTACACTTGTTACACTCCAATGGTTCATTTTCAGATTCTGTATAATGGCTTGTTAGCATTCCTTCTATTTGTCACTAAAGCCAAGGGATACAATTAATTTGAGCATGATGCTCGCCTCTGCCCCTTTGGTTTTAATAAGAAATGCTCCCAATGCAACTGAGAGCATTCTTTATTGAATTTGTGATTCATTTTTGAAGAAAGCGAATGACAAATGCAGTTAATTGTTGACTATGGCAGCCGTTAATGGAAACAGCTGTCAGCATTTTCCACTGTATTTCCCACTGATATCCATAACATCCTTTAGAGTCCACATAGCTGTCAATTAAATCTTCTGTTAAATGATTCATCGCATCACTGAACAAGTTTCTACGCACGGCTCATTGCAAGAAAACTGAGTTAATCTATGTTGCATCAGTGGTGGCAGAGTCCTACACATGCTGCAGCTCAAATGTTTTTCATCAGCTCAGACACATCACCTGTCTAGGTGTTAATACATTTATACCATGGGAGCAGCTTTCAGTATGTGTATCTGGCATGTGTGTTTTGTATTCTGCCCAGTTTTTGTACACTGTTCTGCCTCCTGAATGGTAACATTTCTCTTGCATTGATTTCAGTCCAACTTTAACAGGAGCTCGCCACTTTAAACTGTCAATCACCTCCCCCACATTCCCTACCTTCGCTCTCTCCATTTTCCGCTTTAAGCATACCTATTGTCCTGTCATATTCCTGGGAGTTTGATGCCATCACATTTTTTACAGCTAGTAATTATCATCCAATACCCTCCTGCCGGCCTCCTTGCTGTAACAATGGCTCTTAACAGGTGCCGGAAAATTTCAATCTTTCTTCTCTGCCTCCTGTTGAGTGCTCTCGTCTGTGACGCCCTCGCTCTGCTCAGTCTCACCTCCTCTCTTCGTTCTGGAGGTGAGGGTGTCTAATGACTGAACAAAACAAACTCAAGTACAAATCTACCCCAATGCATCCGGCTTTCAGGCACTCGTTGGTCTAAAGCCCAGGCCACATGCTCCACAGTGTGCCTGTGTGTGCCAGACAGTTCTGGCACTCCCAGTAGCAGTTTTACTCCACATTTCTGTGCACTGCTGCAGAACAGCGAGTACCAGCAATATTATTATTGACAGTGAAAACCTGCCCTGGGGAGACTGACAGTTCTGCTCCAGGTCTGCAGTCCGTGAACAGATGATAAATAAGTGTTCTGTAAAGGTTATCCTCACTTAATAAACATTTTCTTATAGGGAGGGGTGATTATATCAACACAGAATATGCCCCCCACCATTTAAAGGATAAGTCTTATAATATAAGTCTAATATTTTAGACTTAAGCACTGCCAACACATCCCATGAAAGGATGAAAACCAACATGAATTGATCCTTTTAACACATATTGTCTGTATTGCCAAAACATGACATAGATTATTTCTCTGTGCCACAGAGCTCCATTGTTGTCCAACAAGACAAAGGCTGCGTTCAGTGCTGCATGAAAAAATCACAGCCCTCTTATTCATTTGAACGAGGCCAGTCCGGTGGTGCAGTGGGGGTACCGGCAAATATTTTCCTTTTTTCTCCTACCAGCCAAAGTCATGCCCATAAAGTGAGCTGCTGGCTCTACATGAAGCTAAGTATGAGTGATTGTGTAACTACAGTACTACAGTATAATTATGATAATAATAATGAGAAGAATGTGCTTTATTGTCCCTGGATGAAAATATTTTTCACCCTGTTGTTATACACATTTAACACACACAGGCACATGCATCAAATGTGGAGAGATGGCAGAATGATGGGTCATCACAGCACAGCGCCATGTAGAGTTAGAGGTTCTGTAACTTGCTCAAGGGCACCTTGACAGTGCTCATGAGGTGAACTCTCGCACAATCAAACGTGACTTTAGAATAAGAGTAAGAAAACAACCTGAGAGTGTTTGCACTACTTTTTACAGAAAATTAGCGAAGAAAAAAAGTGTACATATTACAACCTGATCTGAGGGTGAGTTGATTCTAAGTTGATCACATTTGATGTAGCATTAAAATGCTCTGAAACCTGCGAGACAGCTGGTGGTCAGCAGGGTTTGGAACGTAAATACTGAACTTTTAAGACTTGCGATTTGAAAATGGTGTGGCCAGGATGAACATTCAAGCAGATAGGGGGATGTGAAAAACACTTAGGGTGCTTTCACACTTGCCCTGTTTGGTTTGATTCAATCGAACTCAAGGTCGTTTGCCCCCCACAGCAATCGCACTCAGGTGCACACCAAAACAACCAGACCGAGACCTTCTTGAAGAGGTGGTCTCGGTCCAGTTACAAACAAACTATGGCACAGTTCATTTGTGGTGAGAACGTGTTCCGACCTAGATCTGAACCAAATGCAGTTGCATTACGCATTGTTTGGGTTTAACATGAGCATGTTACAGTCCTGGAGGATTATTAATGTGCGCCTCCTCCTGTACTGCCTTAATATGCGTATTTGGTGCATCCAATGCGTCGAAACATTGTTTTCTACTTGGAGCAGCGCCTTGTTTTCAAACTGTATAGTTTGCCTAAAATGAACACTAGTACACAATGACCAGCGCTAACATCAACCCAGGTAGTTGTTCCTCCATTGTGACATCAGAAAGTGTGGCCTTTATCTGGCAAGTGTACTCTTCTTCAATGTTTTGTTTACTTCCTGGATTTTTCCCGCATGGAAAAACCAATCAAGAGCAGCTTTCTCATGCAAGGCATTTGATCTGTTCCGCTTATAAATGCTGCTGTGAAAACACAAAACAACTACTGCAACTTTGTAACAAAATTAGAAGATTCAGACCAGAGCAAGCAAACTCTAGGTCTGAAAGCACCCTTAAGGGGTGCCCCAGTAGCTCACCAGATAATATTAAGCCCTGCTCATCTTTCCTCACCCTATCAAAGCCCTTTTCCACTGCACAAAAAAACACTAACACCTGCTAACATCTGGCTTTATAATGTTATGGGAAAGGTTACAACTGGCATTCACACCCTGGTCAAATGACTCTGCAGTAGTCACCAGTATATATCGTCTTTGGCTCTGATCGGCAGTGATAAGAACACCTGGGTAAACACACTAATTTTAGCCCCTTTACCTGTGAGGTGCAATGACGCACCACCACAAAATAACATCCATCTCCATCCAAGGAGCACTCAAATATCAATCCAAATTAGTCTGCATTGAGTTTGAAAGACAAAATGAATATGTATGAGATATATAAAAAGAATTTACCACTGTTAAGTTTTTACAGGCCCCCATGCTGCTTTCTACTGTTTATTCACCTATTTTCCAGCCTGTCTATGACTTCAAATGTGACACACCAAAAAATAAATAAAATCAAATTAAAAAAAAAAAATACACACACACTAAAAGGCATACTCGTCTGCTGCAGAGCCATGTACATAGCTCCTGTCTACTGGCAATGGGAAGGGAGTCATACACACGCCAATTTTGGTGGAAAAGGGGTAAAATGAAGCAGTAAAATGCAAAAAAAATAAATAAAAATCTTGAAAAACACTTCTCATACTGCACATGACAGGTAAATCTGGCAGAATGACCTTAAGAACAATCACGATAAATCAGGACTTTGCTGATGATTGTGGTGAGGGAGGAATCAGGCCCAAAATTGCCCTGAGTCACGTGCAGTGTGTGCCTGGCTTTAGTCATGTCAGTGCTGGCTGTGTTATGCCATTCTGCGATAATTTCCTGTAAAGAAGTACTCCAAAAACAGCTTGTTCTTCCTGGCTGTCACCCACCATGTTTGTTCACTATAAAGTCACATTTGAGAGTCAGGACTCTGGTTGTTCGTGAATAGAGTCTGTTAGTTCATGGTGTGCTGTTTGGGTCAAATTGTTGCTCTCCACATATAATAGGAACAGAATTGTTAAATATATGATGACATGTCATTATGTGTGGGGTCTCTCACATTTTCAACATCGATTAAGATTTGAAAAATCTTTTTGTGTGGGCCTACAGTCACTAGTTCCTGTTCTTACTCGTCTGGAGATGCACAGTGACCGACAAAGCAATTAGCTTCTTCAGCCAGCCTGCATGTCTGGGTGCATATATCCATGCATATATCTTTCAGGTTTAATTACCATCTTTAATTACTTTAATTACTCGCCTTAACTGTTGCTGTCACTAAGCACGTTGTTGCCAGCCTTCCATTAGCCTGCGTGGGCGAGTCAAATCTTGTTCTCAGTCAACCCGCGTCTTATTTTTCTCCATCTTCTGCCTCACTTTCTCTCATCATCACAGTTTAAAATAAGGCGTCAGCAAAATTCCGCAGTGGAAACATCTGTTATTAGCAGCTGTTATCATGCTACAGACCATTTTCAATTACTTTTCCCAATCACCCTCCCATAATCTACTCTCCCACCTCCCACCGCTTCCTCTATCTGCTGAAGTAACCATTTGTTTCTGATTATTTCCTAGTCCCCTCATTCATCCCCATCTCCTCCAGTCATCACTATAACTAGAGTGTGTTTATGACGATGAAAGATTGATGCCGACATTACAGGTGCATAGCTCCCACTGTGAGACATCCCCCACCACACACGTCTTCATTCCTCCCATCTTGCTCCCTCTCTGCCGTCCATCCTTGCAGTAGAAGCATCTGTCCGTAGCAGTTGATCTTATTGATTTTCAAAAGGTTCAAACAGGTTCTAATAATTTTCCATCACTTCTCTCTTTGCCTTCCTCTAGTTTTTTCCTTGACCTTGCTGTCTCTTTCAGTGTTTTTCACTGTTCCCCTCCATCACCCCCTCTCTCTCTCTTTCCATTTCAATCTCAGCTGCAGATGACGTGAGTCAGACAATAAAATGCGGCCATTCTGGTTGTAACACATGCCCGATATATACCTCCACTCCCCCCTCACCCATCCTCCTCCTGCTTTGTCTCTTTTTACACTTGATTCCTGGCTGTGTGCAGCATTTGGTAATAACAGTGCTTTACTGTAATTTCACAAACCAGAGGCCACCTTCACCATCAACATAAATTACAGATGCAGGTTTCAATGGACAGTTCCTGATCTATATTTTGTAGTGCAATCCTCCCTTCTTTACCCTGCCTGCACTTAGAGAGAAGCTGGTGGCATATTGAAACTTTGCCTGTTTCCTTTACATCTACACAATATCAAAGCTAGCACAAGTTGATGCACTTGTTTTTTTAAGCTTTGAGTGAGTAGATGGGTTTATGTTTGTATGTAGAGGCACTTTATCATGACATTCATTGGTGTTCTTATACTTTAATACTGCTTTGGTACCTTACAATACTTGTCTCAATGTATTTTGTTTTAATGTCCTTTAAATCTGTGTTGCTGTGAGGTCTTGGTTTAAAAATAATGAATTTCCCATCTGTGCAACAAATTTACCCTTGGGCACTAATAAAGAAACCTTGAACCTCGTCTGTGAGAACTCTACCTGTGCACTCTCCTTGTCCACCCTCACTAAAGCTAAAATCATTTACAGTGTAAGGATGATGCCACTGCTGCTGCTGTTTTATGCTTTTGTAAGGTAATTACCCCTTCTCTATTCTCTTTTCCTATTACAGTGCACACAGAGGCTCTGCAGCCTCAAGTCTGAATGATACGCAAACACTTGACCTTGGCCTTGTATGTAGAGATAGAGTTGGTCATTTCTTTGTTTGCTGGTTTAGAGAACTGACATCACTGAGCCATATTTGCACCAAGAATATTTATTTCTTTAAAGTCATCTGGGGTTGGGTGATATTAAAATTCCTGACGATACTGCTTTAAGAAAAACAACGAAATACTAAATTATTGTTAGAAAAAAAAAACTGAAGAGAGCGATGCACATAGATATAAACATCTATGGACTAAGGTGAACATGTTGAAATACCAATAAAGGCCCTGACGCACCAAGCTGATGGTCAGCCGCCGGCAAGCATCTGTCGCCCTAGTCTTTGCGGTGTGTCCCGAACTGTTGGTCCATAGCCCTTGTCATTCTTTCATTCAAGTTCTCTGGCGCTCCCTTTTTGATTGGTTAAAGGCCTAAGAATTGCCACATGGTGCACTTGAATTCTTTTTGCTAACAAAAGTGGACATCTTTTCTGCTGCACTTCAGCAGCAACTCTGCGTTAATATAGCTGACACGCTAGAACAGCATGGGCTAATGTTACATGGGTAATTAACACAGCGTTACACATATGCTAGCACGTTGTTTCATATTTTTGACATGCTACAAGAATGTGGTGAAACACAGAGAAAGCAAGAGAAAAAGAGAGAGACTAACTATTGAAGAAAATTTATAACAGTGTTGGATAACTGAATATTGTTCTAGTATCATGGACACGTGAGGACCATTATCGTGGCAAACCAATATCATGTTAAACCATCAACTGCAAAAAATGGACGAAGCTACTATGACTTCACCCATTGGTTTGTGGACTCTTGTTCCAAAGCCTCAACTTCGCCATCTTAGCTTCTTGGAGCCAGACGCGATCATATTTGGGAGAGAGGTTGGTGCTGTGGAGGCGCAAGGGGTGGATATGACTGAGAAGCCGAGGATACTATCAGCAGACAGCCTGTCACTTAAAGCAGCCCACCCTTAATTAAGTGTAACTTAATACATTTTTGTAATAAAATGTAAACTGGTGAGCCTCAAGTGGCAGTTAGAGCAACTGTAGTTTTTGGCACTTCCGTGTTGGCTTCATTTTTCAGCCATGGGTGTTGCCGCTTGTGATGAACCGTAATAATGTCATATCGGCCAAGCCTAATGTCACCTCTTTTTTTGTTTGTTTTTTTTGTAAAGGCTTTGTCACACCAGAAAGTGACAAAGTAAAAATTCTTCTACAAGTATTTTTAAGATATAAAAACTATGATGACAGAGGCATGTAGGGACTACTTCCATTGCCAGATGATGAACTAAAGTTGCTGGTGAGCTAACTGCGAACACGCTAGCTAGTCTGGTTAAAGTTCATCAAGGTTAAACTTTGTGCTAAAATATTGTGTAGTGCATCCATTAATCACACTAATTCCATCGGATGAATTAATTTTGCTGTGGAATTACAGTTTGAAATTTTGCTGCCATGGCCTTTAGTCTCAATATTGACTGATATGACTATTTTGCAGCCTTTCATTCGCAAACATTTGCAAAAACCATAACTTGTGCAACACAAAGACAGAAAATGCTAAATGCATTACAAAACAAAAGACATGGACATACCACAAAAGACTGTTCTGTTCCTCAGAATATTTTGTGACAAGACAAATTAAAACATGGAGATGTTCACTGGTTGATGCTTTAAACTAGGGATATTTCAACGTCTGAACCTTATAGAGTCACAATTACTGCCTTTAATATCCAAGAAATTTGCAAAGTCTCTTGTCTAAAAGCATGACTACATTTGAGGCTTTAGCAGAGGACCTTCATGGACTTGTGTTACAAAAAAACACTTAAAGAAAGACCTTCAGCAACAACCTGGATCTTATGTCTCTGCTGAGATGTATCTGAGACAAACGCCCCTGACTTTGAAGGTACCCGCCATCTGGAAACACAGAGAAAGTCATGACCAGCTTCGAGCGACACAGTGAGGAGAGAAAATGAAAGCATGAAATGAAATATAGCCAGATGAGAAAATAATCCCAGACACTGTCAAAGAGCAGCCAATTTGAAAAGAAGATAATGGGTTATTTATCACCGAATTCAAGTGTCTCCATTTTTATGAACTGCGAGCAGAAAGCCTTGCTCTGCAACTGGGCTGTAGCCATGGAAACCCACTATCTGTATCCTATGGAAAGAGATGATTCTTTCATTCCTGCCCTCAGTTAATTGTGCCATACAGCCTCTCTGATTACACACAATTACTGTAAAAATCTAGTCCATAAAATGTATCTGGCAAAAACAGCTTCATTACACAATTTCAATAGTCATGTTCCTCCTCCCCAACTCTATCATATATATAATATGTATTTTTTTGTGCAATTAAGATTCTGATGTACTCACAATGTGAGTGATGATCACATTCGTCAGTGTATTTACTAAAATGTATTAACACATCTGAAATTCGACCACTCTCCTGGGAGTGGACAGATCATACCTTTTGCAAAAGTATCTCATCTTGAAAAATCATCAGAAAGCTAATTTTACCATGATACTTAGGAAACAATGTGTTTTAGAAAAAAAGCAAAGTTCACATGTTGTTTTATTACATAGTTGCAAGTTTACAAGTTTATTTTAACATTTTTCATGTGCACATTGATTTACTGGTTGGCAGAATCAGTTTTCTGCTGGGCTTTAAAAGGGAAGACAGAAAACCTTTGAAAACACTGATCTAGCAAATGCAGTTATCTTATTTGGTTGTACAGCCCATTGTAACAATTCTGGATATTCAACAGTTGAAAATGGAGTTTTTGGATTTTTGGCATGGCATTCAGTAGGGGGCAGACAGTATGGAACAGCTAAATATCACATAATTATCAATAAAGCAGGTTTGGAGGTTGATAGCGTATTATGGAATTTTAAAGTATAAAATACAACAATAGAATCCAAAATTTTATCCATGCAACAATATGAATTATTTGCCAATTATTTTTTCAAATAAACTGTTTGGTCTGTAACCAAGCAGCAACCTCTGTGGCTCAAAAATGAAGTGCCAAAAGCTGCAGTTCCTCTAATGGCCACTTGAGGCTGGCTCCAGTCAATCCCCATAAACTCCAGTGTTAAAATGCCCAACTTTAAAGCAGAATTAAACATGTTTACAGCCTGATACAAAAAAAAACAGTTTTGGTCTTTATAGCTAAATTTCCCATCAACTGTATGGGGGGGTGGATTTTTTCTAACTCACCTGTTTACATTTAATTAAGGCCTACAGCTGTGCACAATTAAAGGCAGGCCAATTTGAATGACAGGCTGTCTCCCAATAGTATCCTTGACTTTTGTGTAAGAGCCACCCCTTGCTCTTTTCAGCGCCAGCCTCTCTCCCACATACGGTCACTTCTGACTCCAAAAAACCAAAATGGTGATGGCCAAACTTGAGGCTTCAAAACAGGAATTCACAAACCAATGGGTGACGTCACGGTAGCTACATCCATTATTTTTACAATCTATTAGGGCTGGGCGATATGGCCTAAAAGAAAAAATCTCAGATTTTTTCACAACAAATCTGATTCACGATTTAAATCGATCCCCCTCCTACTTAAAATCAACTTGCAGATGACAAAGACATTGTTCAAAACAAGTTTTAGCTTTATTTTGTTTTGATTTACCCCTCTGGGGTTAAAGTGCAATCAGAAACAAGCCAAAAAGAGCTAGCAGTGAAAATGTAACTTTTCAGTAAGCGATCTCTAGTTTCAAACTGACTGTGACACAATGCACCCTCAAACTAACTTAAAAAATAAGTAAAACATGAAATTATGTGACCCTTTTTTGACAAAACATTTACACAAGTTTTGCGATTCAGTGTATTTCCCCTGTTGAGGTTGATAAAGTAAAGTGCAAACATAACTTTCAGTTACCTTAACATGTTTTGCATAATAAAAAGGTGCCTGTGGTATACAAAAACTATTTGGTCACTATTTTGATTCCCTGAATCATGTAAACAAAATTAAACATCTGTATAATCAACAGCATCAAATAGTAGCCTTCCATTGTAAACAGTGAAAATGTAACTTTTCAGTAAGCTTTTCTAGTTTCAAACTGACAGTGACACAATGCAAAACATAAAATGTATGTGACCCTGTTTTGATTGGGCGCCATATCTCTTGCAATATACATCGCGACTGCATCCATGATCGCTTTCCACCGGGCCCCTTTCTTATCATACGGGATACAGTTTGTAAATGTTTCCAAGACAGTAGGTTGTTTTTTGGTGGCGGTGCTGCGGCTGCCGCGGTCTTGTTCATTTCGTAGGGAGCAACACCTCTCCACTCGGCAGCATGCCTCTGTTTGAGGTTCTGCAGTAAATTGGTAGTGCTGCTACCTTTGGTTGCGACAGCCTTCAGACACACTTTGCAGCGGGTGCTGTTTGTTCTGTGTCTGACGCCACAAAACCAAACTAATTCCAAATAATTGAAGACACGATCGCTGCCGTGTTGTTTGTGTATCAAGCGTGCGGGGGGGAGGGGAGAGCCCACTCTGAACTACAGGAGCCCAGTGGGGAGCGACGGTGGCGGATGTTAAAGAGAAACACAATTTTCATTAAAACAAATCGACCTGAACTACAAATTCGAATTAATCAATAAAACTGATTTATCGCCCAGCCCTACAATCTATACACATCACATAACAAAAAAACAACCACAATTTCCCCTAGTTGAAGCTGATTTATTTTATTTTATTTTTATTTTATATACTTCTTTTATACTTCACTCTGTTGCTGTTTCACATATACACACAGGTCCGAAATACACACACACGCACAAACAGGACCTATACATGCATTAAATGGAGAGATGTCAGGGTGAGGGGGCTGTCCATGGACGGGCGCCCCGGGCGGCTGGGGGGGGGGGGGGTTCGGTGCCTTGCTCAAGGGCGACCTCGGCAGTGCCCAGGAGGTGAACTGACACCTCTCCAGCTACCAGTCCACGCTACATATTTTCGGTCCGGTCAGGGACTTGAGCTGGCGACCCTCCGGTTCCCAAGCCAAGTCCCTATGGACTGAGCTACTGCCGCCCCATTAAGATGTCTTATGTTATCCATCTATTATTCCAAAATCCAAACATATTTACTTTACAATGATATAAAACAGAAAAATTTGAAATCCTCCCACTGATGAGGATGAACAACCAACGGATAACTGATTAATCTATCTGTTTTGGCGGTTTGTCCTGTGGCGGAGATCATTTCCTGATTCAGCAAAAGGTTAGCTGTGGATTCATTTTATTGCATAAATATAATCTTGTTGCATAAATTATGAGAAATAAAGCTTTCATTTGTGCTGTTAAACATACATCTGGTAAGGAAAAGCTCTAAAAACCAAACCATAAACATGAGTTATTTTAAGATGTTAATATTTTACACTTTCCCAACACCTTTCAAGCTAATTGAACAGAATACATCAAATGGCACCAACAAATAGAAATACATGTGCACATGAAAAAGTTTAAACTTTAAAAAGAGGAAATAAATAAATAATAAATGGTAATTCAAGTGAGATAAGACAGGAGGTACTGCAGGCCTTTACCCTCTTGTTTAAAGTGTAAACTGTATCTCCCCTTCTATGATTCCCAGCCTGTGTCTTTCTTGGATGTGCGCAGGTTATACATTTTGAGGGTGGTTCAATCAGAGGAAGAGCTGAAGTGTAAAATCACAGGCAGTCACAAATCTTTGAAGGGAATCATCCATTAAAATCTCTGAAATCAGATAATGATCGAACATCTGACAATTCAATCTGCTTTCAAATCAATTTTAGCTGACATGACAAGCCACTTTAAGTCTAATAGGATGGGTGTTATTACGTGGTCTCTAATTTTTTGTCTTTGCCAAGATCCTGGCAGCAGCATTTTGAATAATTTGAAGCTCTGTAATTGCTGAGTGCAATTTCCTAGTTTAGTGCTGTCAGCATGACTATAATTAGAAGAGCCTGGGTCCTATGGCAAAAGATCACTTCAGAGTTAAGTCTCCTGGCCTGAAATCATTAAGGCTGTAAGACTGGATGCCCAAACCTTACACAACAATTAGATGTCTGAAAATGTCACATGTTCTATATGTCATATACACTCAGATGCCAGTTTATTAGGAACACCTAGCTGAAACTAATTCAGTCTAATAAAGTGGTGTCAAAATTTTTTTTAAAGGGGGCCATGTCTTAATTTAACGTAGTGAACAACTTTTATACATCTGAAGAACTGAAGAAAATATGAACTGTTTGGCAACCAGACCAGGAGTAAGACAAGAGTTTATTTGTCAAAATGTGTAGCCACACCAGGCTACTAAAAGGGACTAGGCGTTTAATTGGGACAAGGCTTTTAATTGAAGTTTCACAGTATGTAGTTTTTTTTGTCAAGCCACGAGCATCACGAAAGTTTACATTATCAAAGGTTTATGACAAAATTGCTTGACGACACCGACTCCCATGTGCGCACGGTAAGAGAGGAGAGGGAGAGATGCTGTGCTGCTGCCAGAGGAGCCGCTGACTGAGTTCCCTCTGAGTGGTAAGTCGCTAAAAGAGTCTGAGAAGTCTGTCGCTGGTTATAAAACATTCAGGATGCCCAGGCCTAACGACGCCGCAGTTTATTCCACACTACTGAAGCTGCTTCTCTTTTTGGAACCACTGTTGAGTCAGTAATACTTTCACTTTCTGCCATGCTTGTTGTTGCTGTGCGTAACAGTATGAGGTCAGTGTGATGCAATTCTATTTTCTTTGATTACATTTTTTTTTTTACTGATTTGTCATAACGTCAAGAAGCAAGAGCAAAAATACCCTGAAAAAACGTGATATTATTTTAGGGCCATATAGCCCATCCCTAGGCAGACCACCAATATATTTTGGCCATGGTCCGCTTACTGTGTTTCTTTTCGGTTGACTTCTTTTAAAGTTTCTTTAAATAATTATATATTAATAGTTACTGTGATTTTCCAAATATTTGTTATTTCCAAAATCCAAATGAACCAACCTTTACACTGGCATCAATTATTGCCACTGCACAGCACTTATTTAAAAAGAAAATGCATCACTTTTAAGCTGGTTTGCGTGTTGCTCCCAATAAATCCTCCTTCCGAAACAGTGGTGAAGAACACCAGGAGGAAATACCAGGATTTGAGGTGTCTGTCTGTAACCTATAGCCTACTGTCAACGTTATCTTCACCTCACCTGTTTATCTGACTTTGGCAGTCGAGATAACAGACACTTAACTGTCCTGCTGTTATGACAGACATGTGAACTAACCACAGACATTTGCATTGACATGTGGCATTTTCACGTTCATGGATTCGCAGCGGTGCGCCACTGCAGAGTGAATATAGGGGAAACACTTAAAATCAGTCATGGGCCTCGATTGGCCTCAGTGCCAGACTGCCTGGGATAATACAATAATACAACAGTCCTGCAATAAATCCTCCTTTCTTGAAGGTTATAATTTTCAGGTTTTGTTTAAACTCTTTAAGACAGGTGTTGGTTCAACTGAATGTAATGCTTAATTGTCCAGAAATCTCTTGATCATAAGTAGCTTTTGGATATATTTTTCCAAAATGTATGACACTATCAAATAGAGTATATACACTTTAATGAGGCTGCTCTATGTGATACTTACTGAGTGAAATATTGAAACACTAGACACAGTTTTTATGGCTACATCACGACATTAAATTTAATGGTTTCCATTAATATTCCGGCATGTCCTCTGCATCATTTTAAGCACATTCTTTGACATTCATCCTGACACATTCTGAATCTGAGGAAACTTTTTGTAGATACTTTATAATTAGAATTTATTATACAGTTTGGTGGGGTCTCTTAACTGAGGTTTTTAGAGGTTAACAAAGTAGTTGGAAACTTTTTTGCATTGAAGATGAAACCACAGCTGACTTGTTTTCCCAGAGGTCTCGGGAACTGACAAAGAGTCACAGAGATAATCAGGCCAGATGGGAATTTGCATATTGAGAAACAACTCAAAAGGTTCACAGGAGCAGCATGTTCCCAGCATAGGAAATTAAAACCTGGTGAGGACATACAGTAACGACATTGTCAGCGACGCTCTCTAACGGGGGTCAAGGGGACATTCACTATGGTTCATTAGGTAAAATTTTGTTCTCTAACATTTAAGTTAACAGCATAAATAGTGCTGCCCTTTGAACTGCTGACGTTAATTAATTACTTTCATTACTTGGCTGAGAGGTATTATTTGCTTTTTATTATCCATAAGGTTTCTGGAACCATCCTAAGCATCACAAATAGGGAATGTCACTCCATGGGCAGGCAAGTGGTTCGTTTTGTATATATCTTGCCTTGGTGTCATTGAGCAAAGCTGGGAAACTCATTAAAATTCCCTAGAGCAACTGTGACCTCTATTGAAAGATGTATATTGGTGATACAAATACAATTTACTTCATCTAAAATGAAACAATAACTGTTTAATCTGTTCGCGTGTCAATGGATGTCAGGTCTGGGATTGCAGAAATCATTTTGCTGATAATATATTCCCTTAATATAGCAAGTGACACATTTAAATGGGGAAGTCAAAGAGAAATTCCCAAAGGAAATTAATTTGAGATGTCAACCTATTTTGAATTAAGTGATTGAAATTCATTGTATTCTGCCTTGCCTTGCACAAGAGTATTGTCGGTGGTGAGACTGAATTAAGAATCTTTGTTTTCAGCCAGTTTGGGGCTTTAATCAGCAGTCAAACAGAGGGAAGGGGGGCAGACTGAATGCTAGATGTGAGGGTGGAGAGAGAAAGAGAAGGAGAAGGAGAGCGTGAGACAAAGATAGTGAGAAAAATAAAAGATAGAGACAGAGACAAAGAAAGAAAAGTCCATCCAATAGCTCCCCAGTGGCCAATTAAACACATTAGACATATTTCTGCTGGAGGAATTCAAATGAGTAATGCATGACTGTTTGTGTGTATGAGTCTCTAATATTGTGTGTCATGTAAGTGTGCTTTATCTGTAATTCTGCCAGCGTGAGACAGACAGGAAAAGAAGAGCAAGTGAGACAAAATGTGTGATCCAACTATTGAAGACACTGAGAGTCCCATACTCTGCCGCTAAGAGGTGCCAAAAGGTCACAGATATGGCTTTTCTACTGGCGAGAGACCAAATCCTGATCCAAAACCATGAATTGTTCTGAGCAGCTTTAATGTGACAACATTCAACTTTCTGGTGACAACAGTAGCTCTATTCCCTCTGCTATTCCTTTATTATACAAGAGAACTTGCACAACCCAATCGACAGAAAATAATGTTGCAATTGTACGTTTCTGCAAAGCACAGATACCTTACATCTGTATTTATTTATGCAGTGAATAGGTGGAAACTTTTCTTTCTATTTCAACAACACTGTGATTAACATGTGGTCAAGTTTGAGTTAAAAAAACCACGTTTGGTCTCAAAAAACTTGGTTTTGGCTGCACAATCACAGCTGGAGAAGCTATCGATGTCTCTGTAAAAAACAACCAGTTTGCGGCACTATCCCGCAGGAAACGCAGCAATGACTTGGTAAAAACAACCAGTTTTGTTGTTTGCTGCTCTACTATAGTGGTCTGAAGCATCCACCATCCCCTTCACCTCTTGATGACAAAATCAACTCATATACTACATCACTTTAATGTTGATATAATACATATGAAACATACAAATGTTTGAAAATAAATGTTTTCGTGGTTTCCATAAATGTATAATCAGTCCCTCAAAGATTTTGCGATGTAGTCAGAACAATTAATGCGAATACAGCCAACCCTCGTAAATTCTGCACCACCTTGCAATCTTGTCCCCCCCCCCATTATTTATTTACTATTATCAGTATTGTTAACAGTTTTAATAACAGTCAAGTCGAGTCGAGTCGAGCCATGCAAGATTAACAGCTCAGTGTCTGATGTTAACTGCTGCTGCCAGGCTTCTGCCCAAGCAACAAAATATGAGGAGTATTGATGAGATCATGTTGTGCTGTGTTAGCTTGTGCTAACCAGACAGAAAGGGCAGGAGAAAAGCTGCCCCAAGTCCCTTACCATTACAAATAGATTCTCATTCTGTGGGAAACACTGAATGCTCGTGAAAATATGCTCCAAATTTGAGACAGCACCACAACTATTTTTGCAATTTTTACTTGCCCCTGCATTTTATTACAGAAAAAAACACCTAAAAACATTGCAACATTCATCAAATTTTTTTAGAAAAGCTGCCATGAAATCAGGCTTGCAACCTGATTTGGGTTGCAACAATCCCAAAAAGAGCCTGGGACTGTACAATGCTGACAGCCAACTCAGGTTGACTTGTAACAACACAGCCAGATTTCAGCGAAATAATTAAATAAATCCTTAATTTTTAAAGTAAAAAAGGGTTAAAAGTTTATGGATCACTAAATATGCGGTATGATTATTGCTAAGGAGTTCACATATTTCACTTTAACCATACGCTTAAAGCAGTGATAATATCATGCTTACAAGGAGACTGAATATTGGATTTATATTCATATGTCAAACAGCTGGAAGCTTGACAGGCTAATGCTGCAACATGCCTGTTGGATGTGTGAATAGGCAACTGACATGCTGGCACATTTGGCACATAAACTTTGTAAGAAAATAATAATAAGCCAATGAGTGTGTCCATAATCACTCACTTATTTACACACCAGATTATTCTATAATAACCAGTAAACTCAGATTTTAGGCAGCTTTTGATCACTGTCATTTTGCATCACCACAGACAGGTGCAGTGACAGAATTCGGGCACCCAAACAAACAGAGGTGGATACATGTAGTGCACTAGTACTTAAAGGGTGATTTCGGACACAGCTTATGTTTCGTTTAAAGCTTGTTCCACTGTTCCCTAACATTCCGAAATACCTACTACTGTTTTAAGGCACCTTTCCTCACAGGTCAAACATAACCATAAACTAAATTACTAAAAAACTTATGTGCTTTTATTCGTCACTTGCAACAATGTTATCAGCCAGGAAATGTGTTGAACAGCGACTACAGCTTGTGGCTGCATGCCTGAAACCAGTTCATACACACCCACCCACCCACATATATTCAAATTCAAAAAGGCTGGAAAACAAAAGCCATTAACTCACTCAGCTTCAATTTAGGCCACAATAATGCCTCATGCTGACTAGGAGATGTGTCCCATTTACCAAACATAATTTACACCTTGATGTCAGAACAGTGGGCACACTCCAAGATAAGTTATCGTCACGGGATGGCACATTACAAGACGCACTTTGTTTGCAGGTGCAGATGTTGATAACATAGTTTTTCTTCAGGCCTGATCTCACTCTCATTTCACAGTTCCCCTACCATGCACACCCTCGTGGAATTTAATTGGCCGACTCTGTCATTACACAGTTGTAAGGCCATACTGAATTCAGCTGAACCTGATCATTTAAAACTGAACCCCTGAGTTAGGGGTGGTGGTTGTTTGATTTCTTTGTGTGTCTGTGAGTATCCTGTGAAACTAATCTGTTTATAAAGTCAACACCATTTAAAAGACCATTTCACAGTTTATAATGTCTCACTGCTGATCTACATAGCAGCTATGGAAGCATTCTCCTGACCTCCTGAGCTGTGCAGTGTGTGGCGCTGCGTCCACAGCACTTGCATGCCTTCTGCAACTTTTATGCAATTGAATTAGGTTTAATTATTAACTATTATTAATTAAAGAGCGGTAATATAGTAAAATATTCATGCTTTAGAAGGTGAGGTACTGCTTTAAAATGATTTGTTGTTGGAGAGTTATAAATGGTGGCATCGTGACTCATCCTGTTTGCCTCGTCAAAGGTAACGAAACACAACAAACAACAAATTAACCTAATGAGAACCCAACCAGCCACTTATGGTGTGTTCTTTATTTTGCAGTTCATCAGTTTTTATTACTCAGGCAATATTATGCATTCAAGACCATTATTAAAATAATAATGAGCGAGAGGCTAAACCAGCAGAGCTAATGGGGCTTCTCTACGCAGGAAAGACACCTTACTTTCATCATGTCTCTCCTTCTGTTTGTCTATTTCAAGTGTAATACCTATTTTGCATATTGTATGCTAACATCTCACAGACATATGGCATTAACACCCCCTGCTTACAATTCATCAAGTCAGATTCAACTTTATACAAAGCATGTAAGAAGCAGCAAAGTCCAACTGAAGTGCAAACGTATGCAATTTGTGTTAAACTTGTTTTCAGTTCCCACCCATAAGATGACAGTTGCTGATTCACTGTGGTGTATAACATGCCCTTGTCTATTTAAAGCATAGTCAAATGCTCAAATATAAAAAGCCTTCATTAATGTATATGTGCATTTATTATCAACAAGTTAGTTGTGTGATTGTGTATTGTTTACAGAAAAATCCCACACTAATAAAGTAATTTCAAAAAGTGACAGCGGGTACACTGGCCCAGGTGACTTGGCATCACATGACAAAGTCAGTGTGAGTAAACAAAGCAGCAGCTTGAAAGGAGTGTCACAGGAGTACCACATAATCACATATACACATTTAACCATATGCACTGCAGTTTGTGAACCACTGAGAAATTCCAGAAAAGCAATTTTCCCAGCAAATACTTTTTTATTATGATTTGATGCTTGACATACTGCTGTGTAAGTAAAAGGAAGTGGCACTGGGAGGATTGGCAGGTATAAACAGGTTTAAGTATGCCTATATATTTCATAAAGGCCCTGTTTGTACTGTAACTTTGCCAAAACCCAGTGAGCATTTTTCTGGTGATTCGCTGGCGAAAAAACTATTAAACATTTAGGCTAAAACCAGGACGTTCTTGGAAAAAGGTTGCCAGATGTTCAGGTTCTAACAGGACTACTTGGGACTTTTGTTTCAAGAGTAGTGTAATTAAAAGGAAAGGCTGCAGATTTTCAACCACCTCAGTGTCATCACAGTGTGTGTAGTGTGTGCAGAAGAACAATGTCGCCACCTGTCATCATAAGTCCACTAGGGAATGTGCGCGCACTGGTGGCACAGGGAGGACCAAACACTGTTCATCTGTACCCTGCACACACTGCACACACTGTGACAACACAGTGCTGATTGAAAATTGGCAAAGTTACCCTCTGAGTCTAAGTTTTACAAGTCTAGTTAAATTTACACTTTTGCTTTGAACAGTGCTCACTACAAAACAACCAGAAAAGGGTGCAGAAATGCTAAGGCTGATTGAAAGAAAATAGAGAACTTTAAACCTTGACAAACCACCAACACCGATCAGCCAAAATATTAAAACCACTGACAGGTCAAGTGAATAACATTGATCATTTCATTACAATGCAATGTTCTTCTGGGAAACCTTTGGTCCTGGCATTCATGCGGATGCCCCTTTATGCAATCCACCCACCTAAGCATTGTTATAGACCAAGTACCCCCACTCATTGCAACAGTACCCCCGATGACATTAGCCCCCCTGCAAGGCAATGCACCATGCCCAACTGCAGAAACTGCTCAGGAATGGTCCAAGGAATGTGACAAAGAGCTTTAGGCATCGATCTAGCTTTCAAATTCCCCAGATCCCCATCTGATCAAGCATCTGTGGGACAAGCCAGAACCCCAGAGGTCCTTTGTCCAGGCCTCGACAGGTCAGAAGAACCAAGTCTGATCTACAATGGGGCCTCTGCCCTGTCGAGGCATGGACACAGGACCTCTGGAGGTGTCCTGTGTTGTCTGGCACCAGGGTGTTGTTGACAGATCCTTTGAGTTCTGTGGGTTGTGAGGTAAGGTACCAGCATGCCCAATGGATGTTAAATCGAATTGGGATCTGGGGAATTGGGAGGCCAGTCACGTCCCCTGTGCCATTCCTGAGCTGTTTTTGTGGCGTGGCATGGTGCATTGTCCTGCCTGGGGGGCGCACTTCCAACAGGGAGTGCCATTGCCATGGGTATCTGTAATGGTGTTCAGGTGGGTGGTGTGTGTCAAGTGGCATTTACATGACTACCAGGACCCAAGGTTTCTCAAAAGTGTTGTTGTATTCTAACAAAATGATCAATGTTATTCACTTAACCAGCCAGTGGTTTTAATGTTTTGGCTGATCGGTGTGTATATACATATACAGTACACAGTACACACACACAGCCACAGGTGAGCAGCAGGAATAATGCTTCTCCTAAAGCTGGCTTTAGAACAGCCTTGCAGGAGCTTGAAATGCAGCACTAATTAGTACAATTTAATGGTAACCTGCAGTTATCTTGTAAACAAACAAAGGGTAGGTTTACATTTACATCCATGTTTGCTAGCTAGCAGTCTTCGTTGATGAAGCATTGCTAAAGTTTGCGCATTACCGCAACCAACTGTCAGCAGATAAGCATGAAACAGGTGGCGGAGATGTGTACCGTGTCACTCGTACCATAAATATGTACAATGCAAGCAAAACAGGGACCAACTTGCAACAGACATGGCTCCATAGTACTCCTGGTGAATAATTACTTGGCAAACCACAAAAAACAAGAGCTAGACAAATTACACAATTGAGGTATGAAGACAGGCAAACGATATCTAAAAAAAACTAGTTAGGTTAACTGGACTAGCTTACCAAAAGGTTCCTGGATTCCTAATCAAGACAGAAAAGTGAATACACAGATTCTAGGCAAGATTAACATCTTTGTCTGCTGGTTAAGCTTTGCATCATATTTCATGTTACTGAATGTGCCAAGCTATGTTTGTTGTTAATAAATCTATATTTGGGGATAAATATTTAAAGGGCCCTATTATAGCAACCAAATCACCAGAAAAAATGTTGGCATTGTACGTTTCTGCAAACCTGGGGCATGTTAGATTTGCACATCATTATGTAATGGATGCGTTCAAACTTTATGTTCCAATAACACTGTGGTTGATGTAAAGTTAGATTAAGGCACAAAAACCACTTGGTTATGGTAAGGCAAAGATAATGTTTGGGCTTGAAAAAAAAACAGCTTTTGGTGGCACTAATCACAGCTGCAGAAACTGTTGATGTCTGTGAAAAACAACAACTGTTCATGGCACTATCCCTACTGGAAAAACATCAACCAGTCACCACAAAACACCCACATTTGGTGGCTTAAATGCTGCTGGAAACACGGCAATGACTCACTAAAACACACCAGTTTTGTTATTTGTTGCTCTCAAGCAGTGGTCTGAAGCTTGGCAGGTGTCTCACCTAGGTGTCACGCCAACCAACATCGCCTCCACCTCCCAATGACCAAGTCAGCTCATATATACAATATCACTTTAGAAATGTTGATATGAAACTTACAACTTTGACATTCCCTGTGGTTTATAGACATTTACAATGCCAGCATTGTCTTCAGGCGACTGGAAATAAAGTTTCTTGCAGCATGTTGCGCAAGCAGTGGTTAAAAGGCTGTCCATTTTCTGACAGCAGCATTCTGCTCTGCAACCTCACTTCAACTTTTGGAATTAAACAGAGTCCACCAGCTAACTGGGAAATGCCAGCCTGTGTGCTCTCATTGTAAAGCAACCCAAACCCCTGAATAGTGGGAGTGTAAGGCAGAGCTGGTAATGAAACATAATGAAGAGAAGCAGAGAAATGTGGCAGAGAGTTCAGCTATGGCCAAACGAATGGAAATCCTGTTACTTGCTAATTACTTCTCATGGGATAACATTTGAATTAATTCATGAAACAATACTGATGTACCAAGTTCTTAAAAACAGATTAAGTAAAACAAGGCTGTGATTTCAGCAGCCTATGGACTTAGTAAATTAGATGTACGCTGTTATGCGTTCTTGTCTTCCTTAAATACTAAAAAACTGTCTCTATATCCATCTATTTCACTGTACAGTGCTCGCATCCTCACCTTCCCTTCTTATTCCACAGTCTGCCGTCTCTTGTCACCAGTGATCAATAATTATCCTAAAAAGTTTCCAGCTAACTGTAATTTGTGTGACTGCCTCGCCTCCTCTTTCTCATTCTGGTCCTCCCCTGAGTATTTGTCCTTTAATTCATTTCCATTTGTCTCTCCTCCCTCTCAGAGCTTCTTTACTGTCTTAAATCTGGCAGCACAGATATATACTTGACCACTGAGTCATTACTTTGAAGCAAAAGGACAGGGTTTCCTCTCTTCAGTTGTTCACTCACCTTTCTTTTTCTGGATTTATGAGTCGTTACGCCCTGTATCTGAATTAGATAGCATTGCATTTGTCCAATCACTGGAAAAAATGGGCGCACTTAAAGAGCACTTATAATACTTCTTCCCCGACAGCTGAATAAAAGGTAGCGGTGGCCTATCACCAAAAACAATCACCTCTTTCTCTGACTTTCATATCGCAGCTAGATTTTTCCACCCTGCTCTTTTTCTTCAACCACCTTCTATCATCTTCCCCTACTTTGAACACTTTCAGCCCATTCCGTCTTCTCATAACCTCTTTGTATTGTCCTTCATTCTACAGACATTCAATGTAGAAAAGCTTTAAAAATTCAGGTCCACCAAAAAAATGGGATTTTCATCCCTTCATTCTAGTTCATGCTTGGTTTGGATTCATAGCACCTCTTGCCTCTCTCTGTCACTTTTACGTCTGTCACATGTTTCTGTGGGTCTCAGCTATTTGTTTTTAACACTGCTCATATTCACACACTACTGTCACACATACACGTCTTATGCCAACACCTCTCTCTCTCACACACACACACACAGTCAAATGCTCCCTTGTTATATCTGCTATACTGCCTAACATTTAAGTCTCCATTGCTCTCTGCATCTCAACACCTCCTCTTCGTTCCCTCACTTTTTCTTCAGGCTTCTTATCATTCAAACCCCTGCTGTCACACGCAGATTTTTCTCACACGCCCTCCCCGCTCGCTTTTTAATCTTTGCTCCGTGCTGTAATTTTCCCTGTAATTTGCATTTAGGTGAGTGCTGCGTGACCTATATGCAACTTACAACACAACCAATCATTTCCATTCCTTTTAAAGTGGCCTGTTCATGGCTTTCATGCTGTCATGAACTAGTTCTGCCACACTGGCAGAAACTGTATTTCACTGTGAGCGTGAAATCCCAGTTGGTGATATTATATGACTGTTAAGCAACTGGGACATTTAGTGCTTAACATCCCTGATGTCCAACAGAAGTTGCTGTTAACAAATTTGCGATGAAAAACAGTTTTTGACTATTTAGAAATGGAAACAGCCCTTATACTTGCTGTGTTGTGTGTGAAATAGTGTACCATCTGAACATTGAAAAGTTGCAGAAAAAGCTGCAGTTACCCGAACAGGCCTCTAGCTAGGAATGGCTTAACAAAAAAGAATATAAGGCCAATAGAGGACAACTGACCACTAAACTCCTGACCTAAACAGCAATAGCTCAATCATAGCTTAGCAACCATAACAGCATGTGAAAGTGGCATGCATGGGGCTGTGGCAATACACAGCATTTAAACAGTTTGTAGAGTGGTGCCTTTTTTTTTGGCAAAGATCATTGAAAGGGTCGTTTATCAACAAATTCACTCCTTCTTGATCCAAAACAATCTCTTCAATGTCTTCCAGTCAGGATTTCGACCTCACCACAGCACTGGGACTGCACTTATTGACGATTTAAATGACATACATCTTAACAGTGATGCATCGTAAACTTCAGTTTCGGTATTACTAGATCTCAGAGCTGCATTCGACATGGTTGATCACAACATACTGCTTGACAGATTGGAGAAGTGGGTCTGACTTTCTGGTACTGTGCTAAATTGGTTCAAATCTTACCTAAAAGATCGGGACTACTTTGTGTCATTAGGTAATCATGAATCTGTGCAAACAAAGATCACATGTGGGGTTCCTCAAGGCTCCATTCTTGAGCCACTTTTGTTCAATATCTACATGCTCCCCCTTGCTCAGATTATGGAGTACTATAATATCTCTTACCGCACTTATGCTGATGACACACAACCCTACATTACAGTGTCACCACATGACTACAGTCCCTTACAGTTGCTGAGTGAGTGTATCCAACAAATCGATCAGTGGATGGGCCAGAATTTCCTTCAGCTCAATACAGAAAAGACAGAAGTCATTGCGTTTGGTCCTAACACTGCAAGGCTCGAGGTCAATGATCAATTTGCCTCAATGACACTAAAAACTACAGACCAAGCCAGAAATCTCGGTGTAGTTATGGACTCAGACCTGAATTTTAACAGCCACATAAAGACTATTGCTAAATCAGCCTATTACCATCTTAAAAACATAGCAAGAATTAAGGGATTTCTGTCTAAATAAGACACTGAAAAACTTGTTCATACATTTATTTTCAGTAGGTAAGATTATTGTAATGGTGTCTTTACAGGTCTCAGTAAAAAATCAATCAGGCAGCTTCAGCTTATCCAGAATGCTGCTGCCAGAGTCCTGACCAACACCAGGAAAATGGACCATATCACACCTGTCCTTAAATAACCGCACTGGCTCCCTGTGTGTAAAACGATAGATTTTAAAATCCTGTTACTGGTCTACAAGTCACTGAATGGTCTTGGGCCTAAATACATCTCAGAGCTTCTTGTTGGGTATGAAGCATCCAGACCCCTCAGGTCATCAGGGACAGGTTTACTCAGTGTTCCCAGGGTCAGAACCAAGCAGGGTGAAGCAGCATTTAGCTTCTATGCTCCTCACCTGTGGAACAAACTCCCTGAACACCTGAGGTGTGCACAAACTGTCGGCTCATTTAAATCGGGGCTGAAAACATTATTGTTTACTGCAGCTTTCCTGTAAAACTTCATTTAATCACTATAACTTTTAGCTATTTTATCTGCTTGTTTTTAAATTAGACTTTCACTGTTTCTTAATATGATGGTTTTCTATTTAATGTAATGTTTAAATTTTAATGTTTTTGTTTGTAATGTATTTCTCTGCTTCAGTAAAGCACTCTGAATTGCCTTGTGTATGAATGGTGCTATACAAATAAACTTGCCTTGCCTTGCCTTTCAGCCTTTAGCCTTTATCATGTGCAACTTTTACCTGCTTTAACAAAAGCTTCACTCATTAGCACGTCTAGTTAACTAGCTTAGAACACACAGTAATAACCAAGTGTTACGTAAAGGGATACTTTGTCAATTTTCAATCAGCTTTCTGTCATGACAATGTGGGTAGTATACGTGAATGAACTTTGGTAAACTTCCCTCCATCACCCAGCCAGCACCCCCTGCTTGGGCTGTTGCTTGAACTACAGATTGTACTTCCTCATTTTTGTAAGCCCACCACCAACAAGGACCAAGCCCCCAGAAACAGCGCTGGGTTTTGAAGCCAATTAAAATAGTGGCCATACGTGGATTTATAACGTCTGGGTCTGTCCTGTGATGCTATGGGGCCCATAAGGACTTTCTGCCATAGACTTACACGGTAAAAGAGATGTCATGTAAATCAGTGGATACATTTTTTAAGCATCAGAATCCCCACAAAATGACTCGTTTCTCTGTCAGGATTTGTGCTTGTGTGTTAAAATCATTTTTATTCCCATTCAAGTTGGCAAGCTAAACTGGAAGTTAGCCGCTTAGCCACTGGAAGTCTACTGTGCACTTGCTGTATGGTCCACATGATGCCGAAAATCTTCCACAGAAATCAAGATTTTTTGGCTTCCAATTTCCTTTAGAATTAACGGGGCCCCTCCTCCAACGTAGTATCCAGGTCTCTGAGTATAGAAGCGAATTGAAAGGAGAAAAACCAATCTCTCTCTCAAACTCAGACCAAACTCTGATCATATAGTAAAACTAAGCCATACTGATTAATGCTGTGTTGTCGATTTGTTGCCTTAAATGTTTTCAGAAAAATATTTTAGTGCACTGTTTGGTAATATGACCAGCTGGCCACTATAAAAGTTTTTTAGACATACCACTTATTATGTTGGCTATCGGCGGGAGCATCTTTTGGCCTGGTATGGTGCATTGATTTCTGGAAGTTATAGGTTTCTATCTCCTGAGCAAAATTGAATGCCACAGTCCTTTTTCTCTGTTTCCTCTGGTCATGTAGCATCAGTTCCAAAAGTATTTGCATTGTTTTACCTAGTCGACAGGCCAGTTCTTTGAAAAAAACATATTTTAAGAAGTGAAATACTTCTTTAAAGCCAAGGAGCATATAATTAACTAACAAAATATGTTTGTGGGGTTGCAGGTTGTCACTGTGTAGAACCTCTCCTGTGTGTGGAAGTTGGTCCTGATGCTATCTGAGTTTAGGAGCAAAATGTTAGCAACTCTGTCCTGCTCTTTATTGGATTTGGGCACGTTTACACTCCAGCAACCCCTGCCAAAGTTACCTGAGATCATATGGCTTAGTTCTCATCCTAAAAGCCTTTCCCTTGTAAAAGTGGAAACATGCTACGTCCAAATTACAAATACCTATGCAAGCAAATACAGATATGTTAAAGCAAAACAGCTGTCTAATCTTAGCAGTTACATTCTTCCTTGTCATACTACTAGGACAAGCTAGCTCTTCCCTGCAATACAAGAATAATGTTGTGTCTTTTACTGCATGTATTCTAAATGGATCATTAACTGGAGAGGATTTCTTTTGCCTGAGACATGTAGCTTTAGCCTCAAGTCTTTTAGTACAATTAGCCATTGAATGCATATTTAAGACCCATTAGACAGGATTCTCGTTTTAAGAGGCGTCAGCTGGAAACATTATAAAGCTGCCGACAGCATCTTCAACCAATTTATGGGGCTAACGCTAGCTTAATTAGCTTGCTAGCTAAAGCCATTAAAATCATTTAGCAACAGTTGTCATTTCAGCTGGCAAAATTGGCAGTCGTCAGCTAGAAATGTGAAACCTGCTGTTGTTTAGCATGGCTTTCAAAAATAACTATGAATTTCAAGGGTAAATGTGCTACCATTATCACATTAAACTGAATATGTGTCCTTTGAGAATGGAAAGCTTGACAGTCATAGCAGCAGTATATAAAAGAGGGGTGGGGATAAGCAAACGGTCAGTTCTAGGAGGTTTTTTACTTGCCATGTAGAGCTGGATTTACTAACAGCAGCATTTATGTACTATGTAAGTTTTCAGGTGCTCAATCATCAATCATGGGAGGTGCAAGAAAGAAGACTGCCAAAGTACACAGATGGCATGTCTGCATTCGTATGGTGCTCTGTCATTTTTAGCTGCACAGAAAGAATGAACTAACCACTTGTCTCTCTTCCCTCGCGTCTCCCTGCCAGCCCTGCTAGTGTCTCTGGGCTTTTCCTTCACTCCCCTCCCTCCCTTTTCTTTCCATTAGTCTTCAGTCCTAAAGAGAGAAGCGAGAGGAATACAAAAGGGAAGACGAGGAGGAGAGTCCTCCATCCTGAGGCCCAGTGCCAGCTGCTACTGCTGCAGAGACTATCCATCCAAACGCAGGCAGGCAGGGATGACACTGCTTTGGAATTCAGCCCTTGATGCAAACTCTGGTCGCTGTGTGACTCTCTGCCCTAATGGTGATAACAGAACAGACACCCCAGTCTATGCTCTATAAACAATGTTACCATTACAAGTGTGCCTATACCTTATCTGTCTTGTACATAGATGGTAACAAGTCTTTTTATCTGTCTTCTACACATCCACATCACTGCATACAGTAGAAGTAATCAAACACATGTACGTATGCATGGACAATTCAGTCCACTCAACTGTTTTTGGTATTGCCAGTAGTGCAATTATTTCTCGATGTAACATACCTCTGTGTCGTATAAATGGGCAATAAAAGGTTTTTAGCACTATACTGGGAGGCCTCTGTAATTCTTGTCGCTGTGCTTTAACAACGAGATAAACTTGAGTCAGCAGCACATCTGTTGTTTGTGTCACATTTATCACAGCGCTCACCCACAACTCACATGAGAAAAACTGTGCGCATAAATGTGTCTATTAAGGAGACAAAATGGCAAATCTTGTCCAAACAACAACGAAACAGTAGGTATCCAACTTTCTTCCACTTCAAACAGACCAAAGACATCCAAGTAACATGTATGAACTTGTCCATCATTAATCAGCCTTCCTATCAGCCCGCCACAACATAAAAGCTGCACTTGTTAACAGAAAATTGCTGTATCAGTTCGATCTGAAGTAAATAGATGCGGGAAGAGAAAAGCAGCTTTAGATTAACAGCGGTAATTACCAAGAATGAGTTCTGTGAGCCAGGAGCAGTGTCAGCAACTGAGAGAATATGTTTCACTATAGGATGAAGGAGTATAGTCAATGTTTTGTGGTGTGGACTCTGAACAATAGACAAAGCAACTTCTGCCGTAGCCATAATATACACTGAGGCATGCCTCACATTATTTTGCAATAGCTTATTTAAAGAAAAAACATCATTATGTCCCAACAGGCATATCGTTCCAATTAACAATCCTGTTTAGCCAAACAATTAGGAATAAATTTAGGTAGTCAAATTTATTGCACAACGGGGGTTTAATATGTGAAAGCCATATGCCATAATTGCTATAATAAAATCAGCATTGGCTATTACTATATAATAAAGTTTTGATTTAATTTGCCTCAATTTTTTTGTGAACAACAAAAAGCTGCATTCTGGCAACTGTGTTACATTCAGATGTACTACAATTTCACATTCAGAATTCAGAGTTGCCATGATAATAAGTAATCCTTACACTATGTATGAAATCACACACTACAAACCAGAGATGGGACCAGGTCATTGTTTTGCAAGTCACAAGTAAGTCTCAAGTCTAAAAGTCCCAAATCTTGAACTTAAAAGTTTTAAGACCTAAATGAGTTATAGGGCACTGTTAAGCTGTGATTGAGTCCAATTCATAATGCACTCCTCACTAAATGTAATGCCTTTTAACAACAGATTAATTATCTTATAAATAAATTTACAAGAACCATAAATGCTTTTTTAAAATTTGTACCTACAAATTTGTCTGAAGTTATTGTGTCTCTGTCTGTACTTTTTGACCCGCACGTTTTGCATACTGCAATTTATTTATGTTGACCATTGTGTGGTTTTTGTATGCAAAAAAAAAATCATCTTTGGTATCATTTTTTCCAACTGGCGCTCAGCAACATTACGTTAATTCTTTATGATTCTCTCCTGCAACTTGACTGGATGCTGTTGGATTGCCTCCACCTCCTCTACCTTCTAGATACCCGATATGTATACTATCCTTCAGCATACATTTGTGTGAATAAAAAGTAGTATATACCTTTTTGGATGCACAGAGCTGTAATTACCACATCGCTTCTTAAGAGCCTCCTTGTTGGTCAGAGTCACATAACCATGATAACTTGTACCAACCTCAGCTCTAGCTGCAATTTATGAATAATTTCAAAAATATATTACCTGAAGCAAAGTGAAATCATACACTTACACTTAAATATGAGCATTATCAAGATTACTGAGCTGTCTTGGTACCGGTCCTTTATGAACGTTGTTGTCTACCACATTGCATTGTGGGATATTTATGCTGGCACAGTGTCCAGTGTTTGTAAACTGAAATATTTTAATGGAAATAACTATTTACATAGTAATGTTTCAGGCATACAAAAAAATTCTGACATAGTGTTTTGGTGTACATGTTTTGTGATTTTGGAAACTGCCTTGGATCATTTGTCAACTGCTCTGGTTTTGATCAATCCTTTGAGAGGAGGGGGAACCTAGTTGCAGCAATGTTGCAAGAATTGAAACAGTTGCACTGGTAACAGAGTGTTAGGAAAGTCACATCCAGTTATATGAACTGGAGGGGGTATAAATCCAACCTGTCTCCATTCACGTAAAACATGGTTGAAATTGCTACAGCTTTCATGTCACACGTGCTCTCACAGAAATCTAATGAGCACATCTTAAATTCAAGTCAGGTGGGTGTTCAGAGCGAGCAGAGTCTCTCTGGTTTTAGGGGGAAGTCGATTAACTAGGCCTCGGCCCTGCACATTTCTTGAAAAGAGAGCAGGAGGGATCCCTTTGCTCTTCCTCATTTTCTCCCTTGGGTACTCTTTCTCGCTCCGCACTGGGATGTGAGGGTGAGAAGAGACAGAGATGAAAAGGTTTTTTGGGAGACAGATGAGATGAAGCAAACACTTGACAGACAGCAGCCCTGAGAACTGCTCCTGTCTGTGTTGCGGTACAACAGAGAGACAGACAGAAAAGAAGCTCACTCTTTCTAAACTTGGGGAACAGAGCCAGCAGCGTATTCTTTACGAGTCGGATTAACTGAAAAATACTGTAGAGGAAGGCATGAAAATCAGTGACATGAGCATTTCTGGTGACGATATGTTCCTAAGTGATCTGGTCTCAGATCAGTGCCATGGTACCAGTAATGACTGTGACTGTAGAGCTGTTACCAAAATAGCAAGAGCTACGTCAACTGCTTCCCAACTGAAGCTCCAGGATGGGGCGTTTTCAAAGCTCTAAATCTGATAATCAGTGAAGTGAAAATGTTATGATGGCTGTCTGTACATGTGCTTCCAGGTGAGGACAGGACATTTAAAGAAGGCACCATAATCCTGAGAGAACAAAGCCCTCAGATCACCAGTAAGCTGATGTGATGGACGGCTGTATACCTTCTGTCTCCCACCCATCTGGAACAATCAGGAGGCTATAATAGGTGTGACATACAGCACAAACACACATGGGCTGACCTGAGCCTGTAGACAGATACACACACAAACACTGGAAAAAAAACTGAGATGCTACTACTGTGAGTTATGTGGGACTGATGAATAGATGTGCAAACTGACTGACTCATTCATTCATACACACACACACACCCTCACAACTTAAAAAGATATGCAAAGGCCTTTATAAGCAAGAATAAAGTTGCATATTTACACAGATGTAATTCTTCCAAGCTGTCGTATTTGATCTGTGGCACAGCCTTTCATATTAGACAGATGGAGTGGTCCCTGTTTGGTATAGGCATGAGACATCAGTATTCTTTTAACATAATGAGTATGTAGACTATCTTGTTTTTGTGTGAAAATATATACACCTGTATTCACCCTCTGTCTGAGAAGGCTCCATTTAGTGCCTGTCTCTTAAAGCCCCCCTCCCGAAAAAGCCCAGTCTGCTCTGATTGGTCAGCAATTCTGGGCCTTCCATATCTCTGCGTCTCTGCACTGTCACTGCAGCCAGTAAATAACTGTAATGGAGAATAGCTGCACTTTTTATAGTCAAAAATCACTAATAAAAGCATCTTAACACTACCAGTCATGTTCCAGCAGGAATATGATCCGAAATTGCAGAGAAATTAATAACATCAGCCACCAAGATTACATGTTTCCCTGACATTAGCTTGTAGCTCCTCTACAAAAAGAGAAGTCACAGCATCATATTGCATCTTATCATGGAGGTACAACACATGTGCACTACAATCTGGTCTGAACTTGCCAAAAAGCTCAATAGCTGGCACACTATCATAAGACATGGGGATGACTGACTATTTTCACTGAAGCATCCACGGTTGGCCTTGGGTAAGAATATTTTTTTATAAGAAAAATAAAGATATGGGTGAGGATTCCTCTGCACTTACTGGAAACAACCAAATGTCTCTCCTTCTGTTCCTGAGATATGACGTTGAATAATGGCCAGAAAATTGTTTTGTGCAGAACATTAAGATGCCACAGTGATAGTGACCTTTGACCTTTTGGACATAAAATGTCATCGCTTGATTATTTTATCCTTTTAGATATTTGTGTGAAATTTTGTCATAACTAGCAGAGGAATTTTTTGGTTATGGCCAAAAACATGTTTTGTGGAGTCACACCGACCTTGACCTTTGACCTTAAACTACCAAACTCTAATCTGTTTATTCTTCAGTCAGAGTAGACATCTGTGTCAAACTTGAAAAAATTCCTTTAAAGTGTTCTTGAGATATTGCGTTCACGAGAATGTGGTAGATGCAAGGTCACAGTGACCTTTAACCACCAATATCTAATCAGTTCATCGTTGAGTCCAAGTGAATGTTTGTGCGCAAGAACAGAACGGATAGACTACCCGCCAACTACGGCTATTCCTAGAGTGAAGGCATAAACATCAACAAAGGTTCTAAACACACTCAGTCACATTCCTGCAGGAATATGATCCAAAATCTGAGGGAAATTTACAACATCCGCAACCAAGTTTACATGTTTCCCCTATGTTAGCATGTAACTTCATATAGCAGTGTGGGCTACATAATTGCGGTAGTGGGCCTGGAGCAGATGATCATAGAAAGTCCGGCACACTATGACATCATACAGTAGCCAGAGTAAAAAATAAATAAATAAAAGGTTAGAAACAGAGTTCTCAGAACGGTAGGAAACCTGAGGGTTTTGCTCACAGGGATTACTTCTACATATGTTTGCCTTATTACTTGAAACTCTGGCCATGTTTAATATGATCATCCTTAATTGTTATACTATAAAACTCACAAAATATGAAAAAGCATAATAGGTCCCCTTTAAACTTGTATATTATAGCTGTTCTTTATGGTCTGTGCAGCACAGAAAGGTGGTCTTACTTTAACCTCTACCCACATTTTTGCTTGACTGTTTATATTGGACCCTATTCTTACATTAGATCCTTTTTTTCCAGGAGTACTCGAGTACTTCATAATAATTTAATGCAAGTACTCGAATATTGAAATGACTTAAAATGCCCATCTCTAGTGCCTGTCACACCTAATCTCCCAAAGTAATGCCTGAGCAGCTTTCTAATACAACCACAGTGACACACTGGAAAGCACCTGCCTGATATTGCACCGCATGAGATAAAATAGCTAGATCCTTTGCAGCAGGATGCAACATAACTGTTAGTTGCTCTTGCTCAGGGGCAACTTGGGGGGATCTGAGGCTGTCACCACAAGTGACTCAGCAGCTACCTGGAGACATTCCTAATCATGCTGTCGAGTGGCATTTTCCTGACACACCAGGAAATACAACACACAGATATGATCAGAGAGACAAAGAGAAAACACACCACACATCAGTTAATAAATGCCATTACCAATTTGTGGCAGCACTGAAAAGTCAACCATTTACTTCATTGACTAACACCCATAGCATTCCTACAGAGAAACACAAAGAGATCACTTTATAAGGTACACCCTTCAAACCTAATTCAATCCAATACAGCAGCTGATCCATGAATTCTACATATACAAAGATAATAATGTATTGTTATGAGGGTGTAGTTTGCAATAGTGTTGAACTGTACCACATTACATTGAGGTGTTTCTCAGTTTTGCCTACCCCATGAGTCCCCTCCAGCTACCTCCTACCGCCTAGCTGCTTTACTTCTCTCAACTCTGCTCTCACACTTTATTGGAAAAATAAAACACCACAAATTGAACAACAACAACAACAGAGTAATGGTGCAACAACACTGTTGACCCCCCCCCCCCCTACTTAAAATCAATTTGCAGATGACAAAGAAATTGTTCAAAACAAGTTTTAGCTTCATTTTGTTTTGATTTCCCCTCTGGGATTAAAGTGCAATCGGAAACAAGCCAAAAAGAAGGGATGGCAGGCCCTGTCTGCCATTGTAAGCAGTGAAAATGTAACTTTTCAGTAAGCGTTCTCCAGTTTCAAACTGACTGTGACACAATGCACCCTCAAACTAACTTAAAAAATAAGTAAAACATAAAATTATGTGACCCTTTTTTGACATTTTTAAACACAGGTTTTGCTATTCAGTATATTTCCGCTGTTGAGGTTGATAAAGTAAAGTGCAAACATAACTTTCAGTTACCTTAACATGTTTTGCATAATAAAAAGGTGCCTGTGGTATACAAAAACTATTTGGTCACTATTTTGATTCCCTGAATCATGTAAATAAAATTAAACATCTGTATAATCAACAGCATCAAATAGTAGCCTTCCATTGTAAACAACAGTGAAATTGTAACTTTTCAGTAAGCTTTTCTAGTTTCAAACTGACAGAGTCACAATGCAAAACATAAAATGTATGTGACCCTGTTTTGATTGGGCACCATATCTCTTGCAATATACATCGCGACTGCATCCGTGATCGCTTTCCACCGTGCCCCTTTCTTATCATACGGGATACAGTTTGTAAATGTTTCCAAGACGGTAGGTTGTTTTTTGGTGGGAGTGCTGGGGCTGCTTCGGTCTTGTTCGTTTCATAGGGAGCAACACCTCTCCCACTCGGCAGCATGCCTCTGTTTGAGGTTCTGCAGTAAATTGGTAGTGCTGCTACCTTTGGTTGCGACAGCCTTCAAACACACTTTGCAGCGGGTGCTGTTTGTTCTGAGTCTAACGCCACCAAACCGAACCAATTCCAAATAACTGAAGACACACTCGCTGCCTTGTTTGTGTATCAAGCAGGCGGTGGGGAGGGGGGAGCCCACTCTGAACTACGGGAGCCCAGCAGGGAGCGTCGGTGGCGGATGTTAAAGAGAAAATCGATTTTCATTTAAACAAATCGACCTAAACTACAAATTCGAATTAATCAATAAAATCGATTTATCGCCCAGCCCTAAGCAAATGTATATCAAAGTTACTTTGCCAATCAATTAAAAATTATACAGAAATGGATCACACCCAACCAATCAGACACATCATGGATAAACACCAGGGGGAAGGTATTTCCATTAATTAGCCCACCCATTATGAAACACACATAAAAAACAACTCACATCCCTTAAAACATTATTGTAAAGAAATGCACATAATCCTTAACAAAGATTGTTTAATACCCATTCCAATCTCTAAATGAGACCAAGATCTCGCTATTAGTACCAATACTGACTTACGAACTGCATCTCATTCAGTATAAGGTATTACATAGGACACAATACGATGGGACTTGAGGGATCAGACATGTGCACACACTGCTTACAAAACAAAGTAGATGCTTAACTGCATGCCAACTGGCACTGTCTACCTATTAATCACTCTTGGCACCAAGTCACTGATTAACGTATGCACATACTTGGCTGCCACATCCTTCTTACCCCATAACTGTGTACACTAGGTAGCTTAACAGCTTTTACAGTGAACCAGTAGCACTTTCAGAATTCTCATCGTCTTTATAATCAGCAAAAAGACCACATTCCTAACAAAACACCAGAAGGATTATAACTCTTTAACTATAACTATAACTTTAATATTAATAATCACTAGGGATGCACCGATTTATTGGCTGAATATTGGTATCAGCCAATATTTACCTTATTGACTGCCATCGCCCTATCGGCAGTGGCCAATATTTTACTGTTGATTTACATCAATTTTGCGCAGGCTTGAAAAAAGGGCTCAAGACTAACAGCGTACTTTAATCCCAGGGACAATAGAAAATGTGTTTGGGATGAACAGAGATCTTCCCTGGAGCGCCTTCGGCACGAAAGGACACGGTAAACTACTGACTATTGACGCTTAAGTGGATAAACGCTATTTTTTACCTGATTATGCTACACTGTGAACAAAAAAAATCTGTGTTAAATCATCAGGAGGAGAGCTACTTAATGTTAGCTGTCAGCAGCCGATGGCCTGAACCAACAGCTATTGGAGGATGCACTGAGTTATATTATGATGTATTGAAGCTCTTTTCAGTAAAAACTGGTTTGGGGTGAGGGAAAATTAAAACGTCATCATGACATGTTCAAATGTAATCTTTGGTATCGGCTATCAGCCAAATTGTTATTTTAAACAACGGTACCAGATTACAGAAAGCAAGTGTTGCATACTCTGGCCCCATATGCATTTCTTTTATTTTGATGACGTCATTTGGCCTTTGGGCCTTCTTCAAGATCAACAATCATACTGAGACACAGGTACACCAGTTTTCAATGCTCGAACGGCCGCTCCAACATACGACTTACCACAAGGGCAAGTCATCAAGTGAATAACGGATTTAGTGAAACATAAGATAATTCCTTTTGTAGGGATCTCTTAAGCAGTGTGGGGATGTTGACTGCATTGACTGCAGCAAAAACAGAGGCACTCGCCATTAAACATCGGTACCAGCCCAGTATTTCACAATTGAAGCATCCCTAATAATCAAATATAAAGGCCGACATTTCACCTGTTCAAGTATCTGATGCTTTTTTGGCCAACAATGACCAGTTACATTTAAACTATCTGTGAAAAAAACAATAACATTGGGATGACTGCAATAAAGATTGAGACTAAAGTAAATACATGGAAGGATGAGAGTGTCTGTCACACAACATTAATGTCACATGGTATGCATAGATACTTACCTGGAGCGGGGGTAAAATACAAAAACTGCTGGGGACCGAGCAAACAATGGGGCATTCTCACACCTTTTTAGATCCATCTGTCCAGGTGTTTCTATTCACATATAGCCCATCATGCAGCTATTAGGCCACACCTGTTCATTAATCAACATACCCAATGTTTGGTTTGCTTATTTCCATTCATGACCTGTGCATCTGTCACCAAGCTCATTACATCCAGGATATCTGTCCCCAGAGCTCTCCTGTCACTGAGGAGAACATCAGTCTGACACCTCGATGCTGTGCGTCTACTTATTTATTCTGCAAACGATGCTTGTGAATGTCTTGTGCAATTGAGCTATCTCCAGTTGTGAGTCACAGCATGTGTGTGCATGTGGAGAGCGGCAGGCAGAGAGAGAGTGAGAGCGAGACAGAGGGGGAGAGACAGAAAGTCACCTTTGCAAGGTTTGGCTTCATCAATAGGATGACCTGTGTGCCTTAACCCCGTTTAAAATCCCTCTGGAGCAAAAGTGACAGTAACTGTATCATCGAAAATTTCAGAGAGAAAAGATACAGGGGAGAGGAGAGGAGAGGAGAGGGGAGGAGAGGAGAAATGTGAAGAGGCGAGAAGAAAAAAGACTAACCCAGTTAGGTTTGTGTGGCTCGATTAAACCTCTGCTCCCTAGGTATCAGATTAACCTAGTTGAAGCTTTTCCTGCTGAGTTAATTAGACAAGATTGGAAAGGGCTTCTGAGTCCCGCCACTGCAGATTTCTAATGATGTGATGAACATCAACAGCTCTGGACTCAGAATTGGGCTTGTGAGCAGGATGGTGATCTATAATTATATTATTCGGCTGTGTTCGAATTACAAAGTACCCTCTGCAGTGCAAAGCATGTGACTGCCTGGAAATCTAATCTGGTATTTGGGCATTGATTTCATCAAGCGGGAAAATGCTGGAATGGTTATTGTGTTTTGCTGAGTGTTTCAACGTTGTTTGGTCTTGAGGGGCAGCTGCAAACCGACTGAATTTTAATTGTATTTACTTGTGCTTTTGGTCCACTTGCTTTCCTTGACACCTTCATGAAATACATCAAAAGACAAACCTTTCAGTTGCCTCCAGTCTGCTTTTAAAGAGCACAGCGAGAGGGACAGAGGACCAGAGCAGACAATCATAAAAACCCACTTCACTTCTATAGTTCAGTTACACAATACTTCACAAAACCTAATAAACCTGTTCACACCAGCATTTAAGACAGCAAATTACTTCACTTCAATGGAATTGCATCTATATGTAGATTTGCTTGACAGTGTGGGGGGAGTTCAACTCTGTGGAACTTTGATCTGTGAATTTGCTCCATTGACCAGCAAGCCATCTTGAAACAGCAAGGAAAAGAGAAAGAAGCTTGGGCAGCTATGGTAACTAGGGGTGTAAATCAACAGTTTTATTGCAATACAATATTATATAGATTCTGTGGAAAATAATAGGGATGGATGATATTGGATTTTTTGCCGATATCTGATATGCTGACATATAACAACTTATTTGGTCGATAATTGACACCAATATCGATAGATCTATTGACTTTTTCCTCACCTAATTTTGGTGCTCACCAAGTCTCTTCTGTAGTGGAATTAACATCATATTATGTATGCATATTCGTATTGTGATGTCCCACCAGCAGATGGAGACATGAAGTGCAGTACTTTTCAATGTATGTAATAATCATTCACTGTGCAAAATAAGAAAAAGCATGTTGGCCAATTCTGATAACGTGATAATATTATCGTGCATCCCTGCTTTTTAATGTTTTGGTGTTATGTTCAGCCTCTCTGTGTCGGCACTTCTCCAAGTACAGACACACACACGCGCACGCACACACACACACACACACACACACACACACACACACACACACACACACAGCACAGAGTGAGGTCAGCAAACAGCAGAGCAGTGAGGTCAGAGAGGAGACAAAGTAAAGATAACTTAAATATTACTCGAGTTGACGAAAGTTGCGTTCATTACTTTCTGTAAGTGCAATAAAACCTTCACCAGTAAATACGCTCTGTCCGTATTCTCTCATCCCTGCCATTATGTTTTACACAAGCACAGCACGCTAGCTCAGCTAATAGCAAACTGTTACAAGCTAAAACAAAAGCTGTCCATATACAGTCTCACTGTTTAGCTTAGTCTGCCATGAATCTTAAAATTTAGCAGCAGTACCTGCAGGCAATAAATCACATCAGCAGCAGAAGGTGGAGGACAGAGGACAGGAGGAAGGACTGATAGTGACTGATGTCTGTGTTCTTCATTCTTTCTAAACCTCACTCAGGAGTGTGATGTCTGCAATATGATTTATTTTATTGACATTTATATTTAATAAAGATATTATTGAGTTGATATACTTTGCTGTTGTAAACATTACTGTTGCTGAACTAGAGACATTTAGTTCTTTTTATTATTTTTATTTAAAAAATGTACATTTTAAAGCAAAGAAGTAATAAGAGTATCGTTAAAAGTACTAGTATTGATCAAATTAAATAAAATTAAATGTTTAAGGAGGAGGTGCGCTTGGACAGGAATGGTGACACAGATGTGCCATGGGAATTTCAAAATAAAGGCATATCTTGATATGTATAGATGTTTTCACTCTGCATCTATAATATTGGATCATTGATCACTGAATCAGTACAGTATGTCGATGTTTTTTTATCAACATAAACAGAAAACCTTTATAATGAACACGCTGTGTAGTTTTCTTCCCTGCAATATCTGTTCCTGCCAACTAAAGCATGATTAACGTTTTTACTGGTATGGTAAAGCACTTGGTTGTGCATCTGTTACAGAAACACCATGGTCTTGGTGAAGAGCAGTATGGTTCAAATGTGGTTGCTTTGTGTCAGGCAACTAAGGCTTTTTAAGCTCAGAGAGAGACTGTGGCCTTGTTTAAATTAAAGTCAACACTGACTTGAGGCAACTCTGGTTCCTGGTATCAAAAATGTAATTTGTTCTTTTCTATGGTGCTTTATTTACCCCCGCCTCCTTAAGCTAACCAGCTTCATATTGAACAGACAAATATGTGAGTGTTATCGATGTTCTCATCTAACGCTCGCCTAGAAAGGGAATAAGTGTGTTTCCCAAAATGTCAAACTAATCCTTAAGGTAATAAAGGCCATACTGGAAATGTAGAGACTGTTGTCTGGAGGGGGTTTTGCCTGAGTTTTATTTGCTGGATAATTCCAAGACGTAGGAGCTGTGTTAATGCAGGCACCCAAAACAGCATTCGTGTGACAAGATGAGTTAGTCTGAATTATCACAAAACATTATTTATTCAGCTGACCTGCCACTTCAGTTCTATTTTGACATTGATTTGATTTAAATGGCGTTTTCCTCTTTCCGCTCTGTGAGCACAAAGTGATATAAAATTTTCCTGCCATTCATGGGTGATTGTGTGTGCTTTTATCAGCGGTAACAGGAGCCATTTATTAGTAAACACAGTGGAAATAATGGACTGACATCGCCTGGGTTATCTAATCTGCAGGTTTGACTGGCTATTTGATTTCTACTGGAGGAATAATTAGAGATAAACAATAATACCGGATAACCGTTGAGGATGTGGCAGAGAAATGAAGATTAACACAAACAAAAGTCAGACTGAATTGATTTCCACTAATTCATCCAAAATAACTGTACAGTGTGTTGTGAAGTACAAGACTTTCTTTGGTTTTACACTGAGTTGTTTTTAGCGTTGATTCAAATACCCGTGTGAATAAAGGCGTTAGAGGTGTGTGAGAAAGTTAAGTAGTTTACTGTGATAGGATAGAGTGTGTGCGTATGTCTGTGTGAGGGAGAGAATAAAGTACAGTTACTGTAAGTAGTTTAAAATGATAGGATTATGTGTGCTATTCCATGTGCGTGTTGGCGTGTGCATGTGCACGAGAAAAAACACTTTTTGTATTCCCACCTTGTGTTCTGCATCATGTCATGTCTTGTTCATTTTTTCCCTGTGTTACTGTACAGTATGTGGTTTCACAAGCCGAAAGGGGTTTCGCATTATACCTGCCACAATGTGAAATCTGCCTGGTGCCTTTTTGCTATCACAAGTCTTTCATGAAAGCCCATAAACTTAACTTCACTGGGGGCCTTTTACCTCAAGGCAGTGTTTAAACTGGATGCACATCATACAATTTCTTCAGCTCATTAAGCACTCAATTTGCTGCCACAGCCAAATTTGCACACACACAGTGCCCCGAGAAAGCTTTCATGAAGAAGTTTGGAAGTTTCAGATGTGTTTCTTATTTTTAAACTTCTAACCTTGATTATAAATTTGTTGTGCAAAGCATGAACTTAATTCCTTTCTTTTGGACAACCGCCCACAGAGTTTCATTACAGAACCAAATTTCATTGCAGCCAAAGATTTTGGACTTTGGAGTTTTTGCATTTCTCAATGTTTTTTACTTGAGGATGCTTTGTTGCTGAGGGTACACACAGACACAATATCAGAGTAAGGGTAGTAAATTAATGGCAGCCACCAGCAGCTGAACGCCAGTACATTTTTGGAAGCAGCTGGTTAGTTTGACTTTGTGTTCAGATGTTAAACACTTTCATTTTTGTAGTCAACACATTAATAGTTAGCTTGCTGTGTACTGACGCTGTGGGCACTGCTGTGGTTGGTCGGTCACAGACCCTGAGAAGACTCAAGGCATTCAACAGAGGGGATTTACATTTTAAATCTGTTCTCAGTATTCTCACACTGTAGCAGGAATGTAATAAGTATGTGTGTGTGTGTGTGTGTGTGTGTGTGTGTGTGTGCGCGCACGCTCTCGCATGGTTTAAAGGTAAGAATCCTATTAGCAACCTCTTGGCTCTATGCTTAGTCTGTCAGCTGACGTCTGATGTTCTGAGGTAGATGCTCCAGCCTTGCCCCTCTGTGTGCGTATTACAGACTTGCAGGTTCTATTTGATTTTTAATCCATCAAAAAATATGTTTGTATTGTTGATTATATTGTCAAAATATAGGCAGTCGCCAATTCATAAAAAAATTACAAGCTAGCCTTGCAACTTTAAAGCTGCTCTTGAATGCTAACGTGACAATGCAAAATTTAGCATGTATAATGTTTACCACATTAATTTTGTGTGTCAGCGTGCTAACATTTGCTTAACAGCATGAAATACTAAGTACAGCTGAGACTGATGGGAATGTCATTAGTTTGTAGGTATCTGGCCATACACCAAAGTATAGGGAAAAAATACTATTTTGACCTGATGGTGGTGCCACAGACTGTATATACTCTCGTCCTGAAGCCTTAAGTTTGGCATTTTGGCCGTCGCTGTCTCGGATTTTTGGACCCAGAGGTGGCCATGTTTAGATGAGAGGGTGGAGACAGCCCTAATGCTAGCGTTACCTTGGTTAGCATGGTGCACTTACAACTATGGTTTATCTTGCTAAACACATGAAGTGGGTTTTGCCTTGAACAGTTTCCATTATATGTCTCTTTCCCAGATCTCCAAGGTCATTGTCATGTCTTAGCGTTTTATAGTGTGACACATTTATATACAGACCTCTTTAAATTTTATTGTCATTGATACTTAAAAGCATTGTTGCATTGTAACAGTGGCTGGGTGTTAGCTTGTTACAGCTTGTTCTAACTGCATGAAATGTAATTTGGTGTGAAGAGAAATCATGTCATGTGATTCATCAGTCACTTTTCAGATTTCATGTATTAAACTCCTCAGAAAATAACACTCATATTAATTAAACAAATTCAATCATTCCTTTGTGATAACCATTTTAAATACACGGAAGAAATTCAAATGCAAAAATGTAAACATCAAATACCTTTTGGTGTACTGATGAGACTGTAGGAGACTACAATACAAATCTTTCATAAACGGTTTCTTCTTTTCTTATGCTCAAATAGAAACTTCCCACATACTGAATGTACTGGCACAAACTCTTGCTGTGTTTGTTTTGTGCCTGTGTGTGTATGAACAAATCTTAAAAATGTAAAATATTAAACATAAAGAATTATAAATGAGTCTACTTGGCACATCAGTTGTTTACTAGTCTAGTTTTTTTTCAATCTGTGTGCAGATTTTCTTTTTGCTGATTTACAATTCTCTAGGATTATATATGATATATATCTTAACTGCAAAACAAAACATGACATCATAAACTGCTGTCTGCCTGAGAGGTACTGAAGCTGAATGCAATGTCAGGAACATCTTTTTTACTCGTCACTTAGTTACAAGCATTACTGCATCGCTGTCAGTAATGTGAGAGTACAAGTTTAGTGAGGCTTTCCAGTTTTACTGTTAAGAATATAAGAGAGACAGAGAAAAAGAAAAGTTAGAGGTTGATTAAGTCCACCATGAGGATAAATTTCCTTCTGGTTAAAGGGCTTTTCTCAGATTTTGTGTTTCACACCAAAATGAAAACTTAAAGAGAGTAGATTTTAGGTAATGAATTCTGACAAATCCATGGGTCTGCAGCGTTAAGTTAGCCGACACCAAAACAGTATCTATACAAGCATAAAATTAGAATAGAAGTGGTTTGGGTGTTATATTAGCCATGATCACAACACCAGGCCTGCTTTGTTGCTGCAGCATCTAAGCCTCTTTTAAAGCCAGGAAAAATCCAGAGGGGAAATTTGAGCATTGTGCTCAATGCATTAAATACACACAGTGTGTGGCATCTCTAAAGGACCTTATCAAAAACATGAAGTGCCTTTAAAAACTGGGTCCTAAAAGTGAAAATATGTGGGAAAAAGTACAAGATGGAGGCAGCTGTATTTAGCCTGAGGGACTTAGAGTCTGTGACCTGAGAGAGGCAGTTCATAGAAACAGTGGAGGGGTGGAGGTGGGTCCTGCAGGAGCCTCTCTGCCATTCTGTACAACTCTAACACAGTTGAGATATTGAGGGTTGTTGTTGCTGGTGATTTTACTGCCTTGGGTGACAGTCTGCTGACGTCTCTGCTGATTTTTAACAGTTAGATGATTAAAGCAGAAGGCCGGGTTGAAGGTTATGACACTCAACGGATTGCTAAGCTAGCGTGAGAACGCCCCCGCTTACATTTAAGCCCCTGGGTTTTCTTAGAGGATGAAGTGTCGTTGTGCTCCTTTTAAAATGTGACCACATGGGATAAGAGGAGAGAAAAGAATATTCTGACACTTAAGATAAGGTGGCTATTTAAAACTATAGGGACACATTTAACACACATGTTAGGGAATGTTGTGTCATGTCATCAGCACAGTTATACAGTAAGTTCTGGGGTGATCAGGAATATAATAGAAATGTTCATCTTAAAGGCCTGAAAGCTTATTTTCTCAATTAGCTTCTTCCTACATGGACACAATACTTTCTGCCAAAGTTAGAACCGTTTTAGATATTTCCCATGAGAGGTTTCTACATCTATTTTATCTCTGTGCTCATGATTTAGTCATTAGAATGTAATGTTGTAGAGACATGTTTAAGACTTGAAGCTGAGTTTTCAGGAGCTTTAAGGGAGCTCTGATTCTGGCATACTTTTCTGTTGTATCATTGATTATTCTTTAATTTCAAGCATCTATTCCGCTGAGGTTTTGTGGATGGGCACATGATTTTTCCAGCCTATTGTCACTCGCTTACCACATTACTTCATTGGTGTATGCAAAGACGGACCACTGATAAGGTAAAGTCCGGTGTCATACTGGCATAAAAATAAGTCTGTCTGACAAAAACTAGAATTACCACCTCGTGGTTGTATGCCTCTATCAACCAGTCAAATTGCAGTTTACATCCATGTCTGTCCAGACACATATGAAGCCATTACAGTAGACATTTCTTCAAATATGGACATTGCTGCAAAGAAGCTACATATTTTTAAACATGGATACTTCAGACTTATACCATGGTCTGGGTGAATACTCGATTCTGATTGGCTGCAGGGTGTCCGTTAAAAAGTGTTGTAAGACACCTATAAAAAAGTTCCGGTCAAATAGGCTGATTGTTCTAAATTACTGTGCTGGCTCAAACGCTATTTGGTAACCGTGGCAACAGCTGCGGCCGACCGAGCTGCAGGTTCTGTGGCCAGAGCCGGTTACCTTGGCAACGCGTCACAACGAGAGATATTAAACAGTCCACTCAGCTGCTTCTTGTGAAAAACGTATGATTTTAACGGTAAAAAACAACATTAACGTATTAATAATTGATTGAATATTTATTTCTTTCGTAAGTGACCATGGTATAAGCGGGATAATGCCCTTCGAGGTGTCCGTTATCAGAAATGAATGGACTTTGCGGAAGCAACGGTTCACGCCTCCGCGTCGTCCATTCATTTCTGATAATGGACACCTCGTCGGGCATTATCCCTTACATATCTCCCCCGGCAGCACAGGCGATATACTCAATCGCCACAGTTTCAACGTGGACACCCGAGATTAGTTTCCCCAATTCAGTATCTGACCAAATGTCGCCCCTTCTGTTCCTGAGTTATGGTGTTAAATAATGGCTAGGAAAGTGTTTTAGGCAGAACATTATGATGTCACAGAGGAGCTGACCTTTAACCTTTTGGAAATTTCTTCACTTCATCATTTTATCCTATTAGATGCTTGCGACATTTTGTCACATTTAGCATATGAATTCTTGAGTTATGGCCATAAATGAGTTTTTGAAGTCACAGTGACCTTTGACCACCAAAAGTGGACGTTTGTGCCAAATATTATGAAATGAAATTCCCTCAGATATTCCTAAGATGTAGCATTCCTGAGACTGAAACCGATGTGAGGCCACAGTGACTTTAACCTTTGAACACCAAAATCTAATTTGTTTAGTCTTGAGGCAAAGTGGACATTTGTGCCAAATTTGAAGAAATTCCCTTGAGGCAATGTGAGGAACGGTGACTGAATCTGAAAACATAATGCCTCTGGCCACAGCTTGCACCAACACGGGGCCATAAAATCCAATTTGATTTTGGCATATTGTAGCTTATTACAAAGAAATTAAATCCATATCAGTGGATACCAATCAACTGATGAGCACAATCAAAGAGGAGCTGTAATCGCATTTCAGGGCACACTGTGTTGAAGGAAGAAGAAAACTGGTTTATGCATCGAGGTGTATGGGATTTGCATCCTCTGTTTTATTTATGGTATCTTAGATGATAACGTACATGTAGCAATAGTGCTGAGACGCTTAGTTGAGCAGTTGATTAGCAACGAAATCGATCAACAATAATTTTGATAATAAATGAATAATTTAAAATAACTGAAAATCTGTAAACATGCTGTTTCTTGCATCTTTCTATTCTATATGATTGTATACTGAATATCTTTGGATTTTTACTGTTGGTCACTTTTCCACTATTTTTCAACTTTACATAGTAAACAATTAATTAATCCTATAAATGACAGATCAGTCGATGATTAAAGTAGTCATTAGCTGCAGCCATATTTAACTATAAAAGAACGCAGACTCAAACTGTCTGTTTTGCCTATTCGTTTGCTGTTTGTTTTAGTTACAACTTACCTACACAGCCAGCCTACATTTGTTTGACCTACAGGAGGAGCAGACATGGACATAATATGCAATTCTCAGTTTGGGTGCAACAACTTCTCTGTGAGCTACAGTTACCTAGAGCTCCTTTCTCTGTATACCTATGGAAAGTTGTCTCCATGTATTTTGCATATGCATGTTTCAGCATAATCTCTCCACCCTCTCCTTCCTACAGTACAGATAGTTTCAGACTTCTCCACCAAAACAGATGGGAAGATGGTTAACAAATGGCCTTATCTGCATCTGCTCGACATTAAAATGTTAGGTAGCCACTGATTTTACGTAACGTACATTTGCGAAGAGAAGAGAAGAGAAGAGAAGAGAAGAGAAGAGAAGAGAAGAGAAGAGAAGAGAAGAGAAGAGAAGAGAATCTCCCCTTACAATCTTCACCTCTTCTACTGAGCAGACGAAGCTGCCCCTCCATCTACTCTATCCTTCACGGCACTCAGACTGCTGTTGTTTCTTAGCAACACTGCCAGGCAAATCGATGGAGGGGAAAAGAGAGCGACAGAGAGATGAATGAAGGGGGGGGCCAGAGGACAAAAGGCGAGGAAGAAGTGGAAAGAAGTGGGGAGAAGGGCAAATGGGTGTCAAGTGTACAAAGGAGGGGATAAGAGGGGGGGAATGGAGTTGAGAGGTAGGGAGGGAGGAGATTGGGGAGGTTAAAAAAAGCACAGGAAGGGAAGGAAAGGTAACTAAAGGAAGATGGGGGAAATAGGAGAGGAAAGATGGGGTGGGGGAGAAACATTAGGAAAGAAACTAGGGAGGGATGCTTAAATGTCAAGCTCTCACCAAGTCGCTGCATTTAATGTCATTTGGGACCAAAATGTCAAAACGATAAAGTAGACTACATTTTGACTACATTTCTAGGAAAATACTTCAGTAAGAGTTTGGTTATAAAACATACAGAGGGCTCATTTGCCTGGAGAACTCCTTAAATAACATCTGACTTCAAAGTAGATGTCAAACATTTTTACAGCAACTTTTTGGACCGATATCATCATAAAAAACTGCAGGATCAAATGTGGAATAAGGCTTGGGTAAGAGGAGAGCCCACAGTTTGTCAAAGTGCCCATACTTTGTGTGGCTCAACTGACGCCCATAGGACGGCAAAGGATATTTCGCCCTGTCAGGCAGGTCAAGGACTACAATGCATCTCCAGCCGGGCAGAGGGAGATGTAAAGAGCCGATGGCCTCCGACACCAGCAGCAGACACAGGAGGAGGAGAATGATGCCTGCCTCTTCATCATTACACCACAATGCACTGATTCACTGAGCTGTGTTCGTTTGCCCCTCAAACACCCCGTGTAGAGACCATTTGGCTGCATTAAATGATGTTCTCAAAGGCTCACCTTGCTGTGCCGGTTTTATTTCTGGGTGAGATTCCAAATCAGCCTTCAGCCACCGGTCCTTCTCAGCCGTGCTCGCTGCTCTTGCTGCTGCTTATTTCAAGCATCTAGCGGCTCGTCGTTGACAGCATGCAGTCACGTTGTCGGGACCTAAATGTGTGTGTTTTTCCTCCACTCTCTCAAGATGCAAAGTCAAACGAGCAACGGAATTTAAATGGACCTCGGATAACGAAGAAAAAAAAGATGCTAGCGGTTTCAACCTAGCTATGCAAAGGCAATGGGAACCAGATGTTGGAGAGGCTAAGATCTGCTAACCCGCTCGCTGAATAGTAATTAGTGCCGAGGCAGTGTCCAATACCAGAAGAAGACCGTTGACTGTTGTCCAGGACGGCCCTCAGCGACCAGGCAGGAGGAGCAGGAGGCGGTGTCGGTTGGTGTCTTCCTGGGAGGGACGGTCCTCGTAAACCCCGTGGCCACCGCTGTCATGCTAACTAGCATAAATCTACAACTTCCTGTTTGACCTTTTCACAATTACAATATCACTGTGTGTGTTTTAAACATACAAAATCATGTCACTAAGAGAAATTATGTATATGATATAATAACAGACAAAACTATAGAGACCCATGCATACAGAACATCTTTTTTTTAATGTTCTTCTCCTTTATTGTCTCTTTTGCCTTTTTTAATCGCATTTTATCATACCAAACCAAACGCAAATGCTAAAAAATATAAATGTAAGAAGATAAATATGAATAAAACACACACACACACATATATATATATGTAATTGTATGCACTTATATTTTTCGTCCTGTTTTTCATAAATTCCTGTCATCCAGTATTATATATACAATGTTCTACTTGTCCTGTTATATTTTTTGCAGCGACACATCAGTAGCCTGAAATTAATAAAAGACTTTAAACCATATAGACCATATAGACCCAATACATGTAGTGTATCTTCTGACCTGAAATTTGCTTTAGCCACTCTCCCAAAGGGTTGCAACTGGAGCCACTTTGGACCTCACCTTCCACATCTGTTCCTGTTGTTCCTTCAGCTTCTGGTACTTCTCAGTCTTTTCATGCTCTTTCTTCCTGATGTTACTGTCAGCTGGGATTGCCACATCTACCACAACTGCCCTCTCCTGCTCCTTGGCTCCAGTTCACAGCACGTATGTGCTTCAACAGTCCAGTCTATTTGGTCGCATGATGATCAGTCCAGTTTCTCAATCTGAATGATTCAATCAACAACACTAACAATTCTTTGATGTAACAATTTATGTTCTGCCTAGTTAAATGATACAGCCCCATGACAAAACCTGTTTTTTCCCCAGAATGCAAGAATGGATCATTTCTGAGGCCCTGCAGTCTGCTAAAACAAGTGGATCATCTAGTATATACAGTTAAGGAGTAAAATCAAAATTATAGCTTCAAAAATCACAAATACAGTCATGGATATGCATAAATGTTCCTGTGGATCCTTGACATTTTCAACAATCCTCATTTTCTCTGAGCTTTTGTCTAAACATTTTGGATCATACTCACTAAAAACAAATTTCTATCATAAACTAAATCAACCTGATCTAATATTTTGCACTTTATTAAAACCAGTGTTGAGTATTAGCCTATAAATAGGCCACACGTTTGAGAACAAGAGGAAAAAATGTGCAATTCTAATATTAAACAGACCAAAACATAGTAAGATAGAAAGATGTTGAGGGGATCTGTTTACATTTTGTAAATATATTTTGATGTTACCAATACCTAATAGCATGACTTTGCCGCTTTTACTTTGAAAACAAACTCACAGGTAGCCTCCTAATCAAGTGAACTCCCCAGCTTTATGTTGACAGTTGAATGAATCCTTCACAGAAGATATTCAGAAGAGCAAAACCACTACAATTACAGAGCTCCAACACCACAGCTGCACAAACAGGCTGAAAATTCACCTTTAAATATTTGAATATTAATTATAAATCACTTACATTTGTTGTTTTTCTAACATATCCACATACTGTAATAGATGCACTAATTATGGGTTGCACCCTTGTGGTTTACAAACTAACTACTGCTTCCCTGATCCAAATCAGTCATGAGAATGTGAGCCCACTTTTACTCACTTCATCTTCTTTATATTTTCAGGACAGAGTTCAGTCATCGCGGGGCTGTGTTATGGCATGCGTTTCCCCCCAGTGTATTCCTGATTCATGCAAAGAATTTTGGAATTTGTAGTTTTTACACATACTGAAGGTTACTACATTTTCAGGGACTGGTTGAAAGGATAAAATCCTCATAAACTATAATACAAAGACATTTTCACCCACAGCTCACACTGAAGAATGAGTAAATGAAAATGTCCATGGTCTCCTCCAAACATAAGACTGAGAAGAAATCGATATCCAGAATAAGACAGGAATAAGATAGGCTACTCTTCCTTCATAGGTCACATAAGGTCAACTCCTTATGATCAAATCATAAATATTTGTTATACACTGGCACTAAAATTAGTTCCTAATTTTTTTAAAAACAAGTTCAACATAGCACTGCTGGGGTGATTTTCCAGTGTGATGGCACCACCACTCACCAGGCTGCTAAAAAATTTGGCTCAGCTGCCATTTTCTGGTTCACTCAGCACATTAAATGGACCAAGGAGCTGTGAATCCATCAGGGCTGATATTATGTATAGTCAGAAAGACTGGTAGTGTTCTTAGAGTGCATCCAAACATAAGTGAGGCCAGCATAGCAGTGAAAAGTCAAAGAAGTGTTTCAATTGTCCACCTGACTACTAATGCTCTCTTTAGTTTGTGTGTGTGTGTGTGTGGGGGTGGTTGAGAGAGAGAGAGCGAGAGAGAGAAAGGGCCAGACAGACAGACAGACAGAGACAGCATACGCAGTGACTGTGCTTATTTCCAGACATCAGCATCAGGTGTGGTTTTGCACCATCATGTTCACCACACCACCCTGAGGACACCTGATAATGAAGATGGGGAAAAAAAGCTGCTGCTGCAGACAGACAGACAGAAAGACACATACACACACAAATACACACATACACACACACTGACCACTGACTCGATGCATTTTAGCTCCCACATTATGTTTTTGGAATACAACTTAAGAGGCCCACTGTGGCCCACTGCCGGTGCCAGTGGGCCACAGGGCTGTGACAGTTGTGTGTCGTAAAGACGTAGGTATAGAGTAGTGTTTTGGCATTGTGCTGGTCATTTGGTTGGCTGTGTTATCCATCTTTTCTTCTTTGTGTGTTTCCCTATTACAGGCGTTCCGGTTCCCTTTTGGAGCTTGTTTTTTGTTGGTGATTCCTTTCCTCAATTTTCATTGTAAATACATTTCCTTTTTTAACGGCTATTTGTTCGACTGCTTTTTTCTTCGTTTGAAAGATCCCCCTATTTATTTGTGTTACTCCCCCTATCCCCTAGACCTCTGGCGGGGACGTAACATATTTGGGTGCTCGTCCGGGATCCGAACCCCCGACCTCTGGCATGGGTTTGCTCAGATGGAGCCACAGGTGGACCTGTCAGACTTTAGCCGACAGCATTAGCATGAAGCTAATGTTATTAGAGTTGACTGTTCACAAAATAACAACATGTTTTATCATTCAGTGTTGTTAAATGATACTTAATGATGCTGAAGTCAGATGTTGATGCTGAAATAATTTTGTAAGTATGTTTTTTTACTGTCTAAAGCCTGCTCAACCAGTTAAATTGTCCTTTTATGGTAAAGGCAGTTATGCGGATATAATAAATTGCCTATTTACTGTTGTTTAATCTTATTCCATTTGATGAAAAAAATTACATCAGTATGTTTTTTTTTTTTTTTTTTACTATTCTGGGATGTTTTCAAAGTACTGTAATGGTAAATTTCTAAATTTAATAAGTGGAAAATAGTACCAGCACTGGTAATACTACTAATTCCATCGTAACAAATTGATTGTAGGTATATTACTGGTATTATAAGAGTACATGATATGTAATTTAGATTTTTTTTTCTTCCTGTTTTGCAAATACCATGAAATTGCTTCTCAATATTTTGGTTGAGGCCTATATTAAAAAAAACAACTATGAGAACCGTTAAAACATAAATAAATAAATACTTATATTGTTGTCCATATTGCCCAAATGAAGTAAAAATGCAAGAAAAAGCACTTTCATTGCTTTTTTCTCAGTTGAAGGCTGAGAGTGTGTGTAGGCTATTCATTTTGCTATTATTTTAGTTAGTCAGCCGGCTTTAAGAGTAAAGAAGCATAATGTTTATGAATGTGAAATAGTACCTATCATCACAAGATCAACAATGAATCTAAATCTCAAACACAGGACATACCCTCCACCCTCTCCACGTGTTTCATAATATTTAGGTCCATTATCCAGGTCTTTGTTGACATCTGCTGGAGATTCGGCGCTACTACAGCATGTGTCAGATTTTTGTCAGGCACTGTGTGGGCCACCTCACGTGACGGCGTTTTGGCTGACGAAGGACCCACCAACGGCGGCTCATCGTCGGTGTCCTACAGTTTCATGGAGACTATTTAGATTATATGAAACTTTATCCATCTGAAATCAGAATCATCGTAACTAAGACGCCGGTAAATATTTTACTGTACGAAAGTATAGCTTGTTATTTATTAAATGGACGTGATATGCATGTAAAGAGCGCACCGTCTTAAGTGATATAGCCTGAAGAAAAGGGGATAGCGGCAGGCAAAAGTGGCGCTTTGTATGAATGGGATATCAGTCCGGTGAATTCAACTTGATAAGTGAGCTGTATAGGCTCACTGTGTGCACTTTTGTGGCCAACTTGAATTGTTAAGATTAAGATAGGCAACGTTGTGCTACTATAGGTCTATAACACAGGAGCTAAGTTTGCAAACAAACGTAAATAATAGGTATTTAGACTTTCTAAGCGTAAAGTTCGTCTTCTGCTTGCTAAGCTAACGTTAGCAGTGCTCTCCGGTGAATGACATGCTACTAAACACCACAAGTCCAGTCTGTGTGTCCAACAAGCACGTTAACCCTCTGCTAACTCTTAGTGGTTATATTATTCTTATATTCTTATTATAAAAGGTTAATTAGTCTCTGATAGGTAATTCGTTTTTACCAAAGTGCTACTTCCTGGCGCTCAGTTCAGTTTGAATACAACATTACCTCTGAAACAGCCAACACACCAAAACAATAAAATACTCATAAGACTAGTCATTGAACATCAACTGTCTTAGCATAAACACAAATACTTCTGTTCATACATCAACAAACTTCATTGTTTCTCACTGTTTCATACAGTTTTAGGCTGAGCTAAGTGCTCTGTCTGTAGCCCCTGAAGAACCTTGTGAGGAAGCCACAGAAAAGGAGCCATGTTTCTGTATAACATCACCCTGCAGCGTGCCACGGGCATCACTCATGCCATCCATGGAAACTTCTCAGGTGAGACTGCTGCCCGCTTTATTTTCTCGTGAGGTTGTGTTAACATTGTCCACCTCTGTTGTCAAATTTATTAAGAGGTTTGTATGGCAACTGTAACTGAGTTGTAAGAGGCGGATGTCCATTAATTTTAGGGCTGGTGTAACAATACCCAGCTTCTCTTCTTCACATGGGATTGTGTCCTTGAGGAAACACCAAGCCCCAGTTTGATCTGATGTGTGATGGAAGAAGTTGCATTGTACAGAGTTGTAATTTATCTTCTTATGTCCATTAGGGTATTCGGTCTAGACATCACTCTGTACTATGCCCGTCATTCTGTTGAAATTTCTGCGTACTTGTTGAAATGCATACTTGTGTGTTTCTGTGTTAGGATCTAGTTGATTAAATGAACATTAATTAAGCATTGAATATTTTAAGCATCAATTTTTAAATGCTGATGGTTAGTTTTCAATGTGTTCCCCTATGCCTTTTCTCTGAGAGAGTGCAACATCTCTGAATGTTTCTTTTCAGTTGATAGCTGAAATGTAACAAATGGTGAATGCTGAGGAGAGATGTTTTTGTCTCTGTAGGAACCAAGATGCAGGAGATTGTTGTTTCCAGGGGAAAGATCTTGGAATTGTTGCGGCCAGATGCCAACACAGGAAAGGTGCACACTTTGCTCACAGTGGAGGTGTTTGGCATTGTTAGATCCCTGATGGCCTTCAGACTAACTGGAGGAACCAAAGGTACGTTGCCAAGAGTGCATGCAGTACAAACATGGATTATCTAGTAAAAGAGACCATTCTAAATGTTTCTTTCCCTCAGATGGATTTTCATGAAATGGATTGCCATATGTGCAGAGTTATACGTTAGTTTCACATTCCTCTATTGAAGGGGAAAAGTTTCTCTCTTTAACCACAATTTTATTACCTTCACAAAATTATTTAAAAATTGATAAAGTGTAAAGGGGAAAAAAGCATAGTTTCTTCATTCCATCTACTACCTTTATTATTTATATTTACCTACGTGCTGGTGTGTTCGTAGACTACATAGTTGTTGGAAGTGACAGCGGTCGTATCGTCATCCTGGAATATCACCCATCAAAAAACCAGTTTGAGAAGATCCACCAAGAAACGTTTGGGAAGAGTGGCTGCCGGCGCATTGTCCCTGGACAGTTCCTGGCTGTTGACCCAAAAGGCAGAGCTGTTATGATAGGTACGTACTAATATAAAAGAATTAAAATGTTTGTATGAATCTAATAGTTTAAACCAACTAAGAAAAAATTACGGTACATGCTTATGGTGATGTTACACAGACAGGTGAGGTAAGTACAACACAGTAAAATGTGTCAGTATTATACTGTAATCCAACACCACTTGCATACATACGTTAGAAAGGATTTATAAGTGCAGTGCAATAAAACAAGCGTCATATGTATTAAGCTGCATTTTACAAAAATCACATAATCAGTATAAATTATAATTGACAAGTGTCTAGACCTCCAAGGGTTAAAGATTAATATTGTTCATATTGTTACTCACTTTAGTGTGCTAATACTGTAATGCTAAGATTAATGCAGTGGTTTCAGTTATATTTGTTGCTGCAGATATGTGAGCTTGTACAAATAATAACAGTAAATTTGAAAATATTGAAGGCAGGATTTTTCACAGGACTATCATATTAGACTGCATTAGGGTTCAACTAAGTGTTCTGAATAAATAAGCAACTGAGTGTATTAGGGGTCATCCAATTATCAGCCGGGTACTAGAATACTGCTGCCTTCAATTAAGGTTGTGATGAACTGTCATTGGAAATTTTGGGAAAGCTCTGAGTTCATGAGTTGTGACGTGTTTCTGAAGTTTTCAGAAATGGTTGAGACCATGGAAATTCATTTTTCGGTGCCTGAGAATTAATATATTGTGTATATGTATGTGTGTATGTATATATACATGTGTGTGTATAGTAAATATGTCATTTTAGTTTTTCTTCTTAATTTTATTTGTCTGAGAAATATTGCTATTTCCAACAGCCTTGTCTTTTTCATCTGTCATCTTGCCTTTGCATCCTGCATTACACTGGCTAGCTTACTGAGTTGTTAGCTTAGCCTAGCAGTGGCCTAACCACTTAAACGGAAAGCATATGGTGTACATGCCTCCCCATGTCATAACCCCATGTTCCATTTAAAGGCAGCATGTATATTCAGAGTCCTTTCCAGAATTCCTGAGAATGGTGACACAATCTTCAAAGTAGTGTATCACTAATATATTAGTAATGCACTGTTATAGCTGTGTATATTAAAATTACATTACTGTAAGTTAAATTAAGTTAAACACTTTGGATGCCTGTTGTCTCTTTCCTTTTTAGGAGCGATAGAGAAACAGAAGCTGGTCTATATTCTGAACAGAGATGCAGCTGCAAGACTGACCATCTCCTCTCCACTGGAAGCCCATAAAGCAAACACACTGGTCTACCATGTAGTAGGAGTTGATGTGGGCTTTGAAAATCCCATGTTTGCTTGCCTGGAGATGGACTATGAGGTAAGTCACGAAAAAACATAAAGCCAGTACAGTTTCTGTATAGTTTCTGCTCGTTAGATGCATATAGTCTTTTTCAAAATAGACTTACAACACAGATAAAACACAGCCTATTTATGTTTAGTTCCTTGCGCAACAAATGCAAATGATTTAAAAAAAGCACAGTGGTTTGGCTCTACATTCATACGGGAAGCAAACACCGGGCTTCTGGGTGAAAGTCTGGTGTTGTTGCACCCGCCCACCCTGTAGGGACTTTCCAGCTCCTTCAATTACATTGTTGTCTTGTGGCGTTATAAATGGATGCCGCCTGGTGGTGTAACATACTGCCGCAAAGGATGCCTGTTTTTCATCTGTGTCTGACATGGAAATCCATGACCAAGTGGTGGTATTTTACTCCGTAGGAATGAGAATGGGTTAGATAATGCAAACTGGCTGGTGTTGTTGATGTGATGAGTTTGTCATGTCTCTTCTCTGACTATCTCTGGAGAAAGATTTTTACATCTCTGATCTCAGCACATATTTAATTTCCTTTTTTTCAGCTTTCTGCTTTTTTCTAAAGAATATTTTTACCCCTTTTTTTTTTTTTTTTTTTAATTTAATATGTGTTTTAAGCTGCCACCACTTTCATAGTGTCTTGGAGTGGTGCTATACTGCGCCTAACAAGGGACTCATTTGAAAACCTGTTTTTGCTCTTTATAGGAAGCTGACAATGACCCGACAGGAGAGGCTGCCGCCAACACGCAACAGACGCTCACCTTTTACGAGTTGGATCTCGGCTTGAATCATGTGGTCCGCAAGTACAGTGAAGCATTGGAAGAGCATGGAAATTTCCTCATCACTGGTAAGCATTGGTGTGCATGAGGTTGCACATTTCAAGGATGAAACAGTAGCGGCATCAGTTATCAGTTGCTACAGGAGTTATCAGGAATGACAGCATACACTCAGCTGTCAGTCATGGTTGGAGACTGTTTAAATGGAGCCAGGAATAGGCAGGTGTGTCAGAACACACTAGGAAGGAAGGAAGAAACAAAATTTAGAGACAGTTAGAATCTGCAAGTTTTTAGTAGGGATGCACCGATTGTGAAATTTGTGGCCAATACCAATATTGATGTTTCATTTTTTCCCCCTTTTGTGCCAGGGGGACCAAGGAGCTGTTAAAAAAAATCTAAAAATGACTCAGTTTTTAATTGCACCTTGAATGAACTCAAACTGAGTTATAAAAGTTTGTAAAATTTTTAACAGAAGCTTCTTTGACCTGAAAACCTTTGACCTGCTATACAATGAAAGTTTGAGTATAGTTTTTGCATAGCCCAACAAAATCTTTTGTTGTTTTTGTGAAACATAACTTAAATATAAATAAATGTAAATTTGAAAGCAGTTAAAAAAGGAATGAAATATATAATTAAAAAAAAAACAAACAAACATAAAAAGGCCCTCTTTCACCTGTTTTGGTTTTCACACAAAATCCAAGTTCATGTATTTCCATTAAGCACAAACCTACAGTAGACTGGAACATGGGGCTGAACATGAGCCTTATTACAAGAACAAGAATTGGCCTCTAAGGACAAGCCTTCCCATACACTGCAGCCCCTGTTACAAATAATAATGTCCCAAAAAAAGATCTCTGCCTTGTTGCAGCTCATTCTACCTCTCATCTCATCTAAGATGTTAGCTGCAGAGCTGAACAGCTCCTCGCTGAAAGTAAACTTAAAACCAAACCACGTGTGTGCAGAGCACCTGTTACCCACTGCGTCAAGCCAGAGTTGTATCCAGCCAGTGGCTTCCTCTCCAAATTACCAGCTGGGTATGTGAGCTACTGTTGTCCAAGTCTGACTGTCGTCACAACATTAAGCTAGAGCAAAACTGACGTGACACAGACAAATTTCAGCCTCCACCCTTGCTGGTTGTCATCTTATTTGCAGATGAGCAGCTGGCAGTCAGTAAGGTGAATATTGACCGATACCGACGTTAGGACGATAAATCGGTGCATCCCTAGTTTTTAGAACTGGATTTGTCTTCATAAGAACCAGTATACACGCATTGCAGTCAGATAAAACACATTGGCTTGTTGGTTTACAGAGTTTCATAAGTACCCACATTAAAGTGTTGCTGGTGTGATGAGTTTGTCATGTCTCTTCTCTGACAATCACTGGAGACAGATTTAACACCTCTGATCGCAGCACTTAAAGAGTGAGGCAAAACAGTAAAGGGAAACCTTGGATTGGAAAACAGAGCCCATCCTGCTTTTGGATTCCAGCTGTTTTCACTGTAGTCGTCATCGTTTTGAAAAGAAACTCATTCCACTGAACGCTCCTCTCTGTCTAGTTCCTGGTGGTTCAGATGGGCCCAGTGGAGTTCTGATCTGCTCTGAAAACTACATCACTTACAAGAATTTTGGAGACCAGCCTGACATTCGCTGTCCCATCCCACGACGCAGGGTGAGTCCTAAATACAGAAATATGTCATGAAAAACAAAGCTTGTCTTTACACAGTCAACTGTACTGCACCCTTGATGTGCTGACTCTCTGAGTTTCTATACAACAGCTTCCTACAAGCATAGCATCAAAATGTGACACTTCTGTTGACTGTAAGGATTTCAGCTATTATTAATGACTTGTGGTGTTGTAATCCTGTCAGGATATTTCAAATGGAAGGATGTTTTTCACTGTATATTTGGAAGCTGTGCTTTAATTCAAGTCACTACACCCACTTCAATTATTTTTATGTGCATCTGTGTCAGGTCATGTTTAGTCTCTGCATGCACATTTATTTTTATTCTGCTCTCCTTTCCCCCCTGATTTTCCTCATCTGGCCCTTCCTGCAGAATGACCTAGATGACCCGGAGCGCGGCATGATATTTGTTTGCTCAGCCACCCACAAGACCAAGTCCATGTTCTTCTTCCTGGCCCAGACAGAGCAGGGAGACATCTTTAAGGTTACCCTGGAAACAGATGAAGAAATGGTGAGCAGATCTGAAGGATGGATAGAGGGTCCTGCCTCTGTAGTGTTGTCTTTTTCATTTCTTTAAGTGACATGGCAATTCTAAATCAATTTTGCAGTAAAACAAACTGTGTAGCCAAATCGGTTTTCACCAGGTGCTGCAAACCACCCATCTGTAATGTAAGCAGAGAACCAACAATGATCAAATACTTACAAGTAGTCATTATCTGTGGATTTATTCATCAGGTAAATATTTGGCACAAAGGTGTATGATTTAAAGGGTTCTGTTTTGTTTCTCAGGTCACAGAAATCAGGCTGAAATACTTTGACACGATCCCTGTGGCAACAGCCATGTGTGTCCTGAAGACTGGCTTCTTGTTTGTATCCTCAGAGTTTGGAAACCAGTAAGTCATTTTTTTAACATCAATTCCTCTTCCCTCTCCATGTTAATTTGAATCACCTTTCTATGGAATATAGTTCTAAAATAGGGATGTTGGGTTTAACCAGTTTTGCCATAACCATGGTCACATTATGCCACTGTTTCATAACCGTAAGAATTGTAGAAGCTACGATATCTATGGTGTCATGATTACCACAGTGTTCCCCTATGAAAACAAATCCCGGGAGCTAAGTTGTTTGTGTTTGCAGTGAAATCTCTTCTCACAAGTCCAAAATGTTTGTGTGTGTGCTGGTTTGTGTGAGAGAGTTGTGCCACTCACCTGAAAAGCTGAGAAAAGAGCTGTCAAACTGTCAGACTAAACTGACATTCCAGCGTCATATCCACCAAAAAAAACCCAGCCTCAAATGGGTAGTGTGGGAGCACTTTGGATATCTACAAAATGACCAGGGAGTTGTAGAAGATGAATATGTAATTTGCAAATCGTGTCTTTGAAAACTGACTTCAAAGGGGTCCAACACTTTAAATATATTCCAACATCTTTGAGATAATTATGCACCACCGTGTACCCAAGTCAATGTATAAACAACTTAACTAGCTAATGTACTAAATTGGACCAACACCGTTTAAACACCCCAGGAGTAGTTAACTATGTGTTACTGTTCACTTTCTTGTTCTTGCAGGGATATCATATTTCCTGCAGAGGCCTGTAGGAGGGACTCTCATTTGTGAAACCATGATATTTCCTGTGACAATATTCGAATTGTCATCTCGTGACATGAAGAGCTTAAATGTGGCCTGGTCATTAATGATGGGACACAAAATAAAATAATTTTTATGTGGGACTTAATTCCCCGACTGCACTTGGACAGTGTAAGAATATGAATTAATAGTTTCATAGCTTGCTAGCAAAACAGAGACAGCACACAATGCTATTCTTTAACCAGCAAGCTTATTATGCTCCTGATAAAAAAGTAAAGCTGTCCTACATTAATTAACTTTTATTTAAATCCTACAAAAGATCTAAAGCACACATTACCTTGACTTTGCATGTGGGGTACTCCATGCGAAAGGCTTGTGGCCGTACCCACGTGACCAGTGGAGGTTACAGCCTCAGCCACTATCAGAGCCTCATTCTACCAGTAATGATAGCTTATGTTAAGTCCTATCAGCACCGATTAATTGGTCAAACCTATGAATTGGTCGACCTCTAGGGATATCCCTACTTTCAACCTTTTTGTACTTTTCTATCGGGCTTGAAAACCTTCAGATTAATGTAAAAATATCCTCAAAGCTTGGCCTGGAATTCCTGTCTGTTTAACTTTTGCGTTATATCTCTTGCTCTGTTTTTTCCCTCAAAACCCTTTTGTTTGTTTCCTCTAGTTACCTTTACCAGATTGCCCACTTGGGTGATGATGATGAGGAGCCTGAGTTCTCCTCTGCAATGCCTCTGGAGGAGGGAGACACCTTCTTCTTCCAACCCCGTCCTCTCAAGAACCTGGTGCTGGTGGACGAACAGGAAAACTTATCACCCATCATGGCCTGTCAGGTCAGTGGGTGTGAGTGTGTCTTTGCCAGCACTTGTTTTACACCTAGGCCTCCCATATACCTGGGGGCTGTATTACTGTAATGTAATGTCTCATTTGATGAGATTTGAATAGCGCCTTTTGTTGGTGGCTCATTGTCTGCTTTCTACCTGACAGATTGCTGATTTGGCCAATGAAGATACACCACAGTTGTACGTAGCCTGTGGACGAGGACCCCGGTCTACTTTGAGGGTCCTTCGACATGGACTGGAGGTATACAGACACACACTTAAAAACATGACATGTAACATGCATGCAGGCAAGGACAGGTGCGCACACACACTGCTGACTGAAAAGTGATGAGTTTGTTCATGTCTCTTCTCTGAGTCAAAGCTGAAGAGTGTGTCAATTGCTCTGATTTTAGCACAAACAGACTCTGGTGTTTTTATATCATCCACTGTCACCATGTAAGCTTTCATCACTCGCTGCTTACAAATGTATCATCAAACAATCATGGTTGTATGCTGGTTGGCAGGCATTTCTGGCTGTGTATCTGACAACATCCCACCTGTGAGTAAACACACAAAGCTCTGCAGCAGGGCTTTCAGAGACTGTGTTTCTCCTATTACAAGTGTCCTATGCTCAGTACATATCAACAATATGTGCACACGCTACAAATGTTGTGAGATTATTAATGTTCTGCTGTAAATGCACCCATAACCTATATGTGGATGTAACATGTACAGTAAGTGTTTTTTGTTAAAAACTAGATGATATGAAATTCATATATATTTTCCGTGTAGTTTGTATGAAGCAGACCTCAGAACATGCTTGGACCCTTACTATGTCATGATAAATCATGTGATATTTGATAAACAGTAAATCCTCTTTGCCTCCTTTTTTGTCTCTCATTTTTCTCTTGTTCCCTCTCTATCCTTCTCTATCAGGTATCAGAGATGGCTGTGTCTGAGCTGCCCGGTAACCCCAACGCCGTGTGGACAGTGCGCAGACATGTGGACGGTAATAAGTTCCCCGTTTTAGATGTCTTTTTTCCACGTTCACTTTAACACTGTTAAAATTAATGAATTTCACTGCTCAGCTGTGCTGTGTTTACAAACAACTACATCGTAAAACACTATCAAGTTAAATTTAGTTGTTGTTCAGTGTTTAGTCTTTGTATCTACCAGTCAGTCAACACAGGGTTGATAGTAAATCGTGGTTCCAAACCAGAGTTCCAAAGCCCTACTGAAAGAGCATTTTACCTGCTCAAAGTGAGCACAAACTATTAGCTGCAGAGCCGTCTCCTTGTGTTAAATAAGAGAATACAGTAAGTTAAACATGTGCAAGTTGTTAAGCAGATGGGTAAGACCTCATCTGCCCATGGGAAACAATTTAAATAAATTTTTAGAACACAGATGTTAATAGTGGTGTAAATCACAAGCCTCTTCTCAATGCGATAGTATATCCATTCTTCGGACACGGGAATTTCAAAATAAAGGCATATCTTAAAGTTAATTATATATTTTAAAGTTTTCATTTTGCATCAATCATATTTGATTGTTGAGCATTCAATCAATATATTGTCGCAGATCATTGTATCATTACGCCCCTAAATGTCAGCCAAAATCACTGTGTATAACAAGTCTTTATAAATTTGATATTTTTTAATGTCCAGCGCTAATTACCTGTCAGATCACTCTGATGTATGACTGTTTCTTTCCCATGTGTTTGTCTTTGCAGTTTCCAGATCTTTCCTGACATTTATTCATCATATTAAGCCTCAGAACAACTCAGCATGATTTTTTTAACCATTACCTCTTTGTCTTTGTTTGTCTCTATTGGCTTTTTACATTAGATGAGTTCGATGCCTACATCATAGTATCTTTCGTGAACGCTACTCTGGTTCTGTCCATCGGGGAGACTGTAGAGGAAGTGACAGACTCTGGATTTCTGGGAACAACACCCACTCTGTCCTGCTCTCTGCTTGGTGAAGACGCCCTGGTGCAGGTGGGTGTAATCATCCTCATTTGTACCTGTTATGAGACTGAACAATGACATCAATTGGGGTAAATACAGAGGTGATGTCACCAACGAAGCCAACCCACCACTTACTTTCTTTCCATCCATCTTATTTCCTCTTCTTGTTCTCTCCCTGTTATCCACACAGGTGTACCCAGACGGTATTCGCCACATCCGAGCAGACAAGCGTGTGAATGAGTGGAAGACTCCCGGTAAAAAGACCATTGTCCGCTGTGCTGTGAACCAGCGACAGGTTGTTATCGCACTCACTGGAGGAGAGCTGGTCTACTTTGAGATGGACCCGGTGAGAAAATAAATGGGTTTTTCCAGCATTTCATATCTTGTGCTACTTCAACCTCATATTTAACAAGTCACAGATCTCAGTGGAATGTCAGCAGGATTAAAAGGGCATATCTATCACAGCAGGCCTCAAACCAGTTTGAGATCAGTTTCAGATCAGTTCATTTTCATTTTGTAGCTCAACAGTTTTTCAAAATGCCAATGCATTTCATTTTTTTGACACCAGTTAACAGAATCTTGTTGACACTGTCATTGTCACAATTGTGACTCACTTAAAACTTGCTACTATAACCTCACATATGAATGCACAAATAAAATACTCTCAGACATCATGAGCTGCACCTACTTTGTATTTACAGCAGAGAATCTGACCATATAAACTGATTGAAACAGATGTTGAAAACTAAGTCAGTCAATGGTACCTTATTAAACACAGGAAAGAACTGAAATGACTTGAGAATCTGTGTAGTAATACTGTTTTCTGTCTTTGTCTTCTTTTTCCTCTCTCCAGTCGGGCCAGCTGAATGAGTACACCGAGCGGAAAGAGATGTCTGCAGATGTAGTTTGTATGAGCCTTGCCAACGTTCCACCTGGTGAGCAACGCTCACGATTCCTGGCAGTGGGACTTGTTGACAACACTGTCCGAATTATCTCCCTAGATCCTTCGGTATGAACAAATATACACCCAGCACCCTGACACATTAAGATTAAATATTCTGTGTTCCTAATCCAGTCTAAGGTGTTAAAAATTCAATTAATGTCAGTTGAGTGAATTACTACTACTGTGGTTATACTGTTGCTTTAGATGTAATTAGACAATCATGATAGCTAGGTGAGAATAACCAGTGAATTTTTGTCCTGCATCCAAATAAGTGGTAGTGGAAATGGTAAATGGACTGCACTTAAATATTATCCTTGCTAGCCGAGCACTCAAAGCGCTTTTTATACACACATTTATACAAGGCTACCATCCAAGGTGCCACCTGCTACTCATTTTTTAACACACTCATACACTGATGGAACAGTCATCAGGAGCAATGTGGGGTTCAATCCTGCTTAAGGATACTTTGACATCAACTGGAGGAGTTGGGAATGGAACTGTTGACCCTCTGACAAGCGGACAACCTGCTCTACCGCTTGAGCCACAGCTGACCCAAGTGTTATCACAACACACCAGCCTCTGCTTTGAGATCATTTGTTTCAATGATTGACATGACCCCACAGCACAAACTGCTTTGGGTGATTTCTTCTCAGGTCAATAGCAAGTGGTATCCATGCTGGTTAAAATAACAGTTACACCGTGCTCCAGGGAAAAGCTTGGTTCAACAGGTACTTTGACTCCCTGCTTTCCCTGCTCCAAATGATGACCAGTGATGCGACCCTTGCCCTTTCAATGATTACTTTTAGGTTCATTAGGGAGTCTTGCTTGAGGGTTAGACAAAATAATAATCATAATAGTTGACCAGTCTGACCTTTCCACCACAGAAACGAATAAACTATAACCTAAACCCCCCAAGTACATTTTTCTTTCACTTCAGAAACAGAATGTTTCTCATGTATGTATGTATTTATAACTATAATATTACATTTTACAAGGAGCTGTTTTTGTATTATAAGCTACCAAAGGGACCCCAGAAAATGTGTCATTCAGATATAGCTCACAATTTTTTTAAAGTCATACTTTATGATGTTAGTGATGAATAAAGTTAATGTCACTTGCATTTCTTTTTGTGCTGTATCGAAAAGGTACTGAACTGTGACACCACTGTCGTGTCAAACGAAATCAAGAATTTTGTCACCCATTACACCCCTACTACATATTTATGTGTTAACACTGTATGTTGGCACCCTTGTGTGTTGAAAGAGTTTAACCCCCTGCATCTTTCTGGTGTTTAGGACTGCCTGCAGCCGCTGAGTATGCAGGCTCTGCCCGCCCAGCCAGAGAGTCTGTGTATTGTTGAGATGGGAGGGGTCGAGAAACAGGATGAACTTGGAGAAAAGGGAACCATTGGCTTCCTCTACCTCAACATAGGGCTTCAGGTATTCTTTCTCATTCACTGAACTTATTCCAGGAATGTTGTTTTTAATTCACACCCAGCAAAAACACAGATAAGACAGTCATTTAATTCAATGCATTTTATTTACAGTGCTCAATATCACAAATCACAGTTTGCCTCGGGGGGCTTTAAACCCAAAATGCTCAGCTCAGATGAATGTTGTACTCAGTGATCCAAGAGGAAAACTCTGAATAACACGTTTGCCGTACTTGTAGAAGCACATCTGTCATGAAGGTCATCCAGCGAGAGTATTATGGCTGGATATCGCACTTTTCAATAAAGTAATATTCTGAATCCCCAGTTATTGTTCTAAGAAAGTCTGCAGAAGCCTGTCATATCTAATCAGAAGTTCAAGCAAACAATTACCCACAATCCAAAGCAGAGGTCTAGAGGTTTTGGAATACCATACACTAATGTTAATTGATAAAGAAAATATTGTTTATTGACATTTATTTTTCAGTTGTTCATTTATTATTTGGGAGGGCTAATGTGGCTAATGTGTTTGATCCTCTTTCTCAGAACGGTGTGCTGCTGAGGACTGTGCTGGACCCAGTGACGGGTGACCTATCAGATACCAGAACACGCTACCTGGGCTCACGACCTGTCAAACTTTTCAGAGTCAGGATGCAGGGACAGGAAGCTGTATGTGACTCGAACATTTACATATAATCAATACACACAAAAAGAGGCCAATATAACTACAACCTAATTACAAAATGATACATCACTTTGCTCTCATACAAGTATGAAATTAAAACTATTTTTGCTGCTGATTAGCCAAAATGTTGATCAGTTTTTGTTATGTTAAATATTGGACAATCATGTGATGAATCTGAATTGGCGGCACCTCTTCTCTCTAAAAGGTGCTGGCAATGTCCAGTCGCTCCTGGCTCAGCTACTCATACCAGTCTCGCTTCCATCTGACCCCTCTGTCATATGAGACCCTGGAATATGCCTCTGGTTTTGCCTCCGAGCAGTGCCCTGAAGGCATCGTGGCCATTTCCACCAACACACTGAGGTATGGATACACACAGTTTTCCTCTGCACATAAAAAAAACCTGCTAACACCCGCTAACATCTGGCTATTTAATGTAATGGTAGATGTTGTGTCCGCATTCACAAACTGGTGACATGCATCTGCAGTAGTGAGGGGGATGTATCTGCTTCGGCTCTGATTGGCATTGATTGAAAAAAACATCACTTGGGTGAACACTTAAATATTAACCCCTTTACCAGCGAGATGCAATGACACGCCACCAGGAAATACCATCCGTATTCGCCCAAGCATCGCTCAAACATCAATCCAAATTAGTCTGAACTGAGTTTGAAAGAGAGGCTGAGGAAGTAAGAGCTACATAAAAAGAAGCAACCACTGTAAAGTTTTCACAGGGCTCCATGCTGCTTTCTACTGTTCACTAATCCTTGTCTTTACATATTGTAACCTTTGGATTCTTCTTGTGTGTCCTTGCTCTTAATTGTCTTCCCTGTTCAAATAAATGTACAATAATAATAATGATAATAAAGTTTGTTTTAATTGCTAGTAGTGAAGACAAAAGAAGTAGGTTGAAGATGAGCTATTGCTTTCACTTTTTCTGATGAATGCAAAAATCTTGGCAAAATTATAATGAAAAATATAAATTGTAGAATAGTTGCACATAGGGCTGGGCAATATGTTGTTGTTATACCGATATCATGATATGAGACTGGATATCGTCTTAGATTTTAGCTATTGTAATATATTAAGTATTTTCTTTTCCTACTTTTAAAGGCTGTCTTACATTGACGTGATGTAATTTTCTGAACTTACCAGACTGTGCTAGGTGTTTAATTATTTGCCTTTTCCCACTTAGCAATTACACTGATGATTATTTATCAAAACTCTTTTTTTGTAAGTATTTTGTAAAAGCACCAGTAGTCAACCCTACAATATTGTCGCACTATCAATATCAAGGAATTTGCTCCAAAATAGAGTTATATTTGATTTTCTCCATATCACCCAGTACTAGTTGCACAACAGTAGCCTGGCTACTGCCAGACCACGTCGATCTCATTTGAGATTGAAATTTGGTCTGGGAAGTGCACACTCACTTCCTCGTTCTTGAGGCGAGACAAATGGCCGTCGATCCAAAAGCTGTGTGCACTAATGGGCAAACTTACACCCAATCAGACCAGTGATCCCCAATGATGCATGCAGAGCGAAAGCCTCACAGGATGTGTTGTCAGTTTATTAAAGAACTTCAGATATATAATGAATGCACTACTTTGTCTATTATTGTACGACACCTCCATCTAGTGTTGTGATGGTGGTCTGAACAGAAATCTAAGGTTGATTTGTGAGTGAAATGATTTGTAACTGTCTCTGTCTTCCTCTCCTGTCTCTTCTCATCATCTGTCCGTCAGAATCTTGGCTTTGGAGAAATTAGGAGCCGTCTTCAACCAGGTGGCCTTTCCTCTGCAGTACACTCCCAGGAAATTTGTCATCCACCCAGAGACCAACAACCTAATTTTGATAGAGACTGACCACAATGCCTACACCGAGGCAACCAAAGCTCAGAGAAAGCAACAAATGGCTGAGGTATGGCTTACAATGTCAATAAAACGATGGTGTAAAGACCTTAACAGCAAACTAATCTGTGCTCCTGGTCCCCTAACAGTAACACAGTTATTTGAGCTAAGAGTTGGTCTGTTGGTTATATATCTGTAATTGTTTTTCCAGGTTAAGGCTTAAAAAGAAAGACTTGATCATTTGTAACAGACACTTTTCTTTGCTTTCTTTACTTTGTCAGACTTCACTGATCTTGTGCCCAAAAACACTCCTTTAACAGAGCCAGGCTACAGCAAGGCATAATGACAAATGAATATCTCTGGCATGGGTTTGACATAGATAGATATGATGATCCACAGCATTTAGCAGGGTTGCTGCCAGTGTATTGCAAGCCTGACTTAAGCATTGGGGAATTCTTTTAAAATGTTTTTTGAAGGCGTTTACTTTAAACTACATTAGCCTAGAGAGTTAAGAACACTACAATGAATAGTGAGGAAAATTAAGCTGACTGCACACATAAGCACAAGCGCACAGACTAAATACACAGCTCAGGGCTGCTGGCCTCTGACCTCATGATAGTTGCAGCTGTAACAGACAGTGCTAGCTAACGAGATGTCAGCTGACGTTTGCATTTTCAGTGAGTGAGCTGATGATAACGTTACATGAACTACAAGGATTCAAATCTCTGCAACAGCTCAAATCATGTTACTAATGTCAACCACTTACTTCCTCCCTCTCATCATCAATGGGACATAAGGCAACAATGAAATCCCTCTATTGCATTTAGTCCTTGGCAACATGCTACTCCTCTCCCTATAACAGCTGCATCTCTTCCAGTAAACACACCAGCTAGCAGGGCCGAGCTTTTTGCAGGCCCTATGCAGTCACCCATAATACACACCAAAGCTGTGTCACATTCCTTATGCATCTGAGACCAGATTCTGCTTTTTACACATAAAAAATCTTCTTTTAATGGAACTTAGCTGCATAGTTAACTCAGATATCATACAGAAAGTCTGTTGTTGGCCCCTGTCAAAAAGACACTGGCCACCTGGCCTAACAACTTTTCTGGGGGAAACCCTGATTTACAGTTCAGAGACCACCCAGGCTGAGCATCAAGACCACCTTTTGACATCTCAATTATTTTAAGCCTAGGCCTAATTAGAGCTTAGTATTTCCTTTATGCATAAGCAGCTAGCTGTGGCCAAGGGCCAGATTACTGGAGCAGAGGGAGAGACACTGAGCCTATGTGTTTTGATTTGTTTGGGATGTTCAGCCATTTTATTTGTAAATGAACCCAAAAACGTCAGAATTATGAAACTGTTTTGTTGATTCTTTTTGGTTCCAGTCATAGTTTCAGTGTGAGTCACGGTCTGTGCAGTAGCCCAGGCTGTAGGAAAAGCCATCGTCTCTCAGTAGAAAAAATATGTTGCTCGAAACAAAAGGACAGTCATGAAAACAGGATTATAGAAAAGAAAAATGGACAAAGAAGTGTGCATCTGTCTTACCATTATTCATACCAAAACACACCACCTCTCTCCATGATTTATTTATTTATTTATTCTTACACATTTTTATTTCACTTTCCATATACATGATAAAATTTAAGAATGTACTCCACACTAGTCAAAAAACAAGCCAGGCATGACCTTGTGGGGAGCAGCATCCTTTAATTTCATCAACATCACAAAGCACATGGATACATTAAGGCTTCAATAAAGAATTGTTTTCATTATCTGTTCATCTGCTTATTATTTCAGCGGAAAAATGCCCATCACAGTTTCATCTTCAGATCCCTCAACTGATTGCAAAAACATTTCAATTTAAAATGATACAGTGAGAACAGAGAAAAACAGTGAAATCTCACACATGAAATGCTTGAACCAGCAAATGTGAGTCATTTTTGCTTGATAAAGGACTGGACCCATCATCAAAACAGTTGCTGACTAATTTAAGGTTGAGTGACTATTTGTTTCAGCTGCAGTATACATATCAACAGACAAGAGTCCACCAATCAGAGCACACCAAAACGTATCGCTGCGTTCATGCATGCATTAGCTGGAATCAGGTGAAAGGTCAGGTAGTCACATTAAACACAGATAAACTGACAATATTCATAACTTCTGGGTAAAAAAGGAACTAAGGCAGTGGTCATTGATTCAGTATGTCCCATTGAATGTGTCAGTCACCTGGTAATGGGGGAAAAGATGTCTGAAGGTGATATCCCTGCAGCTGACCTGCTTTGTTCTATGTTGCCTTCACAGGAGATGGTGGAGGCTGCTGGTGAGGATGAAAGAGAGCTGGCTGCTGAAATGGCTGCTGCTTTCCTCAACGAGAATCTCCCAGAAGCCATTTTTGGTGCACCGAAAGCTGGAGCAGGACAGTGGGCCTCACTGGTGCGTCTTGTCAACCCCATACAGGGTACAACACTGGACCAGGTGCAGCTAGAACAGAACGAAGCTGCATTCAGGTGATTGGGTTCAATTCCATGTCTTCATACAAATGGAAAAGTACATAATTGCATTTAGATGAGAAATGGTTGAACAGACAGACTGATAGCACAAAGAAAATCATGTGAATCTAACCAGAAATAAGACTTAGTGCCGTAGCGTAGAGTATCGTTCAGGGAAGGAACCCAGGGCAGCCTCCCCTCTGTCTTTCCGGTGTCTCAGTGTTAACAACAACCATGCTCAGCACTGCAAGTGCAATAAACCCTTCAATAGTAAAAAGCCAAGAGTAATTTGTCAAGATGCTTGCTCAACAAGAAGTACCATTGTATTAATCCCTCTTGGGAAAATTTTTATTGTTATTTTTGCCTTATACACACATCTGAAATACTGACATCTGAAATACACAAGCACAGGTTCCCATACATGTCTGATTTTTAAGACCTTCTCCCATATCGGCACTGTGACATGCAATATCACATCCACCCCACCACCTTAACACATGACCGCTTAGTTACGAAACCCAACTCAATGTGTCGATATGAGATTGTGTAATAACCATGCGCTGTTCATTTTGGGGCATTTCATACATGTGAATCAAAGATAATACAGGGTTTCCCACACATTCACTGATTTTATATTGACTATTAAAACATCTGCCGCCACATTTTGATTTTCTATTTTTGGAGCTGGACCGTTCATTAGCAGCGCTGTTGGAGAGAGAGTTAATTAAAGGCTTGGTGTTGGATGTGAGCCGCCTCTGCTGTGATAGCTCAGAGCTGCATCTAATCTCTTTAACTGCAGCAGACAGTTTGCTAATCTGGTGCAGAGCTGGACTGTCAGGGCTCAGCCCCTTGGTGCATCGCGTTGTATTCCTCTGAAACTGTGAAAAGCGTCCACACCGGGACAACATGTTTGGCTCTCTAGTCAGAGTGCTGCGCTTGTTCTTCTTTGTGTTTATTTGCAGCCAGCAAACCAACTGCAAAGGTGTACAGTGCCACCTACTTTATCAGGATGTGTTTATCAGATTCTGCCCTTGTTAAGTTAATGAAAGCAATTTGCTTTCATTTTATCCACTATAATTTCATCATCCGGATATTTCGTAATAATATAAATTACCGCTTACCAGCTAATAATTTATTGGCCCAGTATATATCGTGCATTCCAGGTAGAGGTATCAATAATTGTGAATTCTAAGATATCTGAAGTAGAACATTTGAGATGAACAAAGGACAAAAGAATCAAGTTTTGGGAACGGCATGATACAACAGAGCCAGAGTTCAGCCCTCTGTTAAATAAGTGGGGTGTTTGTTTAGATGGTTGTAGTGAAGCTTTAATTGTTATGAAATGATTCCTAAACAGACAGAAGGAGAACTGAAGTGAGTGGGAGGCTTGGACGAGACCCTGTTGTAAAATAAAAAGTGAAACTGTTCACAGTGTGAAACACACGTACTTAATGCTGAAGAAAAGGTTTTGTATGACATTGTGTCATAGCCTTGAGTTCTAAGTGGTGTGTGGGTGCATACATAAGAATAGTACATTTTTTTTTTACATTTTAGAAGTTTAATTTAATTGAAATGCTTGAACTTAAATGTCTGTCTTCTATGTAGCACATTGGTTTAAACAATGTTGACAAGTTCAATCAAGTTTTATTCTACATAACTTTATTACATATAGAATATTGTAGAATCAGAACAGTTGAGTTGTCACCTTCCAGCAACATAAATGTGTATGTTATTACGTATCTATAGGGAATCTATAGGAAGCATGACAGGTCTGTGTTTTAAAGTGACAGATGAATCTTTTCTGTTGCATTGATTTATACATTTACAGTCAACAGCAAATTTTTATCAGCAAACTCAAAAATCTGACAAAGGCAGTATTTATTTTAATATCTCCTAAGACCTTTGCATGAATTATTGCAGTCCCTTTGTAGTGTTAGCTTGGTTAATAAACAGGTCACTTAAATAGAAATCATAGTTGTATATAGTTTTGCTGTAGCAGTCTGAAATGTGTAATGTTTAGTGATACTGATGCTTTGAGGAAATGTGTCTGTAGTTTTATTTCTGTGTGGGACATTGTGTATTATTTGATTTTAATTCTCCATCTTGTTTGATTCTTTGTCAAGAAACTGCACAAGAGCCCATATCTGACACCTTTTGCGCTCCCTGTGTTTGATATATTTCAGCGTTGCAGTGTGTCGTTTCCCCAACACAGGAGATGATTGGTATGTTCTGGTGGGCGTTGCCAGAGACATGATTCTCAACCCAAGATCAGTGGGTGGTGGTTTTATCTACACCTATCGGCTCATCAGCGGAGGGGAGAAACTGGAGTTTGTGCACAAGGTGGGTTTGACACATGACAAAATGTAATTGAAATAATATATTGCTACAGGAAAGCAAATTCTTTTTTGTCTTGATACTTGTTTATACATGCAAAGCACTTTAAGGACCTGGTCTGCAACTTACAAAATTACTGTCAGTCACCCATTCACATACAGCAGACAGCAGAAATGGGGAAACTGCAACATTTATTTACTGCAGATGGCACCGCTGCTGTTCTGTCTTTGCCTGTAGGTGGTGACATCATAACGTTACACACTGTGTAGGTCTAAACTGCAACTTCTCTTAACTTTTCTTGCAAATAGGTGGCGCATCTTGTACTCAAACAGCTGGGTGATTTTGGCTAAGCCTGGTTTCAAAGTTAAAGTGACAATTCTGTGATTAAAGCCAAAGTAAAAAAATGCACAGGGAGTGAATATGACATGCAGCCAATGTGACTGACATGATATTGATGTCAGACACCTGCACATTAATTACTTCTCTTTGGGGGAAGAGAGATCATATCATATGACTATTTAGGTTGAGGCAGAGGGGGGGAATCTGTGCTCCATTATCAAAATGCGAGTTAGCAGCTCATGGCTTGAGAAGGCTGAGGGTTTGACGAGAGAGAGGGGTCATCAGAGTGCAACAGGTGGGACAGCCCTGATTGAAATTTTAAACACAGATGTTACTGCCTCTGGCGCCATGCGCTTCTCTCCGGGCAATTCCCCAGAAACTCAAGCAGGGTGGAGGCCATCAGGGTGAATCAGCCCACATACATTTGTTACCTGATGTGGATTAAGAAGGGAAATGAGTCATGAGTGTTGTATTACACAGTGGTGTTCACATTGGAGGAATTTCCCAACCACTTAACCAGATCAGATATTTTAGATGAGTCTATCTGTTCTAAACATACACTTCCTTTTTTACTGATGCTCATAACACATGTGAATGCATACACAGATAGAAAATTATTCAGCTGTGGCTGGAGGCATTATGCCATTGGGTTTTTCATTCAACCGTTGGTTTGTCCCGTTCTTTCAAACGTCAGGAACAGCTTGAGGGAATTTCTTCAAATTTGGCACACACGTCCACTTGGACCAAATGATGAACTGATTAGAATTGGGTGGTCACTGTGACCTCAAAAAACATGTTGTTTGGCCATAACTCAAGAATTCATATGCTAATAATGACAAAATTTCACACAAATATCTAATGGAATAAAATAAAGTGATATTTTATATCCAAAAGGTCAGAGGTAACCTTCACTGTGACATCATAATGTTTTGCAAAATCACTTTCCTGGCCATTATTCGACACCACAACTCAGGAACAGAAGGGGAGACAGTTGGTCAGATACTGAATCAGTGACATTAATCTTGGGTATTCACCATTACACTGTGCTGATTGTATAGATCTTCTGTGCTGCCTGCTTAAAGATGTGTGCGAAGCATCCATGTTCTGAAATTTGTAGCTTTTTCTGCAGCAACATCAATTTTTGAAACATTGTCTATTGTCATGACTACACATGAGTCTAGACAGACAGGGATGTAAACTGCAACTTGACCTGTTGGTGGAGGCATACAACCATGAGGCAGTAATTCTAGTTTCAGTCAATTTTGCCTTTTTGACTTTGCAACACTGAAGTTTTTGGAATTGTTTGGCTCACATGAGTCAAAAACAAACATATGCGGCCACCACTTGAATCTAATTCTACAAATAGTATAATCCTAATAATATTAGCGTGGCCAAATTTAAACTGCAACTGTGCAGAAATACAAGGTTTAAACAGAATGAGTATTTGTGCAAAACAAAAAAGCTGCTCAGCATTCGACTGTTGAGTTAGAATTCAAATACCAATGTTACAAATGAAGCTTTATACTATTAGGTACAGTCCTGCTCTTTATTTTCACACCGTCTGGAATCACAGTTATAATCGAAAGTGGGACTCGTGCCACACTGTTTTTTTTTTTTTGTTTTTTTTTAGTCAGTGGGTACATCTTCAAAATGGAGGTTTTCCATCTCTTTAGTAATATGAACTGTTTCTGTTCAAGCAAGCATGTTGTATCTCAACCTAACATCTCCTGAACATTTCCTAAAATAATGTAGTCAGTTGCATTTTAATAATTCATTGTGTTTTGATTGGCAGACCCCAGTAGAGGATGTGCCTTTGGCCATTGCTCCGTTCCAGGGACGAGTCCTTGTGGGAGTTGGGAAACTACTGAGAATCTATGACCTGGGCAAGAAGAAGCTGCTTCGCAAGTGTGAAAACAAGGTAAAGCAAGGACCCAAAAACTCATTCTCTCTTTGAGCTGTTGAAGTGAGTATGTCCGACAGTCACACTCTGTACCAAGCAAAGCTGCTCAAAAATCAGTATGGTTTAAACCCAATGTCTCTTCATGACTTAATGTGATAAATTAAACTCGAGTAGAAGTATATCCAGAATAAAGGACTGAAGCTGTATTATCTTTACCTTTTTAGAAATTAAATAGGCCATTGATCCGTCGTCTGAGGGTAACCTCAAATCATTTGTTGATAAATTTCAGTAGAGATAAACCTGGGACACTGGCCTTTCCCTCCTGCAAAAACAAAGATGTTATTTTTATCTGACAGTGCACGACAGCACTGGTTTAAATGAGTTCAATTGTTTAATTCAATTATGAGTCTCCTGCTCTTCCGTTTCTTCCTTTGTAGATTAAATGTAATTCTGAAGCATGCCAGTTTAAAATGAATCGCAGCAAAGGTGCACAGGCTTGTAGGGACAGAAATGATTATTTGTCAAAGTGCTTTTCTACAAAGAATAAATAACCTTCAGACAGAGGACTGACTGGGGTCAACCTAGTCACATTCATGTGCTTGAGGTTGCAGAGACTATTTAGTGTCATTGACAGTTGCAGAAATATATCCTTCAGCGTTTCTGAGCACTGGTGGCACTGAAGAGTAACATTTTGATAAGTTTTAAATTAGTGTACAGTAGGTTGCGATGTCATTTGCGTTAACTGCAGAATGTGGTAATGCAAATTAGCAGCTGGTGTTGAAAATAGACTGTTTTAAACAAGATCCCTGCAATGTGATGCTAACATTGCTGCTTTTACAGCCTGTTAAACAGCCTATTTGAAACGAAAACAAGTTTTGCAAATCTTTTATGAGGTAGGAAATGCATTTGCTATGTTTGTAAGGTTGTGAGGACTCACACAGAACAGTTTTTGTTTGTAGTGAAGCTGCACAGAGTACAAAAGCACAGTGGTGCATTTGAATGAAGACCACGTACACACACAACCGTATGTGCTGCAGTTGGACTAATGTGTACTCAGATTGTTTGGTGCTGTACGCCAGGTGATCATTGTACTTGTAACAATTTTTTGCTTACCTGTTTGGTCCCTCCCTTATTTGTTATGTCGTTCCAAAAAGTCTGTAACTGAATCACTTTTAACGAATTACCAACAGGGACAATGAACTGTGCTGCACATCAAGCAGCTCACAGAACAGGGCTTTATCACATCATTTTTCCCTTTTCCAAAAACAAGGAGATTTTCCTCCACAGTATACATGTGTTGTGTCTTTTGAGTGTACTTTGTTGAGTGTATTTTATGTCTCTCATGTTTAGCACGTTCCCAACCTGGTGACTGGCATCCATACGATAGGCCAGCGTGTGATTGTATCTGACGTGCAGGAGAGCCTGTTCTGGGTGCGCTACAGACGCAATGAAAACCAGCTCATCATCTTTGCCGATGACACATATCCCCGCTGGGTAACCACAGCCTGTCTGCTTGACTATGACACCATGGCCTCTGCTGACAAGTTTGGGAACATCAGCATTGTAAGTTTGGGGACGGGGTGTGTTGGCTGTCTGAATCTGTGATTGGACTATTGAATAGCAGTAAAGGAATATGCTGAAATACAATATGAAATATAAAGTATATGATGCATCAGATTAGGCACAATTGTTAATTTTTTTTTTTCCTCCATGTCCCTTCCTGGGCTCCCTACAGTTGCCTCTATTGTGCTCAAAAACATCAACAGTGATCAAAACCCCCAAAAACCCATGGAACCTAGTAGAACTGACAGGCTAAATTAAAACATGTCTTCATTTTCTATTTAATTTTCTCAGGTGCGTCTACCCCCTAACACCAGTGATGATGTGGATGAAGACCCCACAGGGAACAAAGCTTTATGGGATAGAGGCCTCCTTAATGGAGCATCACAGAAGGTAATGCCAGTTTTTTCCAAACCATCTGCCCTGTTAGACTTCTGAAATTTTACCAACATGTCACCATTTGTTGTTTGAATGATTTTTTTTTTTTTTTTTAATAAAAAAAAGGCTTTTCTGGGATAGGTAATGGGGCATACTTTGAATGAATTGTAAATGCAAGAGTTTTGTGCTCACAAGTGGAAACTTGTCACTTTTTGGCAAAAATGGCAGTTTTCGCAGCCCTTTGATTGACCCTTGCTGTATACTATCACTCTGGTTAAGCTACCTTTTTCTAGCTTGCTGCTCTTAGTTATCAGTGGTACTGGTCAGGTACCAGAGAAGAATTTTGCTATTGCAGCAAAGAGTCTGCAAGTATGTGGTGGAACATTGCTGAAGTAGATCAGCACAGATGAAGTACAGTTAAAAAAAAATTTACTGAAAAGTGGTGCTTCACAGATAACAGGGTGAGGACACATTGACAGTAATGCCAATACAATGAGGCACTAGAAAGATAGGCAGTGGTAAAGAAACTATTTAGATTCTTTACTGTGGTAGAGGTACTAATAACACCACATTTTAAAAATACTCCATGACAAGTTAAAGTCCTGGTTTCAAAACTTTTATGAAGGACAGAAAGTATGTAAGTTTTATTATCAAAATGTCTTAAATATCTTCTTACAACACTGACAAAGCTGTAATCTGAAAAGTAACTAAAGATGTCAGACAAATGAAGTAAAGTAGAAGTATTATGTTGCATTAAAAAGAAATACCCAAGTAAAGTACAAGTACCTCAAATGTGTACTGAAGTACACCACTTGAGCAAATGTGCTTAGTTCCATTCCACCACTGCAAACAGGACCTGCTCATTCATTTGTCTTCAGTTTTATCTTATGCAGCCGCTGCTACTCCATCCCCAGCCCCTTTTCCACTGCAAAAATGCTAACACCTGCTAACATCTAGCTTTTTAACGTATGGAGAAGGTTACAATTGGCATTCACAAACAATTTCCCCTTGGGGATCAATAAAGTATTTCTGATTCTGATTCACACCCGGGTCAAATGACTCTGCAGTAGTCGCAGGTATTTATCGGCTCCGATCAGTTCTAATAGAAACACAACAACCGGGTCAGTGCGCTAATCTTAGCCTCTCAGCCAGCTAGATGCACAGACGTGCCACCACAAAATACCGAGACTGAATAAGTTAGAGAGATATAAAAAGAAGTAACCACGGTAAAGGTTTCACAGGCCTCCATGCTGCTTTCTACTGTTCACTAACCTGTTTTCATACTCATCTGCTGCAGAGCTGTGTACAAAGCTCCTGTCTACCGGCAATGGGCAAGGAGTCTGTCGACTAATTTTAGCGGGTTAACCATGTTTGAAAAAGCCTGCGCACGTGTACTGGTTTTGGTGGAAAAGGGGACACTTTTCCCCCCCTAATGGGTTTTGCACAGATGTTGTTCCAGTGTAGAGGTCTTCAACTTGACTTTTTTTGGGTCCAGGCTCAAGCCTGTTTTTCTGGGCAATGTTCATGGTCACAGCCTGAAATAGAAAAAATTCCATCAGAGTTCAACATTATGTAAGGAAACATTGATTACAAAGCATACAGATGACAAGCAGACGTGATTCTATGCTTAATCATTATGGAAAAGGCAGAGCCTGAGATCAGGCCACCAGTGTCTTAATTGCAGAGCTGACCTTTTGTGTGTGCATTTTTTAGAGTCTGACCAGTCCATTCCTCAGCACTTATATGTACAGTCTCTTCGGGATTTGAGTTGTTCAAGAAAGAAACCTCAGGTTTCTGTTGAGCCCATGCTGCACAAGTTTGAATGATTCAGGCTGGCTCCTGCTAAGGGTCTGAATGTCCAGCCTGCGCACTAATCTGCCTCCCCCACTGTTCTGACCTCCAACCGCCAACACACAGAGACACAACACACATGCACATACACATACTGCATAACATCGTCAACCACAAGCTTAACCTTCTCACAGATGCAAGTGTGTACACACACACTTGCACAGTTTGGAAAAAACACAGTTTCACTCATCCCATATTTAAATTCTGGTCAAAACTGTTTAGGTAGCAGATAGACTGGGAAAGTCCCTCAGATTTAGACATTGTGAGCTGGTCCCAGTTGTCTTTGTGACACAGTGTTTGTCAGCTATTTCTGTCTCTGTGCACATTGATTGAGAATTTCATTTGAGTTTGGAAATATACCATGTCTGTATTTAGATGTGGGTGTGGAAGCCTGGATTTGTCCGTATCCAGAATGCCTTGTGTGTTCACATCTGGCTGGATGAACCTAATTATCCATACATGGCTCAGCTAAATGCTGTCTTCCATGAAATTAGATGCATTCCATTTCTATTTGATTAATGTATCTCAAAAGATGAAGGTCAGGGAGACACAGCTGTCTGTTGAACAAAATGAAAGGACTGACTGTCTTAATCCCAAATGTCATGTAGTATGTGAGGGTCATTTCTGTTGTGTTGTTTCTAACTGTCTCCTGGGGAGTCCTTCACTTCCCCTAGCCTACATAACCGTGCACTGACTTTCCTCAGCTCCTCAACACTTCAAAAACAAAAACATCTTTTGAGTTTTCCTGCATAGGTTTTGTTGACCTAATGTGACATTTCCACTGTGTTAGAATCTCCCACAGCAGCAGAGATGTGCCTCATTTGTTCTCATACCAGAGAGTGGCTTAAGGCTGCAGTTTGTGACCAAGTCCAGATGAGGCTGTGTGCCTGATGACAGGCTCACAGAAGCGAGCATGGCAGGAGACCCTTAGTGTTGTTTTTCAGAAATGATTTTGATTCAAAATGCTGATGTCCTAGTCAGTTATTTAGTTAATATGTACAAATGAATGGTTCGTTACATAAGCTCCAAATGATGCACATCTTAGTTTATCAAGAGAGTATGTCAGAGCCTTCAGGTCTGACCCTGACTGATGCCTTGGATATTAACAGAAGCTGCATTTTTATCCGAAGTTCCTGTGACTTTTAGTCCCAGAGGCAACTTTTCAAGGAGATAAAAGTTTCCTTCAGCCAAGTGTTATCTGCATCTGCACCACAGTTTAAAGACCCCTGAAGATGAGTCTGCTGAGGCATGAAAAAGCAACACGAGGAGACAAGGGCTGCTGGTAGTTGCAGGGTTGAACACACTCTGCAGCCTGCAGTTCAATTTGACGGCCTTTTTCATCAAAAAAAAAAAAAACATGTTGATTAAAATACACCTCAGGTTTTGTTTCACTGCGATTTAGTTTACTGCTGCATAGTATTGCTGCAAGTTGGATGTACTAAATGAAATGCAGAGGGGGAAAATGAATCTAAGCATCTGTCTCCACAGTTAAACATCTGTTGAGTGTTTGATGGTTATTTATTTACATTTTGAAAGGTAAGCACTGGAAAAAAAATACATAAAAATATTGTCTTCCTGTAATTTCTCTGATTCACTGGCTGTCTCTGGCTCTCTCTGTCCCAGCTGGCTTACCCATGCTGTGCTCTCAGCTTAAAGCCGCAATCTCTTTTTCTCTCCGTCCTCTTATCCCTCCGCACCAGCGACAGCAATGGTGCATCCGTCCGTCCCATTCTTGTGAATGCAATTTCTCAAGAAGGCTAAAGGGAACTTCTCAACATTTGGCACAAATGTCCACTTGGACTCAACAATGAACTGATAAGAATTTGGTGGTCAAAGGTCATTGTGACTTCACAAAACACATTTTTGGCCATAATTCAAGAATTCATATGCTGATTATCTGAATATTTCACACAAATGTCTACTAGGATAAAAAGTGAATTGATGACATTTTTTAAAAAGGTCAAAGGTCAACTTCTCTGTGACATCATAATGTTTTGCAAAAACACTTTTCTGGGACAGAAGGCGAGACAGTTGTTCAGACACTGATTAAGTTAATCTTAGGTTTCTATTTTAAAACAGTGCTGATTGTATAGATCTGTGCTGCCAGGCTGAAAATGTGTGTGACTCGTCCACATTTTATCATTTGTAGCTTCTTTGCAGCAACATCCAACATTTGAAATATTGCTATTGACATAGCTACATATGAGTCTGGATAGACATATATATCAACTGTAACTATCTTGATTTGAGTTGAAGTAACAGTGCTGTGTGTGTATTGGACCAATCAGCAACAGTCATCCCTGCAAGCCCCACCCCGAAGGTTCCTGTACTTTCAGAAAGCACTAACCCCTGATCAGGGACTTTTTTGGGGGTATAAGATTGTCCCTGAAATGCGATGAGTTCCTTAAAAGGTTCCTAGTCACTCGAGATGGTTCCAACAGGCAAAAAGGGGCAAGATTGTGTTCAGGAATTCAGTGATGGCTTGTATACTTTTTTTTTTTTAATCCAATCAATTTATGGCCACAGTGATCAAAAACAGATTGTATTCCTATTTCAGGGCTCTGGAGTAGGGATGGGAATCAAGAGGCAGTTCCACATTGTACGATTCATTGGAATCATATGCCTCAGAGCTTATCAGTTCTTTTTATAAATGCTGGCTTGTTTTTCTGACCACATAGCAAAACAATGACATCAAATTTGTGTGTGTGCTACTGGAAACTTCCAGGCAGTCATGGCATGGAAGAAATGGACCAAAGGTTGGCTTCATTTCTAGACAAAAAGATGACAACAGTGCTGCTGTGATGCCCTAAAAATTATTGTTTGAAGTAAGGGTGGTAACACCAGCAGTGCTCTGAAACATCTTTCTAGGCAAGATGGGCTTAACCTCCAGGAATGCCATGTTATAATATAGTAAACTTAGCATCATGGAGGCAGGCTTAGCTGATTTTCTCTTAGATAAAGAAAACCTGAATAATGACATTAGTATCAATAATAAGAATCAAATAATCAAAAATTCAGCACATTTTTGTCTCAGTTATGTTTTGCTTGTGTGCTTTCTTGGTCCCATGGTGTCAGTGAAGCATATGTCCTGTATGCAGTTTGCTCAAACTAATACTGAAGTTTTCTTGCTCCTGAATGCTGCCTGTGTATCCAGGGAACATCCTGATTATTACCTTTAATTATTGGTAAAGTGGTTTTTTGATGGTTATTGGATTAGATCTGACCATCCGGACCAATTTCCTCTAAGAAGAGGACGACAGTGTGTGTCTCCTATGTGACCTTGGCACAGAGACCACAAGTCATGTACTTTATCGTATACATGCAGCTGTCAGGATGGATGATCCTGGGACCATCAGTGACATATCAGACATCATATCATGTGATCATTTTTCACGGTTTAACAGAGCTCCTTGTAATTGCATTAGTCTGGAGTAGTATAGTTACAAGCTATAGTCAGTCAGAGTCACTGACAGGAGGTCAAGAGGTCATTAAAATATCATTCTAAACTGTCAGCACCACCAAATTAATAATCACAGTTGCTCTAAATGTTCTTTTTTTATATTATAAAGCCGATGTTTCCCAAAACTGACAAGAGAAAGAGCACATTGTACAACTTACGTGCTCAGATTCTCCTTGTCGCATGAATAGATTGTCTGACAAGATTATTTCTTTGATAGCAAGTGTTCTATTTTTTTTCTGTTCAGTGTCACAAAATCCCCATTATTTCCCCTGTGATAAATAAATATTAAAATAAAAAATGGAAGGGGTGTGGGCCAATTTGGCTTTTGCTGATAAACACTGATTTTGGGGATACAAGGTGACTGCAAGAAGCCAATGACTTTGCCATTGTCAAGGCAGTATGTGGCTCATTTCCCCATGTATGTACAGTACAGGACAAAAGTTTGGACACACCTTCTCATTCAATGCGTTTTCTTTATTTTCATGACTATTTACATTGTAGATTCTCACTGAAGGCATCAAAACTATGAATGAACACATGTGGAGTTATGTACTTAACAAAAAAAGGTGAAATAACTGAAAACATGTTTTATATTCTAGTTTCTTCAAAATAGCCACCCTTTGCTCTGATTACTGCTTTGCACACTCTTGGCATTCTCTCCATGAGCTTCAAGAGGTAGTCACCTGAAATGGTTTTCACTTCACAGGTGTGCCTTATCAGGGTTAATTAGTGGAATTTCTTGCTTTATCAATGGGGTTGGGACCATCAGTTGTGTTGTGCAGTAGTCAGGTTAATACACAGCTGACAGCCCTATTGGACAACTGTTAAAATTCATATTATGGCAAGAACCAATCAGCTAACTAAAGAAAAACGAGTGGCCATCATTACTTTAAGAAATGAAGGTCAGTCAGTCCGGAAAATTACAAAAACTTTAAATGTGTCCCCAAGTGGAGTCGCAAAAACCATCAAGCGCTACAACGAAACTGGCACACATGAGGACCGACCCAGGAAAGGAAGACCAAGAGTCACCTCTGCTTCTGAGGATAAGTTCATCCGAGTCACCAGCCTCAGAAATCGCAAGTTAACAGCAGCTCAGATCAGAGACCAGATGAATGCTACACAGAGTTCTAGCAGCAGACCCATCTCTAGAACAACTGTTAAGAGGAGACTGCGCGAATCAGGCCTTCACGGTCAAATAGCTGCTAGGAAACCACTGCTAAGGAGAGGCAACAAGCAGAAGAGATTTGTTTGGGCCAAGAAACACAAGGAATGGACATTAGACCAGTGGAAATCTGTGCTTTGGTCTGATGAGTCCAAATTTGAGATCTTTTGTTCCAACCGCCGTGTCTTTGTGAGACGCAGAAAGGGAACGATGGATCCACATGCCTGGTTCCCACTGTGAAGCATGGAGGAGGAGGTGTGATGGTGTGGGGGTGTTTTGCTGGTGACACTGTTGGGGATTTATTCAAAATTGAAGGCACACTGAACCAGCATGGCTACCACAGCATCCTGCAGCGACATTCCATCCCATCCGGTTTGCGTTTAGTTGGACGATCATTTATTTTTCAACAGGACAATGACCCCAAACACACCTCCAGGCTGTGCAAGGGCTATTTGACCAAGAAGGAGAGTGATGGAGTGCTGCGGCAGATGACCTGGCCTCCACAGTCACCGGACCTGAACCCAATCGAGATGGTTTGGGGTGAGCTGGACCGCAGAGTGAAGGCAAAGGGGCCAACAAGTGCTAAACACCTCTGGGAACTCCTTCAAGACTGTTGGAAAACCATTTCAGGTGACTACCTCTTGAAGCTCATCGAGAGAATGCCAAGAGTGTGCAAAGCAGTAATCAGAGCAAAGGGTGGCTGTTTTGAAGAAACTAGAATATAAAACATGTTTTCAGTTATTTCACCTTTTTTTGTTAAGTACATAACTCCACGTGTTCATTCATAGTTTTGATGCCTTCAGTGAGAATCTACAATAGTCATGAAAATAAAGAAACCGCATTGAATGAGAAGGTGTGTCCAAACTTTTGTCCTGTACTGTATGTGTGTGAAGCATCCATGTTTTCACAGACATAAATGCATGAATGTCAACACTAAGAGAAACTTGACTATTGTGCAGAGGCATACAATCCTTTTTTTTTTTTTTTCTTATGACTGTGGTGTTGCTGGCTATTGATTGACTGTATTGATTTTAGCTGTCATCTCTTAGTGGTTAAAATCATTCATAAATACTATTGTTTTGTATCCTGTAATATCTAACAATAACAACAGAATAGACTGCATTTTTTATTTCTCCAAGTGATTGGATCTGGTATTAGCAATCTTACAGGGTGATGTGTCAGTGGAACAGATCACCAACACAAAGGCCAATACTGCTTAAAAAATATAATTCTGGTCACATTCAGTGTCGCTAAAAATGAAAATACTTTTGTTCCAAATCACATCAGGTAGCAAAACGCCACGAGGGCTCAGAAATGAGTGATTGCCATCTGTTGCTGAAGTGATTCCAAGAATGAATTCTACCAGACAATAAAAACACATGACTGTGTTTCTCTGTCTCCATTTACTTTCCAGGCTGAGGTGATAATGAACTACCACGTAGGAGAGACGGTGCTGTCCCTCCAGAAAACCACTCTGATCCCCGGAGGTTCCGAGTCCATGGTCTACACCACACTGTCCGGAGGCATTGGCATACTGGTTCCATTCACCTCACACGAGGTAGAACAAACATCCACACACACCGTGTCTCACAAGTGGCTAACGCATCATTGTGGCTTGCAAAATATACACTGTCACTATCTCTGTCTCATTCCATATTATTAAATGTGATTACACAAAACTTGTTCTCTCAGTTTTTTGTCTTGTACCTTTTATTAACACTTCTTTTTTATCCAATCTTCCTCTGTTCTTTCTTTTCTTCAGGATCATGACTTCTTCCAGCATTTAGAGATGCATATGCGCTCTGAGTTTCCTCCCCTGTGCGGCAGAGACCATCTCAGTTTTAGATCCTACTACTTCCCAGTCAAGGTTGGTATTTTTTTTTATATGTCTGTGTTTTTAGTAGGACTGAGTCAATTGTGAAATTCTGGGCCAGTACTGATAGGAATGTTAAAATAATTATTTTTTTTGGTGATTTATTCCCCCTTTTGTGCAAGGCGAACGACAAAATCTTGATTATGAAAAATTACTGTTTTTAATGTGAAATTAGATGTTGTTTCATAAATTTACATGATCGAATTTGTGTCTGTTCAAAGATATTGTATTGCAGGACTAAATGACTTTAAAACATCTTAAAAAAAAGATGCTTCAAAAGCCTTCTCACTATGCATATCATAATTCCCTCTCTAATATTTTTTTGTATATTGCTGTGAATACATCAACAAATTTATTTTTTTAACTAAATTCTACAAAGCTACATTTGAGTGCATCATAATAATGTTATAATTGACCTTTGGCCAATACTCAGTTTTACTGAATAGAGATTGAACACATCATAATGTAACTCATTGCAACCTCAGCTGTTAGTTGCAGCCGCAGCTAATGTTAACTAGCTCTCCTTCCACCGATTTACACAGATTTATTATTTACAATGAAGCATTATCAGGAAAAAAAATAGGGTGCATCCTCTGATGTGTCAACAGTGAGTTTATAGCATCCTTTTGTCCCAAATGCGTCCTGGGGAAGATCTTTGTTTGTCCCAAAGACGTTTTCTGTTGTCCCCAGGATGTTGGGACGCTATTAGTCTTGAGTCCTGTTTTTTATTCTGCACAAAATTGATTTGACAAAACAGAAAAACTTAGGCCACTGCCATCAGGAATGTCCTCTTATCTACCAATAGGCCCAAGGCAGTCAGCAAGGTGAATCTCATCTACTACCAATGTTCAGTCCTTAAATCAGTGAACTTTTAGTATCTTCTGTGAAGATCTTGTATCATCTGATCTATTTGTCTCCTTTAGATTTTGTTTGCAGCATCATAGACTATTAGAGGCCAACATGCCCTGAGTCATTTTTTGTCTTCTCGGTTTTTCTCTCCAGAATGTGATTGACGGAGATCTGTGTGAGCAGTTTAACAGTATGGACCCTCACAAGCAGAAGAGTGTGGCTGAAGAGCTGGACAGAACGCCCCCCGAAGTCTCTAAGAAACTGGAAGACATTCGCACTCGCTACGCCTTCTAATCATACAGCTTCATGCAGCAGGAGTGGACAGAGACGTACTCATTAGGACCATTACACACACATCCTGCTCTGCCACAGTATGCCCCTGTTCAGGACACAGATGGGCGGACACTTGGGGGATTGTTAGATGGTTGACTGTAGGCACACCTTATTACATGGAAACACACCACAAGATGTCACAAGCTTGTAATTCCCGTACATCGTTCCGTCATGATGAAACTCACACGCACCTTTTTCTTCCCGACGTAAATGTCTGCATTCGAAACTTAAAGAGTGTGAACATTCGCCTACAAAGCTGTGTGGACAGTTTTGCCATCACCCCACATGTACATATATATGCTGACTCAATTACTGAGAATTTGCTCATGTTTTTCACACCTCCCCTGTGCTGTTCTCAGCAGAAACCCAAACACAGTTCAGCAACACCATTACATGGAAACATGGCAGGAAGTCTTGGCTACTTCAGCTCTTTTATGTTGCTAGACTGTTGCCACAATTACCTGCATTCACACATACAGCTGTGTCAACAGCATTCTCACACAGACAATTGTCATGAGCGTCATTCACACACACGACTGTGAACAGAATTCACACGCATCTAATTACGTGACGAGCAACTGTCCCGCTGTCATCAGCACCCTTACAGTACATGCATACTGACGCCATATCATCTGTGGGCAAGTGCATCCTTTTTATTTAAAGGCTTTTTAGCTCATGCCAAGCAGCAAAGTCTAGTTATTGACAGTGTGTAGAGATCGATGTCACACTGCCTGGACAGAAGGCCGTTGAAAGCTGAGAATACTTGAGGTGTCTGTCAGTTATGGATAAGGTGTGTTTCAGTTGTGTCCTCTACCTTTGATCTCAGCTAAATTGAAAAAAATGTTTTTGTATGGTATGATTTTTTTTAAAAATGTGTATTGATTAGAATGATCTGTTATGATGCATATACCATAGTCTAAGATGGTATTATGAAATCATTGGTAGCCCTTTGCCCTACCTGCCTGTCTGTGACATGTTGACCCCAGGCTCATTCAAGCATATTGCTTACTTGCAACTGGGAACCAAGCAGAAGCCAACATCCAACCCAGTCTAAGCCTCAGGCCACACGGTTCAACAATTGTTGCCATACTGTGGCATTAGACAACGGCTGAACTCGGTCTAAATAAGTGGGTGGAAGAACACTGAAGGTTTGCACTGGGTGTTGTTCTTCTCAGTCCTGTAAATTCCCAACCTCAGCCACAGGGACAGACATAGCATTCCTCAGTAGTCACAGAATTTAGGGGTTTGTGGGATGGGGCAGTGGTCTGTTTTTGTAAATAAAGTTGTTGTTTTTTGTGTGCTTTATAATACCGTCTGTTTGTGTCATTTCCTGCCACCGTGTGTGTGTGGAGAACCATCAGTCTGCCAAAGCATTCATGACTGATTTGTCTCGATCATTAGCAAATTGGATATTAAGTTTTGTCATTTTGCCATGGCGTCAACATAGGAACAGTGTTCACGCTGTGTTTTGACTGAAAGTTAAATTGCTTAAATTTGATGAATTTGAGTTAGACCTTGCAGATAGAACAGTCATGGTATTGTGCACTAACTGGCTGGAAACACCAACTCTCCTAATGTCGTGTTAAAGGGGACCTAATATGCTCATTCTTCTTCATACTTGTATGTAAGGTTTCTACTAGAACACTTTTACATTATTTATTTTTTAAAGAACAGCATTTTCCTCATACTGTCTGTGCTGGAACGCATGTATTCACCCTCTGAGTCGTTCTCTTTTAGCACCCATCTCTTAAACCCTCTCTCAGAAAAGCCAAGTCTGCTCTGATTGGTCAGCATTTCTGCATCTTCCGCATCTTTGCAGCTAAGAATGACTGTAATGGAACATGGCGGCACCTTCTATCATAAGTCACCAAAAAAAACACCTTTAAACCCAGTCTTCACAATTGGACATAGTCTACGACAAGTCATGGGAGGATTTTTCAGCAGGCCTACTGGGCACAGGCCCAGGGGCCCAAAGTGGAAGGGGGGCCCCTGGCCTACACCAGCAAAATGACCAAAAATTACCTCAGAAACCTAAAATAACAAAAGATGCATTACAATAACAAACGGATGTAAAACAACCACACTGATAGAAGATAAACAACTATAAAGGGCCATTGTCTGATAATTTGCCCCTCTGTCCAAGAATGTTATTCTCCCCACCCCTGTCTGTAGGAATATTATTCAAAATCAGTGATATTCTTGAGATAGCATGCATGGAGCAAATGTCCATATAAAGAAATCCATCATGAGGTGACGTCAACTTGCCTCGAAACTAGAAAATGTGCTGAACAAGACAGATGCTCCAGAGAGGTTAGCCAATCGGGTCCAGCTGTGATGTGTTCATTTGAGTTCATATGAAACCACCTTTAAAATATAATAGAATAGGCTCTAGCTATTTTAAATATTTGTTTAGTTGTTTCTGTTTTCTGGTGAAGTACATTACAAACAGTTGGTTCCCAACAGTACAGGAGCCTTCCCCTCAGGACCTGAGCAGCTAACCATGCTGTACTTCCCAACCAGACCGCAGCAACTTCTCACCTCTGGGTTTTTAATTAAAGGAATAGTACACCATTTTGGAAAACATGCCTGCTCATTTTCATGCACAGAAATATACTCTGTGTATACAATAAAAATGAATATAATGTTTTTTTTTGTTTTTTTTTTACCTTCGCCCAACATCACCCTATGCTCAGCTAAGCTAACTGTCTCCTGGCTCCAGCTTCATATGTAACAAGCAGGTGTGAGAGTGGTGTCATCTTCTGATCTAACTGGGATTGGGGAAGCAAATAAGCATATTTTCCACAGTTGGTGATGTGGAAAGGTTGATATATATATATATATATATATATATATATATATATATATATATATATATATATTTTTTTTTTTTTTTACAGCTTCTGAAGAGTGTGTAACAAGGATGATGATTTGTCACACAGTAGCGTAACAAACACTCATCTACAACAACATCCTCACATGTGGCTCTGTGCTTCTGCACAAGTGATGGGTTTTGCCGCTCTGGGAGAATAGCAAAGAAATGGGCCAGACTAAACTTTCCCTCTTAGAACAATGGCACTCCGGAGTTTTATAGAACTATAACCACATGGGCAGCTTTTATGTAAAGGATAACAAAATTATGCCCTGCAGTGAATTTTATCCAGGAGACATGTGCTCCTAATTTGAGATAAAAAGTATACAGGGCACAGGAGAGAAACATCTGGATCTATGAGAATGCCCATCCAGGGAAATGACTGGTTTCACATGCTACCTTACCAATTAATTTTAAATGACGGAGGGTCTGATGGTCCTTAAAATAGCAGCAGTGTACAACCTTGTGATGCAAGGGAATAAGTGGGTGGATTGTGTTTATTTTTTTCCAATTGCACAACTTGGAAAAAAAAACAAACGCAAAAGCCAGCCAAAATCACTGAGCCTAAAAATATGCATGCATGAAAAATTCAACATAACTTGTGCACCTATTCCACCAAACTGATATGGAAATTATTAACATTATGGAATTATGGAACTCTGAAGAAAAAAAAGTTGACTTGAGTCTCATTCCTCGGGTTGTAACATACCGATGCTTTGGGTTGGTGGTTCAGTGCGACTAAAGGCTCATTTACGCTCAAATTTAAATATAGAAACTGACGGAACTCTGTACTCTGCGTTCATATTTTCAGTATTTGTGCACATTTTCTGAGAGCTTACAGATACAAAGGAAACAGAGCAGTACTGTGATGGAAAATTCTGTTGTTTGACTTGTAGTGTGGTTTACATGTTGTGTAAATGTGTATGGTATGCAATTTATGACATTGACAGCAACGTGACAGCGGTGTGATGGAGGACACATACCTAATGGAAGATAGGTTGGAGGTCATGAGTAAGACCTCCTAACTTAGAGTGTCCTCATAAACCTGTAGGAATGCAATGTTGTCTTTGTAGTGTCATCACCACATATTTTGACTATTGACACATGTTTAGAGAAACTATAAGACTGGCAGAGTGAAGGACATCTTCACTCACTCACTGACTAACTGTTCATGCAGTTGTATCTGTGTGTGAGTCCATTCGAATGCTTATTAAACTCAAGAAAGACAGCTGACATGTGAAGACTTTTCTTTAAGTTGTTCATTGATCTGACAAAAACATTTTTGCCACCACAGTACCACCGGAGATTGGCGGAATGCAATGAACATCAATGCATTAATAGAGTGAAAAGAATTCCACATGTCCACATGTCAGGTTGTATATAATGGCTGCACATACCACCACCGCCTACAATGCTGCCTTCATTTTAAAGTGCAATATTACAACCTCCTTCACTTTTGCCTTGTTTGTTGTAGTGTGTGTAGTGTGAAACTTTTGGAGATGAGGCTCTGACTGATTATTGAACCTTAGATTCACATTCAATGTGGATGCCGTCCTGGTTGTGGAACAGTGGACCAGCTCATTACCCTTGCGGGGCTGCTAGTGGGGTTGTGGGAGTTTGCCCATCCAGTCTACATGCGTTTTGTGGACTTGAAGAGGGCTTACAACCGCGTCCCTCAGAAGTTTTTTGGGGGGTACTGCAGGATTATGGGGTTGTTGAGATGAGCCATCCGGTCCCTGTACGATCAAGGTGAGAGCTCTGAGTCTGCATACTCGGTGTAAAGTCAAACATGTTCTAGCTTGGTGTTGGCCTCTGCCAGGGTTGTGCCTTATCACTGATCCTGTTTGTGATATTCATGGACAGGATCTAGAAGTGCAGCCGTGGGGATGAAGGGGTCCGGAACTTCAGAATTGTGTTGCTGTTTGCAGATGATGTGGTTCTGTTGGCTTTATCACACCATGAGCTCCAGCATGCACTGGGGTGGTTTGCGGCCAAGTGTGAAGTGGTAGGGATTAGAGTCAGCACTGCCAAATCTGATGTCATGGTTCCCTGCTGGAAAATGGTGGATTGCCCTCTCTGGGTTGGGGGAGAGTTACTGTCTCAAGCAAAGGAGTTCAAGTATCTCGGGGTCTTGTTCATGAGTGAGGGAAGAATGGAGCATGAAATGGATTGGCAGTTTGGTGTGGTGTCTGCAGTGATGTGAGTGCTGCACTGGTCCATCATGGTGAAGAGGGAGCTGAGCTGGAAGGCAAAATTTTCGATTTACTGGTCCATCTTCATCCCAACACTCACCTCTGGGAAGTAACTGAAAGAATGAGATTGTGGATACAAGCGACTGAAATGGGTTTCCTCCCTGGGGTGGCTGGGCTCAGCCTTAGAGATTAGGGGAGGAGAAGAGCTGCGGCTCCTTCGTGACGAAAGGGGTCAGTTTAGGTGGTATGGGCATCTGATTAGGATGCCTCCTGGGCACCTCCCATCAGAGGTGTTTTGGGCACATCCCACTGGAAGAAGGCCCCAGGGTAAACCCAGAACACACTGGAGGGATTACATATCTCATCTGGCCTGGGAACACCTTGGGGTCCCTCAGGAGGAGCTAGAAAGCATCACTGGGGAGAGGGAGGTCTGAGGTTCTTTGCTTGGCCTGCTGGCCCTGCAACCCAGCACTGGATAAGCGGATGAAAACAGAATGGAACCTCACCATCTGGTTAAGTTGTGTGACGATGTGTATGTCACATGAATAAATGAAATGGTGTGCAATTTCTTAAAAAAAAAAAAAAAGAAGTAATAACACATTAAAAAATTAAAAGGTGAGTGCGTAATTACTTGCAATGTAAAGTTTCATCATAATATAGTATATTGATTCTCTGGACAATGATGCAATATTGCTGATATCACAAAGTCTGCCACAAAACAATTCAGTTCAGGGGCCTGCGATCAATATGAGCTTATATCAGTAAATATCCTCATTGTCTTTTTCTTGGCTGCTAACATTATCTGCCTAGCACAGGCTGCTGGCACTGTTTGAATGCTTAGGAAGAAGGTGCGCTTGAATGTTAACGGTGACGCAGACCTGCCAAAGGAATTTCAAAACAAAGGTGTACATTAAAGATGACGATACGTATAGATATTTTAACTTTGTATCTATTACTTTGGATCATTTATCAATAAGTCAAAATATCCATTTAGGTATCGTTTCACCCCTAATAATACTCCCTAGCTGTTATAAAAAAAAAAGAAAAAAAAAAAAAGATGTAGAAATGTAAACTCATGATTCCAACCAATAATCTAGCACCTATACTAAACATAACACATATAGCTTGACTTTAGAGAAAGAGAATTTTAGTGTATTAATAAAGTTGCCTGAAAGGACACACTCTATCAGATCTTTGCGCAGTTTACCCCCTTGTGAGAATGGTGTCGGACTGACTTTCCTCTGCACACATGATGTGAGTGAGATGTTACTCATAAATGTGCCAGTCTTTAGAATAACACACTAATATGATACTTTTATGATACAACATGGCAAAAGGGAATGTCAGTGATCATGCTTCACCTTGATCAGACAAGTTGCTGCCCCCTTTTTTGGGATCATCTGCTCATGTGTCACACGCGTTTGGACTGTATCTGGGTGATGTTCAAGGGTCATGATGACTGTGGGATCACGCTGCATTCCTCTGCCACCTCTACGTAACTTATTTTTTACAAATGCTCAAAGAATTGAAGCTTCATTGTGACTTTAAGTTTGAGAGTCTTTGACAGTGGTGGTTGATAAACTCTTGGTTCTGCTTTAGTTGTTTTAGTTGCAATGCATGTTGCAGCTTCTAAATAGCATACATTTATTATGATGAAAACATTCATGATAATCTTTAGCCTTCAGCTTGTTTGTGCTTTGTGAGGAGCCATCGCTTAACAATGATTGTTTTTGTCATTTTAGACTATTCTTCCAATCGTCATTAGTGAATGCTGCCCTAAAACAAAGGAGATGATGTCTGCTTACTTCCACCTTTCATATAATGACATCTCGTGAAAATCATGTCTTTCCATTTTGGTGATTTTTAAGTTTTCAGACAAACAGAAGGATTAAATGTTCCTTTATGGGCCAAAACCCCTTGAAAACCAACTGAACAACATAAAAATTAATTGTTAAATTCAAGCTCAAACAAGTCTGTGAATTTATAAATACCTGATTTTCACTGGACACCAGCAATATAAAGTTAAAGCACCAAAACATCAGTAAAAGTGGCCTATGTTGTTGCACAAATAACAAATGCGGGAAAGCGAGGTCGTATGGGACAATTAAACATAAACACAAAATACCCTTCCTTTACTCAGAGACTGCTTGAACAGTAATGAAAATAATTTAATCCTTCACATACAGGTGTCTGCTTACAGAAATATGCACAATTTTGTTTAATATACAGTACATGCACACCCAAAGGATAGTGATCATGGGCTAAAGCTCTGCTCTTGTTTTAGTGTTTTATGGTTTGTTTTTATTTGTTGTTTTATTGTTTTTGATTGTTTTTAAAAACAGTAAAATGATTATTTTACTGTTTATTCCTGTTTTATCTTATTTATTTTAATGTTGTTTTAATTGTTTTATGTCTCTGTTGTTTTGCCTATTTATGTACAGCACTTTGTTTCAGCTGTGGTTGTTTTTAAAGTGCTATATAAATAAAGTTGAGTTGAGTTGAGTTGAGTAAAGCTCAAACCAAGCAAATTAAGTCATTCAATAAGGAAAAATCTTTGTCTTGTTTTTGTCTACTTTTTGTAGATTTGTGACAAGGTAGAAGCTATAAACAGCACTGTCCCAGCTGCCCCAAGGTATCTGTTCAAACTAAGAGTACCCATCTGCAGGGAAGATGGCGGACAAGGGCGCCGCCATAGCTCTACTCCATACTGGAAGTCACAACCGGAAGTTGGTCTTCTTTTGTGTATATTATTCGCCATTCATCGCTCCATACTGCATAATTAAATAGTTATTGACTCTAAGTCTTTTCACAACTTTATACAGTGTGTAAAACTGATATGTCAGCAATTAGAAGCCTAAAATAATCACTAAGTGATGATGTAAATGTTTCATCGATTTACAGTTAAGACGTTATTAAACAACATGAATACAATGTGTGTGTGTGTGTGTGTAGTGTGTGTGGGGGGGGGGGTTCTCACACATATCATTCACGCTAGAACTGAAAAATGACAATCACCTTCACATTAGCATGGTTAATTGTAATTTATGTTGAGTGTAAAAAAAGGACTGTATTGCCCAGATATTATGCAGGATCTTGTTTGCAGGAAGCTGGCATGCTCTCCCTGCTCTCCCTGCCTTTCCTGTATATGGCCCAGTCTGGCCACCAGAAGATTCCTTCATTAAACACAGTATAGACTCCCCACACATTGTTTGCTCAAAAGCGTAGTAAAAAAGCTTAGCTAAATGACTTCAATCCTGCTGGTCATTTCCTCACCCACCAGGGATCTTCCGGGATGACAGAGGGGCATCATGAGCAACACAGTGGCCCCAGACAAGTGTGACTGCAACAGAACAGGGAGTTCCTGGGTCTGGAGATGTGTTCATTTTCAGATGTAACTATTAAATGAATGTAATAATTAGATTTTCCTATTGTCAGATTATCAGTATTCTATTTTATTTCTGCAATACAGTTAAACACAACATTACACTATCATGCTGGCAACATTAAGAACTTGACTTGGACTTTTTTATTTTATTGCGTTCCATCTCCAAATCTTCCAAAATAGAAAAACAAACATACAAAGAAATAAAATCAAAAACAAGGGAAAAGTATGAACAACAATGGAGAGGAGCAAATGAAACTGAACATGAAACAATGAAAAAAAAAACAATGAACAATAAAACAACAAAATTTTCCACTGGCCATCATGATCTCTGCCTGCAGTCGGGTCACGCCTTCTTCTTCCAGGATTTTGATCAACATGTGAAAAGCGGTTAAATGATCCAGTTGTGACTTCCGGTATGGAGTAGAGCAATGGCGGCGCCCTTGTCCGCCATCTTCCCTGCAGACGGGTCCCTTTCGTTCAAACTGCCACAGTGCAAGCAGACACACTCTTGACTCCTGTTTTAGCTACCAACAAAAATTCAATCAGCTAACACTAGCATCAACTGATAGGCCAGACAATCAGCTTTCCAACAATATATTTTTTTGTATGTGGCATAACAAAAACAGTACGGTAGAAGAAACACAATAAAAGAGCAAAAAATATACTTACATGTGATAGATTTTAAAACGGTGAATAAAATGTGAGGAAAAGTCAGAGGGTCACCATTTTGAGGTTGAAAGTGAAGAGGGTGTGGCTGAGCATCAGCTGAGTATTATAGTTGCTTTCTAGAGACAGATTTATACTTGCGCGCTGCCTCTATGCAGAGCCTATGCCATAGCCTACACTCATGGGCTATGCAATTGTGGGCAATTATTATATTTAGTTAAAGCTCCAAAAATGCCAGTTACCATTACGGTTTCTGTTAGGTGATTTTAAGTTTGATTGATTTAAAACATACCTAAAACACACGTGAAACATGGCTTAATAGTAATAATCTCAAACACAAGTACAGAAATCGGTTTCATAATAGCTCGCAAGATTCACAGACAAAACACTTGTCTTTTGCAGTACACATTTCCCCCCCAAATACAATATGCTATTAGCAAAGAACAACAATGACATTTAACAAAGGTAACGTTTCAAAATTTGGCTCCTTTACAACTTAGAAGGTTCATCGATAAACAACTGTCTTATACTTAACATTTTCCCCACAAATACAACATGCTAATATTATTAGCATAAGCCTATGAAATTTTACAATGTACAAATTAGCCTAGGAGCTAGCAGAGTTTTTCTCTTTTTAAATGAAGACAGGATAAAGCACACACAGGACCTCAGATGCCACTCTGTGGGTGCTTTATTATCCTCACAATTTATTGTTTCTTATCTGTGAAATAAATATGAATAGAAGCTTTGTTTCCACATAGAGAAATGGTTTTCAGCGTACAAAAATAGAAAGGATGCCTGTGTCGCTGCGACGTACAGTTAAATTTCTGGGGTGGTACACATCAGACTGTGGTGCAGACTACGTATCTACGCAGAGGCTACACTGTAGGCATAAAGGTATAAATCCTGCTTAACTTGCTAAAAAGGCACTTTCCCATCTGTTCCCTGGTCCCAGCTGACCCCACTCTCCCCTATCACAAACAGATGTGTTGTACCTCCACTTGCAGACCTAAATGTTGCCAGTAATTGCAGCTACCACCAACATTTGGTGATCCCTTAACTTTTATCTTGCACCAGCATCAGGTAAAATTTTCACCTTTTAATGACCACATACTGCTAAAACTAATGGCATTCCCATCAGCCTTAGCTGTCATTTTGTGTTGCTACTGCTAATTAGCAAATGTCACCATGCTAACATGTTTAACTAAGGTGAACTAAGGTAATTATACCTAAACATCAGCATTTTAATTTATGATCATGAACATTTTAGCAAGCTAATGTCAGCATTTAGTTTAAAGCTGTGCCTAAGTACAGCCTCACAGAGCTGCTAACATGGCTGTAGTCTTCTTAGCTAATAAATACATTTCAAACAAAATATACCTGCTAGTCATGGCCAAACTGTTGGTTGTTATTTTTCGTGAACACTTAATAAATCAGCAACTCAGAATGAAATTAGGTATAGGAAAACATGGATCAAGCTAAGTGTCAAAAACACCAAAAATAGGCTATTACCTTCCCAAACATTCATAAACCAAACTTGTCTGAATTTCAAATAACATTTGGCATTGGGAACCTGCCATTTGTTTGTTTTAAGTTTACCATTTATATTCATCTGTCTCCATAAGCATTGAAGGGGAACAACACTTATTTTTAATTCATATGTTATTTCTATAGTCCAAGATAGTCCAAACCTGTTGGTAAACATGAACATCTCTCTCCTAAATTCAAATACTAGAGTGCTAAAAAACTAATTTGTGATGTCATAGGGTATATAAAGTCCAGAGCTGCTCCACAGACAATGAATTAGGGAAAAATGTTCTAGATGATACTCAGAGCAGCCAGAGAAATGTTCTGAGTATATGGGTACATTTTCTGTTTATGAAATGAGAGCACCGCTATAGAATATTAGAATTCTCAATTTGGGTGGTGTTCCCCTGAAAAAGAAACTGCTGAAATAAGCAGCAAGTGTCTCACTTGCATAAAAAGAAACTAACAGCTGTCTGGTTTCAATATGCTTAAGTGATAAAGTGGTGACTAAAATGGAGTGCTGACACATGATGCAAGAAATAGATGACTGCCGAGATAACAAGTCGTCAAATCATTCATCACACTGAAACGACTTTGCTGATCTGTTTTAAAGGACGTTTTGTTTTTTCACACAACACTGCAACACCCCTGTTGCAGAGGGGTGAGATCTCCCACAGAGACTCCCTGCTGTGAATGGATCTCTTGCCCATGTTACAGGCCATGACCCTTGTTCATAAATTCCCCTTCCCCCTACTCCACCCTTTACAATTTGAGTGATGCGCTATTTCCCTGCATTGGGAGGATGTCTTCCTTTGGTGCTTTCTCATGGGCAGACTTGTAGTTACACCAGACGCATGTAACAATGGACAGCACAGCAGAGACTGATGTGTAGTATGTACACTTCAAGGTAAATTTTCACTGCAAGTTATTATGTTTACAACTAATTAGATTTTTGCACTGACAATATTTGATAGACCTGAAAAATTATAGAAATGAGATTAAGATGCTTGCAAAGAAAGAGTTTAAGGAGAAAACAAAACGACACTCAAAAGCTTGTATGAAGAATATAAATAAAAGACAGGTACTGATATATGGAGCCCACAAGTGTTTAATATTAAGTATATAAATAAATTAGTAATTATGAAATAATCAAATGAATAAAATATATAAATTAACCAGTAATTTGTAAACTAATGTAAGAAATTAATAATTAATTTAATTTAATTATTAATCATTAATTATTATGCCATAAGTCTGCTTGCACTATTAGAATCTACCTCTAAGAAAAGATAAGAGAGAGATCATAAGAGACATGAATATTTTGAGAAGAGTGTTGTTGCCTCACAGAAGAATCCTGGCTTCGATTTCTTGCCTTGGCTGTTTCTGCGTGCAGTTTGCATGTTATCTTGTGTTTGCCTGCTGAGTCTTCCTCCAACAGCCCCAAAGAAATTCAAGTCAGGTATATCAGAGACTCTCAAATGCTCATGTCAAAGTGAGCCATCCCGTGATGGATAGATAAACTGACCAAGATGTTGTTTTGCTCTCTGCCCTTTGCATGCTGGGAATGGCTCCAACCCCTGTGTAAAGAAAATAAATGCTTTAAGGTGTACTTCTGTCCGAGAAGTGAAATCCCATCCTGATTCAGCCTTTATGGTAAATATCTTATCTTTGTTCTTTGTGGGACTTTCCAGTGTAGAACAATCTAAAAAACAGTCAACATGTAACAAAGATTCAAGGATGCATTCAAACTCAGGACATCAAAGATACATAATATGCATGTAAACCATGGGCAACTGAGTCAACAGGGGACTCATCTTTTTAATATGATGGGTAGAGTTTCTCCTCACTAAACTAAACATCAATTTAATAAAAAGTAAACAGTAGATCCAGGAAGCTAAGAGTTAAACAGCTCGAAGAAACTTAACTGAGCTTCTATCTCTTGGAGGAATACACTGAATTGCAATCACAATACCTGAGAGAAGGAGTATTAAGCTTTATTCCATTACACTCTCTTATTTATAGTCTGCAGACTGGTCAAAGGTAAAAGGCAAAACATATCAGCTCTGTTTCCTTTATTAAATTAAATTCATAATGTGCTCAAAGGAAAATCATGCAGCTGTGCATTCTGTGAACTTTGCAGTTTATATAGATGGACATTTAATAACCTTAGCACCTACAGAATGCAAACAACTTCCATATTTAACTTCCATAGCATTTTTATTGACGGGGAACGCCTGAATTTTTCAGCTTGGATGAGTGGCATTGCGGGGAACAAGAATAACATTTTGTGTGTATATTTAGATGTTTTAGCTGGTGTTTAATTTTTATTTACTTTGGTGGCTAGTTCAAAATATAGAGTTAAAGGGGAACTATGATATTTACAGCTTGGGCCCTATTTTCCCATGGTTTTGTGTTTAAGTGACTTGTGGAAACAACAACTTTTGAAGTTGGTTCAGTATTAAGCTACAGTGCTGCAGCCAGCAGCAGTGAAACAGGCAATAATGTAACCACTAGGGGCACCCAGTCAATTTAAGTCTATTGAAAGTGCTTGTTTTTGCCACTGACAGGCTCAGTTATTATGACTGTGCAGAAAGGATAAGAGTAAGATGCACTGTCTAACAACTATTACCGGCACTCCTCCCTCCAGTTCTTCCTCATGTTTCCATTATTTTCTTCCTGCAACAAGTCACGTCTCGTGAGATTTTCAGAATGAGGCTTCTCTTTAGCGAGACTTGAACATACAACAGACCGGGACAAGCGCAAAGTACAGAAAAATGTTTCATTTCTCTGTAGGGTCCTGAAGGGTACTTCCCCTTCAACTTTATTTCAATCAGGAGATACTCATTCTGAGAAATATTTATTTACATGTGGACATAAGTATGGGAAATGTGAAGTCTTTGGTGATTAGACCCCATCATGATGTCATATATTCCAGGAGGGTGGTAAAGACGTAGTAGATTGGGATTCCCACCTATAGAGTCTAGACGCTAGTTGTGGTAGTGGTGGTGATGATATGAGATAAAGACAGCGCTGAGGATCTGGCTGTGAAGAGGAGTGGACCTTTGATGAGCTTGTCCTGGGCTCTGGATAAGGTGACTGGAGGTGAATGGGGTGGAAGAGGGCACGATGATTCCACCTAAAATGACAACTGACACGAGCAGAGAGGAAGACAGATTTAAAGTTTGGCAGTAGCAACATGAATGGCTGCAGGAGTATTTGGCAAAGATTGATTGGCTAACTAGGGGGGGCATGCCCAAGTCAGCTGATTGGAGGATGTGGTGAGACTGGGAGACAGAGAGAATAGTGAATTAATATACCACAAAGAAAGTCTTCCTGATAGAAATTATGCCGAGTTTCATAGTTTGAACAAGCCACCAAAGCGAAAAAAAAAAAAAAAAAATTAAAAAGTAGCTGACAGCACATTTGAATATACACACAAAAGTTTTTTATAATTGCCAGTCATGCCACGCTGCTGAGCAGTATACTGAACGGTGGCTCAATACACTATGGCATGTGGGACATAAAATGTTTTCCTTTCCAACCACAACACACTTCACACCCAACACGTGGAAGAGGATCTTTTTCACGGCAGTGCCAGACAGAATATGATTCCAACCTGAATGAAACCATAAGCAGATCTACTGGATCTGTTACAGGTTATACAAGCAGATGTAATCACACATACAGTACCTGAGAGTTGGAAAACACTAAAAGCAGCTCAGTGTGCAGCTTAAATGGCAATGAAAAGATTAGATTTTGTGTCATGCAAGTGGTGAAATTTAATTTAAACTCAAGGGTTTAAATCTTGACCAAGTTCTGTACCAAAACTGACCTTTCTCAATATGACAGTGAATGTAATTGTGGCCTGGACTCTCTCAGTCTCATTCAGTGTGTCTGAAGGCAGAGAGGTTGAGACCTTCAGCAGCCACACATTAAAGCCACGTTTGTGCAGCCAAGTCACACTTAATAAAATACTGGCTGTGAGTTCAATCATTAATGCCTGAACTGACATCAGATCTGTCGCCAGGTTTTGCACTTCAGGTATGGTAGCTGAAGTTGACCTCTGTTCAATGACAATAATGTTTCTTTTTCTGTCATCATTTGTCTTAACAAAACGGTCAAAATGCTTCTGGACTGCACTGTAAAAACAATGTGTGAACAAAGATAATAACCAGGTTTCCTATGCATGCATTTTAGAAATGCTGAGTTCAACAAGTACCTTTTTTAAATCCTGTGGTGACACTTGCAGATGCCAGATGGCATTGGCAGACCATGAAGTGACAGGGTTGAAGGTTTACCCTGTCAGATATCATTGCTGCCATGTATCTTTCCAAATCTATTTCTTTCAAAGGTTCAACACCAGATTTGACATTGCATAGCTAAGGGGGATATGCACATGCTAATACTGTAGGCCCTACCTGTTGGGAGTATTGGACAGTTTTTGTATTCTTTAGCTAATTTACTACAAATCATATACATTACAATATTGTCAAATATTCTCCTAAGCATAATACAGTGTTTCAAATGTGTAATGTGTAATAGCCAACTATGAAATCAACATGTAGAGCATGTAGCAACTTGTTTGAAATGTGAAATTCATCACAAGTGTCATATCTCAGTGAAGTTTCAAGTCTCAAAAAACACACAAAAAAAGTCAACAGTAATGTATATTATACACAATCTGAAGTACATGTGCTCAGTATTGAGGTTCTGAAGTTCAAAACACAGCATTGTAAAAAAAAATGGATGAATAAACTTAGACACTGTGCTCAAGGAAACATTTTGGAAAAACAACTTTTTCTCGAGGCCAAAAATGGAAAATGTATTCAAAGTACAAAAGCATGATGTTTCCCTCAGCTGATTCCAGCTTATAAGAGATAGTACCTTATTTCCTTTCCTTTATTCAGTTAGCTAAATTGATTAGTTGATGTTTGTCTTATGTTGGATGAAGAGATTTATGTAGGATGTATTCTGGTGTATCTAATTTTCTAAGTTTTATCCTCATAATGTAACATCCTCTGTTTCTTTATCACACCAGAAAAAAGCTCAACAAAAGCAAAAACACATTAAGTAAACTAATACATTTATTATAGGTCCCTGCAGCACATGGTGTACTGAAGTTTGTCTGAGCAGCTTAAGTTGTGTATCATGCATGAATGGGAAATAATTTCATTCTCTGAACTTCAATGATGAGTGTCCTCAGTTCGCAAACATTTACTGAGTGTTGTTATAAGAAAAGCTGATGTAACTCAGTGGTAAACATGTCCTTGTCCTAACTTTTTCAAAATGTTGCAAGCATCAAATTCAGGCCGAGTGTATATTTACAAAAACAATAAAGTTTATCAGTTTGAACATTTAACATCTTGCCTTTGGATTGTATTCAGCTGAATAAAGGCCAAAAAAAACAGCATTTTCTGTTTGTTCACATTCATAACGAATCATCTTTACGTACTAAAGTTTGTTTTGGAGTACCTCAAGGTTCAGTGATCGGACCAATTCTATTCACGCTATATATGCTTCCCTTAGGTAACATCATTAGAAATCACTCTGTAAATTTCTATTATTATGCGGATGATACACAGTTGTATTTATCGATAAAGCCAGAAGAAACGGATCAATTAACTAAACTTCAGAAATGCCTGAAAGATATAAAAACCTGGATGAGCTCCAATTTCCTGATGTTAAATTCAGACAAAACTGAAGTTATTATTCTTGGCCCCAAACACCCCAGAAACTCTATATCTGATGATATAGTTTCTCTGGGTGGCATTGCTCTGGCCTCTAGCACTACCGTAAGAAACCTCAGAGTAATATTTGATCAAGATTTGTCTTTTAACTCCCATTTAAAACAAACCTCTCGGACTGCGTTTTTTCATGTGCGTAATATTGCGAAAATTAGGCCTATCCTGTCACTAAAAGATGCAGAAAAATTGGTCCATGCGTTGTTACCTCTAGGCTGGATCACTGTAATTCTCTATTATCAGGTAGCTCTAATAAGTCCCTAAAAACTCTCCAGCTAATCCAGAACACGGCGGCACATGTACTGACAGGAACTAAGAAACGAGATCACATTTCTCCTGTTTTAGCTTCTCTGCACTGGCTCCCTGTAAAATCCAGAATTGAATTCAAAATCCTTCTCCTAACTTACAAAGCTCTAAATGATCAGGCTCCATCATATCTTAGAGAGCTCATAGTGCCGTATTATCCCACCAGAACACTGCGCTCTGAGAATGCAGGGTTACTCGTGGTCCCTAAAGTCTCCAAAAGTAGAACAGGAGCCAGAGCCTTCAGCTATCAGACTCTCTTTTGTGTAATCACCTTCCTGTTTTGGTCCGGGAGGCAGACACCATCTCCACTTTTAAGACTAGACTTAAGACTTTCCTTTTTAATAAAGCTTATAGTTAGGGCTGGCTCAGGCTTGTCTTGGACCAGCCCCTAGTTGGGCTGACATACGCCTAGTCCGCCGGGGGACCTCCTATAATACACCGAGCCCCTTCTCTCCTTTTCTCTCTCTCCTTTGCTAACATTCATGTCCTGTTACTGCATCTCCCTAAGTCTGCTCTACTGCATGTCACTAACTCGGCTTGTTCTCTGGAGCCTTTGTGCTCCACTGTCTCGCAGGTTAACTCGTACCGCAGCTGTGAATGATGTGTCGTGGTTTTTGCTGCTGCCGTGGTCCTGCCTGATGCCTCCCACTGCTGCTGTTACTATTAGTCATACTTGTACTGTTATTATACACATATGATTATTGTCACATACATATAATATTATATATTAATATATACTAACAACATATTGTATCACAATTACTATAATTATGATTATAATATTGTTACCTAAATTGAAGTTGTTGTAAGCTATTAGCATTGCTATCTGCCCTGCATCTCTCTCTCTGTCTCTGTCTCAACTTCTCTTTCTGTCTCTGTCTCTCTTTATGTCTCATTGTGTCATATGGATTACTGTTAATTTATTATGTTGATCTGTTCTATACAACATCTATTGCACGTCTGTCCGTTCTGGAAGAGGGATCCCTCCGCCGTTGCTCTTCCTGAGGTTTCTACCTTTTTTTTCCCTGTTAAAGGGTTTTTTTGGGGGGGGGGAGTTTTTCCTTATCCGCTGTGAGGGTCCAAAGGACAGAGGGATGTCGTATGCTGTAAAACCCTCTGAGGCAAATTGTGATTTGTGATATTGGGCTTTATAAATAAAATTGATTGATTTATTGAATTGATTAGAACTGGGGCAACTACAGGAAGCCCAGCCATTATTAATCACTTTCTAGCTATAACACATCTAGATGTCTTTCATGAAAAGGGCCTATTGCACAAATCTACTTACTGCTTATTGTTTGCTGGATACTGTAGCTGCTGTGTCATTGCATGCTGTCCACACCCTGACACAGTCAGAACCATGGACAGAGCCCATGGGGCTTTGAATAAATTTGGAATTTCCCCAATTTTGCATTTCTTAGTAGTCTGGTAATTACTTCTTAGAATTATTTTGTCCTTGTTCTGCTTTTCTTTTTCCGTTTTGTAGGGTGACTCACCTTTTTCACTAAATAAGGATTTATGTGGGCATATGAAGGCTGCGCTTGCCTGACAAACATTTACTGTCTAAGTCATGCATTTTATATCATGTCCATCCAGAGTGCTCAGAAATGGACCCTAAATGTTATTAAGTTTTTCACTGAAATTGCTTCTGTCAAAACAGATTCTCTTCAGGTTAAGTGAGGAAGCCATTTTGTTTATATACTGTTTAGAAAACAGGCAGAGATTGATTTTCCAGTTCTTTCAGATGGAGCTCTGGCCTATAATAGCCTCAGACATAAGAGCCTTCTCTATATTAAAAATTGATATTTATTATGTTAACATAAAAAATGGTATCAGTGAATAAATGTTACGTGGCTTATTACAGGACATTATACTTTTTATGTAATCAAAGAGCTTTACAATGCTGCGTATTTCCTGATGCAGGCTGTTCTCATGCACTGTTCATACAGTGGTGGAAAAAAGTTTTCGGACACCCTTTTTTACACAATCTCAAATATTATCATGAAATATTTGTGGAAAAATCTTTTTTGTGTTTCAAAAGGTGTGGCTGCATTAGACAGACACAAACAAATACAAATTATATTTTTTTTGTTTATTGTTTACAAGAAAAACTAACAAAACTAAATTCTTGACAGTTTCAATATGTCAGTTCTCAACATTGTCGGTATCAATGTCAACAAATAATGGAGATTGTGTTCAAAACTGAACAAAAATAAATAAACCATCACATCATCAAACTAATATTTAGTAGTCCTGCCATTAGCACGCAGTAGAGCTCTAATCCTGGCTGGCATGTTCCCCACGAGCTTTTCACACTGTTGAGGGGTAATCTTGTCCCATTCTTCTTGAATTACTGCTTTTAATTCTTCTAAATTCTTTGGTTTACGCTTTGAAACAGACCTTTTGATAATCCACCACAGATTTTCAATGGGGCTCATGTCCGGGAAGTGAGCTGGCTACTCTAAGACCTGGATACTGTGCTCCTGCAGTCAAGTTCTACTGGCCCTGGATATGTGGCAAGGGCATTATCTTGTTGAAACAACCAGTTTTGACCTCAACGGAACAGTGCACGTGCAGAAGGGAGCATGTGGGTTTCGAGAATGGCACAATACTTGACAGAGTTCAATGTGCCAACACAGACAGTGAGATGACCAACACCAGCAGCACTCATGCATCCCCAAACCATGATACTGCCTCCACCATGCTTGACAGTGGGTACTGTACATGCTGGAGATAATGCTTCGCCTGGCCTTCTGCGTACCCTCACAATAGCAGGAGGAAGATAAAGCTGGAAACTGGACTCATCTGACCACAGAATCTTCTTCCAATTCCTGGCTGTCCAGTTCTTGTGTGCTTGGGCCCAACGACACCTGACTAACCTCTGTCTCTCATTGATCAGGGGCTTCTTGACAGCCTTGTAGGACCTTAAGCCATGATCTAAAAGTCGGCCATGTACAGTGCGGGTGGAACACTGGACACCAGTTTGGTTTGAACACTGCTGCTGAAGCTCCTGTGATGTCATTCGGTGGTTTTCCCTGCACATGCAGATCAGGATGCGGCCATTTCTTGCTAAAGAAACCTTTGGACGCCCAGATCTTGGTTTGTCTTCCAAGCTGTTGGTTCGTCTGTATTTCTGCAGAGTGTATCCAACTGCTGAAGGACTGCATCTCCACTTCCTGGCTTTCTGGCAGCAGCTGTACCGTTCCTGGCTGAGAACCTGTATCTTCAGGCGCGTTTCCTGTGTTAGGTTCCTTGTTTTGGCCATTTTTGTCTCTGAAGAACTTTCAAATGTGCTGGCTTTATATAGACACAAAGCACGGCAACAAAAATTGTGTCTTTTAATAAAAAGCATGACCTTCATTAGTGGATCACTGGTACCAGAATGACCCAATACTCAAAATTTCTTATGTATTTTTATGGAACCAATCAATTTTAAGTTTTTAATGGCTTTTTTTAGAATTTGTTTAGTAATTTGGCTGTGACTGTACTAAAAGAAATTGCACTTGAAGACCTAAGAGTGATTCTTAATGCAATATTTCACAATTGCATGGGGTGTCCGAAAACTTTTTTCCACCACTGTATGTACGTAAAAGTAATGCGCCAGCAATTTGTATATAACCCATGTCAACTGGGTAGGCTGCGAACACATCACTAATGTGCTAATGGGAGTAAAGAAAACAGTATATTAAGAGGGAAAGCCTGCACAGGACACAGTTTGGGGTGGAGGATGGGTCAAACCAACACAGAAGTTGTCCCCCTGTAGGTCAGGTGTTCGGGTTCCATGTGAAACCATGTGAAATTTAAGTTATTTTAAGGTACTTCATCACAGTATTTCCCTTCCCAAACCTAACCTACATGACCTTACTCTCCTAAACCTAACATACATAACATAACTTGCCTAAACCTAACCTATGTAACTTTACACTGAGTACGTAACATGATGATGCCCAACCATGTTTCTTTTCCTTAACCTAACCTGTGTAACTTTAGCAGGGGCGTAGCAAATTCTGGACCCTACGCATAAGCAGTCTGTGTGGGCCCCTGCCCTTCCTCTCTCAATCCATGTCTCTCTCATGCACCTTTTGATTTTTAATTTTTAATTTTTTTTTAACAAGGTGAGTTTGCTTTATTTCTCTTGCCTTTCTTGTCTTTTGTAGAGCCCTAATTTCCCTTTCTTGAGGAAAGACATGGCAGTATACGTCTTTTCTCCAGCTGCACAAGCAGTCGCTCACTTGGCTTAAGCCATGTTTAGAGACAAACCTGGTGCAAGGGTGGACTAAACCATTTTGTGTCTTTAAGGGGAGGGAGGGGCCCACAGACCTTCCACTGTTTTTTTAAACAAAGTGCAGTTTTATTTAGATTTATTCAGCCAACTTAAATTTTTCTCCGAAAAATTGCTCAGAAAAAAAAAAAAAAAAATGCAAACGAAACCAAAAGTTCCATTCCAGGCTTTTGGAGGCCCTCGCTCTCATTGGGTCCCTGGCTAATCAGTCCCACAACGATGTATGTAACTTCATGTTACATATATAATGTGACAACTCCATTTGTGGGGCACTGATTTGTAAGATATACAAACCGTATGAGGATCCATTGACTCATGTTAAGAAAATAAAGATTAGTGTAGAGTCTCATATATACCATAGGCCTGTGTTTCTTTCTTTTTAAAACATTAACTCTGAATGAACAGCTGGCTGTCATGCTCCTGCAGTGTGCCACAAGTTTGCCACATTTTGGTCTCATTTAAGCTTGTTAGCAGGCTTTAACTGTTTATTTTCATTGTGGTTATTTGTAGGATATCCTGGTGTTAAATGACTGACCTCAGATTTAAGTTTGTTTATTTGGGATTTATGTTTCTGTTTTGGCAGCTTAGAGCAAAACTTGGAGAATTCACTGCCCCACTTTGATGTCTTGTGAAGTGTGTGCCCTGTTTGTAATGTCAGTCACACTTTCTAATTAAGCACTGAAGAATAAAGTTGCTGCTTTAAAGCCCTGAATTATGGTGTGACATAACATAAATTTGCTGATCAGATATGCAATGACAGATTTTTCTAGATAAGTGCTGTAACTAGTGATTATTACCATTATTGATTTAGCCAGTCATTTTTTAATTAATTGATTAATTATTCAAATGCTGAAAATCAGCCCAGAGCCCAGTGTAACAAATTACTAATTTATGTTTACAGATTTTCCATTCACAATAATATAAAACAGAGAAAAGCAAATGATTCCTGACATTTAAAATCTTTCTGGAGTGTTTGTTTCCCATGCGTCAAATGCCGGTAATTTTTTTACCCTTACCATAGGTGGAAGAAAAACGAAATAAACCAAAATAAACCAGGAAACCAAAGGACAAAGATCTACAAGCACCAGTCAGTCAACACCAGCCTAAACTCAGTAAAGCACATAACCACAAAAAAGAGTCAACTGATGGCCCGCTGATAGTCTATTAGGAACAGATTAAGAGGGAGCTGCTCCCACAAGATGTTGAACCTGTTCAGAGAGACAGACCCACTGAAAGAAAGAGCAGAGAGAAAAAAAGTTATGTCTGTCAGAAGCAGAAGACAGAGACTGTTGTATCACACAATGTTGATCTCACACAGGACATTTCAGTAAGATGACTGTTTTTTGTTTTTTTGCTAAAAATGCTTTAAACTCTGTGTCCTAACATGTTTATAGAGACGCAAAGTCTGTCCCCTTCCAGTGGACTACCATGGGCCCTTATTTCGAAAAAAAAAAACAACCAAAAAAAACATACCTACAGCAGTATATATACAGTAGTCGAAAGGGACACACAAATGAGTTTTTGATCCCGTTGAATTATAAGATGTGAAAAATACATAATCAGCAAGACTACACAAGTTGCATAGGTGAGGTCATAGCTCTCCCTTTGATAAAAAGGACCAGGAGTCATTGGATAAATCAGCTAAGATAATGTTACATCAGGGTGTGTGTAGCTAAGTTAGCTGGTGTAAGTGATGTATATTGTGTGAGATAAGAGATGTATTCACTGAGCAGTTTTACACAAATTTAAATAGCACTACAACAAACCTGAAACAAATGGCGACTTTCTTGACTCGAAAAAAACATGGCAAAATTCAAACGGCTAAAAAAATTATTTTTGTCTTGCTGTTAGCTATTGTTTATATTAGAAAAAAAAAGGTTCCATGGGGGACATCTGTGAAAATATGTAATTAGTAAGACTTCACAATTCACATAGGTGAGTTCAAAACTTTCTCTCTCGCTAAAGCTACAGTGCCTGTATGTTTCGTACCAGGATATATTCACACGAGCAACAGGTCTTGTTTGTTCTTTCACTTCCGGGTAAAAGGACCAGGAGTTGCTGTTAAAACACATCAGGTAAGATAATGTTACATTTGTGTGTGGAACATAGCTAGGTTACCTAGCTAGCTAGCTAGCTGGTGTAGGCGATGTATAATTGCGTTAGATGAGAAGTGTAGTTCAATGAGTACCACAAAACTAAATAGTGCTAGAACAAACCAATAATAAATTGTGAATTTCTTGACTTGAAAAAATATGTTTTAAATGACCATTCAAACTGTATCACAAAAATCTTTTCTTTCTCATTACTGACTACCGTAAATTTTTCCGAAATAAGGTCCCATGGGTGACACCAGAAAGGAAAGAGACTTCGCCTCTCTTTACTATTTAAATGTGTTTTTCTTTTAAATGTATTTTATGTTTTATTATTACTGTTTAATGAAGCATTATTTAGTTTTCTGTTCTGCACTTCTGAGCCACCGTAGCAATCAGTGGTGCATTAATAAGACGAACTGAAAACACATTTATATTGTTTTCAAAAATAAAAATGAGAAAATCTTTTAGTCATCTCGATGTGATGTATACAGCCTGGAAAAAAAAGCTGGAAAAAAAAAAGCTGAAGCAACTGAAGCAAACACCGTGTCCACTTTAAATGACTGGGATGATGGCTGAAGAGCAAAGCAAGAGCTGTGGGGAGCTCACATCGGATCCATTTTCATTATTACAGTTTCCAGTCGGTGCAGAACGTCAAACACTTGTGAATTTTTAGTCCATCACCAATAATCAACATCGCTGACATCAAAAGCTGCTGGGTGGATCAGAGGCAGTCAAAGCCAGCACTGTTTGAGTAATCATATCTCCACACATGGTTGCACCCTACAGAAATCAATCATTGTGTTTTGGACCTGCCTAATGTTTTGCGCATGGACCTGTGTGCTCAGGGTCACGAGTGCACGTACCAGTGGCAAACAAATTAGGTGATGCACAGTGTGCGTGGGCGCTTGGATGCCTTGAAATATGCTCTGACAACATGGGGATCAGCTAATAACATTTATTTTTAACTTCATCCTGGAGGGAGCGAGTTACTTTAGAGATTTTTTTAAATAATCCAATGCACTTCAGCAGTAACCACGTAGCAGGTAATTAGTGGTCTGAAACAGATCACCCTTTGAGAACAGAATGCTGCAGCAGTTTGTTCACTTCTGTTGGTTGAAGGAATGTTAACGTTGACCACCAGTATTTGCTGATCTGCAGGGACTTGCGGTCACAACTTTTTCAAAACCAGAGTCTAAAAATCAAACTTGTTGATGCATGTAATGTTTTTTCTGTAGACAGTCTCTTTTTTTTACAGAGATGAATTAGTTTGTCCCTTCTTGGAGAATGCTATTGAAGACAGCAGGCCCTGCAGTTCAGAATCAGAATCAGAAATGCTTTACTTATCCTCACGGGGAAATTGGGAGTTGATGTTGTGCGCATGCGATTGTGTTACTTTGAGTAGATACATGTGTTACTTGTCACGTCAAGTTGAATTAGAAATAACTGAGATCAAATGTTATGGTAAAAAATGTAAGAGCTCACTGAGACTGGACCTTTTGTCCTTTTGTCCTTTTGTCCAAGCTTAGCCACAAGATAAATATACACAAAATTATATAGTTAAAACAGTAGAGATAGACATATAATGAGGAAATTCTCTCTTGTAATGTATTCCACCAGCAAACGTGGTGACAGCGAAGCCTGGAGTGAGCTTCTCTGTTGGCACAGCTTGACTCAGGAGGAGCCTGGCCTGAGTCCGGGCTGCACTTTTAATGTGGTTGACATTCTTCTAGTTTTCTTACAGTCATCATTACGACACTTAGGAGGCAGGATTTTCCCCAGCTGTGGAACGGCTTTAGAACAGTGACTCTGTGGAGGAAGTATTCATTTCACTAGATCACACTTAGCGCTTCCTCTCAATTACCATTTGACTCAGGCAATGGTCTGACTGCTACTTCATGCATTAGGGAGTCCTGCAGCTTTTTGTCTGCCTGTCTTAGGAATATCCAGCATCCTGTAAAGACAATTTTTTGTGACATTTCTTTTTTTTTTTTTTTACTGAGTTGACCTCAGACTCTAAAGGGGAAATCACAATCTATCTTTAAAAGTTCACTGAATGTATCACTGAGACAAAATGCTGAAAACACATCACAAGTTTACAAAGTCTGTTTGCTGTGAATTGGAAAACCACAGTTTTTTATATATTGAAAAGCAGATCTTCCGAATTTGTAAAAACATTGCAGAAACCCTGACTCTACTTGTCTTGACAAGTTGCCAGACTTTGGTAGGCAGTTTCCCTCTGGCGTAGATTTTCTCTTTGATCGATGGATTTTTCTCAGTCCTACAATCGTGCGGTTTACAGCAGAAGAGTCATATATCTTTTTTAATCTTTTGACTACTGAAGTATTAAAAAAAAAACACATGTTCCCAAATATCCCGGGGGAGGAAATGTGTGAGCATGCATACTGTTAGTCAAGGATCAGACCCTTCAAAATACTGTAAACAACAGCACAGAATAAAAGGAGGCTGTGCTCGGCATGGTGACTTTTCACTAGTCTACCTCCTGTCAGCACACACACAACCACAGTTTACAATCTGACTAATGTTATAGCTGGTATAAGTCATCTGGTGTCCACTAAAGTTAGCTTTCCAGATGAAATGTAGCCTGCACAAGTGTTATTCTGATGCTGCTGTGCCAACTTTGTCAGATGTCTGTGGTCAGAATAGCCATTCCTTTATCTAACTAAAATGGTCTCTGTATGTATGTGTGTCCTTTTCTCCACAATTGTTCAGATCAACCTTACATTTGGCGGGTGTATTGCCGTGAACCCAAGGAAATGCAGAGATGAGTGCGAGCTTTTGAGATCTATGGGACATATTTAGTGGAGCGTCATGTACACATTGTGTAGTTTATTGAGGGGGGACCCCTTTAAACTGGTACAACGCCTGACAGCTTGCTCTCTGTTGCTCACTACAGTGCATTCAAGAACATATGAAGAAAGAGAGACCACAGATGTCATGCTGTAGCTAACTTTAACATTTAAGTCATCAGCAATATGTTTTGAAATATATGGTTTTGTTCGTGGAAATAGCTGGGCTTTGACTTTATTAAGGCCTATAAAATATGCCATAAACTGTTTGTGTGAGTTTTTTCGCCCAAATGATGTGTATACTGTAGTGTTGCTAGTGGCTGTTCGTATGTTTTCCTATGAAAAGTAAAGTACCCAAATTTGTACATATCCCATGTATTTTGAAAGACTGTGATCACATACGTAACTGTACGTTAAGGACGTTATTTGTGGGGCACTATTTCATGTAATATCATACGAACATTTGTGTCTGCATTTTTATGTGATATCTTACAAACTGTTCTGTGAGGATACATTGAACTATTTCATGGCAGGTGTATTGTTCAGGACCCAAGGAAGCGCTTTGTCGAGTTGATAAGTTGTGCTTGAAAAAACTGCAAGCAGCAATACCAGAGGCCATGTTCTCAGCAGACATGTTTTAATCAGGTACTGCGCTGGTGCATTTGATAGCAAATGCCCAGCAAAAGATCTGTTGCAGTCTGGTATGTTTCATGATTATTTTGATTGAAACACCTTTCTTATGTCTTTTGACAGTGGCAGGGATGTGCCAAGAAGCTAGCAGTAATGTCTCCACTTTGTTCAGTTATAGCCGCCGTTCTCAGTCTAAACCTCTGGACTTTTAGCTGGTGAACCATATAAACAAAGGAATGATTTTCTGATCTCAGTGACTCAGTGTGACCTGACTGATGTTGGGGCTAATAGAAGTACTTAGTAGATTTAAGTAGACATTATAGGTCTAATTGGCCAAGTGAAGGAATGACTGGCTCCAGGGGACAGACGATTGACCTAAACTGTCAGGAACAGGCTACTATAAAGGCGACCCTGTTTCCTTGCTAAGTGCACCTCTGACAGTCGGCAGCACTGCCATATAGGAGCAAGTGAGCAAGACATAATTTTGCAACAAAACAGGGAAGCTGCTAAGTGAATGATTTTTTTTAAATTTCAGAATAACAGTAAAAATAACCAGATCACAAGGTCATTATAATAGATCCCTGTAGGGCAGACATGTTGAGCCCAACAAAATGTGAGTGAGAACATGATCACATCAAAGAGATGCACTTAGCTGATAGATTAACACGTACACAACATACTGTGCAATAAGGAAGGAGGCCCAGTAAGTAGAGAGACAGTCCTACAATTGTTAGGAAAAATGGTCTTGTAATATACCGCAAGACAGCCATAAATGACTGTGGGTCTAATAAATGGCAAAATGACCTGTGAGAGAAAAAGAGTGTGTACAAGAGGTAAGATGGAAGAGAGAAGAGAAATGCAGAGAGAATGAAAATATGAGAATAAAACAAAAGGTGAGGGAAATGAGAGTGAGGATGAGAATTGGAGAATAAAGAGAGAAAAGAATACGCCTCGATATAAACCATATTGTGTTTCATATTATACAGTATGATGACACCCTGTTTGTCTGCTGCAGTATTCTGACTTTATGAACAGCAGCTGTTGTGAAGTTTCTAGACATCTTCACAGGCTGCTTTTATATTCATGAGCTGTGAGCTTTACTGGCCTCCATCCATCTCGTCACCTCTACTCACCCTCTCTCACACCCCAACCCCTCATCTCCAGCTGCTTGTCAGCCACACTGGAGTGGGACTTGATCTGTAACAGATTTTGACATCCGGAAAGTTCAGACAGTCATAAAAAAAAGTGTTTGGAGGTGGCATTGGGGTTCATGGTCCACACAGGTTTCTCTAAGTGTGGATTATGAATGCTGCTAATTCTCTGCAGATGCTGGTCAGTCTGCCCCTCCCCTGTCTGGTGTCCTGCTTACCTCCTTTACAAACAGTGGACGGTCCCATGATGTCTGAACACACATAAAGTGAAATGAATGAATCAGACTCATGTCACTGTGTGGTTGTGGTGAACATTAACTGTGATGCACTTCCAAAGGCACTGGGATATTCCAGAAAAAACAGGAGTGATTCACTTCCTGTTGAGGAGTGTTGCTATATTTGAATTCCTTATTATTCATTTTTCGTGGTCATAAAGAAATTCTAACTAATTTATAAATAGCATCACACATTTACACAAATCTTTCCCTCGTTAAAAATGAAAAGCTAACATAAGGGCAGTGGAACAAGCTGGAAATAAAACACTGACGTATGCTGCCCTAAAATGGGACTTCATTTAAGTCCAATATTCATTCTCCTTTTAGTTGTTTTTTGGTCTCCACCAACTCCTGGGGGAAATACACAGCCCTTTAGCTGCTAAATGCTCCACTGTGTTCACCAGCTAGTGGTTAATTGTGTTCGTCTGCTGTATGGTTATGGGCAAGGAGTGTAGAGTGGATTTATCTAAGCTTTTTGTCTAAAAAAAAGTGCTGATCAGAGGAGTGAGAGCAAACCAACATGTTTAAGTTGCAGGCTGTGAAACCCAAACAATGAATGGAAGGACGCTAAAGTACTGAGGGGAACTGCAGAGTTGAGTAAAATTTTCAGTTTGCCACCACAAGTAACCCCCTACACATTACAATCTTAATGTGATCAATTATTCACCCCGAAATCAAAAGTACATACTTTTCCCCTGACCTGTACCGCTGTTTATCAGCCTAGATTGTTTTGGTGTAAGCTGCCGAGTGTTAGAGATATCAGCCGTGTCTGCTTTCTCGCCAATATAGTAATAGAACTGAATGGCACTCAGCATGTGGTGCTCAAAGCCCCAAAATATACATTTGAAAAAGTCAACAGCAATATCTCTCTCCAGAAATCATTCCCCGGTTACTCAAGCTAATCCATATCACTGTGCAGAGGGAAGAGTGCATCTACTGCTGGCTCACTTAGCGCCACCTATCCAGCTAATGTCACAGTTCAGCTGAGAAGGACAACATTATTGTTTGCATCTCGTGCTGTCACAAGCAGGAGCCTCTCGTCCATGAGTAGATGCACCATTCCCTCTGCGCAGTGATATGATTGGCAGGTTTAGTTTGGGAGAAAGAAAACAGAGGAACTATTTTGAATTATGAAATTGCTCACAACCTGGTCTGTGGATTATCCTGACTATCCATTTGTAGGATTTCAGGACCTGTAGGGGGGACCCCGGGGATCCTGGAAATTTTTTAAATGAACAAGTTCTACTTCACTGCTTTTTTATGCACTGTAGGCCTCTTATTCACCCCTAAAATTGTATTTTCTAGACTCATTATGAATTGTTAAGTTAAACAAACAAACAAAAAGCTAACCCCAAAGGGACTTAGGGAGACTTAAGCTTAATGGTAGGCCAGGACCCAGGGTCAGAGAGATCTGGGCACACACTAGGAGGGGGAGGCTTCAAGCAGCATTAGCTTAAATGTGGCATAGATCGCCCATTTTCTCTTCTTCTTTTTATTGGATTGATTGGTAGGCGTTGTTATGATAAAAGGGTTGGTACAAAGATAAGAGTATATATACAAGAACCATATACAACACTATAATAAGAAAACCAGCGTGAAAGCCACTGTCACACACAGACCCACAGATTCCCTGCCTTATCTGGCTTGGAGTCAGAGATGGTTGCAGCAGCAGCCTTTTCCAGCTCCTCCAGGGGCTCCCAGCTGGGAGCTCCAGAGAGTCCCAGCTCCAGCCTCCTGCTGGGCGATCTCTCTCTTTGTCACAGATGGCAAGGCCAGTCACCCTACAGTGACTGCTTTGTTTTTTTATTCAATGTACCAGTGAATATGAAATTATTAAGAGCAGTGTAAAAAATAACATTCAGATTCCTAACTTGGCTTGTGTTTTGGCTTGGCTTTATGACTGCAGAATGTGAAACTATACAGTAAAGACTATGTACACTTTACTGTGAGCAAAACATAAGGCAGATTGTGAATGAAGGGGAGCTTTTGATGGCAGTAATACAGCACAGAGGACTGACAGCTACACACCGAGCCATATCTGTGCCCTCAAAACCCAGCAATCTTTAATTTCATCCTGGCCACAGGAGAAGCTTCTCCATATGAAGATCTTAACCCTGTCCCCTACACTATAATTCTATACAACTAATTTGAAACCGCAAGTGTGTTTTGAAAGAAATGTTATGTGCTACTCGGAGTATGTTTTCTATCAGCCTAATAAGAAAATGAGTTTCATCTCTGCTCATACATTCCACTGAGCAGAGTTCAAATTCCCCAGGTGTGCTACTTATCCACAAGTGAGACTGTTTATACGGAAGTGTTTAAAATAGTGAGGTTTTCACAAAAATGCATTTGCATTTGGGGAGAACTGCACAAGCTGTGTGAGAGTTTGCAAGGAGATGTTTTGATACAGTTTAGTTGTTTTGAAACGCAGCCCCCTTTAACTCCAATTTAAGAATTTTCTGTTTTTGGATTCTTCATTTACCATAGAGGCATGTGAGAAAAACAAAGTTCTCTTCACAAATTTAATGTAACACACAGTGAGTGACGGATTTACAAATCCTGATTTTATAGGTAAGGTGGTCTTTTAAGGAGCAATGTCTCAATCAATCAGTCAATCATTTCTTTGTCACATAAAATTATACAAGGTACTCCAATGAAATGTGATCAATCAGTTCCTTTAACTTGTGCTCTGTGATTTTTGGTCCGTTTTTGTGTCTTACATCGTTGGCTGCTGCTTTGTACTTGTCCATGTTTCCTGATGGTTCTGGTCATCCATGTTTTCTGGTTGTGAAATGATTTAACTGTCCACATATCATGACTTCAACAAGATTGCAGCATGATCGTTCCTCCCGAACACAGGCAGCTCCGCACTGCAGCCACCTCTGAACGAATGCAGTGATTGACAGCAGGAACAGGACAACACCTCATATTTCCACCGTCACACCAGTCCTTATTCACCATAAAGTTCCTCTCCTTCTCTCGTCAGAGTCCTCTGCTCTATGGGATCAGCAAATAGAAAAAGAGCCTCCTGACCGAATGGTATTGTTCAGGAAGATCCAAAAACTCTCTCTGAAAGACAGAGGCACTACCTGCTCTTTTCTCATGACTTCACTGGTTGTGATACGGTTTCTGCAATCTGGGGCCACGGTTGTGCAGGAGACACTGATTAACACATGGACATCTTCCTTGACCTACAGGCTATTAAGGATGTGCTGATCAAGGCTGGTATTACAATTTTCCAGCACATCTACCATGCACCACACAACTTTGGGTGCCACTCGATACAACATGTTCTCGCGGAAGGCAGCGGTGGGGCTGATCAAACGAGAAACTCTACTTCCAACAGAGGGTGCAGCTGCACAACATTCTCTCCATGCCTAGCTCTAAACCCAGGACTGGATGCTTCTGCAGAGCATGTCCTTGGACCCCAGGGACTATGGATGAATGGTAGGAGTTCATGGTTATGAGCCAGTTCCAAAACTAGACCCCTATGGCTCCTGAGTAGCTACTCCAGTTCACAAACTCTAATTGTAATGGAGATTGCAGATTGTTTACTGATGTTTACATCGATGGCTAGCTAGCAGCAAACTAGCCAGCAGAAGTCGGCATCCTGATGAGTGACCTGCAGCCACACGCCACCACTGTCCAAAGCCAACCACAAAGAGCATCACCAAGACTTGCAAAATAGTCATGAGAGCCTTAATTAAGCACAGTTTAGCATGATCACATGTCAGTCCCATAGCAGTACAAGTCATCATAGGATATAGTATAGTAAAGTAATAGTATAGACAACTGAATTAAGACTCATCATCACAGTTGAATACAGCAGTTAGCTCTCCCGTGGAATGACCTCTCACTTGACATCAGGACATCAGGAACTCTACACATCTTCAGTTGCAGAGTGTAAAACCTCATCTATTCAGACTGCTAACTTGCCCTATACAATAAAAAAACATATCTTTCTCTAAGTCCTACTGTCTCTAAACATAGTTGAATGCACTTATTGTTAGTGACTTTGGATAAAGATGTCAGCTGAATGAATGTAATGTAATGTCAATCTGTTTATTTCATGCATGTTTAATATGAAGTAATTAACTTACAAAATAAACCTTGCTTTGACAATTAGAGAATATTCTATTTGGGGAATAGTAAAGACAGAAATAACTGAACTACTATTAATTCAACTGTATCTAATGATTCAGATTAAACACACCTAATGCTGGGGTTGGACAATATAATGTAGGTCAGAAAAATATATTTTACTCAGAAAATGGAGTTCATTTAAATGTATTGCAAATGTATCATGAAGCATCAACTTAAGCTCTTTCACATGGTTTGCAACAAATGACCCCGGCATCTCAAATATGTTCCATCTCAGCTTTGAACTTACCATAACTTTTCAGCTGCTATAAACTTCATTTCACACCTAATACAAATTAATGGGGTCATGTCACATTTTCTAACTTGTTTTATGGTCTCACACCACCTTGATTGAATGAGCAAACACAGAACAACAAAGTCAACCCACCACAAACCTGTAATCCCCACAGCAGGATGTTTGCCAAGCAAGCACACACTATTTACATTAATGATCCTCTTTAAAACTAAATGGACACACATAAAGAAGGGAAGTCTGCTCTGTTTTAGGAAGTAAAATCTAAAGAGGGTGACAAAATCAAACACCTGACACACTTCAGATGTTTGTTATTCGATAATTAAGTTAACAAACACAGTTGTTTCATCCTCTCTCCTGTGGTGGCCGACAGTGAGCTGCACAGCAGTGCAGCACTTATACAACACTTGCAACACATGACAGTATATACTTGTGCTCCCATAACATGTCCTGTTAAGAGTCCAAAGAGAGGACAGTTTAAGACATTAGGAACATATAACTCAGAGGAAATTTCTGCTATATTTAGACTCCTCATTGAATTTTCCTCTTAGTTTTTAAGGGTCTGTGATGCAGTGATTCAATAAGTCTCCTCAGTTCAGGCCCCAGCATGGGCTCACTGCCTGACTTCATAATGGTTTCACTCCATGTGTGGTGGAAATCTCCATACTAAGTGATAATGATTTGACTGAAATACTTGTGTACTCATACATTTGCTCTCACATTTAACTTTGCATTGAGAGAGACATCAACATAACATTTTGGTGCCACTTTGCTTGATCTGTATTGAGGTGAGGTGAAAACATTTTTCCCCCAATTTTTTTCAATTTTCCAAAAAGTCACAGTTGAGCTTCAAAGGGAATGTACCTGCTAATTTTCAAGCCATGTTAAATTGCCATATTTTTTATATAGAAGATGGTAAAAACACAGTGACATGGTGGTGCAATGTTTAGTGTTGTCGACTCACAGCAAGGGGATTCCTGGTTTGAACCTAGGGTGGGGGGTTCTGGATGAACAGGACGAAGACAAGAGGAACACAGGAGAAACTAAACCCATGATGAACAACAGAAGGTACGCAGACTGACTGACCCAGGATGAAAAACATGATCAACACAGACCAACTGACCAAGGACAAAGGAAAACACACAAGTATACATACACAGAAAACTAATCACCAGGACGAGACACAGCTGGAGAAGGAAGACATGGGCAAAAGGAGTGAAATAGGGATTGGCTAACAACACAGGTGGAGCAGACAAGACTAATACAAAACAGGTGTGAAAGAAAGACTCACGGAACAGGCAAAACTTAACGAGACAGGTGTGACAGAAAACAGGCAGGAAAACACTCAAAGACAGGAAGAAAAACCGGACATGACACATTAGGATCTACAAAGTAACACAGGAAGCAGATTAAACATGACTGAATAAAACAGAGTTCACAAGATAACAGAATATGAACAAAACCCCAGGATCATGACACTTGGGGGTTTTGCTGCTACAAGCTTTTTGACTTTTCACCACTTGGGCTCCTGTTACACTATGTTTCATCCAACCCAATCATCCGAAAAAATGTTGGCATTGGACCTATGTGCAATCCACCGATACATTACATTTATATATTATGTTGCAGATGCGTTAAAACTTGTTATCTTGGTTAGGTTTAGGAACAAAAACTACTGGTTATGATAGGAAAAGATCATGTTTCATTTTAAAGGACTCACTTTTTGTGGCACTATCCCGGCACGAAACGCAGCAATGTCTTGGTAAAAATAATAAATAAACTGTTTCTTTTTAGCAGTATCCTCGTTGGAGAAACAGCAACGGTTTGCTAAAGACACCAGTATTTCGGGGCTAAAAGGCCGCTGGATAAACAACAATAGGTTGCTAATACACAAGTGGTTTAGTTGTTTTTTGCTCTTGAACAGCGATCTGCTGTAGTTTGCAGCTTGACATGCAGCCTGCGGGTTTTCAGAAACGCACAATGACAACATTTTCTTCTGGTGACTGGGTTGCTTCGTCATGGTTTAGAATAACACACTAGAGAATCTTGGGAAATGAAGGCATTTTGTAATTACCTCTTTAACAATACCTTGCTCGGTGTGTTCAATGCTAACACCAGCATTTTGTGACTCTTCCCTGTTATGTCAACTCAAATTAAAAATGAAAAAACACTCTATTATTAGGTTCTGTTGATACCAGAAGACCAATTTAATTGTGTGAGAGCTATTCCTGTCATAAGACACTGAATTTTAGCTTCAGGAACTCCAGCAAGTTTTATTTGGTGAGTAGGAATCTATATAATAAAAAGGGCTATTATCAAAAACAATCAATAAAAAGGGAAGGTCTGACTATAATCTGCTCAAAAATACTGCCTATATTTTTAATATATAGGAAAAACACTGTTCTCACAGACTATACTGTGAAAGCAGTGGAAGACTATAACAAACAGTTTGGGCTCATTGAAAACCAGTTGAGGATATAACAAACACATAAATTATTGAGTGTTTTAATGGATTTTGTTCTGCTTTAAACAGTGAATAAATCCAGCACAGATGCAATAAAAATCTTAATAAAGTCATGCCAAGGACTAACATTTACAATCAATAAACAATCCAAAATGGATTGTCCCATTAAGTCTTAGGGATTAGTCTCACTTGGAAGCTACAAATGTGCAGTGTGGGAGCTGTGTGAGTGAAGATGTGCCAGTAAAACTCTAATGACTAAGCTGTTACTTAAAAGAGCTTTCTTACACTCGTGAAACTTGAGTTTACAACTGGTGGCTTGATTTATTGGAGGCAAAGTTACATAAAGCTGTCGCAGGAGCACTATGAAATGATCTTTCAGTTTCCAAATACAAATTCTTTTTTTTAGTCAGTCTGGCCACTGTTAAAATACAAAGTTTCATGTGGTTAATTACTTTAAGCTGGTGTTCTAGGTGCAAATTAGCTGGTGATGTGCATTGTGTTAAGATACTGAACATTACTATTTCAATGAAGAAACACAAATGCAAAGCAAAAATAACACTATAGAGAAAATTGTCAGAAAATGAATAGCATTATCTCTAGTATCTCTGACAGGTATAGAGAAGATTAAAAACCAAATTGGCACATTTGGTTTATTAACTTATTACTTTGTTACTGAGCCCTCCTACAGTTTGAGCCACTTAATATTTATGTGAAAGTACTTGTTAACAGCAGGACGTTTAGTTGATGATGGCTCATCAACCTGTGGAGTGAAGTGCTGAGCTGAAGCTGCTGTGGGACAGGAGGGTGAACAGGTGTGTGGCCTGCTGGGTGATGTCATTTTAATAAGTGTCCAGCATGCTCTGTGAGAGGACAGTAATGTGACTGAGACTGTCCAAATGAGACACTTGCTACTGCTTAGTCACACCCTGAGATTCAATCATAAAAGGCAGTATCCCCCCCTCAGGAAGGCACACGGTCATCTGCCAACTATAAGTTCACAAAACACATGCTGACAGGATGGACGCACTCCCATGACCCCTGCCATGTGTGTTCAAGGATGAGATTCACCACCAGTCCATGTTTCTCTTGCTCAATTTGAGGAACAACACTGGACAGAGCCTGTTCTCCAGCTGGATGAGCAGCGTAATTCTTCCATTGTTTTGCTGTTACAAAATGACATCAATACTAAATTCACCACAAACATTTTGCCATGAGACATTAATACTAAGTAGACCAAATATCTAAATAAAAACTAATAACTCTTATTACAACTGTCTCCAAAGCAGGTATTTTGTGTATGGCTGCAACAGGTAAGATCTTATTTGAATAATAATGTACAAGTAAAAGATAAATCTGCACAAATGACAAAATAAGAGCAGATGTTTTCCCAATCTGTACACAATATTTTGTTTCTTTTTGTAATGAAATACATTTGATTAAATCTGCCACCGACTGTTGCCAGTGGAGCTTTTGGATTTCTGTTGGACTTGAAATTGAATTTGCAAAAACATCAATTTCAAATAATCTTTTTTTATTTACTTAATGTAATTAAACCAGCCTCTAGCATATCATTGACCCTATCCTATAGATAAGTACAAAACACATTATTCATGTTCACAACACAAAATTCCATCAACTCTGGCCAGGGACACAACTCTTTCATATGGCACAGAAGGCAGGTTGCTTTGAGTTATGCAGCATACAGTCAGTAACCTCCACATCATGTTGTACAACTACAGTCTGCAAACTGTTTGATGGCTATACTATAACTGCCGTCGGTTATTATTCACATTAAAATGGTGTATTAAAAAAAAGTACTAGCCCTGTATGACTAAAAGGCAAATGTATGGACCTGTTTATCATCTACTATAGCTGTGGACTCATCAATCTGCTTTGGGCTGTGCAAGAACAACATACAAAATGTTTTAAAATTGATTTATGTGTCACAGATCATGAATTGCAAAATCATTCTTATGTATTACAGCAATGACTTATAATACATTATGACCGTTTTATGAATTCTGAAGTATTACAATACCTGACCTTAGAAGTAAATTTTATAAAGCATCCTAATGTGTTATGATTACAGTATGGATTATTATAAGCATTATGAATATTTAGGAATACTTATATCTATAATTATGCAGTGCTATAAACAGACTATAACACATGATAAGAATGTTTGATACATTATAAACATGTATGTCATCATGTATGTTTCTTTATTATCCCTTTAAATATTATATTTTGTAAACAAAGAATCAAACAGCACAGTTATGGCCAAATTACAGAGAATAAATAAATTAGACATCATGCAAAGGTTGTATTAAAACATAAATTACAATATACACATTTTAGTTTACATTGGTACCATGTCATAGAAAAGGAAAACCATCTGTGAAAACTCAGCTTGGATGCCTGTTCTGCAGTAGGTCAACAAGTTCACTAGAAGCATAAAAAGGTGGAAAAGCTGTCACCTGGAAAAGCTGACAAAATCTTGGCAGGGAATTTTGCCTCAATAGCATCAATAGCATGGAGTGAGATCAAGGAGGAGGCAGTTTACGATGCAACACAGCTTTTATTTTACTTGAATTGAATGTTTCTTTCCTCGTTCTTCATTTCTTGTGTCTGTGCATATGTGTGCTGCATCAAAAGAGAAATAAACATACAATTGAGAGATACAATGAGTGATCAATTCATGAATGATCCATCTCAATCAAACAAACTAATGAAACAAATCTTATTAAATCTGATATTCAATATTCACTATTAAATCAATTCAGCTTGAAAGTTGCCACAATGCAAATGTATACTATATACAACAACTAAAGAGGCCATCATAGCCAAAGTCAATCACAGATAAATCAGTGGTCAGGATCAAACAATTCACATGGCCCATGGCACATGTCTGGAAACAAAGGATATCAGGCAGAAGTGCACAAGAAGCAAACTACCCGCAGTAGTTTTTTCTAAAGTCAGCGATCAGCTCCTTGGTTTTGCTGACACTGAGCAGTAGGTTGTTCTCTGAGCATCACTCTGACTGTTAATTTCATCCCGATATGAATTCTCATTGCTGTTTGTAATCCAGCAGATGATGGTGGTGTTGTGCAATAACTTAACACTATGTCGAGTGTTTCCGTAATGAGTATACAGCCTGAACAAGACGGGGCTGAGCACACAGCTCTGGGATGCTCCAGTGTTCAACAGTAGAGTGGAGGAGGTGTGACCAGCAATCTCTGGTCTGATTGTGAGGAAGTCCGATATCCAGTGGCAGAGTGTGGTACCTTAGAGTGCTGAGTTTGCTTATCAGTTTCATGGGTGGAGACTGTGATGAATGCTGAGCTGAAATTAAAGTTACAGACTTTTATGAAAACTTTGTGTCATATTTACTGAAACCTTTACTATATTTTAAAGAAGGATATGACACCAATAGTCTGTGAATAAAATGATGTCTTATCTCCTCTTCTTATTGCCTCTAATAGCATTTGTTCAAATACAACCAGTAGCAACAACCAGTTAGAGCTGTGGAGTCAATCTTGTCAATCGCGGCTCGTGAACTGTAGTCAAACTGTCAAACTATGCAGTGCTGATCAAATATGAATCAAGACTCTGTCACTGCATTGCCTATTTCTCACCTCAAATGTTTAACTTTTCATAGTGATATATATCAGTTAAAAGTTTGACATTATTCACTTGTAGTGTCTGCCCTAAAACACAAAAATTAGTAATAGACCAGAAGTTATCATGCAGTTACAACCCGGTAATAAGACACCCCAAATGAATATAGGACATTAAAGTGCAGTAAAGAAACCAATTGTAAGTGTGGCTCCGTCTATTTCTTGAAACACCCACTTAAGCTTTAGAGACCAAGCATATAGCTGACGCATGCTTCATTAAAACTCTGTAGTGTTGTGTCTCATCAAGTGTGTTAATTTTACCTATGTTCATGTTTAGTGTTTCATGTTTCATGCCATGTCTTAGTTTAGTTTCATGTTAAGTCCTTTGATATCATTATTTTGTACTTACCTTTCCCTCTTGTTTCAGACCCCAACTTCCTCCCTTTGTGTGAATTTCCTGCCACTGTGATTGTCTACCCCACCACTGATTGGTTTCACCTGTTCTCCCTTACCTCATGTATAAATAGTCCCTGTCTCCCTTTGTCCTGTTGCCAGTTTGTCTTGATTGTGTCGTTACATTCCAGCCAGGTTTCTATGTTTTATTTAAGCTTGTGATCATTTTTGATCCTCCTTGTGAGTGCCTTTTGTTAATAATATTTTGATCCTCCTTGCGAGTGTTGTTTTGAACTCTGAGCCAAGTAAAAGACTTTTGCTAAACTACTACGAATTTTGAGTCGTGCATTTGAGTCCACCAGTTCTGTGTCTGAGTTTGTTACACGTAGTCCGTTTTCTTCCTTTTAAAATGTTTACTGAAAACTTTGTTCTTCAGATACATGAAAAAAAATACTTAAAACATCTTACATAAACATAATAAGCACGGTCAAAGACTAGTGTGCTCTCGAGGCTCCATAGCTTCAATTGAAAACCTAACAGGCTAATACCTTTTAACCAGTCAGAAGCTGGAGCTGACTACACTATTACACAGCTTATTGGTCCTAATTAAGCATGCTACACTGAGACTATGCTTATCCTCAGCAAATTAAATACATGAAAATATGTTATATAATTATTTTACAAATGGCTCTAACACCAATCAATCAAAGGCCTATTGAGGCCTATCTTGCGTTGTCTGGTAGTTGGTGCCACCTGCTCGAAGCATCGTAGTTAAAATGTATCCACACTTCACCATGCTTGGTCGTGACAGAGGCAGTAACAGCTGGCTGCTTCTCACTGGGTTTACTTTCTTCAAGAAGATCTGAACTGTTCTCTTGGCCACAGTAGGACAGGCTGATTTGGTTTCACTGTAATGGTCTGAGTTTGTCAATGTAACGAGTGGAGTTTGGACCCAATAGCAACACCAGCGACAGGCAGAATAGTCTATACGGAGCTTTAATGCACCTACTTTAATAAACACAGGGAATGCAGACTGGTGAGGCAACAGAGAAAGTCAGTGTTTAGTTTCAGAGTGCCCAGGGGAACAGAATCAATCCCCAGCTCTCCGTGTGGAACACTGTAGCAGCACACAGGTGAGTTGCTGGCGCCCACACTCAGCAGACAGTTTAATGGTAAGGAGAGGGGGGCAGGCAGAGAGCGATGTCAGCAGAGCTGAGATTCCAAAACCAGGAGTACTTACTGAGAAAGCAGTCTCTCCTATGCGAAGCCGGCCATGGACAGAGAAGAGCTTGATAGCAATGATGAAACATGGAATCTGCGGCACACACTCAAAGGCAAGGTGTACTGCCGCACAACAAAGCAAACCACAGCTCAGAAGATCACAGGTGAATGAGCTGGTAAACTTACTTTGGAAAGTTGGGTTACGTTCTTTCAAGAAAGCCATAGGAAACAGGCAACAAGGTGGGCAGGAGCAGAGCTCCTGGTCAAAGATGGAGGGCAGAGTGGATAACCGGGGATCAGACGAAGCAGGTGAGTCAGAGACGGGCAGGGTCCAGCAGGAAGCAGTCCAGAAACAAACACTGGAAAGTCTTGCATGCAGTGAAGAACAATCTGGCAAGGAGTGTCTGTGTAGCGGGCGTCTTTATAGTGATAGGGGGGTAATGATCCACAGGTGAGTGGCGTTAGCCTGATGAGGAGGGCATAGAGGACCAGCAGGAACTGAGTGTAGGTGTGGTGACGAGGCAGGGTGAAAGGAAAATTACTGAATGGGGAGTTGGCATGTATGGAGGACAAAAGATGGCCATTGTGACATTAAATACACTTTGATTTCTGGTGCATTTGTAATCTTTAACACTAGGGATTTAAATAAACCAAACAATATTCACAGAATTCTGAATTCCATATTTATTTAATATAGCTCATGTTGATTTGACAGTATTGACAGTTGACAGTTGACAGTTGACAGTTGACAGTGTTAGCTCAGCCACTGAATACATGAGTCACTTGCTGGCGATATAGTACTCGACCAAGAACTGATTCACTTTAATAAATAATAAAAAAAAAAAAAAAAATACAGATATAATTAATCATAAACATGTATAGATTTTTTGAAAAGACTAAGCAAAGAGAGTTATTTCAATCTTCTCTGGTTGTTTGATACATACATTTTTATCTTAACTTGTTGTATTTCAACAAAATCAGCTTTTACAAAATAAGTGCACTTATAAGTTATTTAGTAAAAGTATAGAACAGCATACAAAAAACAATGTACTAAATAGGATCATCACAGTGAAATGGGAAAAAGGTAAAAAAAGGGGAGTTAAGACAGAGAAATACACTCATCAGCCACTTTATTAGGTACACCTTGGGGTTGGACTCCCTTTTGCCTTCTCAGTTCTTGGTGGCTTAGATTCAACAAGGTGCTGGAAACATTCCTCAGAGATTTTGGTCCTTAATGACAGAATAGCATCACGCAGTTGCTGCAGACATGTTGGCTGCACATCCATGATGTGAATCTCCCGTTCCACCACATCCCAAAGGTGCTCTATTGGATTGAGCTCTGGTGACTGTGGAGGCCACTGGATTATAATGAACTCATTGTCATGTTCAAGAAACCAGTTTGAGATGATTTGTGCTGTGTGACATGGCGCGTTATCCTGCTGGAAGTATCAGAAGATGGGTACACTGTGGTCATAAAGGGATGGACACGGTCAGCAACAATACTCAGGTAGGCTGCGGTACTACCCACTATGGATATTATCGGGGCCCAAAGACTCATCAGACCAGGCAACGTTTTTCCAATCTTCTATTGTCTAATTTTGGTGACCATGTGTGAATTGTAGCCTCAGTTTCCTGTTCTAGCTGAGTGGCGCCTGGTGTGGTCTTCTGCTGCTGTAGCCCGTCTGCTTCAGTGCTCAATGTGTTGTTCATTCAGAAGGCCTTCTGCATATCTTGGTTGTAATGAGTGGTTATTTGATGTATATAAATACATCATCCCTGGAGCTGCAGAAAAATGTGGTCATGTAACAAAAGAAAAAAAGGGGGCCCGCACTGCACAGAATTTGGTTTTAGACCCATAGTGTGTGTTTTTGATTCTTTCCAACCTTAAAACAGCTTAAATCCAAGGAACATGTGCAGGCGGTTGCAGAGGATTTCTATCTACACAAAATTAATGCACTGCTTATTTCAGAGCATCCTTCACAGTTGGGGTTATAACAAATCTCTCCTTGGCTGGTTGGCTGTGGAGATTTTCTAATAACAGAGTCATCTGATCCTCTAACATGAAACTTTTAGGGGTTCCTTGAGAAAAAACTAATTTTAATGAGGCGTTGCTGACACCATTATGGAGTTGACCCACAGAGCAGTATGTGTAAATGCCTGTGAAACAGGCCACTGGGCACAGCTTTTCACACGCACATTGCCTTTTTACAGCCATTTAAATTTACACTGCACTGTGTCAACTGCTGCTCTAACTGGTTTGTAATTTATTGTGGGTTTTTTTTTAGACATTGTTTGCTTTTTGTCTGGTAATTGTAAAGCACATTTAAGTGTGTTCCAGGCATTAAATGTGATGTAAAATTAAAAGCAGACTGACTGAGCTACATATATTGTGGCCACTTGCAGAGCAGACTGAAGGGTATTTGAAGTATTTGAAACACAATGTGCTTTTCTTCAGGGTGGGCCCAATAATTATCACAACAACAGTGACCTCATGCTCTCCAGGCAACAAAGCTGAGCCACTCACCTGCTCCTTCTCATGTCAAACAAATATTTTATCCTTACACTTGTAAATTTTTATGATGGATGATGTCTGCCATGCCTCTTATTTCTTAAAGCGTCATCTACCACTTGACGCTTGGAGTCTAAAACATAAATCGCATGCTTTTGCCTTGAGACCTTCCAACACTCTCTTTTATTAACACAGAAAAGCTTGTTTGTCTTAATGTCAGAATTGGAATTCAGAGAAAACACATTAGCCTGTGACTTAATGCCCTTTGACCTGTAAGTACACTTGGAGCTTAAAGATGTGTGCATTTGTTCTTTTTCTGTGAAAACTAATCCAAATTTAATAGTCTCATTCATATTAGGACTGTTTATATGAATAAGATACTGTACGTTTCCCTGTTGAATAGTCAGATATCATACAGCAGAAAACAGGTCAGAATAATCAATGCAAACTAAAGCTGTGCTCTAAATGTTAAATATTACACAAAACTGAAATCTAAAAATCTGTCTAAAATAAAGAGTTCTTGCTTTAGATGTATCCTGAAGTAAATGTATGATATCTCTCATTGGATTTAATTATTTCTGATGCCTGAAAAATACAGAGTTTTCATTGTTTCATTGTCTGACGCTGGATCTCTGCATTAACAGGGATAGTTTAGATTTTTTTAAGTTGTGTTGTATGAGGTAATTACCCATAGTCAGTGTATCAAATACAGTAGATGTCAGTCAGCACGCCTCCAGTTTTGAGAAGCAGGCAGGAGTACCAACACTGGAGGGGAACAGCAGCAAAATGTATTTTTGTCACCTAATAAAATCAATATTAGTTTAAGTGTATGTTATATATAGAAATTTTGTACAGCTTTACCTCACCATCAGACAGTGATTTCTGAAGGGGAGCTGTAGCTATTACACTACTCTCTAAAGGGCAAGACTCCATCAAGAAAAACAGTAAGTTAACATCGCTGAACACAGGAGCTGCTGGTCTACAGCTGCCTCCATTAGTTAGGTAGTTTGTGTTATTGTGTGACTGGCAAATCCGAACTGTTTTTTACAATGGAATCCAGTGGCTTTGATGAGAGCACAGATGGGGAACTGAAGTCATTAACAGTATTCAGAACATGCTGCCTGGCAGAAAGGTATAGCAATAGAAAATATTTTTAATATAGCACACACTTAAACTGTTTTTTGTAGGACTTTTTTGGTGGCTAAAATATGTTTTATTGCTGTCCACAGCAGTACTTTGCTTAACTTCCATGTCAGCACTCCGTCTGTCTTCTCTAAACTGGGGGTGTGCAGAAAAACATCTACTGTAGGTAACACACTGACTACAGATAAGTATTCCATACAACCCCACTTAAAAAAATCCGAATTATCCCTTTTAAGTGTAGGTGGCCGTAAAAGTCCACTATGAGACACACGTTGAATGTCCTCAGTGACCCAAGCCGCCTGTGGCTATGATGCACAAACAGTTAAGTGCTGTCAAACAGAAACAGACTGGAAAACCCAGTGGTGGTAAAACTCTCCTTTGAGCCAGGTCACCAATATCATAAATAACAGGTCAGCAAAGACACTTTTAAGACACTTTTACAGCAGTGAAATGCCTCTGAGAATTCACTAAGAGCTAATCAGAACTGAAGAGTTTCAATCTGAACTAAGAAGTTACAGAGGTACTGAAGTGACCTCTTGAGATATGTGGTTCATTTTTTTATAGTCTAAGTTGGACTGTTTCACCATGTCACTGTACAGCTTGAAGTTGAGCAAGTAAAACCAAAAGGTCAGCAAAGTGACCATGTCTAAACATTTTTATAGGAGTAAAATGTATCTAAGGATGCCCTGAAAGCCATGGGCGAATTATGGGTGGATGGGCCCCTGGGCACAGATATACAAAAGGCCCTACCACCTCCCCTACAATGGAGCAAGACACATAGACTTTGTCGCTATTCTTGTAATTGTTTTGCATCTATTTGTTGTGTTAATGCATTTTTTCGTAGCTTTGTGTCCCTTTGTAATCATTTTGTGTCTGTTTGGTGTAATATTACTACTCTCTGTAGTTGTCTTGTCCCTTTTTGAAGTTATTTTGTGTCTCTTTGCAGTTCATTTGCATCTCTTTGTGGTCTGGTTGTGTCTCTCTATAGTCATTATGACATGTTGCAGATGAAGGCCAGGGAGAGCCCTGACACTTTAGGTCCCTGGGCCTTTGCCTGGTAGGCCCGCTTAGTAATCCATCTATGCTGAGAGCTAATCAGATCTGAAGAGTTTCAAAGTGAAGTGAGAAGCTACAGTGGTACTGGGACTGTTTCAACATGTTGCTCTATAGCCTGAAGTTGAGCAATTAAAACAAACAGGAAACAGCCAGTCTCATAGTCTCAACTGTCCCAAAAGGGCAGTTGGAGAGTTTTGGGAGTTCTTGGTATCAGTATTGCTGAAATTGTATTTACTATACATTTATTTTATACTGATGATCAAATTATTGGCAGGTCTGTCTTGTCTACTTTAGTTTAGTACTTACTGAGAAGTTTGTGCTTTCTGAATCAAGGATCCAAAGATATAGGGTGCTACCTGTTGTACTGTACAGGTTGTGACGTCCTCTGAGGAAAATGTGTGAGGGGGATGTTTGAGGTATATATAATATGAATATGAAATGACCTATGAAAGTAATCACCTCGTTATCTCAGCTTGGACTTGGAATGTTGAGACATTTGAAAGACATGAGCAAACTGTGCAGAAAGGGTCTTATATGACACTATTTAGTTGCATTATGGAAAGTGTAGGATCAAAGGTTTTTGCTGCTTGGCCCATACTAAAGACTAAAACTTTTTCTATTCTTTTTTTTTTTTTTTTTTTTTTAAATAGTTCATTATTTTGGGAAATGCACTTTGTTGCATTTTAAACCCCTTATTCACACATATAGACAAAAAGGCAACATTAAATATACAGATGTTACTGATTTCCAAAACAAAAAAGGACACAGATAAATAACTAGGGACAGCCAGCGAGGAAAAGAAAAAAGAAAAAATATAACTTGAAAACAAAGTTACCTAAATTTTAAATCAAGAAGAAGAAGGCAAAACAAACAGCAAGAGGGAAGGAGGAAGTAAAAATAAATAAATGTAGGGTATGCTGTTTGGATCTGGATGCATTTCAAGTGAGCTTTACAGAATGGGTTTGGTTTGGTATTATTAATTCTCTCTGTCATGCATACACACATACACACTCCCACAAATGCATACATGTTGGTCCACTTACATACATATATTAACATTCATACTTCAGTTGTGTCTTTAGCTCACCAACAGCACAATGGATCTGAGAACTATTGAAACTGTTTCATTTAAGTGTTCAAGTTTTTTGGCAGAGGTGATTGCTGTTCCAGTGTAGGTCTGCGGTGTTAGTAGATCCAACCATTGTGAGGTGATGATTTTTTTCCTATTTTTCCAGTTTAGTAGCTAGTATTGCTTTTTTTAGTAATAGTTAGGGCCACAAGCAGGGGTAATGTATTTTTTATTAAACACCTGTAGAGTAGCCTTTATCCAGATCGTCAAGTATGCATAGGTCATTTTTGACTAAATGAGAAGATCAATACCATTTTAATATCTGTTTGTTGAATATAAAGCTGTGGCCAGGAGACGCTTAACTTAGCTAAGATTAGCTTAGTTTATCATAAAGTCAAGAGGCAGGGGAAAAGTAGCTAGCCTTGCTGGTGTTTGACAAGATATGAGATGTTAAATAGTGATCTTTAAAGAAGCTGATACATGGAGTTTTTTTTTAACCTTTAAGGCAGAAAGAAAAATGAATATATGTGTGGGCCCATTCTGTTGTACAAGCCTGATAACCGTAGGAGATGGCAGAATGGCAAGTTCATAGGTCTGGTGAAATGTCAAAAAGCTGTGCGAAAGAACGGCCTTCTCACATTCTCGTGAATGGAGCAAACTATCAACGGCCGTCAAAGCCGTTCAGTAACGTTACTGCTTCTAGTCCATGGAACACCAGTCTGGCTGTTGATATGGTGGAATTCAACCTTGGGTAATTATTAAAAATTCATACTCTCATCAAAATGAATTTTTCATGTTAGCAACTTCATGGTTTAAGTTAAATCTTCACAAAATGTTGCTTGCCTAGTTCAGATCAGCTAGTTCGCATTCGTTATTGTTAGTTAATCATTGACTGATAGCTAAGCTAATGTTAGCTGATTTACCTTACATTGTTAATAATGTTAATGTCTGAATAAATATTATGTTTTGAAACTTGAAATTAACAACAAGTGGCCGATATGCTAAACCACTGGCTCCAACCCCTCCTATATATATATAAAATAAAATTTAACACTTAGTTACTTTCATTGTTTTGCATTGCATATAATTTGAAATATCCACAACATAGTCACTGTCACTTCAGGGCTTGTCAGTCTACACAATGACAGACAAGGGGTGCCTTAAGGAAAAAGGTTAGGAACTACTGTCCTAAACAATAAAGCCAAGTTAATGTCATGTTGAGAAATTTCAAGTGCTAACTGTGATGATAATTTTTTTTACCTGCTTAACATCAGCATTGTAGCATTATTACTGTGAGCATGTTGATTTATTTTCTTATCTAATGGTTTACTTAAAATGGGGACAGTCTACCTAGATATAGTTGGGCTCACCTCCATGCACAGCACTGGTTCTGGAACCAAACTCCTCAAGAGGGGCTTTTCTAGAGTTGCTAAGCAGGTGTGGGGATACTCACAAGCCTCTGGCTGAGCGCCGCCATGTTGGGGTTCCCCCTGGAGAGTGTGAAGGTCGCCTTGATGCGACTGCGGGTGGCAAAGAGAAGGTCTCTGACTGTTTGTGCGTATGCACCGAACAGCAGTACGGAGTACCCTGGCCTTCTTGGAGTCCTGGCAGTGTCCTGGAAGGAGTGCCGGCTGGGGACTCCATAGTTTTCCTGGGGGTCTTCAATGCTTAGATCTGCAGCCTTGTGTCTTGGGCACTCAGGTGAAGAGAAGAGCAGAGCTGTTGAATGATCACCACCTGGTGGTGAGTTGGATCAGATGGTGGGGGAGGCTGTTGGACAGACTTGGTAAACCCAAATGTGTAGTGAAGGTGAACTGGGAACATCTGGCTGAGGCCCCTGTCCATAGGGTCTTCAAATCCCATCTCCGAAAGAATTTCTCATGCATCCTGTGGGGAGGTTGGGGACATGGAATCTGAGTAGTTCATGTTCAAAGCCTCCATTATGGAGGAGGCTGCTCGGACCTGTGGTCAGAAGGTTGTCGGTGCCTGTCGTAGCGGCAACCTAAGAATGTGCTGGTGGACACCAGAGGTAAGGGAGGCCATCAGGCTGAAGAAGGTGGCCTTTCAGGTCTGGCTGGCCCAGGGGCCTCCTGAAGCAGCAGACAGGTACTGGTTGGCCAGAAGGGCTGCAGCTGTGGTGGTCGCTGAAGTAAAAACCCGGGTGTAGGAGGAGTTCAGGAAGGCTATGGAGAAGGACTTAAGGAAGTTCTGGCAGACCATTAGACACCTCAGGAAGGGAAAGCAGGGCTTGTCTCAGGCTGTGCTCAGCAGAGAAGGAGAACTGCTAGGATATCATCGGGTGGTGGAAGAAGCTCTTTAAGAGACCTCCTGAAGCTGGCCATCATGTCCACCGTAGAGGAGGCAGAGCCTGAACACTCAGGGGAACTCTCGCCCATATCCCTGGCGGAGGTTGCTGAGGTAGGTAAAAAGCTCCCTAGCAACAAGGCGTAGGGTGTGGATGAGATTCGCCCTGGGATACTGAGGGCTCTGGACACTGTTGGGCTGTCTTGGCCTTTTCAGTATTGTGGGGAGGCCTGCAGAGTGGCAGACTGGGGTGGTGTTCTCATTTTCAAAAAAGGGGACTGGAGGGTGTGCTCCAACTATCGAGGTATCACACTGCTCAGCCTCCCAGGTAAAGTTTACTCCAGAGTGCTGGAAAGGAGGCTACGACCAACTGTCGAACCTTGGATTCAGGAAGAGCAGTGCGGATTCTGTCCTGGCCATGGAGCAGTGGACCAGCTCTTTACCCTTGCCAGGTTGCTGGAGGGGTCATGGGAGTTTGCCCATCCAGTCTACATGTGCTTCGTGGACTTGAAGAGGGCTTATGACCACGTTCCTCGGGGGGTCTTGTGGGGGTTACTGTGGTAGTATGGGGTACCGGGCTTGCTGCTACGAGCCATCCATTCCCTGTATGACCAAAGTGAGAGTTGTGTCCGCATATTTGGCGTAAAGTCAGACATGTTCTTGGTGGGTGTTGGCCTCCGCCAGGGCTGTCCCTTGTCACCGATCCTGTTTGCGATTTTCATGGACAGGATCTCAAGGCACAGCTGGGGGGAGGAAGAGCTCCAGTTTGGGGACCTCAGAACTGCATCTGTGTTTTTTGCAGATGCTGTGGTTCTGTTGGTGTCATCACATTCGGACCTCCAACATGCACTGGGGCGGTTCGCAGCTGAGTGTGAAGCGGTCAAGATGAGAGTCAGCACCCTCGAATCTGAGGCCATGGTTCTCTGTCGGAAACCAGTGGATTGCCCTCTCCGGGTTGGGGGAGAGTTACTGCCTCAAGCGAGGGAGCATGAACATGAGCAGACAGTTAATTCTTTGGGCCCAGAGCCCCTACACAGTCTCTGGGTTCAGGGTCCAGGGAATGAGCCTACAGGTAGGTAAGAGAAGGACACAAACACAAGGCAGTGTGTGGTGTCTCACAGCAGGCAACTGACAGCAGGTGGGAACACTCACTTTGAAACGTCGTGGCAGGAAAACACCACACAGCCACAGAGAGCCTGAAGCAGAATTCGTGGTTGGGGACAGAAGGCTGGTGAGTTTACTGGGAAACAGATGACATAGACAGGTCAGGAACAAGCAGGGTCGGTACCGGGGAATCAAGCCAAGAGTGAGTGCTGGAATGTCTTGCATGAGGTCAAGGAACAAACTGGCACTGAGGGAAAGTCAGGAGCTGCTTAAATGCAGGGAGATGATGAGCATTAGCTGTGTGCACAGGTGAGTAGAGTTGGCTTGATGAGGGGGGGCGTGGCTGGCTGACAGGATGCAGGTGAATGGAAATTTACCAGGAGCAGGTGAGGGAGTGAAGGGGAGCAGAATGCTTCAGTAAGCCTTATAGCCGCTAGCATGACTGACTCCCATGTGCAATAGCATTTGTGCAAAAGCCCTTTTTACACAGTAATCATTCTATAGGGCCGCTATGAAGTCCCTTTTTTATGTCTCCTTTGTTTTCTTTTTACACAGGACCAAACCACAGTGGCATCATTCTGCTCTGATGTGCATCACAGCTTTGCAGAATCAAAAGACGCATGATGGGTGTGACATGTCACACAACATTATCTGCCTCTTGTGTGACATTATACATGTGTCTGCAGTGCTTTCTAAACAGCAACAATGACATCAACGTATCAATAACAATCATTTACTATCCCTGTTGTATGGCCGCTGATCTCATCCTCTGCCCGGAGGGTAAGGAGCTTCCAAATCTCACTGTTTTCCCAATTTGTGGACATTTAAGACTGCTGTTCTTCCTCTTTAAGTTAGCCACTAACTGTTTATGGCTACTTTTTAAATAAGCTGTGGTGGGTGGCATGCGTAACACGTCATCAAAATGTCACACCCATGCCGCCAATAATCCTGTCCTGCCAACAGTCTTGTTTATACAGACACCATTTTGGCGCTGTTACTACCCCCCTTGCCAGCTTAAAGGCAAGACCACTCTGTTCCCCCATTCTGCAATCATACCTTATATAACGCACTGCTAGGTGGCGTAATCGCACCATATTCCTGCCCTGAACAGGCAGTGTAAAAAGGGCTATATCCTGAATCTACAATTCTAGTCCTCTGGACACATTAGACAGAGCAACAGTAAATCTCACAGATGGTCCAGTCATTCCCTCTCACGTATCACTGTGTAAAATACCACAGTTACAACAACATTCCATCTACATTCCATGTGCAAGGTCAAACACAAGTCAGCATCCCATCAATAGTATTGATCGAACATTCCACATTTACTTTGTATGATAAATTGACCAAGAGACTGAAGCCAATCCATTGTTCTTAATTCCCAGTGTTATTGTGTCCCTAATTAAACTGGAACATTAAACAAATGGCATTGTCCCCAAAATATCGCCAGTCTTCCCAGCCTGGCTTGGAAAATTCAATCCCACAGTCAAGAATGCAATGAAGCACTAAACTGCCCCAGAAGTTCCCGCATGACTCATCTATCACAAGTAAGCAACAACAGAGGGCAGTGAGTGTGATGGAGAGTCTGCCATGTAGAGAACAACTTAAAGTAACAGGTCGAGGAGCTCACTTTTGTTTATCCAGGTCATAAGCCCCACCGTATAAGTTTTCATCATTCTTCAACACTGACTGAAGGAGCAGCTATCCACAGCTTTCAGCAGTGTCTCTGCTCTGTAATTAAGATAGTGATAAATATGAAGAGACAACAAATTGATAGGCCTGCCAATACCTTCTGGGTCAGCGTAAGACAAATATTCTTCAAGACTGACTAAGGTCCCACATCTTTAATCTCAAGGACCACATTCAGTTAAAACACAAATGTCTGCAGTGTGCTAACGGCTCAATAAGGCCTCATCTATTAGGATTTATATTGTCAGCCAAGCTTCAGATGGCAGTTTATGTAGCCATGAACAATGGAAAGGGAGAGCTGGATACAATAATACATCTAAGTACAACCACAGTCGTCTACTGCTGGCCACTAAGCATTTTTACCAGAGCTGAATCACAACTGCTGGCGGAGGAGAGAGCATTTCTACGGTTTTACTTGTTACTTTTCATGTCAGGATTTTTATTTTATTTTTTTACATTTTACATTTTTAAAAATACATTTAATATACAATATACATTTTACAACAAAGTATAAATTATTAATAAGAAAAACGATCCAAAGTTTTGTGTATTCATAAATATAGCTAGCTTTTCTATAAAGCATGTATTACCAATTAATAAAGCAACAAGTTACAATATATAACCCCTATATACAACACCATTATTAAGGGTGACCTATTCAAAAGTGGCAGCATTTGAATTTTAATTTCTTATTAGGGCAGTCATAAAATCTTACTTTGCTGTTTGATTTCAGTGATTTTGAATATTTTGTTTACAACTCCCATGATGCTACTTTTTCACCAACTCTTTAAAAATAGTAATACTAATTGTACTATTGAAAAAAATCTGTCTAAAAGCAATATCAAACGCGACCTCATATGACTAAATGGAAATATTCATAAAAACCCTGCATCCATGCTACTGCTCCCCTGCGGGCTTTCCCCTCTGAGCTCAGCAGCCAGTCTGGAGCTACACATGCGGTTGTGGTGGAGGTTTGGCTCTGAGTGTTTCGGTGTGATCTGGCTCCGGTCTGTAATGATGCCATAATATCCCTCCATCATGCATGCTAGATACCCTACACAGGTCATAACAGGCATAGATAGATAGATAGATAGATAGATAGATAGATAGATAGATAGATAGACAGACAGAAAAAGTGCTTGATTGATAGACAGACGGACAGATAGATTGATGAATGGGGTGAAATGAAGACGAGTATTTGAAGGGCCTAATCGTGATGAATCAGAGTCAGGTCAGGCCATAACCCGGAGCGACCCTAAACGGCGGCCTGTCAGCGGGTTCATTTTAGCAGATGTAGATGAGTTTCCTGTGCGTAAAGTACAGAGGGTCACAGTCATCTGCTGTGGCGACCTGACGCACCAAAACAAACAACAAACAGATAACATGAAGAGCTTATCGAAGATGCTATTCTGTCAGTCTTTCCACATTTTCTCCATTCACATTGGACACACATTTAATGGCCGAGAGCAGAGCCGGAGCAGCGTTGAAACCTGTTTATACAGTCTATGGTTGTAACGCACATTGAATCAGAATTTGATTTGAAAACAAGGTTAGATTTTTTTTTTATTTATTTTTTTTACAGTTGCTGTCTAATAGACCAGGTAAATGTGACTTTTGGACATAGTCTAGCAATATTTTACCAGTGAGAGGAGTAATAATTTAAGTATCCAAAATCTCTGAAACGCGTTATGGGTCCTCAGTCCTCCTTTGCCTCCCTCTGAGGCTTTTCATAGGTTGTTTTTTAAGGCACAGGTGGATCATTGCTTTGTCTTGGCCATGAGCATATGTGGATTTTTTTAGACACTTCTACTGATTTGTCACCTGGAATACATTTCAAATGACAATTTTTAGAAGAAAGCCCTTATGATTGAATAACTTGATGAGAAAGAAGAAATTCAGCAGGTAAGATTTACTTAACCAGTGAGATATTTACTTTTTTTTCAATATGATGTATCAAATGTTAATGTATATGCTCTATAATATGGATACAGCAGGGTTATTGTGAATGGACGCGCACAGAAACAGCTGGAAAGCTCAATGAAAACATGTGTGCTGCAGACCAGAGCACTATCAGCAGGAGTCCAAGTGTCATGTATTATGAGAGCCAGCAGCACCACAGTGAAGCCGCGTTTACTGTCAAGCTGGAGGGAATACGGTAGCCTACCGACAGCTCTGGGTAAAACCCAACTTTCAAAGTAAAATCCGGACGAACTGACACCTCTGTGTTCTGTTAGTGATGCAACATGCCAAGAAATTAAAATGCAGATGTGTACTGCGTGAAACCACATGTCGTTACCCGCAGGGTGTGAAAACACGTCTGTCAGTATGTAGATACAAAACTGTGTGAAAGCCTCATGATAAAAGGCATCAGGCAGATTGGATATGCAATGCCCAAGTTCCCTGCAAAGGGGTTTAAATTGGCTATACCTGATGGACAGGGCGTGGAGGTCATGGTTAATGTTGTGTAAATAAACACACTGCAGGTTATGATCTGTGTCATGAAAGTCGACAAAAAGACACAAGCTTGGAGCCCTGCAGGCAGTTTCTAAAAGGCCCCTACTCTAGATGAAACATCAGACTTCGATATAAATTGTAACACCGATCCTACAACCTGACCTGAGGCAAATGCTGTGGTTTAATTTAAAAAATAAGTAGTGTAGTGATTGCAAGACTTCCTTGTGTTTAGGGGGAGGGACTTTTGCGTAATACAGTTGTCGACTGGTGTAATTGAGCTAAAAAAGGCAAGATGTATGTGTCAGAGAGGGAGAGAAAGACAAGAGGAGGGCTGCGAGACACGCAGGGAGGCTCTGAACTGCTTTTATTTTGAAAGCAGGCTGCATCTGTGTGCGTGTCTGCGGCTTGGAGGTGACTGGAAGGAACTGCAGGCCAGCCTGTTGCGCACTTGGCGGCACACACAGACAGAACGCACCACAGCTGCGTGGATGGACGGAGCCACTAAAGGACTTCCCTTATAGACGATTTTACTTGGATGCCCATCGGCTTGGCTTTTCTCTTGATTTAATAAGGGCTCATTACAACCTGCAACCTCTTAGCGGATACAGCCTTTACGCATCCCGGGAGCCGGGGCAGAAGGGACTCTCGAGGTGCGTGTGTACCCATGTGTGTGTGATTTTAATTTGTCAAACTTTCCTCTCGGTCACACAGGTGTGCTGTTGCTGTGTGTGACGCATGAGTATGTGTGTGCAGGCTGTAGCCTTTAGTTGTCCAGCAGTACTTTCACTTTCGTCAGGTGCGTCAGCTATTTATTGCTTAGGCTGCGCTTCGCAGCCAGAAGGCTGAGGACTGTGACAGCATGGGCCGACGAGACTTGCAAGGCAAATGAACTCTCTGCCAGCGTGAACTGATGCAACCAGTCGCGATTTAACACACTCTGCAGCAGCTGCCATAAGACCTTATTGATCCCACAGGGGGGCTTGGCTCCTCACAGAACAACTAGACTGTATAAACATCCGTATCCAAGAATTGCAACACCAGAGCAGGCGCAAGAGTGAGATAGTCCAGGTTTCACAGCTGAGAAGTAGTCAGGCTGCTGGTTGAACTCAGAGACAAGACAAGACTGTTTGCGCAGCAGACAAAAAAAACACAATACTCCGATGCGGTTTATGAATGAATAAATAATTATCTCTGATAGGCATGGTGAGACAAGTTCACGCAGCCACAGAAAGTTCACGCTTTCCGTCATGCTCATTTGACCGGACCTTCAGGTTTTTTATGTGATTGAAAAAGCGTTTTTGGCCAGGATATGCAAAGACAGCAGGTTTTTCCTCCGGCCTCTGCTTCAGATTCTGCAGGGCAGCGCCTCTGTTACCGTAAAATTAGACGTCCTGCCCATAGGCTTCTGTGATGTAGACTACAGCCTATAGACAAACTTCTTTTACAGGCTATTCAACAGAGGGCAAGAGGAAAGAAGACGAAAAACTGCGGTGAGTCAGCCCAGAGCAATGCGTGTGTGTGTGTGTTTACTTCTGTCCTTCTAAGGGCCAGTCTGAGGTCTAGACCTGATAACTCTGTTTGTGTGAGGACACTTTGACCCAGTCTGCCCTCAGTTTGATGGATAAGACTGCTTAGGTTTGGGGTCAGGTTTAGAATTAGGATGATGTTGGATATGCAATGCTGATGGATAAGGTAAAGGTTGCATTGGGTGGATATGAAAGACTTGTAGACTGTTGGGGCTCTGAGAAGCACAGGAAGACTACAGTAAATACCAGCCTTTAGATAGTATATTTCAATATGTATACATACATATTATTTAGGACTATGGTCATACAGTATGTCCTTGGAAAGGGAGGATTTGACAGACCCTGTAATTTTCTGAGTGCACAGTGAAAGCAGCTTAGAGATGCAGCTGTTATGCATCATTGCTTCTGTGGGTGCAAAAGGTTAAGCATGGCAGCTTACATGTTGTGACATTCAGGTTTTATGTCTGGTCAGGTGAGCATATAGGGCGGCTGTGACTCAGGAGACGGAGCAGTCTTCTATGGTTCCATCCCTGGCCCCTGCAGTCTACATGCTAAAGTGTCCTTGCAAGATAATAGTGCTTGTGGATGTTTAACTGAACTGAAGATGTATGGTTGCCTTGGCCACCAGTGTATGAATGGGTGGATGGTGCCTGTAGTGTGAAGCACTTTGAATGGACGCTTTGATTGGAAAAGTCGATTTACTACCCTGTGTCCTGTTGATAAAGTTTTGTAGTTCAGGTACTGAATTCTGGTTGCTTTGCGGATTTGTGACATAAGCAGTGTGCAGAGCTGTACACTTATTAATAATATAATAATAACTAATATATATTGGTTTATCTTCAACAGAAAAGTACTGACAAAATTAGCCAAATCCAACCAATGTGTCCGTGCTAATGTACTAAGGTCAATGCTTTAGAAAATGAATCATTTATAGGCTCCATTTTTGAGCATTGTGGGCAAAGTCAAGATCCTTGAATGGGCTACCAACAGGTCACTCCTCCCAAGTTATTATTATTATTATTTTTTATTTCTAGCTACTGTAATTTCCCTGCCATTTCCTCTGCTATCCCCAAAATTCCAGGTGTTCAGTGACGGGCGGACTGATTCTTTCTGTTCCTTTGAGTTGATACATGTAAATGTATTGAACAATTCAAGTTTTGATATTTTTTGCAATACATAGTGTTTTTGTCCAGGCATGTTTGACAACTAGTGCCACCCTGCCCCACTAAACTTCTCTAATAAAGTTAAAGTAATAATTTTAATGCGTTGATAGACTATGTATGTATGTAGGTTATGTATGCTCATTACAATGCTAAAAAAAAAGTCACAAATTAACTGAGGGCAAATAGACGTCCCAGTTACCTCTGCAGCCATGTGCTACATTCATGTGGTGTCAGAATCATCTGAAAAATAAGTTCCTGATCATATTTCACGCCTCCCCTGATGTGTTTCCTTTGCTCATTGTTATCAAGGTATTGTTTAAACGCTGTGATTAATAACATAAAACACATCGCCTTTGTAGCGTCCATGTTGTTCTCCCATTACAACTTAATACTCACGAAGAATCCAAAGTTGAAAGAATGACCATCTGAGGAGCATGTGAATGGCTGGTGGAGGTCTCGACTTGAGTCTGATTCAGTCAGTTCTCTGTAGTTCATTCAGTGCCTTTGCTGCACTACCTTACAACATGCCGACATTCTACATTCTGACCTGTTACATACCGGACACCAAAAGAGTCATTAAAAAAAAGGTGTTTGTTCATTTTTGCTCATATAGGTGTTACTTTTATGATTCTTTCAATATGCACTTTCTTTAACTCTGGGTTGCAGAGTGGAGCATTTAAAAAAAAAATGGGGCACTTTAGAAGAAACTACCTGACACGCCCCTAAACCTCCATTTACCCTCTTTCAACTATTCTTATTTATTGTTACTGTTAATCTTCTTGTACTCTTACTGGAATTGAATTATACTTAATGAAAACTAGCTGTAGCCTCCTTGTGAGGTGACCACACATGCTGCAATTACAACCTACACACTGTTCCATCCGTTTTTGCCAGCTGTGAAACCAACAGTTGGGTTCAGTCATTTGTTGATCTCTGCAGCTCGGCTGCCTGCCACAGTGACCTCACCACTGGTGGCACATTCAACCAGCCGGAAAGTCATCGAGTTAGTCAGCTGGCTAAGCAATGAGGTGTGACGTCCAGCTGTGGGGAGGACAAGGAGGAAGGTAAAGATATGACAAGAGAAAAACAGAAATAGAAGCATGAGGGAGGGAAAACAAAAGGAAAGAATGACTCATCATTGAGATAGATTATTATCTGGATAAATATTAAGTACATACTGAGTGAGACTTGTTTAAACATCTTCTCATTTAACCCTGAAGAATATTACACATCATGTTGTGTTGCATTGAAGTGTAAACGTTCTGTCCCAAAGTAGACAGTTTTCATCTGAGTCAGTGTGACACTGGTGACATTCACTAGGGACAATATAGCTCAGCTCCTGTCTGTTTCTCACCCAAACATCAGAAGCATTCCTGAGCTTTGCTGGCGTTTGCTTGAGATTGGAACATTTTATTGATGAGGCGCAGGGAGCATCCGGTGGTGGGCGTGCTGCTCTGAAAGTCTCTGACTCATGTGGGGAATGCCTCTGCTCTACCTGAGATGTTTCTAATATTCTGCCCAATGGGGGTTAGACAAATATTAGAAACACCTTTAAATATAATGCCCTCCAGTACAACACCACAAACCACAGCCTTCAAAAGGTCACAGAGATGTGACATAAACTTGCTTTTTATCTTGATCATCTTTTTGATTCTTCCACAATTGGCTGTGAAGTTGCACTGAGCTTTAGTTGCATCTAAAATGACCTCACAGTTCATCAGATTGTCTATGTGTTGACAAACGTATTGTCTATACGAGGGGAGGGTCTGTTAACCATATGTGAAGATGATGTCCACACAGAGGTCTGAGTTGAAGATATGCCAGTGCAGCGGGAGTCCTCTGAACTGCAAATATACTTCATGCTGTAGAATAGAGCTCATGGGAAGAAATGATTTTATTAGGGAAATGTGGAAGCTGTCTGTTCTCAGCTGGTAAGTGTTTTCTGTTGGTTTCTTTCAAATATCTGCATGGATTCTGCTGTGGGCTCTATATGGATTCTCAAGTTTGATTATTCCTGTGATGGTTGTGAGGCACAGTGTTCCCTCTGGTATGAAGAAGAATGAAGAAGATTTTTTTTTCTATGCATTATGGAGCAGTGGGTGCCACGGTGGTGCAGTGGTTGGCACTGTTGCCTCATAGCAAGAGGGTTCCAGGCTTTGCCTGTTCTCTCCATGTCAGCGTGGGTTTTCTCCGGGATCCTCGGCTTCCTCCCACAGTCCAAAGACATGGAGGTTAACTGTTGGCTCTAAGTTGCTGGTAGGTGTGAATGTGAGCGTGAATGGTTGTCTGTCTTTATTTGTCAGCTCCGTGATAGTCTGGTGACCTTCTTAGGGTGTACCCTGCCTCTCACCCAGTGTCAGCTGGGATAGGCTCCAGCCCCCCTGCAACCCCTAATAGGAGAGGCGCTTCCAGAAAATTAATAAATGAATAAAGGAACATTTCATGTATTTAAGTCAGGTTCATATTTTGAAATTAAAATTCAGCAACTCAATTTAAGACTGTTTGAGTGTGTGAAAAACAATAACCAGCCAGTGCAGTTGCTCCCCTTTTCAACAAGCTTTACATATAAAACCTTTGGCTTCAGCAAACAAGTTTGACTCAGGGAATGTTTCATGAGTGTTAGCTGAATAGAACACAGACATTTCTGGGGACCGACTATCACCTCTGTCAATAGTAAAAGTACTCAAAAAAAGTCTAAATGAGTTTATATTATCCCCCAAAATCAGATCTAAAATACAGTTAGTGACTCTATGCCTTAGAGAAACAGTTCACCCCAAAATCAAAAATACATAGTTTTCCTCTAATTACTAACCAATTCCAAAGTTGAGCCTTTCTGGCATCAGTGCTTAAGATTCTCTAAAGAGAATCTATAAAGATGTACAGTATAAATCAGCAGAAGACACATAATTATAGACAGATAATACATGACAGACTCACTGAAGTGGAAGAGCACCTCACAAGGAAGTAAGTACAGATCTCTCACCCAGTGAGACGTCTGCTTTTTTTCCACAGTCAGATGAATTATTTTCCATTTCTCTCTGTGGTTCCTCCTTGTGGACTAAAGGAAGAACTGAAGTAGTGCAAGTTGGCACCAAAATAGTGAAATCAGAGTTAACCACAGCCACCCTGTGGTTAACTAACAAGCCACAATTAACAGCAGTTTAGAGGGGAAAAAAAGCAAAAAATATTTCAAAATGGAGTTTTACTAAAAATCTAAAGTAAACTCAGACCTAATATTGAGAGTGCACTATTTTTGCAGCTGTTAAAGCAATGGCTGCATTTGACAGAAAATCACAAGTAGCACACAGTAGGACAGTAGGACCATCAGCCCTGTCAGCACAGCAGCATCACAGGATCCAGCCTAAAGCTTACAATACTTGTAGAATGGGAGGTGTGTTTTGTGTTGACTCTTCCAGCCTCAGCCTCAACCAGACTCTAGTGCTATATCAACAGATTTAAGAATTGACCATGCATCTCTATAGCTCAGGAAAGACTTTCAGAAAATCCACAAAGGAAAATGTGAGTTTCCATCCACTACTGTTATTATGAGATGGTTCATTGAGATAAGCAGTAGGTGGCGCTAATTCTCCAGTCAGGGGCCATCCAGAGGTTCTCCAAGTTTTAATGAATGAGTGCCAATTTAGGGAGCCAGCCATAACTTCCATACTTTTACAATAATGTACTGAGCCAGCCCCCAAAATTGCTGACTTAAGCTAGCAACACTGGCATTAATGACAAAACATAATGACCCTTGTGAGATGACATCAGTTGCCATGCAATACATTTCAGGGGGTAACAGCTGATATGTAAAGGTTCCATTGTAGCAAGCTGATTTCCAGGCCAAGACTTCTGCTTTTGTACGCCACTCATTTCGGCTAATCTCTATAAACAGATATCTGCATATGAATGCAGATAAAAAAAAAAAAAGTTAGGGGTCTCCTGTTAGGGGTTGCATGGGGGGCCAGAGCCTATCCCAGCTGACACTGGGTGAGAGGCAGGGTACACCCTGGACAGGTTGCCAGACTATCGCAGGGTGAACACATAGAGACCAACAACCACTCACACTCACATTCACATCTACGGCCAATTGAGAGTCACCAATTAACCTAATGGATGATGGGAGGAAGCTGGAGAACACGAAGAGAACATGTACACTCCGCAGAGAAATCCATGGTAGAAATCCACCATTGGAATATTTAGGTGTTTGTGTTTGGAACATCATTGGGTCATGAAGGTCAGTATTGCTTAGAATTACTGTTCCTAACCCTAGACATGACATCAGCTTTATTGTTTAGGATATTAGACACATAACCATAAATCTGAGGTTTTAAAGGCAATGTTACTTCAGACATTAGCCTAATGTCGACTCACGTTAATGTAAAATCAGTAAGCTAACATTAGCTTAACTATTGGTAAAAGATGATCATGTGAACATTTTCAATGGAAAATTTATTATGGACGATGTTATGCTTTACCCAACATTTCTAGAATTGCTTTAAAAAATAGTTTATGGTTTGCTATAAGTTAAGTTCTTACTTGCTCAACATTTCCTTTGCTCTCTTTTTTCATTTTTGGTTCATTGCTTGTTCACCTGCCTGCATTTCAGACACTGCATTAGTTGGAGGTCTATTCCTTCATGCATCTGAAATAAAACACAGCACCCCTCTTCATTTGGAAATAAATTCTAAAGTATAAAGTCTAAAGTTCTCTTCTTAGTTAGGTTATAAAAAATCAGCCCAGTGAAGTGTCAGGACTAGCTGATCAAATCTGCCATACTCATACTGCCATGATTTATTTTTATTTGTACTACATTAGTCATTTCAGTCTGGACAAAAGTGATGGACTAACCTTACCAACTGACATTGCCATCCTCAGCAACCCAATTGCCAGGTAAAATGTTGGCATTGTTCTCCAAACCATGGATACATTGTGTTTGTACATTTATATATTGTGGAAACACTGAAATTTCTTCTTCATGTTTCACGCTATCGTGTGGTCAGGTTTAGGCACAAAAACCACTTGGTAATGATTAGAAAAAGACCATGTTTTGGCTTACAATACCCAATTCTAGGGGCACAATTCCAGATGGAAATGTAACAGTGTCTTGGTTAAGAACCACTCTTTTTTGTGGCACTATCCTCTGTGAAAAAACAGCGACAGGTTGCTAAAAATCACCCACATTTGGTGGCTTAAGAGCCACTGCAATGCAGCCATGTGTCATAACCAGTTTTGGTGTTTGGTGGTCTTGAACGGTGGTCTGCTGCTTCGCAGGCATCTCGCCAAGGTGTAACGCCATCCACCATCCCCTCCACCTCCACATGACAAAGTCAGCTGAAAGACTTTACAACTTTATAAGCGTTGTTATGATATATAGGAAACATACAAATGTGACATATTTGTTGTTTGCAGAAATGCTAACATTTTCTCCTGGTGGCTGGGCTGTCCTGAGAGCCACGCTGCTAGCATAGCTAAAAACAATCGATACAAAGGTTATAATCATTATCGGCAGCCTTAGTCCTCCTATTTAGCTTTTGTCCTTTTTTTTAAAAAAAAAGCTCATTTAAGTGATAAACAATTCTTCTGAACATCTGTATATTTATATTTTTACCAGCTGTGACTTACTGCAGCATTTTATTGGTCCCTGTAAAAAGAAATACAAGAACCTCTGGGCTGAATTGTATCATGTATCCATGTTTTCTCAAAATGGTGATCTCACTGGTGAGATGCACGATAGACCCGTATTTCATCAGAATGAGAGAACGAACAGCCAAACAGCCTGACTGTAAAAGTCCTTTGACCTGAAGAGAATTAATCTGAAGAGACAAACACACAAATTCACATTCTTCCCATCAGACACTTGTACAGATCTTAAAGATAAGATGCGATAAGATATGACAGCCAATAGATCCCTGAAAACAGAACTGTTAGTTTAAATGAAATAACAGGATAGGTCATGGGTGCTGCAGGTGTTGGCGTGGGCTGAAGTGTACCTTTTTGCTATATATATCAAATATGAACATTATGCAAGGGCAAACTCTGCTCATGTCACTCAGTGTTCTTCATCACGCTTCATCATTACTTTGATCACTGTTCCGTTGATATTTCATCGTTACGTGTATTTTCTTTGGCACAATCTACCTTCTAGGCAGCTGAAAGTTTTCATTGCTTTCAGTCTCAAAATTCAATTTGCAGAAACCTGGAACTTGCACGAGATAACTGTTCCTCCACAATCAATATTTTGCTACCTTTATATATTGATTGATCTAGTTTGAGTTTTACCCATGCAGACAGCGTAGCTCTAGGTATGCCAATTTTGATTGGTCAGTTGGTTGGTTGTTCCACTTGGGTCAAAACAGTCTTAAAAACTATGAGATGGATTGTGATGAAATTTTGTGGGTCTATCAACATTATGAAACTAATCACAACTGAGCAGCAAGAAGAATCAAGTATGCTATCAACAGAAGTGTTATTTATAACCTCAGAAAAGAGTATCCAATAACTGCAGCTGTTTTTGTAACGACATTCTATCTCCATTGTGCTTTCTTCTGGCTTCAACTGTAGTAATGATATGGATTCTGTTTACTGCATTTTGTGATATGGGATGTGAATAATCAAGAACCATAAAATACCATCCATAAATCTCCACGTAGAAACCAAAATTTCAAGCATTTTTTGTGAAGTCCAACACAGGTCTGAGTTTATGAGCATATCAAAAACGTGTAGACATTTTTATTAGAAGACTTTATAGGCTTTAAGTTATCAGTGCGGTTGACAGCCAAGTTTTTTTTTTTTATCCCTCATCTGTTTCAGACTGTCAACAGCAGGGAGCAACAGAAGTACAACAGCCATAAAAACCAGGATCTGTGTCTGCTGGCATGTTCTGGAGATGCTCATTGATGAAATGAGGACCTGAGGCTTGACATCCGATGTGTGTCCCACTGAACAGACACACTGAAGAGTTGCAGACGACAGAGTTGTGTACATTGTCAACCCTGTGTGTGTGCGTTAACACACATTAAAGCACTGTGGAGCCGAGGACTTAAGCGAAAGACTATGGTCCAACTGTCCACCTCAGTTTACCTACTGGGAGGCCTTTTTGGTAAGTGAAATCTACAGGTGTGTGTGTGTGTGTGTGTGTGTGTGTGTGTGTGTGTGTGTGTTTTGTGTGCACTGCAATGGGCCTTGCTGCTGTAATTAGTGCTGAGCTCGTTTTTGTATCTCAGTGTAAAAAAATGGTATTGTGTGTCTGTGTGTGTCTATACATAATTTTCAGGTAGCTACAAGTGCGATGTTTATCTGAAAACTACAAAGCAAATAAGAGACATAATTATGTAAATTCAATAGCTACTGAATACTTCACACTGACATGTAAAGACCACTGAATTCACAACAATGAGACATTTTACTTTGAAAATCATGTATCTGAATTTATTTATTTTGAATTCACCTCTTTGAAAAGAAATTTCTCAATTTGCAATTTCAAAATCTGACTTTGAATGTATATATTTTTAGAATGTTCACAACTTCAGATCCAAAAATTAAAATTAAGGAATTTCAAAAAAGAATAATATAGATTGAGGTTGCTAACATCTGATTGGTCAAAATCAGCTCTAATAACTTAAGTTTCAAATAATCAAATAGAACTGCATATACAGTACAATAAGACTGTACATGCACAAATATAATGACTTTACTGGAGCCTAATTGTTCTTCCTAGTAGTCATCATTGGGTTTCAGTTTTTGAGCTGTTTTCTTGGCCCACATGACCGACAGACAGCGCTCTGCTCCAGAATTCGGTTCGATTGCATCCAGGCTTGGTTACCTGGATGCTACTTTTTAAAATTTTTGGAATTTAATTTTTGGATCTAAATTTGACCACTCGAATTTGACTGATAGTTTTATTAGAATTTTTTCATTGTGAAATTTTAGATCTGCATTTGACCAAACGAATAATTTAAGCACCCTAAAGCTATTTTTTTTTTTATTATGAAACTTAAAATTTTGGATATGAATTTCTGAACAGAACATTCATTACATTCAAATTCGCCTTTTGAAATTGCAAATCAAGTTTCACATTTCAGTGCCAAAAGCCCGGTTCAGACAAATGATGACCATTTTAGAACATTGCAAAGAAAAGTTGCAGCGGTGTGAACTGGCCAGTCTGAACTCGACTCAGGCAGGTTGATGGTGTCACCTGCAACTCAACTGGTCAAATTGCTGGTGGCTGGTTTTAGAAGTTAAAGCTCATCAGCTGTTTCAAAATGACAACAGACGACGTGTTTGCTTGCTGTGCCAGGTGCTGCATCCCTGCCACGCCCTCTGCTTCTGTCCTTATGGTGTGTCGCCATCACACAGTGGGTTGCTGTTGATCGCTGTATGTCCTTACAGTTCACAGGTTCAGCTTAGGCTCACATGATGTTTCAACAGTCTGTGTTAGACAGATCAAGACTGTAACTTTCAAAGTTACAGTCGCTTTACTCTGAAATTCTCTCCCCTTTGTTCTTTGATTGACTGTGTTTGTTGCTGAGCCTGAGAGAGAAAGGTATACAACAAGGGAATACTAAAGGCCGCAACTCTGGCAGATATCCACTTGATTTGTCTGACTCTGCCTCTTATTAACTTTTGCTTTGCTTTAGAATTACAGCCACAATTAACCCTTTCAGTGCATATGAGCATACTGTTGGAAGACATACTTGGAAAAATGTGAACCTATCGTTTATATTATCGTTCTGATAATGCCAGTATAGCAGACTACTTCAGTGTTATTCACAACTTGAGAATGAGGTCATTTTCAGCAGGAGAATGAATGCCTGCAGTCACTAGGCAGTAACAACACCAATATATTCCTCAAGCTGGGCCCCTTTACTGTCCTCCACGCCTTGATCCTTAAATTTTATCTATAAGAGAAAAATGAGGCTCGAAGAGTGAAAAATGAAAGGGAACCTCTCTGTGGAGACATTAATCACAGCATTTCATTTGGATTCACTTTCAACAGTGGATGATTATGTGCTAACACTAGTTACAGTATATAGAAGATTTCAATGGTATGAGATTTTCACAGTACAATAATTGTCTCAGAAAATATCGTGGTTTCACAGTATCACGGAATTACAGACTTAATATAATTATCAGTCAGAGTGAACCTGGTTGAACAAATGTTACTATGAGTGAAATTTGAAACTATTTTGTTAATGGAAGTATGTGTAGAAAGTCTCCTCTTTAAAAAAAGCTAAAATAAAGGGGAGATTCCCTGTCTGGTTGCATTTTTTTTTAATATCGTTGATAAGCAAATGTACACAGTGCAACTTTTATATCACAGTATACCTTAAAACCAGTATATTGCTGCAACCCTAATTCCAGTGCTGGTTTTAGACAGTTCTGATCCTTGTGTCTTTTTGCAGCATTGCTCAGAAGCCTTTGTTTGCACATAGAAAGCCTGCATGGATACTGTGTTCTCCTATGTCGAACGCCCTTTTTACACAGAAATCGTGCTTTAGGGCCGTGACAAGGTCCCTTCCTTTGCATTTTTAAGTAGAACAAATCAACAGCAGCATCATGCAGCTGTGTGATTTTAGACATCATGCCAGCATCCCAGACGCAAATGAGGCGTGACATGTTACACAACAGTATCGGCCTCCATTGTAACATATACCATATGTGTCTGCAATGCTTTATGAACAATAACAATGGCATAACATGACAGTAACAATCACTCACCATTATCTATCTGTTATATGGCAGCTAATCACATCCTGTGCTCAGAATGTAAGCTAGTTGTTTTCCCAATTTGCAGACATTTTTGGCTGCTGTTCTTCTTTGAGTTAGCTGCTAACTGTTTCTAGCTGTTATGTAATTGCCCCGCCACAGGTCGCACACATAACAGGTCATGAAAACCTCACACCCGCCCCATCCATGGTCACGTCCTGCCAGCTTTCCCTTTTACAAAGACATCCGCTGCCGGCTTAAAGGCGAGACAACTCTGTCCCCTCATTCTGCGACCAGCAAGGCGGAATAATGGTGTGATGTTCTTGCCTTGTACAGGCAGTGTAAAAGGGGCTAAAATCTAAAGTGACATGGACAAGCTTTAATTTCCCTGTTTTGCTGCAGGCCAGCAGGTGAATAAGAGCCTTAAGTAGTCTAACATTTAACTTGTAATTCAAGAATAAATAGAGCTGGGAGGCCAGAGGAGAGGAACAAAGGCGACAGATGACCTCAGGTCAATCTCACTTGTCACAGGTTCTTATGTTGGACCATCTAAATGACAACCTTTGCCCCAGGATGACAAGGTATAGACAGATTTACAGAGCAACTACATAGAGTATATGTGGATCTGTGGATCTTCAAGAAACCTCACTTGTGTCCCATGAGTGCTTTTGTCTGAATGATGAGGAAAATCAAATAAACCTGTAGAAACAAAGCCACAGATGAGACCCCCCACTCATCATCTCAGAACCACCTTTGGTGCCATAACTTCAGTAGTTGGAGAGCTTAGGCAAAAACAGTTGAGGCCATACATTTAAACACACAAAGACATTCAAACTCATTTTTATTACAACTCCACATTATTCATGTGTCTATACATTTTTTGGGTTAAGTCCAAGGGTATCTACATTGTTACCATAAAAGATCACTTTCAAAATAAATAAATAAAAATAATACCCTAGATGAGTCAAATTGAGGATGTTATGAAAACTAAGAATGCGTCAAGAACAGTATCATTGTGAGGATCAGGACAGGAAATGATAGACAAATGACTATTTCTATTTGAAATTATGTCCATAAAAACATGTAGCCTAAGGACAATATCTAAAGCTTTCTATACGCCCGACAATGAGTGATTATACTGAAGTGTACTGCTGCCACACCAAAAAAATAAAAACAGATCACCATCATTTACAACGTAAAAAGTGGGCTACCCCTTGGTCACATCATCCTGGTTCCTGGCATGGCTGGACTCCCTGGGACCTGAATCCATGGAGCCTTCCATGCTCCTCCAGCTGATTAATCAGAAAAGATGCCACGCACAGGGGGGCAGAACACTGATGTATAAAGAGAACTGGATACAGTGTCAGAGGCACATGAAGCCAAAAAGGAGCAACTGCCATGTTTTTAATTACCGTATCTTCTGCTCTGCTTCTGCATCGATTAACCTATAGAGCAGGCACTTTATAGAGGCTTTTGCCAGCCAAGCAGCTAACTTTAGGTCTAGCCCTTCTCTAAAGATAAAATGATTTAATAGTGCAGCACTTTTAGACTCTTAAAATGTTATTGGACTGAAATGGAACAAATCCCAGTCATTTTGCCAGGGTTGTGACGCTCACAAAAAAAAAAAAAACATCCACTGATTTACAGACGTCTCTTTCACAATGTAAGGCTAGGGGGAAAAGTCATCTTGGGCCCAATCACATCACGTGATAGACCTGGAAGATGTAATTCCAGGGTTAGGCCACCATGTCAAATTGGCTTCAAAGCCCAGTGCTGTTCCTCCTCCTTCTCCCTTTTGCAAAGAATCAGAATCAAAATCAGAATCAGGTTAATTTGTCACTTCTATAATGCAAGACATATTTAGACTTAAGACACATTTAAAAACAAAAACCTTATATAGAAGTGCTGATGTGTTTATGTATACAATGCACTATGGGAAAACAGGCAGTGCAGAATTTAAGTGCTGGTGCACTTTAAATGTATCATCCATGTACCATAGTGTATCATCCTGTGGTGTTGGAGAGAGGGATGGGGTCAGCATTGTGTTCAGAGTTCTGATAGTTATAAGGAACAACTTCACAGTCTGTCTTGTATGGATGCTCTGGAACCTCCTTCCATATGGCAGGAGTGCGAAGAGGTGGTGGGAGGGATGGGAGGGGTGAGTTATTATGCTGGTGGCCTTTCTGACACACTGTGTGTAGATGCCAGCCATGGAAAGGAGAGAGACACTTGTGATCTTCTCAGCTGCTCTCACTATTTGCCCCATGCATTTTATCCACCAATTTTAAACATCATCCACCAGTAACAGCTGAATCTCACCAGGTCTCAACCCAAAGATGAAGTACAGCTTACTCAAATCATGAGCCATTTCTAAGTTTACCTGCTCTCCACACACCATTTCCTCATTCAAACAAGAGTTTCATGTTATAACAATACATGTATGATGACTTATTGCATTATAATTGAAATGTGTCATTTTACAACAAGATATATAGTATATTGTCATAACAAGAAACCATTCATGTGATATCATGAAAATATGTTGTTAAAGTGAGAAACATTTCATATTATAATGCCAATCATGAAATGCTGTCAGTTGACAACTTATTTTAAGAAGTTAGTAAAAATCAAAAAAACATGTTTGACATTTCTGAGTAGGTTGGAATTCAAATAAAAAAGTATATGTTTAATAAAATAATTTGAATACAAAACATCACTACAACTTAGTTAAACTTGGTTAAGCTTTTCCAGGTCAAAGCTAATCATGTTGGTTGTACTAAACTAATTGAGTCTGTCAGATTACAAAAGACTCATAGGACTGACTCAATAATGCCAGATTTGGAACTATGTAAAAAGATGCATGCAAATTGTTACCCCAGTTTTTTAAAGTTGAACCAGTGGATTCATGGGATAGGTGGATAGTGCTTCAAATAAAGATTTTTTTTCTGTATTTAAAAAAAAAAAGTGTTTGCTTCATAAATGTATTTCAGTCAGTTTACAACTGATTTTAAGAAACTGGTCAAAATCAAAATTATTTTGACATTTTTGAGAAGTATGGAATTAAAGTAAATAAGTTAGAATATCAAAAAGATAATAATTGGACCACAAAATATCACCACAACTTTTGGGACTGAACTCAGGATTCTCATATCATCTAGGTGACAGTCCTCCCCTCCCCCCTTTTCCCTAAAGGACACTCCCAGTAAACCAACTACAATAAATCACATTTTAGCACTATACATAAAGCATTGATTATAAGGTGAGTTTTTTTCACAGACATGCCATTTTTTAATTGAGAAATACATATATTTACATGTATTCCAGGCCAAATGCATGTCAAATTTGAGTGACACTGGCATTGAGTATACACATTGGGCTGCACCATGATACATCCTCTGTTCAATTCTTCAAATGTACACATTTAAGGGACAAAACCTATTTCCAAATTCCCAAGAATCTTGTGATCAATGTATGACAGCCAGTGGAAAAAATGCAGACAGACAAATTGCACTTCGATATCTTTACTGATGATGGATTTCTAACTTCAAGACAACGGTCAGTTTACAACAAACACAGTCAAACATCTGTTATATATTTGTGTCAGATGTCCCTGTAGTAATGCCAGAGCAGAGAACACAGTACTGTTCAAAGAGAATATTACCATATGCCCAGATCCTTTTGTAAAACTTAAATTGAGCAGAAACAGAATATGACATGCTGTTAAATGTGACAGATTTGTTTGCGTTGTTTTATTTGATATAGACATCACGGTAGCATTTATGCACAAGGACCAGATGGGTTAAGTCTTTGTAGCGAAAAACTACAACACCTGTCCACAGGATAATCTCCAGTTATTATCCTTGCAAATTGATTTTATACTTTACCACAATGAGAGGGAACTGACTGGCTGTCTGGATGGTCAGAGAACTTTTTAAACATGTAAGTGCATGACCATGTTCAGCTAGGCTTCTGTTATTCCGCACAGGCACGTAACAGCTTCCTTAAAGTTGTGTGAGAATATATAAACAATATCGGAGGAAGTTGTTCATACATTAAATTCTCAGTGAAGCATGGTCTTCATTACAGACAATGAAGACAGATGGGTTGCAGTAGATAACTGACAGCTCTTCCTCATACAAGCACATATGTCATCAACTGTGTGTGAAGGAATGCTTTGTGGTGCTAATGTACAGTGAAACTGTCAGGAGAGCCAAGAATGTGTGGCTTTTTCCCCCTGGGCAATGCAAATGTATACTCTTAAATATAATGTGTTTTTAATTTAGGTTGTGGTCCATCTGCTTTTAATGTACATGAACATAAAATGAGCAACCATAACATTGAATTATTGGTTTTATTTTGCCACTTTGATAGTGCCTGTTACATTTATCAATTACATTTTACATCCTGGGTCCTCAGAGTTACTGCAGGGGGTTTGCTAAATTATTGTCTCCTCCAAAAATTAAAATATGTCTGAAAATAATATGAATTAATAACATGAATCAAACATATTATTAGCAAAGATATTATCCCATTATTTTAAACCCCCCAATTAATTTACAGCACACAACATTAATGACAGGTGTGCAATTCTGTGAGCTAGCTAGCACTAAATCACTGTGTTAGCTAACATTTATGCACCATTAAAACAAATCGACCAGTTAGCTGTATCACTCCATCAAGTGTTGTTTTTATGAGCCAAGATGGATTGGTTTAACTTTTCGAGCAGGAGACTCTGACATACTGTCTATACAGTAACCACTGATAAAAGTGCAGAGGGTGGCTAATGCTTCTAGCCATGATAAAACTGCTACTGACTTACAAGCTACAGGCAAGCGCAGATGAGAGAAGACTTGAAAATATTCAGAAAATCATCTATAGTGTTGTTTAATTTTATACCCCTGTTCTAGATTATGTTCAGCATATTCAGTTTACATTCATCAAAGATGGCAGTAATAGGTGAAACAGTGAAAACCCACATCTTACACCTTCTGTGTAATTGTCACTCTTAATACTTTGTCACCTGCAGTACATTTTGTTTTTTTCTCTCTTAAATTTAGCACTTAGTCTCAAATATCTGAGATTGGCTAGCACTAGCCCTAATGATGATCACTTTGCCCTAATTTAAAGTGCTTCCAACCTCAACCCATAAACATGATGGGTACTAGCCTATCACAGCACAATGCATCGTAGGGATGGCTTTGAATAGCCAAATAGCTGCAGTGTGACTAATCTCACCTTGGTGCGAATAATCCTCTGAAAACTGTGTGTCACTTGTGGAGCAGAGTGCAGAGCTGCTTCTCTGCGCCCAGTCCTCAAAGGAGTGGCCTAGATGCAGTCTGCATGTGTGTGTGTTTACATGTTTATACAGCAGGGCTATTCAATTACAAATTCAGTTGGGCCAGATTTTAAAACCAGGATACGTAGACGGGCCAGACATTTTCAGCAGCCTATATTTAAAATCCCTTTTTCAGTTTTTGGTAATTACAAGTTTTCAACAAATAAAAACAAATGAACCAAAAAAAATAACAATGCCAAAATAGCAAAACAAAAAGAAAACTTTTGTCATATATTTGACTCAGACACATCACAAAGTGCAGAAACAGAATATAAGAGCTCCTGATGCTAGCACAAAAACATAACATTGGGCGATAAGAGTAATCAATAACATGCTATGTCTCTCTCCACCAGGACCTCCCTTCATTTATCTTCCCCCTCTGTCCCACACATACCTCACTTCATGACGCTTTCCATCTAAGTCAATGGAAAGTTTTAGATTAGAAAAAGACATACGTCGTATTTGACCACAGCCCAGATGGTGGTTGGAATGACCCTGGCTTCTGGGCCAGATGTCACCCACTGGCTATGAAATGAATAGGACTAGTGTAGGGTTATCTCAAGGGTCAGCAACCTTTACTATCAATAAAGCAACTCCCCCCCCAGCCTATGAAGTCATAGCCTGAGCATGACTTAATGTTTACCACAAGGTGGCTACACTGAAGTGGGATGATTATTTGGTGCTTTAACTTTGTGGCAAAAGACAACAAATCTGTCCACACACTATTAAATTTTCTGTTTTCCTCTGAAAATATTTCCTTTTTGGACTTGGAATCCGTAGCTGGCTTAGCAAGGGATAATCAAGGCTAGCCACCGCTTCTCAACTAGAGAATGTCAGAAACACTTGAAAAATGAAAATGATAAATGAAAATTACAATGTTAAAAAATAACTGTATTCATATCCATATGTTGTTGTTTTTTTTTTTTTGTCAAAGCCACAGGGAGCCAATGGAGAGGGGATGACGAGGCAAATGTGGCTCAGAAGCCGAAGGTTGTCTACCCCTGGGCTATCTTCTTGCACGTGGTCGGACAATCGCTGTCATGCATTTTGAGCTCAGCTTAATATAAAAACTATCTATAGCTAAATGGAGGCTATCAGTAAAAGTAGTGAAAAATGTGTATCCCGGTGTAACAGAGTAGAAGTTCATATATTTTATTATAAATGTGCTTGAGTCAGAGTAAAAATATAATCTGCAAAACAACTACTCTTAAGCCCATTTGCCAATGCATAAAAAACCTACCGACACCCAGTAACATCTGGCTTTTTAATGTAATGAGAAAGGTTACAATCGACAATCACAGCTCGGGTCAAAGGACTGCAGTAGTCACAGATATTTGTCGGCTCTGGCTCTCATTTGATTAATGGAAACACAACACCTGGGTAAACGTGCTAATTTTAGCCCCTTAGGCGATGAGATAAAATGATGCGCCACAAAAAAATACCATTTGTCTCTGCCCAAGCTGTGCTCAAACATCGATCCAAATTAGTCTAGGTTGGAAAGACAGACTGAATAAGTAAGAGATATATAAAAAGAAGCGACCAGTGCAATATTTTCCCACAGGCCTCCATGCTGTATTCTACGGTTTACTAACCTATTTTCCAGGCTGTCCATGATGTTTTAGCAGGTTTACCAGTGTTTAAAAAAAAACGCATACACATGCCAATTTTGGTGGAAGGGGTATTAGAAGTGCACCACCGCTGTAAGTGATAGTAAAAAATGGACAGATTGATTAACTTCATTGTTGTCAGAATGTGTTTACAGCAAAGTTGATGAGGGTGTTAGAGAATATGTTTTGTCATCTATAGGTTTGAATCCTTTTAAGTTAAGGTCTTTGGCTTCGTCTCAGTGTTTGCTAGAAGCAAGAGGAGACTTGTTTAACTGCAGCCACTGGCAGGTTGGTGGTAAATTGAACACGAGCTATACCTTTAGTTCTTATTTTTGAAACCAGTCAATATTTTAAACCAACTAGTGCAGTTCACTGAACATTTTAAGTAAACACAACACAGCACAAGCCAAACCCGGAGCACAGTGTTAATAAATGTGCTCATATACTGCATATTAAACAACACACATTTTTGCATTCTTGAACTGACACAAACTTTTCTCTGTGTCAATGTAATGTCATCAAATGTATTTACATGAACTTTACTCAGCATACCTTCATGTCATAGCAAAAAGAGAATACCATACATTTATAATGGGGGCTGGTGTTGCTGTATGTTGGTGGAGAAAGGGCACATGGCTGATTTACTGGGTAATAACTCACAGCGGCTATCTGATTATGGAGTCTCCTTAACAAGGCAGCACCCCCTCACCTACAACAGCCTCATTAGTGTAAACATGCTGCAGAGGTCCCAAAGAGGTTATTACTCTTTCCTTGTCAGCATACTCCCACTGATCCTGTAGAAGATACTTGTGTATAGAAAGTGTTCAAAGATGCACAACCACAACAGTGTGGCACAATAGGTTTAGTATGCTCTGCACTGTGAATAACATGTTTACACTGAAGAACCACATTTGTGGAAAAATATGTTTTTGAGAAGGAAAGTTGAGCAATTGTGGCAGCCCATACATTTGTACCCCATTATGTTTGGTTTCTGTGGGTTTTTCTACATTTTTATATTAAAGAACAGTCCTCAGCAACAGTCACATGCAGCTTGGTAAGTATACTCACTGTAATCAGACATATTATAGATGCAAGCTCCTTGCTGTGTGTGTATTTCAGTATTTCAGAGACTTAATTTTAAAAGTGATCAAATACATTTTATTTTTGAAGTGTAAAGAATCTGGTGGTGATTAGACCCCACTGTAAAGTCATTGTTTCAGGGGAGTAGTGGTAGTCTAAGCACCGGGGGTGGTGATGGTGGTCGTGGTGGTTAAAAGAGTTGGCTGAAGTTTTGGATGGATAGACAGACAATGAATAAGAACAGTCTTCCTGACTGCACTTCAGCTAAGTTTCATGTGTCTGATGGGGTTGTTCAGTTGGAGGTGTATTTGTTTGATGTAAATGTTTTAATGGCGATGTGGGGAATGCAGAAACCATAATCAGCCAATTCACCCTGTTACCCACTGGTTGTGGTTTGTGTAAAGTTGTAGAGTGAAGACCAAACTCTGTTCAAGGAAATAGTCTTTGGGCACATCAGAGTAACTTACTTTAAACTCCTGTAAGGACACAACTCAGGGACCTCAGCTCCACTACCTCAGTACTCAATCTCTTGCTGCCAGATCACCCACATGGGGATCCAACCCAACTGCCAGAGAAAATGTTGGCATTGTACATTTCTGCAAATCACAGATATGTTAAACTTGTAAGTTATTATGTTGGTGATATGTTGAAACTTTATGTTGCAAAAACACTGTGGTTAACATGGTTATGCTTAGGCACAAAACCCACTTAGGAAAAGATTATGTTTTGGCTTAAAATATCTGTTTTACATGGCACTATCCCAGCTGGAAATGCAGCAAAGTCTTGGTGGCACTATGCCTGATGGGAAAAAAAAGCAATGGGTCACTAAAAAACACCCACGTCCTTTGCTTAAAAAGCCACAGGAAAAGGGATGCAGATTGCTTAAACACAGTTGATTTTGTTGGTCTTTTACAGTAGTCTGCAGCTTCGCCTAGGTGTCATGCCACCCTCAGCAGACATATCAGCTCATACAATACATCTCCTTAGAAAAGTTGATACGAAACATACAAATGTAACATATTTGTAGTTTGAAGAAATGTACAATTCCAACATATTTCTCTGGAAACTGGGCTGGGTCATCTCCCAGGTCCAAAGACATTAGAGCAACGTTGGCAGTTTTCCTCTAGATGACACATCAGTGTATAATACTGTTCATAACCTCCTTCTCTCTCTTGCAATCCTTATCTTAATACTGTGCTGGTTCACACACACACACACACACACACACACACACACACACACACACACACACACACACACACACACACACACACACACACACGGCCAATGAAAGGTTAAAAGACCAATTGCTCTGTTTATTTGTGATGATAATTACAGTATGTGTGAAGACTGGTTTAGAAAACACTAACTGAAAGCTACAAGCTGTGCTTATAGCACAACATTACACATTTATATATATATATATTTTCATCAATGATTTCAGCTGTCACCACAGACAACAGAGATGCACACAACTACAACCTACATTATGAGTGGTGAGCTCAAGCTGGTCGGCTAGCTACTTCAAGGAGAAACCTTACATATGTAGCTGAGGCTGAAGCTGTGTCAGCTCCTCAGAATTTGCAGCTTTTTAACCACTGACAGTGACTCCTGTTATCCTGTCATCTTTCAAACTTGGCCTTAGGTATAAGAAAGTTTGTGTCTTCAGAGGAAACTCCCAAAATGTTTGTTTGGGTGCTCTCTTGGAAAATAGGATGTTTGACCCCTAAAAGGTCAAACAAGGGAGGGAAGCACACTTTGCCTAATAAATGGCTCAGGGTTCAGAGATGTGCAGGTAACATTGTACTCTTGTAATTATGGAGGATATTTACTCCAGGCTACAACTCACTGATTACATAACAACCAGTATGATATCATCAATGTTCGGTTTCTATCTGCTACAATAAGAAAATCCTGTTTGGCCACTGACACTGAGTTCTGGTGCAGTCTGATCCAGCTGACTGAAACCCCCTATGAAAAGCTCACTGAATTTGCAACACTAACAAAAATGAAAATAATCTTAGGTAGTGCAGTAGAAATGAATCCATTCAGACCCACACAGACATGCACCACCACACTCATACACACAGCCTCAGGCATTTGCATGTGTACAAACACGTGCTAACATGCAGGCTGAGATACAGAAACACTGTTTATGAGACACTCAAAGTCTCTCTGAATCTTTGACAGCTAGCATTATGGACTGTACAAGCTTACGTATGAAAAGACTTTAATGCTAACTAAATTGAATACTGAGATAATGTCACAGTTATTGTATCCAGCACTAAATCTAAGGGCAGTTGTTCCAGTAGTTTGTTTTTGTTCTGTGTTCTTTACATGCAATGACTTCCAGATGGAACAGAAGCCCTTTCAGGCTCCCACCTTTGAGAAACTTTCTCTTCAGACTGGCAGCAGCATGTGTGAGGAATCAGTCAACACACACACACGCACGCACACACACACACACACACACACACACACACACACACACACACACACACACATACATTTTTGGAGTACTGTAGTTGTGGATAGTGCATTTTTTCGTAACCATTTCGGACAGTTAAGGTTAAGTAATTTTTCTGTGTGTCAATAACCACCAACTGTCTGTGTGCAAACTTGTTACATCTACAGCTTAAATAAGCTTTTTTCTGCTGCTGATGTGTTGTTAAATGTGACTATGCTGCTTTTTTTGGTTGAATGGAAAAGCAGTTATCAGATAAATCTTACATATAAGACTTGCTGGTTTTATGTATTGATAGTGGAATAGGTTGGATAAAGGGGAGCTCTGGTGTTTTTCAACCTGGACCCTATTTTACCATATTTTTGTGTCTAAGTGACTCAGGGTAACAACAATTTTTGAAATTGGTCCAGTATTGAGAGCAAGAGTCCTGCAGTGGAAAAACAGGCTACAATATAACCACTCACAGCAAGTGCGCCTAATCAGTTTAGGCCCATGCTTTTGTTTGCCACTGACAGGCTCAGATTGTTATAATGAGTGTCTTACCACATTACAGAAAGGACCATACAGAGAAGTGAAATATATCTATATACCTTTCACTTGTTCTGGTCTGTTTTATGTTCAAGTCTCACTGCAGGAGAAGTCTTGTTCTGAAATCTTGTGGACTTTTTCTACATTTTTGACATCAGCTAAATATTCAGCCATGACAATGATTTTTTTTTAGATAACACTAAGCTACTCTTTCTGTCTTTCAACACAGAAAACTATTACTGCAACACAATCTCACTCCGACCTCGTCACAAATCAATGCTTGGTCATGGACTTTTCACGTCAACATGATGTGCAAGGTACCCTGGGTGCATTGGTTGTTGACATTCTGGGACGCCGTGTCAAGTTCTGCCTGTTACATGCATTATCTGTTCTTAAAATACACTTTCACAGGAAATGCACAGTTTGCGTGCAGTCTCTTTCAACATAAGTTCACTGTGCCAGTACAACATACTGAAGTGATGTTTTTTTCCTTCAACAACAAACATATGTGGTCAGGTTTAGAAAAGAATAACAGGGGTTAGCTATACATTTATATGGAAAGCTAACACAAGTCTTCCAGGTGAAAGTTGGTGGTTGTTGGACCCATCCACCACCACTCTCACCTATCCTACTCAGACTTTACGTCAGACGGCTTATTCAATTTTCAATCAAGGCAAGTTCCTCAAGGAAGTGTAGCCACCTGCATTTGAATTTTATCAATGACTTTAGCTATCAAGGGTGTATTTGTATCTGAGTAGTTGTTTAATGGACAGAAAAGAGCATGATTCAGTGCTGTAGAGATGGTCATCCATTTTACAAAATCTAAAGTCTTCCCACAACAATAGGTGAAGACAGTTAAGGGGCAGAGCGACAGCCTGAGTCATGTTTCAGTTTTTTTTTTACCTCTTGCTAAGCGGCTCTCTGTGTGTGGATTATATGTCTGTGAGTCAGAGGAGAAATGAGGGACAGGAAAAGAACAGGAAACTTGTGAGAAAAAACAAAATGAGTATAAATAAAGTGACTAAACATTGCAATTTTGCAACCCAGTAACTGTGTCCACACAACATGATGGTATTATAGAGCTAGAACTATTTAATATTTCAATATCATGATAATCGTGAAAACCAGTATGACGTACAAACATTAGCTTCCTATTGCTTAACAGTTGAAGAAACAATATTAAAAAAAAAGTTCCCAGGCTCGTGATGTTTTCCCCTCTAAAATTAAGATTTGGCTCTGGCGAAGATAAGAACTACTCCCAAACATAGACTGTATAAAAAAATAGACAACGCCCACTGTACAGAGGTGAAGCTAAAATATCCCTGGTAAGGCCGTTGCCATATTGCTCTGGTGACGTCATTTGGAGTCAGAGTGTGCACAGTAGCAGTCTCTGCATTATCAAGTTTGCCGCCCATACAACCATCCGTCCAAATGCAATTTTGTCATCACGTAGAGGGGCAGGTAAAGGAAGTTTACCTGTTGGAGGTGAGCTGTTTGCAGAGGTGCAGCAAGAGCCTGGTGTCTGCAGCTCCAAATCTAACCTCACGCTGTGGCTGTTTCTGCTTGAATTCTTCCTCCCTGCTCTTTGTTTTCAGCTAATATAGTGATAAACACATATAACACCCATCGCGTTTTCATAGTTCTCCATAATTTTGTTGTCTAAAAGCTTTTATTGTCATGCAACAAAATAAGGAAATGTTGAGTTTCACCAGCAGCAACTTAACACGACTCCTATACAGCTGAAAATGAAAATCAAACAGTTAAACAAACAGGGTACAAACAAGGACTTAAACTAAACTCCAAACCACAGTGATTAAGTTAGAAGCTACAAAAGTACTGAAAGCTGAACATACAATGCCATGCTATCCGGCCTCTTGCGCAGATAGAGCTGAGTCAAGTCTCAAAACACACACACTTGTTTCAGGGGGAAAAATGATGTCTTTGGAGGTTGGCTGCAGTTGGTGATACATGACTGCCACTTGCTTGGAGTTGGTTGGGCATGGCTTTGGCCCTGCTCCAGAGATGGTCCATCTCTGACGCAGCTCGGAGTGGCTTGGTGTGTCTTATCTCATTATGGAATGACAAATTGGCGCAGCATGGTTTGACTTGGCATGGCCAAAAGTGGTGAATCAGTACGTTATTAATGTCATTTCACAGTTTGAGTAACTTAACTACCACTGAATGTTTGCACATTGTGAACCAACAAAGCACCATTAGCAAGACACAGCAGACTTTCATGTTAATGGGGTAATTCACCATGGCCAGAATTACTCACTATTGACCAGATGGGCAGCTGTGGCTCAGATGGTAGAGTGGGTCGTCCACTAATCGGATCATAATATGAGATCAGCTGTTTGATCCCCAATCTCATCCAGTCCACATTTCAAAGTATCCTTGAGCAAGATACTGAACCCCAAATTGCTCCTGGCTGTTCCATCAGTATGTGAGTGGTTAAAAAAACTGAGTAGCACTGCAGGGGCACCTTGTATGGTAGCCTTGGCCACTAGTGTATAAATGTGTGTATGTATGGGGGAATGTGAGTCATAATGTAAAAAGCGCTTTGAGTGTTCTAAAGACTAGGAAGGTGCTATACAAGTGCAGGTCCATTTACCATTCCTTCCACTCACTGTGGAACAGCCTGCCAGAGGACCTGAGGGCCGCAGAGAATGTTCATATTTTTAAAAGTAGGCTCAAGACCCACCTATGTAATTTGGCTTTTAACTAATGTCTTATTTTTATCTATATTTTTATTTTATTTTATTTATTTATATATTTTAGCCCTCTTTTTTTACTTGTTATTCTTATTCTATTACTTCTTATGACATTTTAGCCATTTATTAGTTTTACGATTCTCAGCCTATGTAGTTTTATGTTTTTATTCCATATCTCCAGTGCTTCCTCAGTGGGGGCTGCCTGCACTGGGGGCTGCAATTGGCTGTGGCTGGGATGTCTCTGTCTCGTGGTGGGCATCGGCTTGGCCAGGTGGGGGGTCTGCATCTACTTTGCTGCTGTGGGCCCTTCGCTGGCCCTTAGCGGGGCGCACCTGGGTGGAGACATCCTGGCCCTGGGCCGTGAGCGGCACCCAGCGCAGTCAGCCTCCTGGCGTTTCCTGACCTGGCTCCTCTGTAGTCAGCCACACGTTTTAAGATCACACTTTTAAGATTGTGTTATCTGTGTGTATGTGTGTGTGTGTGTGTGTGTATGTGCTGGGGAAGGGTCTGAACGGGGGGTGGAGGGATGGTGATGGGGGGGTGGTGCCGGGGGGGCTAGATTTGCTGATTTGATTTGATTTAATAATGAACTCTATCACCTGACATTTCACTTCTTTCCAGGCTTAAGTTGTGCTAATTCTCAAATAAATGTACAACTCATCAATTGCCACAAACCAACTGGCACAGTGAACCTTTTTTTTAAGCTTTTAGTGTTCCAAGGTGGTCTAGAGCCTGGGGCAGTTGCCTGGTTGATAATTAAAACTTGGATGGGACACAGGTGCATCCTCAGTACTTTAGCCACATACAACCAAATTTTTGTGAGTTTTCCATTATAGGTGAGAAATAAGTAAAAACAATTTTAAACTATCAGTAAACCACACTGTAGGCTATGTTTTGCAGCTTTCCTAATTCACACCTGATCTGGGACTCCTTGTCAGGAATTATTTACCGTAGTTCATCCTCAGAGCTCTCTGACACCTTCCTCAAAGCAATAGATGTGGCCCCTGGGGGTTTGAGTTGATTGAGTTACTTTTTCCAAGAGCCTGACCCAGTCACTATTTGTGACTAACACTAAGATTAGTTTTAAAAACACCATTGACCATCTGGAGGCCATCTGGCCTTGGTTTAATTTTTATACCTTAGCTGTGGCCAGAGGAGGCATCATGGTTTTAGGTTATTTGTCCATTTGTCCCATTCTTGTAAAGCCAGTATCTCATGAATCCCTGCAGGGAATTTCTAAAATTGAAAAAAAAACAACATTCACTTTGACCAAGGAATTATCTTTGGGTCTGAAAGGTGAAGCCAATGCAGAAGTGCCTTAGGCCTGCATTCTTTCTAGTGGCCAGCAGGGTCGACTCCTCTGGTTGCAAAAATAATAAAAAGTGACCCTACTTCTCACTTGATTTATTACCTGAGTTTTTGGTCTCAATCACTAGTTTAAGTCTTCCTTGATACAGCATGATGTTCATTTAGTAAATTACAGTCCCATTTAGAGTAAATGGATGATAAAGTAGGGCATGCTTTGACTACCTTGTGATTGACAAGTTGCTACTGTGGCAGTGTACTCGGCTGCTCAGTCACATCCACCCCTTGCTCCTCCACAGCTCCACCCTCTCATTCAAATATGGTCACTTCTTGCAGCAAAAAAACAAGATGACGACGCCTAAAATGCAAAACTCAAGGCTTCAAAATGGTAGTCTACCAACCAATGGGTGACATTACACTGGCTATGTCCACTTTATGTAAACACTTTATGACTTGGACTCAAAAATTAACTCTGACCTCATGTTCGTTCCATTCTTGTGAACGCAATATCTCATGAACACCTGGTGTGAATTTTGGTTTGTGGTGGTCAAAGGTCACTGTAACCACACAAAATACGTTCTTACCCATAACTCAAGAATTTACATGCTTATTATGACTAGATTTCAGACAAATGTCTTATAGAATGAAATGATGAAGTGACTGACATCCCTCAGGAACAGAAGGGAAGATGTTTGATCAGAGACAGAATTTTGACTCTAATCTTGGGTGCCCTCCTTAAAACTGTGCAGAGTGTATAGTATGTCCGTGCTGCTGGGTTGAAGATTTGTGCGAAGCATCCAGGTTTTAGAATTTGTAGCATCTTTGCATCAACATCCATATTTGAAACATTGTACATATGACTCTGGAAAGACGTGGATATATACTGCATCTTGACTGAGAGGCATACAACCATAAAGCGGTAATTCTAGTTATAGCACCAATACATTAAAACACAGATTTCATTCCTGGCAAATAAGTTTTCAGAATGATTGGCCTGTCATTAATTAAGGTGTCTGCTCTTGCCGTTGGTACATTTTGCCAATGGAAATAAAAGATTCAAAAAAGAGAAGGAACAACAAGATGTGGTATAAATCTTCTGAAAAAGATCCATACCAATGACCGTTATCTGTTTGTTGGATTGACAGAAGTCATTGTGTGTTTGCCAGCTGGCATGAAGCCAGTCAACTGTCAGAGTAATCGCTTTCTTGCTTGACTGATGGGTTGGTTGAGTGACTCTGAACTTATGTGAGCTTTGATTATTTTGAGGGTAAAAACGCTGGATTCTTTACTGACACAGCATCACACAGGCTGCTAAAATAATGACAAGGCTGGTCAGACAAGATTAAATGGCAGAGACATAATTACTCTCCCCTGTCAGACATACATTATCTTCTGCCTCCCTCCTGAGGAATGGCCTGGAATCTAATATTTTCCTTATCTAATGCAGGATCTAGGGAGAGATAGTTATCATTGCTCTTTTTTGTACAGAACAGGGGAGCAGTGATACAGGTAACAGGTAGTGTGCTTCCTTCCCTCACTTCTGCCAGACTGCTTACACATGTACACGTGTTTTAACTGTGCTTTGAATGTATTCTTTATACTGATCCGAGTTGAGCCAGTGTGAAAAGTAAGAGTAAAATGACAGTTGATCGATTGCTCTGTGTTTTCTGGTTTCTTTAGGCCTGTTTCTGCTATCGCCTGTCCTGATGGCCCCAACACCAGCCAGCATGTGCACGCCCTTGAAGACGCTCAATGACAGCCTTAGCCACAGGCGACGGTACATGGTGAGAGAATGATGGCATGTTTGTAAGCATGTCTCAGTGAATGTGGAAGCAAGCGAGCAAATTTTACCTACAAATTAATACTTCCTAAATAAAGTCAGTGATTTAATGCCATTCCCAGAATGACTTTAAACTGACAACTAGATAACAATAGGATAGTATAATAACAGTATAAACAGCAAGAAATTTTCCCTAAACAGTGAAACATTTTTTTCTGTGTCAATGAAATTTAAAATGGGTGCTCCATCAGTTTAGTAATATTCTTTAGAGTTCGGACCAATTTTTAAAAACTGGTTACAGAGATATCCTGAATTTAGTTCCTACTCTGGGACAGGCTCCATAAACACTTGTTCCTACTATTCCCATAATGTCTCTCATGCTGGTTCACAGCCACATCTTTAAAACCCTGTGCCCCCAGGTCTCTCCTAAAAATCTGCTGCCACTAAGCCCAAGTTGACATCTCTATAGCCCCTTTTACACTGCCTCTTCAAGGTGGGAATTTCATACTGTTATTCTGCCTTGCTGTTTTGTATAAAAGGTTCATTTGCAGAATGGGAAGACAGAGTTGTCTTGCCTTTAAGGCGACATTGATGGTAATATAAGGTAGTATAAAAGGGACAGCCAGCAGGATCATGGGTGTCACACGTGTGACGTTTTGATGACGTGTTATGCATGCAGATAGTTTCTGGTAGCAGTTAGAAGCTGAATTAAAGAAGAAGAATAGCAGCCTAAAAATGCAAATTGGGAAAACAGTGAGGTGCTGGAGCTTCTTTCCCTCTGAGCAGAGGACAAGATCAGTCGCCATGTAACAGGGATGGTAAATGGTTGTTATCGCCATTGTTACTGTTTATAAAGCGCTGCAGACGTGTATGTTATATACACTAGAGGCCAACGCTGTTGTGTTAAGTTTCATGCGTCTTTTGTTATGGTTCTGTGTAAAAAGGCAAAGGTGGCATAAAGAGGGCACTTCGTAGCTGCTCTATAGTGCAATCTTATGATATCACTCAGGTCATTTTCTCATTATTATTAGACATTATAAAGCCATTTCAGTCGGCTGAGTCATACTCCCAGTTACAAATAAACTCACCTTGTTGTGTATAATTGGTGGAGTGACCCTTGTGCTAAACAACATAATTGGGGTATAAACTGGAACAGTGCTGTCCCTTCATCAATTATGCACATCCAATGATGCTGTTAATTAGTTGACTTATCTGTAGAGTATATGAGAGAAGACAAACTTATCTGTTTGCATGATATTTTATATGCAAGAAATGATATTGTTTACTGACACATGTCTCAGTGCAACAATATTTTTGGGGACATATGAATCCATCTGGAACTTGAATGTGCATGACAAAACTACCACTAATACATTTTTTTTAAACTTATGGAATTGATCTATCTCATTGTCTCATTAGTGCCTGTCCCAGATGGGGACTTGATCATAAATAGAGCATGACATATTTATTGTTATTACTGTTATTGGACAGTTTGGATTTGTTTTGGTTCATTAAAATTTACTAAATTTGATAATACACATCACAACTAGTTTCTCAAAGACATAACGAGTGTTACAGCTCTCTGATTTATGAGATGCACATGCTAATTTTTTTCTTTTTCTTTGCATTACAGAAGCACAACTTCCCCATCAACTACACCATCAGGGTTCATCGGGAGGAAGTCTTTAAAGTTTCAAGCATAAACAGAATGGTAAAAGTCATGATGCTGTATCTTGTTTAAATGACTCCCTTTCTTTTCCTGTCAGAGGACATAGTGGAGGAGATTCCTCAGGTGATGCTTGCACTGTGCTTTATGTTGACCTTACACCAAATGACTTTTCAAACAATTTCACTGTTGTAGAGAATCATAAAACTCAGTTCAAGCCGTCTTAAAGTCAACCTATTTCATGTCATAGCATTCCGCTAAAATCAAACATGTTTCATATTATTGTAAGTTTGTAGTCTTAGCTCATGCTTATATTGAAGTTTATGGCATAACCATCATCAACGACCAATAGCTGCGCTCTCTCCAGGACCAAACAGGAAGCAGCAAACTGGGTAGGCAGTTAACATGGGGGGATTCTGGGGAGGTGCAACCAACCAACCAGCGAGAAATAGATTTTTTTTTTTAATGGCTCACCTCTCATTCCCACTGTCTCCTCCCACTAAAATAGTGTAACTAACCAAAAGAGGCTGGTAGCAAGTTTGTACACAAATACAGTTTATCTTTGTGGATTATATTGATGCTGAATTAACAATAATACTGTCAACATTTGACAGCCTTTATCTTGTGTTTCTGGAATGAAGTATTTTTGTACATACATAAGGAATTGTTAAAATGTCATATTTCATAAAGGGAGTTTGGTGTAATGTTTTCTACCAGGAGCAGGATGGGAAATAATCATTCAAAGGAACCTCGCTGTAGTCTTGCAAATAGTCAACCTTCAAATCTATTTAAAGTCTTTTCAAAGCCTTCTAGTGTTTGGTGGGCATTACAAATCTCACAAAGCCAGACTTCAGGTCTGTGACTTTATGCCACACAGGTCTAGCAATGGAGACTAATACAACTCAAACTAGGGTTTTCCTGTTGAGTCTTTTAATATAGACATTATTTAGTGCTATATGCTAATGTACTGTGGTGTAAATGTTAAGAAAATATCAAAATAAATTTGGGTTTTGTTCTTTAACATTGTTTTATATGTTGCAGATTCACATAATCTGATTAAATTTCTCTCCTGTCTTTACCCATCAGAGGTTACAGGTGGAGGGGCTGGATGAGCTGGTTCTCCAGAGGTTGTGGTTCCAGGTCAACCAAGGCGTGTTAAAAAAGGTAGGAATATTATAAAGATGCAATATGTTTGATTTTGACCAAAAACAATGATTTTATTTCCCTTGTGTAAACAGTTTATGTAATTTGTTAAAACCTTCTCTCCTAACTGCCTGAACAGGCCGGGAGTGTCAATATGATTTTACCACCTGTGGTCATTAATGTATGTAACACTCAGCATGTGCTGTCACTGGCAGACCTTTCTTTTATTTTGACTGCTATGGTAAATTAACTTGCATTTATATAGCACCTTTCTAGACATCTGACCACTCAAAGCGCTTTTTACACTACCAATCACATTCACCCATTCACACACACATTCATACACTTGTGGCCGAGGCTACCATACAAGGTGCCACCTGATACTCAGTTTTTAACACAGTCACACACCAATGGAAACATCGTTGGGAGCAATTTGGGGTTCAGTATCTTCCTCAAGGATACTTTGACATGCAGGCTGGAGGAGCCGGATACTGGACTGCTGATCTTCCGATTGGTGGACAACCCGCTCCACCTCTGAGCCACAGCCGCCCTATGCTGAATGAAATAAAAAGGTTATATGAGGGGGTCAAAAATGTTAACAGCTGAGGACTGATCATCGTGCAGCCTCTCACTGTGCAGCACAAAATGAGCACTGCTCAGAAAGACAAGGTTTTTAGTGGCTTCAGTGACGTTGGAGATTTCAAACAGATTGGAGTCCACAGTTCAGTCAGCAACTCACTTTTGACACGTGACCTTGTATTTTTGCCACGCAGAGATAAATGTCAACTTGAGGTGAATCATAAGACTAAACCTTTGTAAATCAGTCAATAAAGATCAGAATTTTAAAATCACATGTCAGTCATTGACTCCTTAAAGGAACAGGCACATACTGTATGCTGACATGGACTGAGCAATACATAGGAGCTTTAAGTGGTGACACACCACCCACACACTTTGCCTTCAAGTAAAAGCTTAAGTATAGAGGCATGTGCCGCTCACGTGACAAACAGGTTAAATTAGTGGGGTGGGGATCTGCAGCTCTGTCCTCTGTCTCCTCTCTGTTAATGTCTCCAACCCTCCAGGGCCTTGGGCTTGAGCCCATGCAGTCCTTATAAGTAAGTAGAAACTGATTGCAAATAACAGCCAACCATTTTAACCTCATAATGACGGGTATTCAAAGCTAAGTGAGTCACTCTATCCATCCCAGTCTACTGCGTCACACCAGAACATCTGTTGACATCAATGAAGCTGGTTTGTAAACCGCTATTAAAAAAGAAAAAAAGAGCTGATTTCATCAGCGTCATCACATGCTTGATTCAGGTTGATTTGTCTATGTACACAGAGTCAAAGATCTGAATGAAGATGGCTGAGTGTGTTGTTTGCTGTATTTAACCTTGAGAGCATTTTGACTTCTTAATCTTAAGAAAGTTATATTGTATTTTCAGATAATTCGGGTTATGCCAGAGAGACATCCTTCACGTCCATACACCGCTGAGTTGGAAAGACGCTTCAGGGATGCGGAGGGCGTCTTTGTACAGTCACATCCTACTGAGGTGAGCCAGAGTTCAGGTATCTGTGCCACTGCTGTTCAGTTCCTCTTCAACAAAACAATTAAGTTAGTAAGTGATTTTCTCTCAGACTGCAGGGGTCAGAGGATATTTGACAGAGGATGGATGTCACATTGATCCTATTTATCAATACTGGGAATGAATGCCTCAATCATTAATAAATTAAATGTGGCGTCTATTTATAATCCTACAAGAGTTCAGTAAAGTTGAATTCGGGACACTCATTGATCATTCAGTGAAGATACCTTGAGGTGGCCATAAAACTGAGCTCTTAAGTCAGTCTTTTTCTTGTCTCAACTTCTGACAAAATCCAGCATGTACATGGAGAGGGCTCGAGGGAGGTGCAACAATGTCGACAGTCGCAGCTCTCTTGGACTGTGTAAAGAAGGGGAGACTCGTGGAGTTGTAGCGTAAAAAAAGGGTCTTCTTTAATTCTGCATGTATCTGATCCAATCCAAATTATTATGACTATTATTATTAATTATTTTAGTGAGAAATGATCATTTTTGAAACTGTTCTCTTCTTATTCCCACAGTCTCCTGCCACTAAAAAAGTGCAGCTAACCAACGAAGGCTGGTGGCAAGTTAAGGCGACTAAATCTAAAATGTGAAGTTTGTACGCCAAATTGACAAGAATACTGTCAACATATGATGCGTTTTATCTCGTGTTTCTAGAGTTATGTGTTCTTGCAGACATATAAGGAACTGTTAATATGTTATATTACTTAAAAGAAGTTTGGCGTAATATTTTCCACCAGGACCAGAATGGGTAATCTCAAAAGGCATCTACCTGTAGCCTTGCAAACAGGGAACCTGCAGGATCTCTAGTCTTTGTAAAATCTTACAGCGTGTGACTAAAAACTTACATTGTCTTGAGATGTGAGATGGTGTCTGACTTTATCTGGTTTGTTATTTTTTGTGTTTTGCCGTAAAATGTGTATCTTCTCTCACCATTTTTACTGAATAATTTGGTTACATACACATGCTGAGTTGAGAGGTGTTCCTCAGTGGGGTTTGCTACTTTAACTCCTTGTATCTCTTAGTATTACAAAGACTTGACAGTCACCAGACTCCTGTGGGTTAGCTCCAGTTTTCACCACCCCAGCAGGCAAATGCAATGGTCTTACATACCAACACCTCACAGTCCTGGAGCCACACCCACAAGATATTTTATTTTAACGCTATGAGTGACAACACTTAACAGTAAAGGGCTCCAGATTTCACTATTTAAAAGATTTTCATGAGAAAAAAAGTTCTGAGAGCAACACTTACCACTAATTTAAGATATGAGAACAGTGAAGTTAGTTTCTTTCAATGATATCACACTTCATCAATGCCTACTTTAAGATCCCCTCCACTGAAAGTCAAGCTTTCAATTGTGTTAACATGTCCATATGGTGTATTTTATATACTACATGACATATCATGACTGAAATATGCTGTCAGTCATACAGCTGAGCATTTCCACCTTTGATCTGCAGAGTAGGGCTTAACAGTCTCAAAAACACGGATTCAGACTTCTGGAGTTTGTTACATAACAAACCTAAAGAACCAATCCCATAATGCTACGGCTAAATGAGGGGTATAAGAGGAGAAGCTATACTTTGCAAGCTAAGTTTGACTTTCACTTCACCTTGTCAATGATCGCGATTGGGAACAAAGTTTATCGAAAATTTGAAACACATTATTAGCTGTTTGGAGACATAGTTGTCGTTATATCACTCTTTGCAAGGCCAGACTCCATTGAGAAAAACAGTGATGTTAACATCACTGAACACATGAGCTGCTTATCTACTTCTGCCTCGATCAGTTAGTTTGTTTATGTTATTGTATAACTTTGGGGTTTAAAAAGGTTACTTCGGGTTTACCAAAGTCACACAATAACACCAACTAATTGACGGATCCTTGCATTGGAAGACCAGCAGCTCCTGTGTTCAGTGATGTTAAAATTATTGTTTTTCTCAATGGAGTTTGGTGGCTTTGATGAGAGCGTAGAAGTGGAACTAAAGCTGTTAATGGCTTCCTCATTAGAACAGACTGTCAATGAAATGCTAGCACAGTGGAAATACTATCAATATAGTATACTTTTTAACTCTTTAATTTTTTTTAGGTGGGGCTTTTTTAGGTGATTGTGCAACCAAAAGTGGAGAGAAAAGTGAGCCTAAGTAAGAAGTTCTTGCTTAGTTTTACTTTGGTACAAAATGTTGAATATTTGGTTGTTCTTACTCTAGACAGACCTATTAAACATTTTGTGACCCCATGTCATTCAGTGGAGGTCCTGTGTGTGGGTGGATGTAAGGTGTGAGGAATCTCAGCCTGCAGGGACAGATAGAGGCGAAAGGAATCTCAAGTTCTGCATGGACGCTTTGAAATGTCATAGATTAAAAGCATCTGTTGGCTTTCTCCAAATGTAAATGGCTAAAAGATGTAGGAAAAACTGTTTTGCAGCTCAGGGAAGCTTTTATGCATTTTCTTTCATTGCGCATGATGATCTGGTGCATATTGACCATGCATAATCACATTTCAAAATGCTCATGGTGAATGGGTTTTTTGACACTGACTCACACTGCTGTCGATTAATTCCTTATGAGATATTGACATTTATAGATGCAAAACGCCTCATGGCTTACATTTAGCCTACCTGGCCATGTCTCACAACATGCATGTGTTTCTGTGTGTGTTTTTGTGTGTGTCCAGGTGTTTCAGCAGGAGCTTCCAGAGTCTGTCCAGGATACTTGGGATCATTTAACAGAAGAGCCTGACAGAGTGCCAGAGTCCAGCTGGCGATATGTTTCCCCAAAATCCCTCCTGGACAACTTCTGCCAAACCATGCACTGCCTCTTCAGCGAGTGCTTTGACAGCACAGAAGCACCGCAGGACTGTGAGTGTAACAAAGCGAAACCCTCTGGTGACACTGCAGGCTGCAACTAAAAACTTAGAGTAAAAAACATGTTCAGTTTTCTAATGTGATGGTACTATAATAACAGAGGCTAGCACACAAGTAGCACAGGCTACACAACAAGAAAAATTTTAAGCAAGGAAATAATGGCTTGTCTAAGGCATTCTACTGTCCATCTACATTTTGGCTCAGCCAGTGGCCAAGAAACTGAAGCCATGATCTGTCTCATGTGGGGTTAGAAATTGTGTGAAGCAAACACCTTGTCATAGATGCACATTTTTTCATGTCATATGTAATCAGGAACCAATTCAAGTGTCAGTTTAGTTTTGACATGAACAGAATTTCGTTGACAGTCAGGACAGTACATACCCAACATGTTTTTGTTGCTTGACCTTACTGCGGAGGATATTGTTTAAATGTCCTCCTTTGCTCTCAGTGAAAGCATAGCCAAGCCTTTGATGCTCCAGCTTGTGTTCGAGACATTGCTTTTTGGACAAATTTTTGTGGCTGCAGATTTCCACAAAGTGATATTGCTCTACACACAGCACACAAACACTTGAAACTAACATTCCTTTTTGTCAAAAACTTTGCCAAACACACACACACACGCACGCACACACACACACACACACACACACACACACACACACACACACACACACACACACAGACAGACGTACTTTGTTTCATAATAGCAGGAGCAATGGAAAATACCGGAATGTCATTTTTATTACTAGTTCTACACAAGCAGTGTAAAACTGATCCATTAAATCACAAAATCATGGAATGAGGCAAATCATACAAATAACAAAATGATACAAAACCAAAATTTAACAGGCGTTACATTTGTAACCTGCTCGTAAAGTGTTTTCCTTAATGTATCAGTCAGCTTTAACATGTCCAAGGTAATCAATACCCATATACTCACAGCTAAACTTTACTGGTGTTGCTGGTAGCTGAGGCGGATAGAGGGTCTAACTCCTGTGACTCCTGTTTTTGAAGAGCCCCAGCTTCTGTTCTGGCAGAGGGCCCCCCCAGATTTTGCGAAACTGAAACTGAGAGGACATGACCTTATCTTACTTTAACTTGATGGATGCAGAATTTGTTTGTTAGAATGAAACCAGAACGTTTAGTTAAGGTCAGGAGGTGTGATTCAGTGTTCCTGCAAGAGAGGCCCCAACACGTGACTGCATTCATCAAATAAAACAGGACAACAGAGTTAGGAGCACAGGGGCCTAGTAGACCTACTACACCCCTGCAAGAAGGAGCTAATAGTAGTAGTAAACATTGAAAGTCACCTTTAAGTTCTATCTGTTTCATGTTCCATCTCCAAATATCAAATGGCAGTGTGTATCAGAATCACAGAATCTGTTAGCAGCAAGCTGCAGTGGAACAAACATCACTGTAACTGTAACATCTGCTTCTGAAATGTGTCAGCACCTGACACATTTCAGAAGCAGATGATAAAGTGGTGAGCAGCAAGGCAGCACTGTCCTTCTCAGATGATGAGTTATTTGTTGTTTGGATGGATAAAACTAAGCATGGCTCTACACTGAACACACACTGCAGGGCAAACCAAAATGTGCACTTTTTTCAGCAGTTCTCTATAGTTCTTTTTACAGAGTGATTGCACTATAGAGCAGCTAAGTCCTTTCTTTATGCCACCTTAGTATTTTTACACAGAACAAAACAACAGCAGCATTATGCTGCTCCAGTGTGTGATTTTAGAGATTGGCGGTTGGTCATGTTCTTTGCTCGGGGGGGAGGAGGTCTCGGACCTAATTGTTTTTCCAGTTTGCGGACATTTTCAGCCACTGCTCATCTTCTGTGAGTTAGCTGCTAACTGCTATCAGCTGCTTCTTAAATCTCCGTGCAGTCTATAACTCAGTCCTGCTGGCTATCTCTTTTACAAATATGTCGTTTCTGCGTTGTTACTACCCTCTCTCCTGGCGTAATGGTGAGACAACTCTGTCCCCCCATTCTGCGATTGTACCTTTTATACAGAATGGAGAGGTGGAATAACAGCGTTGAATTCTGGCTTTGAAGATATATAAAGGACTTATGTTATACATGTTATCTGTCTTTTTTCACAACCAAGAAGTAGTGAATGCAAAACGTAAAACATGGCAGTGTTAGAAAATGTTTAAATCTGCATTTAATCAAATTTATTCATCAGAGTTAAGTTACCAAAAAACTTTGCTACAGGAAGTCCTCATATGACACTCTACTTCCAGTAATATGTGTTCACTATGCTTTTGACCCATTGACACCACTTTTAGACACTAGAGTGGTGTCAATCTCCTCACCTTCCTCTCATGAGCATATTTCCCAATATGCTGAACTACTCTTTTAAGGCTAGTAATATATTTTTACACTAGTTTTTTTTTTTTTTTAATTCAAGGAATACATTTCACAGACAGAGACACAGTATTAGGGTGGATTTTTCTTCACTGTGTTCCCCTTTGACATATGAGAAGTCTGAATGTGCTTCATTAGATAATCATGAATCCTGCTAAGAATACACCTATAATAAAATTTAAAAAAAAAACCTACTGTATGTGGAAAAAATGTTAAAGTCCTAAACAGCACAGACAGCATATCATGAAAGATACATTTACTAATGTAGGTATGTACACTGCCCTGGCCATACGTTCGTACAGGAGGTAATCTGTCTTTGTCAGGATGTGGCAGTATACAGTGTGTGCCATTTGAGGCCCCAATTCCTTGAGAAAACAGTTCCACATGTGTCTCATGTGGGTATTTAGGTGATAGTTTAGCCACAATCTCAGCCCAGGTGAAAAATGATCTTGAAAACTCTACTTTTATCTTTTGTGATCAGCTTGGATTTTCTCCTTTTAATAGTGACAGTAAAATCAAAAATAAAAATACAAAATGTCCCAGGTTTCTTCTTTATGACACAGTGTGTTCTAAACACTCAAAATTTTACCAAAATAAAGATAAACACAGTGATTCTTTTTCAATTTTCATGCAGAACCTTGTCGGGGCACATTTGTTGGTTCGGTTGCAGCTCCTTCATTTGGTCAGGGGAACTGGCTGTTTTGAGACTTGTTTATAGAGGAAGTAACTGTTTGAGTGATGTGTAAAAGAGACTGTCAGTAAACTGCAATGGAAGTTGATTACAATAGCCTCTCCATGCAATGTCATTGTACACAGACTTCATCATGGTCTTTCTTTTCCTCCTGGTATATAAGCTCTCCACAATTATAACATCCCATATGAGGATAATTGGCCCCTTAGTGGGTGAAGGGGTTTGTACTGCAACACACGAAATAGTGAAACCAGGTTATACGCTCTATACAAACCACTAGGATTGAGCAGATGAAAGCTCATCTGAGTAAACTGCCAATATCCATAATCATGATGAAGGAAAATCTTCACTAGGCCTTGTGTGGTAAAACTAAGCTCTTCATTCAGAGTTAGATGTGAAAATATGCTGTTTTTCCCTGAGTTTCTCTCTGCCGTTACAGGCAGGCTGTTTACAGTCCTGTTTCATTATCCCCACCACCCACCGTTACCATGTTTGTCAGCTCATCCACCTCTTGCACCAGGCTGACCTCTGTAGACGTGTGATGTGCATCACATAAACATCTTTAATGCAGCCTCTCTGTATGAGGTTAATGGAAAGATGAGTGTCTATTTTCAGTGCTATTAAAAATCATACAGATTTCTAAATACCCTGTTATACTGTAATCCTATATCGCCCAAGCCTATCTACCTGTATAGTGCTGTTTAACAAGTATGGCTGGAACTACTTTATATGTAGTTCCTTTAAGAGGTGAAACCTGAGGGTAAAGTTAAGCTTATTTCTGCAGAGCCAGGCTAGCTGTTTCGCCCTGTTTCCAGTCTTTGTACTAAGCTATGCTAATTGCCCACTGACTCCAGCTACATATTGTACAGACATGACAGTGGTATTAATCTTCTCATCTTACTCTCATAAGGATATTTCCGTGAATGTTGAACTGTTCTTAAGGCTTGTGAAATATGTTTGCACTTCTTTACCATAAAAAGAAGCAATAGACATGGATTAATATTTCCAGGAATTAATCAAGTGTCTCTCCTCTCTTTTTTCAGACTGCGATGTTTCCTATTGGAGAAAAGGCAGGAAGAAAGACTTGCATCCTGAAAGCTGAGACGAGGCCAGTGGGGTGAAGTCGTCCCTATTGGTACTGATAGGGGATTGGTATCATTGTCTCCCTTGAACGATAGGGAGAGGGATAAAAGGACAATCCACACGGAAACAAGAAAGTTAAGCCCTGATTTGTGAACATCAATAAGTCTTTCCCAAATCCACAAAACAGAGCTAAGATTGTCTTGAAGGCACAAACACTGGCACCATCGGCCAAAGCAGACTGATATTGCAGGTACAGTGACAGTATTCATTGTGATTTCATGAGCATAGGACTTTTTGCTAAAATGAAATAACGCTCATTTTGGAGTAAAAACTCCAACTCCTCAGATTTTCCAATTCTCTGTCACTCAGGAAGTGTAGAGTATTTGTCTTATGATGGCAGCTTTGGTTAATGCTTTGATACTTGGGTTTCAGGTTTTGGGAGAGATTTGTTCATGTTCACATATATGGACTAAATTGATCATCAACTTGATGTCACCGTGGCTTTGCCTAACCTCTGCCTAAAAATCCTGTGTTGTGCTCCAGCGGACCTGTGTGGTTCACCTCAGAGACCAACAAGAAGCAGCAAAAGAGACTACACATCAGAGTGTTATTATATTGAAAAACATCACAAGACTTTGTATCATAGCCAGACTTGTCCTCTACGAACGCCTCTTTCAAACTTCAACAAGATGCAGCAGGAGCAATGTACATGAACTGAACTTCAAACCTATGGGCAAACTGATAACTACTGTTTTCTTTTCCCTCTTCAGTTGTTGACTATGCATTTCCAACATGTTCAGTTTGTTAAAAAAGCAGCTTGGTCAGTGGCCCTATGCTTCAAAATATGATGCTACCCTACTCCCTACCCCTGTAGTATCAGTTTTGGATATTCAGGGACAGAGTGTCAATGTCTGCCAGTGTCCTTTCAAAATAAGCTTACATGTTTCCAGGACCTGTCACCAAAACTGTTTTAGGTTTAGGCAACAAAACTGCTTGACAAGGTTTGGGAAAAAAATTATAGTTTCACTTGGTGACATATGTCATGTGACGTTAACTATGTAATGTAGTTAAAAACTCAAAGGTGACTTTTGGTTTCACATGGGACACGAACAGTTGTCTTCTGGGTGAAAGTCCTTTTTGTTAGACCCATCTTCTGTCCCCTTTTTCCCATCCTACAGGGGCTGTCTTGCTCTTTATACTTTGCCCTTGGGGATGGGTTTACATTGGATGTAGTTGAAAGCTTGCGGTATCTCATACAGATGCTCGAGGTGCCTTTTGCGTCGGAATGAGACAGCAACTGCCGCTGACCAAGCTGCCGTACTTAATGCCCTGGTAGGGCTGGGCGATATGGAGAAAATCAAATATCATAATATTTTTGACCAAATACTTCAATATTAATATCGCAGCGATATTGTAGGATGGTTGCTTTCACAAAATATTTACACAATAAGATTTTTGATGAAAAAAATCATCAAAGGCCAATAATAGAACAGCTAGAACAGTCTGGTAAGTCCACAATATTACATCACTTTACTGTAAGGCAGCCTTTAAAACCAGGAAAATACAACACTTGAGATATTATCATCTTCAAAACCTGAGACAATATCGAGTCTCATATCACAATATCAATATAATACCAATATATTGCCCAGTCCTACACCCTGGGAATGAGAACAGGCTGGCGCTTCTTACCTGCAGCTTACATTTAACATGTTATTTTTAGATCTGCGCTATCAGCCCACATTGCATATTCAAAAGCTGTCATAACAAGTTTGTTCATTTTTGCTCAATTTCATGTATTTCTTTTTATATATTTATCATGCATAAAGAGTGAGAGTAAAATCCAAACAAACAACAACATACAATCATCTCTCTCCATCCAAGTTGTGCATTTTTATACTTACTGTAGATCTGTCATGGAGTTGTTGTTTCTTTCCCCCTAGGCAACTATTAAATATTTTGATAACTCAATTAAATGTGCAAAGCTTAAAGAGTGACCATCAGCTTTTCAAAAATGAAGTAACATCGCAGTCTGGTTTGTTTATGTTTTATAATCAGGTCCCAAAGCTATACTATCAAAATATATTATCTAAAAAATAGTTACATGGAATAACATTTGCTGAGGTTGATAGGTTACATTTCATTAGAGCAAACAAAATTGGCATCCCAGGCTGGTTTGGGGTACATTTAGTTTCAGAATTTCAGCTCTAAACATGCTGTGATAAAAACTGTAAAAGTATAAAGCAAAACTTGCAGACATAACAAGTATTTAATATCCATTGTCAACATTCAAATCTTGAACACTTTTCAAATTTTAGTTTTACTCCAACAAATTCTGATGAGGATTTTGCTTAAAAGCAAAGCAGTATCTCCTGTTAGTGTTTTTTGTCCGTGTTTTTTTTTGTTTTTATATTTCTTTTTACCAATGCAATTCAACTCAAGGCTATCTTGTCGCTGTTCAATGAAATGTAGTAAATGCCCAGTTTTGTGAAATTAAGACATATAATATATACATAAATTTCATAGAGGTCATACCTCAGTTTAGGAGCCACTTATGAGCCTCAGCATGTAAAGGACAATGCACATCTATGAAAAAACTTAAAAATGAAGACATGTATAGGCCTAATGCTTTGGGCATATTAAGCACACTGTAGGCTTTAGGGGGGCTTTTGAATGACTGAGGCATAGACAGAGGCTCAAGATTATTTTCTATAGAGCCTGATCAGACCTGGTATTAACATGCGTCTTGGGTTTTCCGAAAATTGGACAACTGTAAGTCTGTCTGTCCACACCTGGCATGAGAATGCAGCATGATCGGATCTCACTTTCTTGCTCTCGATGCAAATAGACATGTACATCATTTCCATTTTCAAAGACTAAATGCAGTTTGTTTTTAACTATATTGACAACTGCTGCAGGAGTGTGAGCTCTGTGCCAGGCAGGGACAGTTGGTATGAGTCCAGCTGGCCACACACACACACACACACACACACACACACACACACACACACACACACACACACACACACACACACACACACACACAGAGATGGTATCTCTGCTCTGCGTTTGTGTAACAGAACCAACGGAAGTTTTCTAATCCAGTGGGGCGTCAGATAAGCAAGTATGTCAGTTGAATAGATGTGGTCTGATTGATCAGATCGCTTTTGGTGCATTCACACATGTACTAAGAGCAGTCCAATTATGATCCTATCACCCAAGAGGTGCCTTAATACCAGGTGTAAACAGGGCTTATGTCTGTTTGTTCGCACCTGGCACTATAATGCATCCCCAAATGGGTCTTGGGTGACCACTTGTGATCAAATCTCACTTCTCCATTCAGTGCAAATAAAATAGCACGTCATTTCCCTTTCCAAAGAACAAATGCATTGTTGTTTTTAACCGGCGGGAGGTGTACCACACTATATGCACAGTTCAGTGCCCTACTACGAAGACTGCAGCTGCAGAAGTGTGAGCTCCACACAGGACGGGGACAACAGTTGGTGAGAGTACGCCCACACACACAGTGACAGGGCTAATTGTTAGCATCACACAGCTAACATTACCTAACTGTTATAAACTAGTTTAACGACAGAGACAAACCACTTCAGTGTCGGCTTGAGTTTATTGTGACCATTTAACAGCTGCTGCTGTGTTAGCTCGTGCTAACCAGGGAGACATTGAACTGGCAGTTTGGGAGGAGAGTGGCTCCAGAAATGATCCCTCAGCCCTTTGTCTACAGTTACAGAAAGTAGGGAGTTGGATAAGCAAGTATGTCAGCTGAGTCAGTGTGTCTCATGACATGTGAGCACACACACTGCTGAAGCTCAGACCTCCTCTGAATGTGGTCTGAGCTGTTAGATTGCTAGATACATAGAGGACACATTAGATGCATTTACACCTGTACTCAGAGCTTTCCACTTATGATCCGATTACCCAAAACGCATGTTAATACCAGGTGTTAACAAGCCGTAAGACTCATGTTTTTGTATGTATGAATTGCAGTGGTGGTGACTTTTATCTTGATACATCTGGTTCACTGCCTACAAATCCTGACTTGCTGGTTTAGTCAGTTTGTGGTGTAACATTTTCTTATCATTACTTTTTGGACTAACTATGTTTATTATAATAGCACATTTCACATGCAGTTGTTAACAGAGTTGTTTTCAAAAAGATCCTGTGCAAACAGAAGAATTAGTAATCTCTCAAATTAGCAATTAAGAATAGTCATTATTTTGTTTAAAATTAAATTAAACCCCTTTTTAAGTGCTGTGTGTTATGATTTATGTGTTAACCAAAAATGAAAGTAGGTATCAGAAATGTAATTTGTATTATATTAAATGGTACTCATGCTACACAGTTTAAATAAGTAATGTGGTGTTCCACTCATAAACGTCAGGTATTGGTCTTATAGAAAGTTTAGTTACTCCAAAGACTGCACAAAGTATTTGTGAAAGCTAACTGTATGTAAGAAAGTTATAGTTTCAGTTCATGCATTCACTCCTTTCCTCTCATATACTGTAACATCTTCAAGTCTTGCAAGCCTATTTGTGTCACTCTTCAGAAGGAGAATGATGTTTAAAGTTTATGTAACATGGACAGGAATGGGTTGAGCCTGAGTCTGTAATGAACGTTAACTAGAACAGCTTGTAATGATGTAATAAATGAGTGATAATTATTGGTGTATTGCTAAAAATACAGCAAGTTTATTGTTTTATTATACTTAATCCATCATATATAACCATATGGTTGTCTTTATATAACCATAAGAGCATTTTAAGGTGTATTCAAAGATCCCTTATTATCACCATAAAGTGATATTTCCCAAAGCTGACTGCCAACAACAGAGAGATAACTGCAAACACATGGCTAGTTGTTGTCTGTGGTCTTTAGAAACAGATTTTTTATACACAAGATATTGAATTTATTTATTTTTTTTGGAAATGTATAATGCTATGTGACAATACTTAAATGAAAGAAATAAAAATGAAATAGCTATTTTTATCAACTAACCCAGTGTCTAGTGTCGAGTCATTATTAAAGTGCCCTAATCATTGCAAGGTGTTGGATTGTTTTGCATATAAAATGCAGGTTTCTAAGCATGTATTGGTATATTATTCCTCTAAAAACACAGTGCATTCTTCAAATATCACCCACATATCTATAATTGTAAAGACATAGATATGACAATGGCAGTGGGTCCTGTATTTATATATGACTTTTGGCAGAGTGTTTTTTTCTTAACCTGGTTAGTATAAAGGTTAGAAAAAAATGACAAAATCCAAATTAAAAGTAGGATGATGCATTTGTCTTAACTTTGGAGGTTACAATACAATGGTACCTGTAACCAAGAGAAAAAATGTGCTTGTGTTTACTTCACAAAGAGCTGAACAATTAACAAATGAATAAATTGTATATATCTACAGGTACATCTCAAAAAATTAGAATATCATGAAAAAGTTCAATATTTTTTGTCACTCATTTCAGAAAGTGAAACCCATATATTATAGATTATAGATATATATAGATTCATTACACATAGAGTGAAATATTTCAAGCCTTTATTTCTTGACATTTTGATGATTGTGGCTTACAGATAATGAAAACCCAAAATTCAGTGTCTCAGAAAATTAGAATATTGTGAAAAAGTTCAATATTGGAAAGTCATGGTGTCACACCCTAATCAACTAATTAACTCAAACACCTGCAAAGGAAATCAAGGTCCCAGAGTCTGGAGGAAGAGTGGAGAGGCACAGAATCCACGTTGCTTGAAGTCCAGTGTGAAGTTTCCACAGTCAGTGATGATATGGGCTGCCATGTCATCTGCTGGTGTTGTATGAAGGTAGATTTGTGTCTTTATTATTCAATCAAAAAAAAAGTTGCTTTAATCCCAAAAAATATTTTCAATTAAAAAAAAAGTTGCTTTAATCCCAAAAAATATTTTCAATCAAAAAAAACTTCACTTCAATGGAAAAAAAATAATTCAATCAAAGAAAAACAGTGTTTGAATGCAAAAAAAAAATTGAGACCCAAAAAATTGCATTTGAACACTTTTTTCTTTTGATTGAAGTGCAAAAAGTTTTGAAGTCGTTTTTTTTTTGATTGAATCATTTTGACACAAATATTCCGCTGTGGGCGGATGCTTCCCCATTGGTCAGACATGTTTGAGTGACAAGTGTCTACACCAATGACGTTTGACATAGGGATCTCTTTGTAGAACAAGCAAGTCGCCATTTGCAATGTACAGCTATGCGGTGAAAATCCCTTCTATCCATCTTTTCAAACGACAGCATTTCTTCTCCACAGACAACATTAGATGCCTTTTGAAATGTACACCGAGGGGTTTGTTTACTTCAACGATGTGGACATGTTTGTAAAAGGAGTAATAAAAGTCAGCTGCAGCAAGGACTAGCTCGAATCGTGGCAGCGGCAGCAAGCAGTGGGTCTTCCCGTGGCAGCATGGACCTGTCGCGGCTAATGCCGCTGTTTGAGGCCGTTGTCACGGATCTGCCGGTCCGGGGCAGCTGTCACAGACTTGCTGCGGCCAATGCCGGTGTCTGAGGTAACAGCCTCGGTCGCGAGTGTTTTTTCCCCTATACATTTAGTGATGTGATGTGCTGCCACTGACACGCACACACATGTATGTGACTGCGGTCAAGCCGGCTGTCTCTCGTTTATATGAAGTCAAGCTAGCCGCTCCAACATTTCAAGTGCTCCTGTATTGCACACAAAGACAGCGCTAGGATGCTACAGCGAGGACCAGCTTCCGGTTTTCAAAATAAAATGTGGGCTATTAAAGGCAATAAAAAGACGTGACAGTGTGAATCTGCACTGGTTTTGAGGCTACTGACAAAAATGATGGTATTTGTTATCATATATATATATATATATATATATATATATATATATATATATATATGAACAAGGATTAAACAATTGTGATCTGTAACATACAAGACGATATTTGACCACACGAGTCCTGCCCAAACCGGAGAGAGAAGGGTATGTGTGCCAGTACAGTTTTTAACAGGTTGAGTGTCTTTGCAGCTTTGTTGTTGTCTACACCTTCAAGTGTGGTGCCATACTGCAATGGACACAGCCAACCAGCTCTGGTAATGGCACACATACCCTTCTCTCCGGTTTGGGCAGGACTCGTGTGGTCAAATATTGTCTTGTATGTTACAGATCACAATTGTTTAATCCTTGTTTTTATATATATATATATATATATATATATATATATATATATATATATATATAATAACAAATACCATCATTTTTGTCAGTAGCCTCAAAACCAGTGCAGATTCACACTGTCACGTCTTTTTATTGCCTTTAATAGCCCACATTTTATTTTGAAAACCGGAAGCTGGTCCTCGCTGTAGCATCCTAGCGCTGTCTTTGTCAAACGCCTCCATCTATTTGCCATAGAGTGTGCAATACAGGAGCACTTGAAATGTTGGAGCGGCTAGCTTGACTTCATATAAACGAGAGACAGCCGGCTTGACCGCAGTCACATCCGTGTGTGTGCGTGTCTGTGGCAGCACATCACATCACTAAATGTATAGGGGAAAAAACACTCGCGACCGAGGCTGTTACCTCAGACACCGGCATTGGCCGCAGCAAGTCTGTGACAGCTGCCCCGGACCGGCAGATCCGTGACAACGGCCTCAAACAGCGGCATTAGCCGCGACAGGTCCATGCTGCCACGGGAAGACCCACTGCTTGCTGCCGCTGCCACGATTCGAGCTAGTCCTTGCTGCAGCTGACTTTTATTACTCCTTTTACAAACATGTCCACATCGTTGAAGTAAACAAACCCCTCGGTGTACATTTCAAAAGGCATCTAATGTTGTCTGTGGAGAAGAAATGCTGTCGTTTGAAAAGATGGATAGAAGGGATTTTCACCGCATAGCTGTACATTGCAAATGGCGACTTGCTTGTTCTACAAAGAGATCCCTATGTCAAACGTCATTGGTGTAGACACTTGTCACTCAAACATGTCTGACCAATGGGGAAGCATCCGCCCACAGCGGAATATTTGTGTCAAAATGATTCAATCAAAAAAAAAAACGACTTCAAAACTTTTTGCACTTCAATCAAAAGAAAAAAGTGTTCAAATGTAATTTTTTGGGTCTCAAATATTTTTTTTGCATTCAAACACTTTTTTTGTTTGATTGATTTTTTTTTTTTTTTTTATTGAAGCAAAGTGTTTTTTAATTGAAAATATTTTTTTTATTGAAATGGTATTTTTTGGGATTGAATAATAAAGACACAAATATCCTACCCATAATATGGCCCAAATACAAAAAATATGACTTCAATCAAAAACATTATTTTTAATCAAATTATAACTCACTTCAATCAAAAATGGCTATTTCAATTAAAGAAAAAAAGTGTTCAAATGCAATTTTTTGGGTCTCAATTTTTTTTTTGCATTCAAACACTGTTTTTCTTTGATTGAATTATTTTTTTTCCATTGAAGTGAAGTTTTTTTTGATTGAAAATATTTTTTGGGATTAAAGCAACTTTTTTTTTAATTGAAAATATTTTTTGGGATTAAAGCAACTTTTTTTTTGATTGAATAATAAAGACACAAATCTACCTTCATAGTGTTGGTCCACTGTGTTTTCTGAAGTCCAAAGTCAACACAGCCGTCTACCAGGAGATTTTAGAGCACTTCATGCTTCCTTCTGCTGACAAGCTTTATGGAGATGCTGATTTCATTTTCCAGCAGGACTTGGCACCTGCCCACACTGCCAAAGGTACCAAAAGCTGGTTCAATGACCATGGTGTTACTGTGCATGATTGCCAGCAAACTCGCCTGATCTGAACCCCATAGAGAATCTATGGTATATCTATCTATCTATTCATACAAAATTCCCAATTCCCTGTAAAGTATAAGTAGTGTTACATTTTAATATTTCTATATCATTAAGTATTTCAGTAAGTGTACTGTGTCCCTTTGCGTCACAGGAAACAGGTCAACATTAATATGCGATACCATGTAGTTTGTCCCTTCATACTTACCGTAGCTAATCCACAGAATACAGGAAGTAGAGGAAGAAGTACAGGAGAAGCGGAAAAAAAATCCTAGATTTGCTATTTTGCGGCAAAGAAGAGTGCACAAATGAGTTTGAAACCAAACCAACTGCGTTTTAATTTCAGAATTATCATACTTAAACACGTGCTTTGTTCATTCTTACACTCGCAGTTAAATATTTGTTCGGTCGTCAATTAAAATTTTATTTTGAAAGTACTACTCGGAAGTCTTATATTTCTCCTTGCCTGTGCCTTTTGACAGTAAGGGAAATGCGTATTTGTTTGCAAGAGTTGTGTGGTAGACAGTGACCTGGTTTCTGAAAATATCGGACAATGGCCTCCAGCGGCGGAATTCAGATACCGAGCCGTCTCCCGCTGCTGCTGTCCCATGAAGGAGTGCTCCTCCCGGGCTCCACCGTCAGGTTCAGCGTGGACTCTCCACGGAACATGCAGCTGGTCAGCCAGCGGCTGTTGAGGGGGACTTCTCTGAAAAGCACAATCATAGGAGTGATTCCCAACACCAGAGACCCAGAGCACGACACCGATGACCTACCAACATTGCATAAGTAATACACATTTAGTTACATGCCTACAGTTGAGTCATTTCCTGAGTTTGACACGGTGTTGTTGATGTTGTTTTAGAGGTGAGACATACTGTACCAGCTGACTAACCAAACTGTGCAAGATGTTCAACCTTAGGGTCAGGACCCCCCCAGGTATTCACCAGACAAACCTTAGGGATCGCGACTTCATTTAAGGATATGAAACAAGATGAAACAGATTTGCTACGCAAAAATATTAACTCTTCAGACTTCTTGTGAGAAGAAAATATTGTTACCTTTTCGGCCCTCTAAAAAAGCGACTCTAAAATCAAACTGATAGCAATTGACTACTATCAGTAGATTTTAGACATACATGACCAAATGGTAACAGTGTGCCCAGCTGACTTTATTATAAACAGATTTTTGTTCTTCTGTTCATGAGCAAAACACTGACATCCTTTCCCATGTTGTCACATAACCTTAACACTTTCACCTACTTGCTTTCTTTGCGTTATTTTGGGCCTCCTGCAATCCCAGAAAAAACTGATATAGCATAGTATTGCGATATTTTTGCATGACAGTATAGTATCAATACTTGTACTCCAAGTATCAAATTTTATATCACATTAATTGTATAAATACAAATCAAACTTTTGATAGCCTACACTACAATAATGATTTTTTCCCATCCACTGGATATAATTTGCTGGAACAAAAATGATTTAAGTAAAATGAACAGACTGAAAACATATTAGATAAAACAGATGTTGACAAAGTTTTCCTTTTGGGAGATAATTTGCAGTTAAATAATGGTCATAAATCGCAAAATATCATAACATATGTTATCCCAATACTCAGCATATTGCAACACATAGCAATAATATTGTATCGTGACTCAAGTATCATAACATCACACCAACGGGCCTCTGGTGATTCCCAGTCTTACCAGGCACAACTGCCACTGTGGACACGGATCAGCGCCTCATTCAGATTACATGTAGTTATATCAGGCTAGGTCTTTTGCTTGAGTTTCACAGGCCTGGCAGAGTATGTAATGCTAATCACATGACTCTCTACAAAGACTACCAGCTATGCACATCACGTCAAATTATTTAGTCTAATTGGTATTATTTTGTTATGCACAGTTAATTTTTGTTGACAGAAGTAGAAATGTACGATTTGTTCTTCAGTTAAGCAGTGGCCCTGCAGCCCGACACAGAGAGGTGGACTTCAACCTTTCACCAGCAGTCTACCAGGTCAGGCTGGTTACAAAGTGGCAGTTGTTTGTCTCTGGATGGTTCATCTCTCTCTTTCAGCCACAGTGACTGGAAGAAAAGTGTGCTAGCTTTGCGCAAGGCACTGAACTTGGCATCTGAGCTCTGTTCTGTGGTCTCCCACTGCTCTTATATAATTCACATGGATTAAAGAATCCAGGATGCAGAGGATGAATTTGTAAATAATAAGAAAGAAGACAATCTGAAGTCTCTTGTGTTGTTGTGGTAGACCACAGTAATGGTGCATGGATGCTGGAGGAAAAGATGGATTAAATTCTGGTTATCCAATACACTTCTCCCTTAGGACAGTACATGTTTCTTTGATTTGGGACCACAGCACCTTCATAAGGCTTCTCAAATCAACCACCATCCATACAGAACTGTCGTCATCTTCTCTGTGGTGGCTGCCACTTAACTTCGCATTAAATCCGGGAAGTTATGTCTTCCCCACTGCTAGTCCATAATTAGATACATATTTTGTGTGTGTGTTTGTGTGTGCGAAACGGGGTGGGTTAGTCAGGCAACATTGCCAGAAGCTTCTGATTGGTGTATTGATGCATAACTACAAGTTGTACAATGTCCCACCATATTGCGCACTGTCACGCACGCTGACAGTTACAATTTAAGTCACTCAGCTGTTAAACAATTGGAGCTGTTGCAATAAAAGATTTCCTGATTTCATGTCAGTAAATTGTTAGTTTAAAATGTGGTTTGACCAGTCTTGTCTTTATTAAGTCCTTGAGGCCCCCACACTGCATGTTTTGACAAAGTGTCGGCATCCAACAATATATTATGAGTCCCAAATGACCAAAGGACTGTCAATCTAGCTTGTTTTCCTTGAAGTCTTTTTAGCAACTGCCTCACTTTGCACTGAGGAGAAATAAAGACACAAAAGAAAGATTTGGATGTGAAAAAACAGGCAGAAGTTTTGTGGCTACATTTGAAAGCATTGTCCATGAAAAATCACATGAATCATACTGTGTCAAAGCAAATGACAGCACAGTTTAATTATTTTTCAAAGTTCATTGGGTTCAGCACACACTGTAGCAACAAAGTTTGGCTTCTAGTGGTTACTGACTTGAGACTTCCACATACTACAGCACTCCTTCCGACTATAACAGAGTTGTTTGATTCAAATCTGCAGGTCTTTGAGAGGTCCTGACCAGATCCAAGGAGTGAAGACTGAATCTGAACAGACTTGAAATAATCAGGGTTCGATTATTGTTTAGTGTTAGATAATGCCACTATAAAGCTCACAACAGGTTAAATTGGCTGTGATTCTCCTCCAGTGAGTCTGTTGTCTGTCATCACTCTCCTCCATTGTCTCACTCTCATTTTCTCTCACTCTCTCTCTCTCTCTGTAGGATTGGTACAGCGGGAATAGCAGTGCAGGTGGTGGGCAGCAACTGGCCAAAGCCCCACTACACCCTCCTCATCACTGGATTGTGCCGCTTTCGTGTATTAAGTCTGCTGAAGGAGCGACCCTTTGTCCTTGCAGAGGTGAAAATTCTATAATATCAGACAATAGTTTACTTAAGGTCAACAACACCGTCATTGTGGGAATGCCTCATGGTTAAAGATTAACTTAAAGCTGCCCTGTGGACATGAGATAAAGAAAACTAGAACTCATTCATAGAAAAATACATACTGGAGATCTAAACCTCAACAGCAGACCATCCAGTGAAAGTCAGTAAAACTGACCACTATTACAAATATCAGTCAGTAGAGGTGTGCCATATCACATCATTCTGGATAATACCGGTATAATTTTTAATATGATGTGAACAATTCATACTGTGATACTCGTGATATTTTTACTTGTTGACAATTTGACGTCATACTGTTAGGCACGGCAACAACAAGCATGGCTGAAAGCAAAATTGTTACAGAGTCCGTGGTGGTTCAAAAAAAAAAAGGAGCAGCTTTAGTAGTGTGGAATAAACTGTGGTGTCGTCAGGCCTGGATGTCCTGAATGTTTTATGAACAGCACTGGACTTCTCAGACTCTTATTGACTTACCGCTCAGAGGGAACTCAGTCAGCAGCTCCTCTGGTAGCAGCACAGCGTCTCTCTCTCTTCTCTCTGTGTCATCATAAACCTTTGGTAATGTAAACCTATGTGCTGCTCACAGCTCATCAAAACTACATATATGTCAATGTACGATAGCTATCGTAGCATAACAACCTGTCACAGGTTACAACATGATGATTAGAGGAGAATCGGCAGAGCATAAAGGTCCAAGTGAAAAAAAAACAACTCAATCATTTAAGATTTCGCTAAAAGAGAAGGAAATCACCTGTTGATTTATATATATATAGATCCCAAGGTATATTCTTGGTATTTAGGAACCGTTTAAATATGTAATTTTTGGTATATGTTATTGTGTTGAACTATTATTTTGTATACAGAATCTGAATATCACTCTGAGTCACTGTTGTTGTTTACAAACTAAAGAAATGAGAGATCATCTTTTTTTAGTTTTTACCATATTAAAAGGTAAACTGTCAGGTGAACATGTAAAACAGTATCACTTATTTTGTTGCAATTCTATGTTCTCAAATTAATAATAAAATATATACTTTTTTTTTTACTAATTTATATCGTCAAGAATATTGTCATCGCAAAAATACCCAGAAATATCATGACAGTTGTTTTAGGGCCATATTGCCCACGCCTATCAGTCAGTACTTTAAGGTGCCCTGTGGATTGTTCCTTTGATTAAAAAAAAAGTTGTGTTTACATTTAGTGTTACTTACCAAACACACTGTGTGTACAAATGTGATGAATGCATTTTCTTTATTTCTTGTAGCCGTACAGAAACAAGGAAAAACAGCAACTAAATGGGGGAAATATTACCTAAGATAAGCAAAATTATCTGCCAACAGAACAGGAAAATTTCACTTGCCAAGGTTTTTTAAAACTAGTAGAAATGTCTTGTCTCAAAGAACCCACCCACAGATGTCTTAAAACTAGTGTGGCAAAATGAAAAAAACAACAGAGGATGTGTTAGGTTTGAGATACATTGTGTTTGTTGGAGGCCCACCATGTTAACTGGAAGGGTTCAGCATGGAGGTTGGGAACTGCAATGGCTTCAGTTGTCAGATGGGGCAGACAGGGTGTCTCGGTCCCAGCACTGAGTGGCTGCCCCGGGAGGAATGTGGGGGAAGAGTCCCCATACGTTTATCTCCTATTATGGTTATTTAAAGTGAAACATTGTCAAAGGTGCATTCCTGTTTGTGGCATCATCACTTATAGCTCTTTTCTTAAAGGCAATATTGGACCCAAAACACCTGTCACTAAGTATTTCACAAAAACTAATGTGGGTGACCGCAATATGTGCCTCTCTAATTGTGAAACATTGCAGGTGGAGCAGCTGGATAAACTTGAGCAATATACGACCCCAGCAACAGAGGGTGTCACAGCAGAAGATGGAGAGCTGGGGGAGCTGTCCCAGAAGTTCTACCAGGCTGCAGTACAGGTATGTGTGTGTATATACCTTTTGTATGAAAGAGAGAGAGAGAACAAGAAAAGAGAAACAACAACCCCCAAAGGATAAAAGGAATACTTCACTCACAAAATGATAATTTTCATATCACTTGCTCACTCTGTTATGTTGAATTCATGAAAATTTTGTTTTTCTGCATGCTTTCACAGTGAACGTAGAATCTGAAATCAGAGAAAATTCATGATGAATGGGAATTAAGGGGGGGTCCACATTTAACAAATGCAAAACTATATCAAAACATCTGTTCACTCTCACACAACTCCTGCAGTATAAGTCTTATTTATCCAGTTGTATGCTCAGTACTTAGTTTAGTTTCAGTTTAAAACAAGTAGTGCATCTGGCCAAACCCGTGCGTTTGAACTCTGGTCCATGGAATGCATGAGCAGAGTCCAAAATCATGCGCTTGCTCAGGTGTGCGTCTTATTATTACGTGATTCTGTTTACAGGTTTCTGGAACTTGGCTTCAGATGGAGCAGAAAAGCTGGCCTTATAGGGAGGTGTAGTCCCTCTTGTTCTGATGTCCTTCATTGGACCTTAAATTAGAAAAAATACGTTCAGTTGTTGACGGTGAGAGACAAATAATGTTTTGATTTTGTTTAAATCAAATGATTAATCAAATCAAATTAAATGATTTACTCATATGATATTTGTCAATTCAAAAGATAAGTCAAAAAGGTCCCATCTCGTCATAGGTTTGTTGTAGCTGTTTATTTTTGTGTGAAACTGCTGAGTTGACTACATGTCTTGTCTCACATAACATACCTCACTGTCTGAACATAAGAAAAAATCTTTACCTTTGAAATTTGAGTAGACAGTATGAACATAATTGAACTATACATCACCGAAACCAGTTAGCTAGCTAGCTAGGTAACTTAGCTATTCCATGCACAAAAGTAACATTATCTTACCTGATGTGTTTAATCCAGTGACCCCTGGTCTTTTTATCAGGCGGGAAGCGAGAAAGCTATCCCATCAACTACACGACTCGTGAAGTTGTTCTAATGACCTATTATCAGTTTTATACTTCCAACAGTTTTAAGATAAACAATTTTTTTGACTTGCAAATATCTTTTAAATTGACAAACATCATGTTTATGATCCAGAAATTATTTATCTCTAGCTGTTAACTTCTGCACATATTCTTCCAAAACAAGGTCCTATGGTGGTCAACCTGAAGGGGAGGGACTCTGCCTCTCTATATAGCCATTACCTTTAAGGCTTTAATTTTGAGATAAAACATAAAACCAAATTAGGTCACAAAAAATGAAAAATCCTCCTTGTGCAAAAGTAGAAATGTATTCATTTTGTGCTTAAGATTTGGTTAATCTATTTAGAACAGTAGAGTAAGAACTGGGTAAGGGGTATTGACAGTGATAAGCACTGTGGTTGAACAGGCGTTGGTCACCTGCTCCTATGTGCGTTTCATGTAGTCCAATATCAAAAATAACTCATTTGCATCAAGCAGCTTCACTCTGACTTCTCTCCTTCAACCCTTGATTCAGACTAAGGTAAATCCCCCTTTTTAAAAAACCTTTAACAGGGAAAAATGAAATGTAAAAATGTAATTTGTATCAGATCAGTGCATCCACATTTATTGTTCTGTGTATGCATATATAGTATGTATGTACTATACGTTTATTGAGGATCTTGGATACAGAATTTCTTTCTGAATGAATAAAGCTCTTTCTTATCTCATCTTGTTGTGAGAAGCCCTTCAGACTGCAGGTGTGTTTTGGAGCCTGTAAACCTATAACTCAAAGTACAAAGTAAGCTCATTTATCAGTTAATGAAAAGGCTTTATTGTATGTCTTTGTATTCCTAAATTATGCCAGAGTTACACCAGTATTCCTGGAAAAGTCTATACATGAACCCCGAAATGTCGAAACTTAACAAGAAACAGGTGACATTAGTCTTGTCTTTTACAAGCAAGGCCAGGAATATTTATTGCACCTTCTAACAACAAGGCTTTTCAAAGTGTATTACACATGAGAGAAAGTCATTAAGAAAATATTTAAAAGAAAAACAAGACAATATAAAAAGACAAACACAAAAAGTACTTCAAATATAAGTAAAGCAAAATAGAGAATAAAATTAAGCAATAAAAGGTGATTTATCATGACAGCAGCACACCCTTGAAAACTTGCTCTTGCCAGTAAATCTAATCCCACTGTGTGTGTATGTGTGTGCGCGCGTGTGTGTGTAGTTGTTAGGTATGTTGGACATATCAGTTCCAGTGGTGGCTAAGTTCAGGCGTCTGTTGGACAGTCTGCCGAGGGAAACTCTACCTGATGTGGTAGCCTCCATGATCCGCACCTCAAACAAGGAGAAACTACAGGTGAAGTGAACTGTTGGGTCTGTGTCAACCAACTAATTACTTAGTAAAATAAATAAAAATGGATGTAACACAAGGTTCAAGCATCTTTCAGATTATTCAGATGGAATACATTGTCATTTTTTTAAGAGAAATTAGTCAGTTGTGAAAATTTGTTGTGTATGTGTTACTTGGAGCACATTGAGGGCTCCATCTTACACCTGGCGCAAAACGGCGTGCAGCCCAACTATCATCGCCAGTTTCAGACTGACGCAGTTGTCAGTTGTCACTGCCAGCATCCACACTGTCCTGGATTTTAGCATATGTACTTGCGCCCTATCTATGCGCCCATGCATTTGTAGTTCTTAAAATGAGGTTTGGTCAGGCCCATTGTTGGCTAGAGCTGTTAACAGTTAATTGATATATTGACTAATTGTCAACAATTAAATTAATCACCAACTAACTTGATAATTGATTTATCGGTTTGAGTATGGTTTGAAGACAAAAAAGTCAAAAAGTTCTGATTCCAGCCTAAACTGAACATCTTTGGGTTTTGGACACAGCAAGACATTTGAGGACCTCACTTTGGGCTTTGGGAAACACTGATTGGCAGTTTTCACCATTTTCTGCAATTTTATGAACCAAACAACTAATCTATAAATTGAGAAAATATTCAACAGATTAATCGACAATGAAAGCAATGGTTAGAGGAAGCCCTATCGTTCAGCTCATTGCTGCATCATTGCTCTTTGCTTTTGCAGTAGAAAGTGGTTGTGCCATTGACCTAAACTAACACCTGATCTAAAGTCAGAATGGTGCAGTATTATCCTGCTATTTAAAGGGTGCATTATTCAGGTAGTAAGTTGCGCATACATTGGCGGTTTCTTAAGGCCTTTACACATACAGGAATGTGCATATGGGTTGCTGTTAGCTGCATTAAGACATCATTAATGAGAAAAATATTAGGCAGGGCTTAAAAGCAAGGCTGCAGAGCTTCTGTCCATTAGTCCGCATTAAGAGGGATTCTCAACATGGAATCAAGGAGCAGTGTAACTTCACTGATTATGTCAGAAGTTGAAATTTTCCTCTGTCAGGTTTATAACAACAGTTGTAAGTTTTGCAGAATCCGCCATGTAAATAGCAGTGAACTAAAATGAAAAACTATTTGGAGTAAAAGGACTTTTAAGAGGCGTAAGAGTTTCTTAAGCAGAGGAGAAAATGGTGGAAAGACAAAGGTCAGAGAAATATTCTTCAAACACTGGAGAACAGTGAGTAGACGAAATGCTACAGATTATATCATGCGGGAGTAATGCGTGTGGTCGATCTCATTAGGGATACACACACATTTCTCACTTTACACTGTAATGCCAGAAATAAAATGATCACAATACTAAGATAGCTAGGACTCCTTACTAAAAGTTTGTAGGCAAAGTTAGGAGCTTTCTGAGAGTATTCTCAGAATGTTTGTGAATACAGCCCCTGGTAGGGAACAGAGTATGACACTCTGATTGTTTGGATTTATGTAATGCCAAAAACACACCTATAACTAATTAAGGGACTAAATACAACTGTTTTCTCCTTGCACCTTAACCTGCAACAAGATTAAACACTTTTTAACTACCGACAGTGGAATTGGACATGCCCTAAATGCACTTGCCATGCTTTTTAGACCATGAACTATAAATCGCTTAAATAGGGCCCTGACTGTCACTCATTCTGAGAATAATCTCAGAGACCCCCTAACTTAGCCTGAGCATTTTTAGTAAGGAATCCTAGCATGAGTGATTTAGGAAAGTTCTCAGAGCAACTCTGAGCAATGAAGGCACAGAAATGTTTATCTTAGTGAGGAGATGTGGTTGACCCCGTTACTAGACATGGTCCATTCTTTGACAGATGTAATTGGTTGTCACAGACACACCCTTTTGTGAGCATGCAGGTGTGGACACCCAGTGGAAGTGAAATGAACTGATGACAATGAAAAGGTTGTCATTCTTATGTGATCACTCTGATGATGGAAGGCTGAGACAGACCAAAGCTGCACTGTTGCATTTTTCTAGTTTTCCAAATACTTAAATATTGTGATTATTTTATTTCTAAAGTTATAGTGTTAGGTGGGAAATGTGTGTGTATCCCTAATGAGACTAACCACACATATTATCTCTGCATGATATAATCTGTAGCATTTCATTTACTCATTGTCATCCAGAGTTTGGAAAATATTTCTCTGACCCTTTTGTGTTTCAGCCATTTTCTCCTCTGCTTAAGAAACTCTTAAGTCTCTTAAAGTCCTCCTCTCTACTTCTCACAAATTTCACCTTAGGGGCTCTTTTAAGGGTTAAGATGCTCTGTGAATAACTTTTATCTTAGCAAGGACCTAGTCTTAACTTTGAGGGAAAATTATAAGAAAACATCATAATTCTAAGAATTTTATTAGAATTTCGTCACTAGGAGCAACTCTTTGTTCTAGAAAGCTTTGTGAATACGGTCCCAGATCTGTAGGGGGAGGGCTGTGTTGGCATGTCTGCCACAGTCTTTCCTAAGCTACCACCGGATGGTGCTAATGTGAAAAAATGTCAGCTACTACATACAGTAGAGTGGGCTTAATGTAAAGATTTTCTCTAAAGTGAATGTATTTTGAAATGAGGTTTTTCTATGTCCATGTGTGCCATGAAGGTCCTGGATGCAATTACATTGGAGGAGCGATTTAAGAAGGCTCTGCCCATGTTGACCAGACAGATAGAGGGACTGAAACTGCTGCAGAAAACCAGGAAAAAAAGTCCTGACAACGAGAAGAGGGTAGCAAACATTTGAATGGTGGCTTTTCCTTTCAACAGTGTCTGTATTTATATGCCTGATCACCTCTCTGTGCCTCATCTGTTTAGGTGCTATCAGGTGCGCAAAGGTGGAGTTTTCCCGGGTCGGCAGTTCAACTTGGATGAGGAAGATGAAGATGAGGATGGCGATGACACTGCAGCCTTGGAGAGGAAGGTCCATGGGGCCAAGATGCCTGAAGCTGCACTTAAAGTTTGCCTCAAAGAGCTCAAGAGGTGAACTTTTGCCCTGACATTTGTTGTTCACTTTGTCCTAATTATGTCCAAAATGATTTAAAGGCAGCAGTTTAAAGTGATCTCTGACATGTGTTTAAAAGCTGCAGTTTGAAATATGCCTGATTTGCAGTAGCTTTATTGGTCAACCTTTTCCTTTGACTGCACAGTACTAAAAAGCACATATTTTTGGAGAAATTATGGAACATGCTGACACTTTTTTAGACTGTGCACTTATTAAGTAACTTATTTATTAAAAAAGGCTTTTATTAGAAGAAGATGAGTGATGTTTTTTGATGGCTTCATGTGGTTTTGTCCTGAATATATAGCCCTGTTTTTTTGTTTGATGCCTGATTTCGCTTTTGAGTCACGGTCCACAGTCTAACCTGTCTTACATTTAATCTCATTGATCTATATTCAGATTGAAGAAGATGCCTCAGTCCATGCCTGAGTATGCCCTGACCAGAAACTACTTGGATCTGATGGTAGAGTTGCCGTGGAGCAAAAGCACCAAAGGTAAACATAGCTGAAAGGTGGCTTTAGCAGAGTCCTGATGCGCAAGCCAAAACTGTCCTATGCCTTACATACTGTATGAGATCTGTAATATACAGCTGTGTCTTTGCAATGTGGCCAAACAGTTACAAGGGTCACAAATGTAAAAAGATGTGTAGCAGCATGTTTTTTTTTTTTTTTTTACTTTAAGTGGAACTAAGCTGATGGCTTCCCCCTGCCTCATGTTTTTAATGCTAATCAATATTTGACATGTGGTGACTGTAAAATTGTGGGGAGAACTGTGTTGAATATTTCAATGTAATCAGTCTCAAGGCTCATTTTTAATGCTCTGGTTAACCCACAACCTGCACCAAACAGCAGACAGACAAAGGCAGCAACTAGCTGGTGAACACAGTGCAGCATTTAGCAGCTGAAGAGCCAGATATTTTACACAACAGTTGGCGGAGAGCAAAGTAGAGCTGACAGGAGAGTGAATATTAGATTTGCAGTCATCACGCTGTCAAAAGCTCAAATCCAAGTGAAGCTCATGTTGCTCTGTATCTACTGGGTGTGTAAATAGGCCACTGTTTGCTATCACATCAGTCGTTACTCTAAAAGGTGAGTGTTGTGTTTACAGCTTGTTATACTCCCCCCACTGTCAAATTAAATCAGTCAATGCAGCTTCAAATAAAGAAGTCTCACATCCTGTAACACTCACGTCCAAGCATGAACCCAGAGTCAATTCCATCAAAATTCCAAGGCCATTATCTTACTCCAACAGAGAGGCTACAAAGTCAGACTATCAGGCCCACTGCTGTCTCTGCTGCTGACCTCAAACTGCCCTTGTAACAACTAACCTCAGATCAATGAAGACTTTGCAGTTTCAGGACAGGGTTCATTCTATTGCAGAGGTCATAACCCGCAAATAAATCTGAATTAATATTTAATGGAACATAGTGACAAGATTGACTGTCCTTTTTAAAAACTTAGAAGCAAACATATTTCTACTGAGCTCAGATTACAGTCCCTCTGTTTCTGCAGCTCCCATCTCATTGTCTTCATCTTCACTACTTTTAATGTTTTGTATTTCTATGTTGGGCCCTTCATATCCAAATCCTCCCCACCCAAAACACACACATGCTCTCTTCAGATTGCCTGGACATTCGAGCAGCTCGCACTTTATTGGACAACGATCATTACGCCATGGACAAGCTGAAGAGACGCGTGCTGGAGTACCTGGCTGTTAGACAGCTGAAGACTTCCCTAAAGGTGCTTCTTACAGATTGCTCAGTCCATTAAACATGAAAAGACAGAGGCCACATCCACACTAATATGTTTTCATTTTAGAATGGCTTTTTAAAACAAAATGGTCGACTGGGCATGCATGTAAAAAGGAAGCAGATTGTCTTTTTTGCGGTGGTCGCTTAATTACAGAAAATACTACAGAGATGATGAAGAGTAAGACCAGATACTTCTTTGCTTAGACAGATGACCAGGTGGAACTGTTTCTGAAAGTATCATGAGTATAAGGTGGTCAAGGTGGTGGAAAACAGATTAGGAATCGTTGCAAAGCAAACACAGTGACATACTAGAATAGTACTGGCCGGGACCACTATCCATCGCCAGAGGAAGCCATGGCAGTGGGAGAGAAGTATCCACACAAGAAGGATAAAATCACAAAGGGTATGTAGGACTCACTATAATGATTTAACTTGACAAGCTGTGACTGATCAGACCCAATTGTAAACCAAATGTGGGTGTCTGTGCTACCATTGTCAAAAGTCTTTGTTCTGTCTGTCTAGATAAAAAAATACAACTCCACAATGTTCAAGCTAGGTCAGCAGTTTTTTCAAAGGTCGCTGTTGTAGGGCTTCCAAAACAAGCTGAGCAGTGTAGACTCTTAATAGTAAACATACTAGTGTGGATGTAGCCAAAAAGTTAGGGCTTTCTTCAATGTGTCGCATATTTATCTGTAAATTTTATGCTGCTGCTTTGTCTTTAGGGCCCCATCCTCTGCTTCGTGGGGCCCCCAGGAGTCGGTAAGACCAGCGTGGGACGCTCCATTGCCAGGACTCTAGGCAGAGAGTTTCACCGCATCGCTTTAGGGTGGCGTCTGTGATCAGTCTGACATCCGAGGACACAGGTATGCTGATAAGATAGCAGCTCCAATGGAGAGTCTAGAAACAGCAGGTGTCTTATGACCACAGTGTAGACAGTGAGCTATCTGGAGCAGAGGGGGGAGTTTCGAACATGGAACCACACAGGTAGAAGTGAGGCAAGCCACAATTTCATATAAATGTATATAGGTCCTAAGATTTCTTAAATAAGAGGTGATCCATCTTTTTGAGGACTTGCTTTACAGCAGGTGGTCTATGTTCTTAAGCAGTGAGTAATTGAGCACCGCAACACCGCACCTGTGACCCTGTCCTCAGTTGGCCCCTTTCCTGCTGCACAGAGAAGGCAGCTTTGAACATCTTTCATAGTGAGGCCACCTTTCACGTTAAACAGACAATAAAATTTAATAGACCAATTTAGAACACTGGACACAAATTGCTGTGGTAATGTTTTAGCTTTTTACCACTACGGTCTGTAAAGTGTAACAACTGCTGTCAAGCTGTCAGGGGAAAACTAGGTTTCCCTCACCTGACGCTTAAGCTGCTGGGTGCACAGCCTCGCTGTTACCCTCTAAATCTTCACAAGTGGCACTGCCATATATTGACCAGCAAGGATTTATTGAATTATTTGTGTTATTTCTATGGCAGTAATGACCCTGAAAATTAAGACAATATCATGATGTGCATCATGGGTAAAAACTTTTTTTTTTTTAAATTCTTATCGTAATAGTTGTTGATAGGTAGGAGGGGGGGGCCAATTTGGACTGACTGATTTCTTTTATTTGGAACTTCTGTACAAACAAAATAACAGCTGCCTCACATGAGACGACACCTGAGTTATAAACAAAAGACTCAAATCTGTAAAACTGAAATTTTTTAAAATGGAAGCTTTAAGGTTCCTGAGAACAATAATTTCAATTGTTACAGGCCTCTGTATTGACAGCTCGACTTTCCTCCATGTCCGCCCAAATCATGTCACCCCTTGAGGCAGCTGGCTTTGTCAGATCACTTAAGTATCTTTAGATCACGTGAGTTTCCAGCCCTGATTTGCCACATATCCTGTCAAGAATAGGTCCTGCAGTAGAAAGGTTATTGCCAAATTTCTACTGGTGGACACATTCTACTGTTGCATGGGATATACCCTCATATTGCCTCAAATGATAATAGGTCTTAAAGTAATTCTTCACTCTCAAAATGACCATTTGTTTATCAGTAACTCCCTCCATGTTACCTTAAATTCATGAGGAAAACTTTGTTTTTTCTTGCATGCCACCACAGCGAATGAAGAATCCAAAAGCGAAAAAAATTCCTAATAAACCAAATTTATAGGGGGCTGCATTTAGCAACAGCAAAGCTACACGAAAACATCTGTTAACAAACTCTCACACAGCTTGTGCAGTGTAATCCAAGTCTCATTTATCCAGTCATATCCTCAGCACTTTACAAATGTGCATTTTCTCTAAAACCATAGAATTTAAAACACTTACACATAAACAAGTAGGGCGCCTGCACTGTCAACATGGGGTGTGTAGTTGACATACAAACGATTGTTTTGGGGGGTGGAGTAGTCCTTTAGCAGTACATCCGTGATGGAACCTTCATAATGAGATACGTCCTTTTTAGTGATGTGGAAATGTCCTCTGATAAGTAAACCACGCTGTGAAACACAGCAGAGGCATATGTGTCAGGGCCTTTAGGTCAGTTATGTCAGAAACAGTTAAATCAGTGGAATTGAATGAACTTCATACAACAGAACATCAGTTGTGGAAATGTAAGATTACTGTGTTGTCTCATAGAGACACTCACACTCATAGAGGATGTTTTTTAACCTGAGGCAGTAAAAAAAAACATTAGAGTTTGGTAGTTATGTCCCTCAGTTTGTCTTTGATCAGTCTGTTAACAGCCTCAGCCCTCATACAACACAGCCACTCTGTTGTGTGTGTCCACCAGTAGTCTTTGGTTGGATGAAAAAGTGACATTATGGAGCCAATGCCTCTATGTGTGTGTGTGTGTGTGTCTGTGCAGTGAGGTGAGTGGGGCAGCACAGTTCATCTCAGGTTGCAAGGCTGATCCTGTTTTTTTTAAGGACAGGACACAGTTAACATACCTTCTCTCAACCAGATGAGAAACATGTGTCTGGCATGTCACAGCAGGAGTGCAAGGAATGAAGATCTGAAGTTCTTTCACGGTCGATTGTTCAATAATCTGTTCAACAAAAAACACCCCAGTTTCTTTTGTATCTTTTCATTTAACCCCTTTTAATCATTTTAGACTGAAACTCTTCAAACTTCCACAACTTCTTGTCTACATCCATTTATTACTGCTGTTTGTGGAAGCGCGATGTATACTTCTAGAATAAGTCGATAAAAGCATGACTGTGAAATATTAATGGGCATGGCTTAATAGGATGTAGATGTTGGGTTCACCTTGACATATTATATTTCTACACTTTTATGTTGTCATTTTTACACGATTGGTCAGTATTTCATATCCTGCTCATTTTTCCAGGCGCACATATGTTGGAAGCATGCCGGGCCGCATCATCAACGGATTGAAGACAGTGGCTGTCAATAATCCAGTGTTCCTCCTGGACGAGGTTGACAAGCTGGGGAAGAGCCTGCAAGGAGACCCTGCAGCTGCACTGCTGGAGGTCAGCTTTGTCTCTTTCTCTCAGATGACCTGTGCCGCAGTATTAGACGTCCTCACTGCTTTGTAGTTCTTACCTTAACCTTTGCAAGCTCTTAACCTGCAGATATAATACCTCAATTTACTGCATCAAAATGTCTAAAAACAAGTTGTGTACTGATACTATCCCAAATGTTTCCAGTGTTCAATGTTCAACAATGTTCAAATCCAAGGGAACCTGTCATTTTAATCAAGGACACGGTCATGTCATTTGGTTGCTGTCACCTGTCAGTGACATAATTTCCCCATTGTGCATGTGTCAGGGTTGTGGTTGTCTGCCAGAAGCTGTTAAAGAATGACTTTTTATCCAGCTTTAAGACACATTTTGCAGTACACTTTTTTGGTCTTGGTTTAACTGCATGAAGGATTTTAGTCATCTGATGTCTGGATCTTCAGAGAAACAAGGAAAGCAAACGTTAGCAGTAGCTTGGCTCCACCCCCTGCTGTGCCAAACAGTGATGGAGAAACACCTATTTTTAACATGATCATGCTTTATTCAGTGTTTTTACCGGTGTAGATCACCTGATCTGTTTGTTTTGGAGGGGAAGACACCTCTGCGGATATGTCAGCTCCTGCTAAAAATTTCCTGAACATCTGGATCTTAAATTATCAAAATATGAGCACATATTCGCAGGAGCTGGGCTAGCAGCCTGTCTGTGTCAAGCCAAACAATGTCAGAAAAAAACAGTGACTTTTAAGGTAAAACTGCTTTATTCAGTGTTTTTTAAATCGCTTGACCCATTTGTTTTGGAGAGGAAGAGACCTCTGCAAATAATTCAGCTCCTAGAAAAAATCCCCTGAACAACGAACACTGAAGGAATCCCAACTGTGAGAAAATGACTGCACGATGGCATTGCTCCATGTTGTTATTGTTTTGACTGAAAGATCCCTAGCGGCAGAAAATTACCTTTGGCATGTTTAACCAGCCACTTAACCTCGGCTCAAATTGCTTACAAGCATTTGTCTCGCTTCCTCATCAAGTCTTCTTGTTTATTGTCCTCTGTTTGTTCTGTAAACCAATTCTTGACTAACTCAATGAGCTTTCCAGCTAATCAAATGAAATTTAATTAAGTCTGATGAAACACTAAAAGCACACACACTGAAATGGTCTCTACATGTTCCCGCAGGTCCTGGACCCAGAGCAGAACCACAGCTTCACAGACCATTACCTCAACGTGGCCTTTGACCTCTCCCAAGTGCTCTTTATTGCCACTGCAAACACCACAGCGACCATTCCTCCTGCCCTGTTAGACAGGATGGAGGTGCTGCAGGTACCAGGTGGGTTTGACTACTGAGAGTCACTCTCAGGAATCATCTCCACAGTTTCAATTTGATCTTCATCTTGCTCTCATAACATAACTAATCCCAAGCAGATTGCATCTATGTGATTGCATTAGCTGCAGTGTTATACAGGAAACAGATGAAACAACTCCATGTTCAGCTGCGTATCCAATCACAATAGGATTCATACAAACATGCACACACACAAGACCACCACAGCCACTGCCTGCCAGCACTTATTTTAATACCGCTAAAGTCAGTCATAGGTTACCAATGATTAGATGTATTATTACTTCTGGATGTGAGGTATCAAGGTCCTTTATTGTCAAATGAACAACAATTACAAGAGCAGTAAGAGCTAACAAGCAAAGGTTCCCTCCAACAATGTAATTAAAGTATGTATAAAAAAATTTAAAATCACACAAGCAGAAACAAAAAAAAAAAAAAAAGGAGTAAAAAACAGCAAAGTTGAGGAGGAGCTCGAAACATGGCAGGCGTCCATAGTGCCATCTTGTTTTGTTTTTCACATACAAATGATATGTATGATTATTGTTATTTAATGTCTTCAGATGACTGAGTGGTCATTTCTTTCTTATTCACACAGTATTGTCACAATATTGTATCGTCGTATCTGCAGCTTTGAACGGCTCCAAACCTTGAAGCTGACTTAATAAACTAAACAGTACCTGTACCATCCCCACAGTTTGATGGTAAAACAATCTGTTATCCTCAGTTTGTTTGTCTCTGCCCCCCTCCACATTCTCACTTGGGTTGAATGCAGTTCTTTTTTGATCCTGGGCTGAGATACATAGATATACTTTGTGTATAACCGTGTATGTGTAACCATTATGACGGTTAAAAGAATACTCCCCCCACAAAATGACCATTTGTATATCAGTAACTCACTCCATGTTTCCTTGAATTTATGAAGAAAACTTTTTGTCTTTAGCATGCCTCTATGGTAAACCAAAAATGCCAAAAATTGAAGGCGTAGGAGTTAGTGCTTAACAGCAGGAAAACTATATCAAAACATCTGTTTGCAAACTTTCACACAACTGGTGCAGTATAATCCAAATTTCATTTATCCAGTCGTATGCTCAGGGCTTCCCAAATACTTGCATTTTTGGTAAAATGTTGCTTGTGCATTCAGACTGCTCAGTTGAATGAGGCATAAGCAGAGTTCAAATGCACATGCTGGAAATAAGTATTTAAGACACCAGCACATCAGCAGTTTTTTAATTAAACATAATTCCAGTGCAGCTGTTCTCATTTAATTTAGACAAGACACTGTAATTAATGTATTACTTTCCTTCATCAGGACTAAACCTGATGAAGGTCTGACAACAGAAATGTTGTTTTTCTAATAAAGGTTATTGCAAGTAACAGGACAGTGTGTAAGACTTCCATTTTCATCACCAATACAACTACGCAGACAAGTAAATCATAACATTCCAGTCCATGAAGAAGTGCAATAATAAAATAATAGAATGACACAGGGAAAAAGTAGTGAACACACAGACTGACATGTGTTTAACACTTGGTAGAATAGCTTTGCTTGCTTGTAGAGTACTGGGAAAATGTAGTATGATCAGAGGAGGCAAAAATTTACCTTTTTGGCAGCAATACAACACGCCACATTGGAGGAGACATGGCTCAACATATGACCCTAGAAATGCTACATGAAGTTTGGGGTGAAAGCAAGCTGTTTCTCCTTTAATGGCACCAGCAGAGTCCAAATTATCAAAGGGAAGATAAATTAAGCCATCCACTAGGAAAGTCTTGAAAGAATCTGTTGCTCTCCACCAGGACAGTGAGGATGTGATGCAGGCAGACCTTCCAACAGGACAGTGATCCAGAACATACTGTAGAGGAGACTGTCTGTTGGTTCCAGAGAAAGACAATAAAGTTGTTGGAATGTTCCAGTCAGTCAGCAGACTTACATCTGATAGAGCGTCTGTGAAAGGGATTGAAAATTAGTCACCAACGGGCCCCAGATATCTTCACGATTTAAAGACAGTCTGTGTGGAAGAATGGGCCAAAATCCCATCTGAACACTGTAAGACATTAATTTCTTCGTACAGAAAGTTTGTTGAAGCCGGCATTACAAAGAAAAGCTTCTCAACAAGTGATAATTACATTTCAGTCAGCATGGTCACTCCTTTTTTCCTCGTCATTCCACTTAATTACACAACTTTTTTTATTGATTTATATGTTGCCATTTTTTTTCTTAAATCCATGTAGTCTTATTGAGTTTAAAACAATGTCTGGTCTAAATTTCATGTCAGAACTTGCCAGAAGGGCTGAGAAGGCCATACTGTGTTAACTGTGCTTTTATAAGTGCAAGATCCTCTGATAGTCCACAGCAAAGTCCAAGAAATGTCTAATAAATGTCAACTATAGAAAAGCAGAACCAGGTTGGGACTTGGGACATGACCTTAGTGTGTTATTAAGACTGACAGGTGCTTACTTGCATCTGTCACAGGTAGAACTTGTTTTAAGTATCTAAAGAAATCATGCTGGCACATGATTTCAGAGCTAAGTCCTTTTTAATTTGATCAAATGGCACTATTAGTTTGAGTGATTTTGTTGATTTTGAGTGCAAGTTTGTAAATTAAGGAAACAAAGTAATAATTTGAAAGAACTCAAGTAATTTTAGTACTCGTAATGTAAATAGAGGTGTGTTTGTGTTTCAGGCTACACTCAGGAGGAGAAGGTGGAGATAGCTCACCGTCACCTGATCCCAAACCAGCTGGAGCAGCATGGATTAACTCCTCAACAGCTGCATATACCACAGGACACCACACAGAATATAATCAGCAGGTAAACACAGACATGGATATTAAAAAAAAAACACAACAAGAAAAGGAAATTGACTTCACTTAAGCTCAGCTCTATTATAGAGGTGAACAGTCACAATTTAGGTGCAGCTCTTCTATTCTGGGTGAATAGATGAAGAAAAGTGGCTGGGATTGAACCAGGAACCCTCTTGCGACAGTGCTAGCCACCACACCACCGTGCAACCCTAGACGTGATAATGTTTTGACCACATAAGATTTTTCTCAGGTAAAGGTGAGGGAGTGAACCAGAATTATTATAATTTTGTATTTTTCAATATGTTTATTTTTTATGTTTTTTATTTTGTCCAGAGTGGGTTTGCACATTTCAGTTTAGTTTTTATTGATGAGAAATGTTTAGTTTTTGTTTAGTTTTTATTAGTTACAGTATTAGTTTTAAGTTTAATTATTATTTAGTATATGTGGGCTATTTCTCAATACAGTATTTGTCAGTGCAATAAAATGTAGAAGGTCAGAGTAGGTATTACACCACCAGCATAATATTTCTGAGTGCAGTTGACTCACAGTCTTGTAGACATAACAGTCTCATTAAACATATGCACTAATGCCTCTTCATGCTTGTTGCAAAATTAACAATAACAAAAACTAAAGACTCCACACTGTCGATAGGTGTTGCCGGAGGCATTATGTTTTCGGATTATCCGTCCCTCCATCCATCCGTCCCATTCTTGTGAACATGATATCTCAAAATGCCTTGAGGAAATTTCTAAAAATTAAGCGCAAACACCCACTTGGACTCAACAATGAACTGACTAGATTTTGGTGCTCAAAGGTCATTGTGACCGCACAAAACATGTTTTTGGCCTTAATCCCTGATTTCGTAAGTTATTATGACAAAATTTCACACAAATGTCTAACAGGATAAAATGGTGAAGTGATGACATAATATATCTAAAAGGTCAAAGGTCAACTTCACTGTGACATCATAATATGATGCAAAAACACTTTTGTGTGCGTTATTCAACATCATATCTCAGGAACAGAAGGGGAGACATTTGGTCAGATGCTGATTTGGTGAGACTAATCTTGGGTGTCCATCTTGAAACTGCTCATTGTATAGATCTTCTGTGCTGCCGGGGTGAAGATGTGTGTGTGAAACTCCATGTTTTCACAGACATGGATGTAAACTGTAACTTCAACTAAACTGGTGCACAGAGAGATACAACTGCAAGGTGGTAATTCTAGTTTTAGTTAATTTACTTTTTTCCTCAAGTGTTCTAGTTTTAATTTTTAATAATTTTAATTTTGTTTTAAGTTAACTAAAGTGCTTATTTTCACACCAAGTCTTAGCTTTTAATTTAGGTTTAGGTAGCTAAAAGAATCTTGATGTGAATCCGCCTGTATTTATAAATGAGCTATGATGACATCTTAGGACAATTTGCCCAAGAAAATGTATTTACTCAAGTACTATACTTATGAAAATGTATAAACACTTGGAATGGGGTCTCTCAGTTTTGAGCAGTTTTTCACAGCCATTGCAAATTATGATTTTGCGTGCAAGTATTATTCAGTCAATCAGTCAATCAGTTTTATTTATAAAGCCTAATATCACAAATCACAGTTTGCCTCAGAGGGCTTTACAGCATACAACATCCCTCTCTCCTTTGGACCCTCACAGCGAATAAGAGCAACTGAGGAGGGATCCCTCTTCCAGGACGGACAGACGTGCAATAGACGTTGTACAGAACAGATCAACATAATAAATTAACAGTAATCCATATGACACAATGAGACATAAAGAGAGGGAGGGGCAGAGAAAGATGTTGAGACAGAGACAGAGAGAGATGCAGGGCAGATAGCAATGATAATAGCTTACAACAACATTAATTTAGGTAACAATATTATAGTCATAATTACGGTAATTGTGGTACAATATGTTGTAGGCATACATTAATTTATAATGACAATATGTGTATAACAGTACAAGTATGACTAACAGTAACAGCAGCAGTGGGAGGCATCAGGCAGGACCACAGCAGCAGCACAACCACGACACATCATCCAGGCACAGCTGCGACACGAGTTAACCTGTGAGACAGTGGAGCACAAAGGCTCCAGAGAACAAGCCGAGTTAGTAACATGCAGTAGAGCCGCGTTAGCTGGATGCAGTAACAGGACATGAATGTTAGCAAAGGAGAGAGAGAGAGAAGGAGAGAAGGGGCTCTGTGTATTATAGGAGGTCCCCCAGCAGACTAGGCCTATGTCAGCCCAACTAGGGGCTGGTCCAAGACAAGCCTGAGCCAGCCCTAACTATAAGCTTTATCAAAAAGGAAAGTCTTAAGTCTTGTCTTAAAAGTGGAGACGGTGTCAGCCTCCCGGACAGAAACAGGAAGGTGATTCCCACAAAAGAGGAGCCTGATAGCTGAAGGCTCTGGCTCCTGTTCTACTTTTGGAGACTTTAGGGACCACGAGTAACCCTGCATTCTCAGAGCACAGTGTTCTGGTGGGATAATAGGGCACTATGAGCGCTCTAAGATATGATGGAGCCTGATCATTTAGAGCTTTGTAAGTTAGGAGAAGGATTTTAAGTTCACTTCTGGATTTTACAGGGAGCCAGTGCAGAGAAGCTAAAACAGAAGAAATGTGATCTCGTCTCTTAGTTCCTGTCAGTACACGTGCTGCTGCATTCTGGATTAGCTGGAGAGTTTTTAGGGACTTATTAGAGCTGCCTGATAATATTCAGTTATTGAAATGAAGTTATTAACATCACCACAGTCCTTTAATCCAAGGACTTCCAGCAGGAAACCCTTCAAAACTGAAACACTGTCCACATGTTGCAGTTTAACAGTAAAGAAACCATTCTCTCTTATTAGTTACACGACTGTATATTATGTAAATATATTTTGCTGCCAGTACCTCTGAATACATTTTTAATGCGTTAAATGCACTTATACACCATTGCCGACCAAGCATGCTCCTAATAGCAATGACACTCTTCGATTGCAATCTGCTTTTTTTTTTATATATAAATTTGTAGTAAAATAGATGTTAATTTGTGTCACTATGTGCAGCTATAACAGATTTTTAGACAGTTTTGTCCTGCTGCAGTAAACACTGGATGCTGCGGATCTCATATATCGCACTGATACAACAAAAGCTGGGAAGAATTTAAATCTCCAGATTTATTTGGACATCGTTGCATGTTCACTGTAGAGCTTCTACATTTAGCCTGCCAAGGACACATCCAGTAAGTGATGTGTGGAGCAGAGGGCTCAGCCAGCTGCCAGCACACATCTGAGGCTAACTCAGAATTCCACTCTTGTCATCACAGGGTGTCATTAAGTTGTCGAGCGGTTTAGTGGCTGTTTGTTTTGAATGTTGACCAGTACTTCTCAGGCAGGGTGACCTTTGGATCAGGGAGAACATCTTTCAAACAGATGACTGAGTACAGCCTCCTGTGTGCCTGCAAGCATCTGCCTGGATGTTGGTGTGTTGGTCTGCTCAATCCTTTAGTCAGAAAATAGTAAAAAATGCAGATCACAATTTTGTGGAGCTCAGTGTGACATCTTTAAACTGCTTGTTTTGTCCCATCAGAATCCAAATGCATTGAAGTGACAGTGAGGAGAAGCAGCAAATCCAGACTTTTGAGAACTGTGCAATTATTTGTCAATCAACTTATTTGTTAATCAACTAATTGTTTCAGCACTAGTGCGACTTTATTTTAAAATTAATATTTGTTAGTTTAACCTACATGACAGCCTAATTAAACTGTCAGGCATGTTTAAAAAGAAATTAGCAAACGTGGCTGCTGTTACACAGGCTTTGGTCTCTTCAGATGGTGAGCAGTATGCTGCCTGCCGACCTGCAGAGCCTTTGTGAAACACTCACCACACTCCAGTCTGGTTACTATAGCAACAGCCAACAGGACACAGCTTGGTGCCCATCCTTTGAGAGATACTCCTGATTTTACTGGCTAAATCTCTGTTTTTTTAAAGGGAAGAGATCAGGCTGGTTTGGGGTGAAGTTAGAGTGAAGAGGATCTAGTAGAAACCAGGCAGGTTAACAAAGATGTCTTAACAGACAGTATGAGGTGAAATTTTTGTCAGGACTTTAGGTATTTGAGCAAAACAAAAAAAAATTTCAGCTCATTTCAGATGGTTGGTTTTTCTTTGTTAATTGATTGTTTCATATACGACACTAACACAAACTATCAATATCATTCCTGACTGTCAATAACCGCTTAAATTAACTGATTTGCCTGTGTTTTGTGTTCCCGATCACACCTCTCACACACACTGATCAGCAACTAAAGCTTCAACACCAGTGAAACCTCATCCCTGCATAATTGTCTTCATCTGCTGTTTGTGTGTGTGTGTGTGTGTGTGTGTGTGTGTGTGTGTGTGTTTGTTGTTTCAGATACACCCGTGAGGCAGGGGTGCGCTCCCTAGAGAGGAAGTTCGGGGCGATCTGCAGAGCAGTGGCAGTAAAGGTTGCTGAAGGTCACAGAGTCACCAAGACAGAGGCGTCAACCCCTGAGGGCCCAACACAGCAGGGAGGTAAGATCCTGAACTCTCTGTCTGCATCTCTGGGGGCAGATTAGATCGGTGGGAGGAAGAGGGTCACATCCTCTCACTCACAATAACACATCTACAAACATGTACATATGTACATAAATTAAAATTAATTGATATGAATGAAATGTTCTTATTATAATACTTTGAAAAGTCAGTTTTTATTAGATAAATGCTGAAAATGGAAAATCCTCCCTCACCTAAGTGTAAGCCAACATCTGCTCAGATGACCGCAGGATGAGCTGCACTGATACAAAGCTTTCATACCATACACAGCAAAATAAACACATTAATATAGGATTTCTAAATAAGCTGTTTACATGGCTAATGAAAATGATTTTTTCCACTAATACTTTTGTTTACATGCAGGCGTGCATACTCTGATTAATGTGACCCAACATTCATCATGTCAGAATATGGAAAAGTGGAATGGCTAAAGCCACTTCTGTCATTTTACTTCTTTGCATCAAAATAGAATTTTTTCAGTTTTCCACCAGTGGCAGAACACAGTCTCTCTCTTATTCTTTCAACCACCGTCTTTAAAAGTTCTGTGTTGCCATATTTGTGCATACCCAAAAACCTGTTAATATCCAAGTCTTTCATAATGTTAAAAATAGGTGTGTTTCTCCTTCTGACCAGAAATTTGGGCTTTTCTTCTGGACATGCATCTGAACCCCACAGCCTTATAAACTGTTGGCGAGTTAGTTTATGTGCAACACACAGAGCTGATAGCTAACAGGCAAGGGGCCGTGTGTCATAAACTACTTTAAAAACCTCAGTTTAGCTGTTGTTCTGAATGCGATGTATACATGTCCAAATAATGCTCCTAAAACCTGCATAACATCAGCATATCCCACATGTCTTAATCTGAAAATGCTGCATTTGGAATAAGACCTAATTTGGAATATGCAAATTGAATATCCTTTTTACATGACCAGTATCAAATTCAGAATATTGTCATATTCTGAATAGTGGAATATTAGTGTAATTGTAAACATATTCAGTGTGATGTCACTCTTTACACACGACTCAGGCTGCGGTCGAATACTCCTTTTTGCTCAGGAAGGTTCCTAATACGCTAATACTCACCATAGGTTACATCAGACCATCCTTCATAAAAGGGAAAAAGATAATTCCATCCCACAGTTTCTTGCAGCAGCAACATTTTGAGTGAAGCACCATTTGGCCGTTTTTTGGGGAAACAACTATTTTGTCACATGACACATCCACAGCCTGTATCAGCTGTAACAACTTAAAAGCACACTTAAGGAACAGTGTAAACTGAGCTGTTTGCTGGTTCTTAAGCTATTATATACATAGGTTTGTCAGATCTTTGCCTCAAGTGTTTATTTCTATTGCCTCTTTGTGAACCTTTAGCACAAAGTGCTGCGAGTCACTTTGAAAGGGAATCAACAAATTGACCAGAATTGGGTAGCTGAGGGTTAATAGAGGATGGCAGCAAGTCGTTTTGTGCTGCTTTGTAGAAAGCCCTCTGTGTTGCCAGGTAACAGATGTCACAGACACGCAGCACAAACAGGGATGGTGTTTGATGTTTCTGTTCACTGTTTGTAGTTTTCACTGTTTGATGTGTTTTTACGTGTTTGGTTTTTTGTGTGCCCTTGCATAATGCCAGCATGTGTGTGAATTTCCAGTCTCAGTTGCAGCTGTTGTCACCTCCCCTTCTTTCTGTCTCTCTTTTACTGAGGCTCACCTCCACGGTTGCGTTAGTAGATCGTTCCAATATGCAGTGCACACATGCATTTTAGTAATGTGATTATTCATCATGCTCTGCAGTTACCTGATTCCAGAAACATAGAAGTGAATGAGAAACGTTTTTCCTTTCATCTGTTTCTGAGCCGTGTTACTTAGCTGTGTGACCAACGTCAGTACTTCTCAATAGGATTCAATTAATTTCATGTGTGTTCAGACAAAGCAGCAGCGCCTCCAGAGATGCCCATAGTGATTGACAACGTTGCCCTGAAAGACATTCTGGGACCCCCTCTGTTTGAAATGGAGGTAAGCAGGAACAACGGAGATCCACAACCCACAATCACAGCAACCTGTGCAGAGTTGACCTCCAATTGTTGCTTTTTCCTGCGACTGTCTGAAGATGTCTCATAACTCCATAACAGCTGCTGTAAGTTAGAATAATGCAGCAGCTGCTTGAGGTGTAATCATACAGTATAATGTGAAACTCAATACAGTTTTCCTTCTAGTGGGTGTTTTCTTCTCATATTTTGTCTTTTTCTTTCTTTGTCCTTCCCCCTCTGCAGTTCTCCCACCCTCCTTCATACTTTTTCATCTCTTTTCTCTTTCTCCCTCCTTCACTATGAGGTCATGTTGGCCTTGTGTTTCACATTCATTCCTGAATTTATGAAGACTACAAACCCTCCTTGAAGTCTGTCTGTTTTATCTGATCATTCCACCAACTACAACTTTACAGATGTTTGTGTGTGTGTGTGTGTGTGTGTGTGTGTGTGTGTGTTGGAAGGTGTCTGAGAGGCTCACCCTGCCTGGTGTGGCTGTGGGCCTGGCCTGGACCCCCCTCGGAGGGGAGATCCTGTTCGTGGAGGCCAGTCGAATGGAAGGAGAAGGTCAGCTCACTTTGACTGGTCAGCTGGGAGATGTTATGAAAGAATCCGCCCATCTGGCTATCAGCTGGCTCAGAGCGAACGCCAAAACCTACCAGCTCACCAACAGTGAGTTCACACAGATACATATGTATATACTGTACATACCTGTAGTGAAATACAAATAATATGCAGTAAGTGTAATGTACAGGGGGACACAGGGGACATGTCCCCTGCTCTTTGTCAGAATGCAGTATGGGATCCCTCCACTTCTTACAGTTTCATAACTAATGTTATAAAGAAAAAGCAAGAGAAACTGCACATACTAGTGTGTGTAATTCTAAGGTATAGAAATTGGAATTGTGTTTGTATCTTGTTGTAGCAGAGAATGAATAGCTAGAATAAGGACCTAAAAATGTCCAAAATCTGTGTGAAATCTTGAAAAGTGGTAACAGTATTTTATTAGATTTTATTTTTGATAAATGTATAAAGTGTATTAAAAAAAGACAAATTATTTTTGCATACTTTTTGCTTTGTTGCATCGCCTTTATTGTTTTTGTGCAAAGTATCTAAATCAGTGTGATGGGCTGAGCTCTGCCAGAATACTGTAGATACAGTTGTTATTAATGGGAATGGCCACAAATCGTTACATCCTTTAATGCCAAAGGGAATACAAAATATTTGCTACCATGCTGAAGAGTTGTTGTGTGGCTTTCTGCACGTTAAGTAAACCCAAAAAATCCAGAGTCAAAAAGCATTTATCAACCCTATTTTCCCTTGTTTTGAAATTGGTCCAGTATCGAGCAAAGCAGTGGCCAGGCTGCAATGTTAACACTCAGGGCATGTTCATATTGTCAGTTTACATTCACTGAACGTGCTTGTTTTTGCCGCTGACAGGCTCACATTGTTATTATAATTGTCTGACAAGATTATGGAAAGGATCCCTATAGATAGACCTTTTTGTCAGAGTAACATCCTTTTTGTTTAACCAAGAAACAGCCCCGAAACTATTATCTTCAAACCAACCAGACCCCATTCAAATGAACTGTAATTTTGCCAGCTTAAAACAAACTTCATTCAAAGTCGACAGTAACAAAATAAAACTCACAGAAACTGTCTTGTTTCATCTTTCCACTGTCTTAATGACCCCCAATTGTGGATTGTGTGAAATAAACCCTTTATTTACCCAGTTACATGCTAAATTTTAAACAAAAGGATCTAAAACTCAACAGTGTAAGGTTGTTGAGCCACTGGTATATATACACACATATACACACACTTATGCTAAGTTAAAGTAATCTGTTGGTAAATGTAATAGTGTCTCTTATGTGAGTTTAAAAGCTGCACTTTCCCAGCATTTACTTTCTTGGGGAGAAGACTGTTTTCCCCCTCGCTGACTCCACTCTCACCACACCCCTGAAATATGACTAGACACAGACTGTATCTACACCATCATACACCAATCAACCAAAACATTTAAACCACTGACAAGTGAAGTGAACAACACTGATCATATTGTTACAGTACAATGTTCTGTTAGGACACCTTGGGTTCTGACATTTATGTAGATGCCACCTGACACACTCCACCCACCTAAACACCAGTGCAGACCAGGTACCTCCCCTCATGGCAACGACACTCGCCAGTAGCTGTGGCCCCTCAGCAGGAGAATGAACCATGCCATACCACAAAAAACTGCTCAGGAATGTCCCGAGGAACATGACAGAGACCATAAAGCACTGACCTGGCCTCCAGATTCCCCAAATCCCAGTCTGATCAAACATCTGTGGGACATGCTAATACCCCACCTCACAACCCACAGGACTCAAAAGATCTGAAGCAAACACCCTGGTGCCAGGACACTATAGGACACCCTCCAGAGGTCCCGTGTCCATTCCTTGACAGGTCAGAGCCAAGTCAGGTCCAATCTATAGATTGGGGTATCTCTGGGGTACCAGCACGTCCCACAAATGTTCGATTAGATTGGGATTAGGGTATTTGGAGGCAAAGTTGACAATGTGAGCTCTTTGTCCAGTTTCTGGGGTCATCTCTGAGCAGTTTTTGTGGTGTGGCGTGGTGCATTGTCCTGCAGGGGGGCCATTACCATCGAAATGTGCTGTTGCCATGAGCTGGTTTATTTTGTCTGCAATGGTGTTTGGGTGGTTATAGCACATATATAGTATATATAGGTTATAGCATCCCCATGAATGCCAGGACCAAAGGTCTCCCAGCAGAACACTGCACTGTAACAAGATCAATGTTATTCACTTCACCTGTCAGTGGTTTTAATGTTTTGGCTGATCGGTATGTATTACCTCAAGTAAAAGTAACTTTCTTTTAAAAATTTCTGTTTATGACAACTTGGTATTTAAAAGCCCCCAGACTCTAGTTTCAAAATAACTACATATTTTGATATTCTCATTGCTTTGAGGTGTAGGGCAGATGTCAGGACACTATTTTCACTTCACTCTATCACTTTGCTATCATCTAGCACTATGGCTATGTAGAATATTTTGTTATGACTCTCCATTTCATGAAAACATGGTTGTGTTTTGTGCTACCAGGTAGGGGTATCAGAAAATCTAAAGCTCTTTTAAGGATTTGTGCCCCCCTACCTTTGAAATCAAAATTCTACCTTCAGGCACCAGTGAAGTTGTGAAATATTCTTATTAACATGCATTTAAAGCTGATATTTGTGTGTCTGAACAGTGGTGGGGGGTCCAGACCCGCTAGAAGGGACTGACATTCACCTCCACTTCCCTGCTGGAGCTGTCACCAAGGATGGTCCCTCTGCAGGTGTTACCATAGTAACCTGCCTAGCTTCGCTGTTTAGCGGCCGATTGGTCAGATCAGATGTTGCCATGACAGGAGAGATCACGCTAAGAGGGCTGGTGCTGCCGGTGAGTTATCACACTTGACACATGATAAAATGTGAATCTGTTCACAGTTTCAACACACTGGATTTGTCTGTTTTCCTCAGGTGGGCGGGATCAAAGACAAGGTCCTGGCGGCTCACAGGGCAGGAGTGAAGTGCGTCGTCATCCCTAAACGCAACGAGAAGGACCTGGAGGAGCTTCCAGCCAACGTACGAGCTGACCTTGACTTCATCACCGCCACAAACCTGGACGAGGTGCTGAACGCTGCCTTCGATGGCGGGTTTCCAGGGACAGCCAGCTCCCACACACACCCTCAGCTGACCAGCAAGCTGTAACTCATTGATGAATACACAAACACGCACACGCAGTGACAATGTTAAATCCTCACAGAGAGAGTGTGTCATCAGCTCGGAGTCTAATGAGTCTACTGATAAGCAGTTGCAGAAAATACCAGTTAGTGTGCACAGCTGTAATCCTGATAGTTATGCTATTGTTTTAAGATTCCTTGCTGTTGAGATCTTTATGATCAAATGATTATTTTCCTATTGAAGACATAATTTGAGGTAAATTAAGCTTCAATTCAGAGTCACACTCTGTAGGAGAATTCAGTTTACATGGATAAGTGCACAACAACTCTGTTGTTTAAAGTTTACTGGTACGGCATCTTTGTTAATCACATACTGGCATTACAGACACTAAGACTAGATTCAAGCCACGTAACATCTGAGTGTTGTCATGTTGGTGCCCCTCAGGGTTCAGCCTCAGTTATTATAGACTGACTGGCTGCACTTTTCTTAGATATTTGCATTACATCAACATCACTGCTTTAGTCAAGTCGAGTGGATGTGAGCTTATTAAAGCCACAGCAAACACTGTGCTAATGGTTTGTGTATGTGATGATGGAATCTGGTGAGATGTGTTCAGATGGGCTGTTTGAATGACTTTGATCATCATCATATTAGATCATACAGTATCCCATACTGAGGCACTGTCTGCCCGAGGTGTGGAAACAATTTCTCTGAACAAATATTCATAAGACGACATAATTTTAACATCTTTCAGCAGAAATAATCAGACCCATCAAATGTCCAGAATCCTTTGCTTCTGTGGGCCAAGCTATGGAAAAAGTGATTCACCGTAGTAAAAGGTTGTCAGGGTAGTCATAATAAATGCATGGATAAATGACATTGCTGGTTAGGATGTTTGAAAACTTCTATGAAGCTTTACACTGTTCCTTTAACCTCCAGTCAGTTAGTTGAAAAAACATTTTTTGTTATTTTTCATCAGCTCATTTTATTTTTTCATTCTTAATAAGTTTTTTAGCATTAGCTTGCTAACTGAAATGCTTTAGCTACGGTTACAGTGATGCTACAGCAGTATACAGTAAAGTACGATTAATATTACATGTGCTGGCTGATTTAATTGTGTGACGAATGTTAGCTTCAGCTAGGTAGCTAGCTGAAAAGGATGGTGCTCAGTTTGTGTAGCCACTTGTGTTTTCACATAAGCTAGCTAACTTAAAGTTGCAGTGTGTAGGATTTAGGGGGATATAATGGTGGTTGTGTTTTCATTACCTTGGAATGAGCCGTTACAATCTACATAGGGATCCTCAACATCTGACATGTTGCACCGCCGTTTTTTCCACAGTAGCCCAAAATGAACAAAACAAACACTGGCTTTAGATAGAGCCATTTGCATTCTCGCCCCGGCTACCCTAGTTCGCAGCCCCATCCGTGATGAGCAGTGTGAGAAAAACACTGATGTTATAATGAAAAAATACTTTATTGAGGTAAAGAGGAGGAGACCTCTATGAATAATTCGGCTCTGGGTAAAAACCTCCTAAACAATGAACATTGAAGGAATTCTAACTGGGAGCTCACACATGACATACAAGAGAAGTTTTAGCTGATTGCCATCTGCAGTTGTCACCACTAGATGCCACTAAATCCTACAGACTGCTCCTTTAACAGTCTTCTTAAGAATGAAAGATGGAATCGTCCTTTTTTCACTCAAATGAATGGAGGTAAAGGAAAAATTATAAAGTTGTTTCATACAGTGTTTGAATCATACTGACTTGTATTCATTTCAGCACAGGGGCCAGAGGTCAGCGACAGGCAGAAGTGGGTCAGATCTGTGTCTTGTTAGTGATCTGTAACCACAATGCTGCGCTTTTACTGAGGTGTTGACTAAAGAATGGTTTAAAATTCCTTTTATCAGTATGAATGATGGGTGGTGTAGAAATCTATAGCACTAATGACTTTTAAATATGACACATGTATGATTTCATACTAAACCAAGATGCACTTGTGTCTGGTTGAGTAACTTAAAACTGTGAGTTGAATTAAAGATGCTTGAAACCTTGAGAAAGTGTTTTCTTATTCCTTCAGATGTTCTTGTCCTTGAGTCCATCTGTGCCACAGATTTTTTTTCTCCCCTGTAGCGATGTAATGTGAAACACTGGTGTGCAGTATGTTTTTCCATATTCAGACAGCCATGAAAAGATTAATGGAGCCATGCCGGGGATTTTGCACGGACACATTAATAAAAGCCAAGAGCATCAGAAGAGTAACAAAACTGATTTTGCAAACAGCACTTGTGACCATTTTAGAAATGCTTTCTTGAAACAGAATATGTAAACACCAGCTGTGATAATTTTACCAATTTGAGGGATTGTTTTTGTTGTGTTGTTGATTTTTCAAATGATAAAAAACTAGAACTGTGCTGCTCACAGGTCCCTGTATTTCTCTCATTACATTGAGAAATAGCAAAAAATGTTCAACCTGCAATAACTAATTTTGGCCACGAGGGGGCAGATGGAAAAAACTGTCAGCAGCACTGACATCAAGTTATGGCAAACTTGTTAGCAAACAGCTGCTCATTTACAGATCCAGCAGATAAAGTAGAATCCATGTGGAGTCATGGTTCTGTCCAGCTGATGAATGTCCAATAGTCGATGTTTTTTTTACTCCTGAATACAGCTAGAAATATGTCTCATTATCTGCTAAATATTACCAGATTGATAACTTTGTCTATCTTTTGCAGATAGTGTGCACTGCTTTGGGATTGGCTAAAAACAGCTGCCTGACGCTGTAGAGAGCAGAGGGAGTCAGGTGAATCATTCGATTTATTGTTATAAAATATTGATTATATTCACTGTAATTTTCCGTAATGGCAGCTATGTGATGTTTGTGAAACAGGCCTGCTCATCGCCCATTTTACTTGACCGCTCTTGTCGTCACACTTTGTTAGCACCCTGCAGTCTTTAGCTTGGACCATATGTAGGCAGAACCTGAACAGACTGTGAGGCATAGGGGAGAGCAGGGTTGGTTGGGACACTTTTGTATCAACACAAAATAACATTACTAGACTAGAGTGAAGTCAGGTAATTTGAAACACTTTTTAGTAGATTACCAAGAACACCACATACAATTCTGCAGACTACCTCAAGTGTTACTTTTAGAACTTATGTGTCTCTGCTATATCTCTATATAGAAAAGCTGTTGCCAAGTAAAATACTACTAAATAAAACATTTGTAAATGTATTATATTTCCATAGATTACTAAGGGTGGGAATCACCAGAGGCCCACGATTCAATATTATTTTGATACTACATACGATACAATATTATATTGCGATGTATTATATTGTGATACTTCTCTATATAGACTTTTCCCCCACCCCTATAAATTGCTGAAACATGGATTTTGACTGTCCTCTTAGTCTTCAGTTCAGCGGCACCTACATCAACTCAAACTGGTTACTAAAGGCTACATGTATCCAACAGGTTTGTGTAAGCCAATGAGCGTGTTTCATTTTGAAAAAAAAAAAAGTTGAAAAAAAAAAAGAAGTTAAGTTGTTGAACTGTGCATATTCAAAATATGCTCAGGGTTTGAAATGTAGGCCTATATGAAGTTAAGCTTTTTTTTTTCCCGAATGTGTAATTAATTCAGCTTAACATTATAAATCTTTAATGAATGTAAAGTTCACTCACTTACTTCACAGAGGGTCTTATTTAATCAGGAAAAGCCTTTGTCTTGTTTATATCTTTTGTTGATTTGTAACCAGGTCAGAACAAAAATAATACTGTCCCAACCGACCCCGCTCTCCCCTAATGTGAGACTTTAAGAAACAGATCTATTGGACTGGCCCAGGATCAGATATATTTCAGACATAACTGTTTACACAGCAGATGGAGTGGACATTAGAGGTGTAAAAATCTCAGCAACTCTGTCACCATCCATGCACTATTCACCTCCATTTTAATGCATTTATCCTGTTTCAGTGTGTGTACAAAGTATGGCCCTGGGAGCTTCATAAAGCCACAGCCTGCACTTTGCTCACTGAAGAGGACCTTGATGAACCATGTGTAGGGGTAGACAGAATAACAAGAGCACTTAACAAAATCATGCAGCCCGGCAACATTTAAATATGATCTTTGTGTTTTGCTGTTTTGAGTGTCCGAGAAGGGTTTATTAATCTCTGTGGTAACTGGATAACCGTCAGTGCAACATTATAAGTGAGTAAGATTATCTCTACAACTGCTGGCCAAATTGGCATGAAATAATACACATCACTGTCTTAAATGTTTTGAATGAATTTAGAAAGTATCCAATGTTTTACTCTTTCGTCATTAAAGGTCCAGTGTGTAGGATATAAGGGGAAATATTGGCAGAAACTGAAAATAATACAAGTATGTTGTATAATCACCTGAGAATAAGAACTGTCTTTTCGTTGCCTTAGAATGAGCCATTTTTATCTACATAGGGAGCAGTTCCTTGTCCACCGAGTCTGTCATGTTGCGCTGCCATGACTCTACAGTAGCCCAGAATGGACAAAGCAAACACTGGCTCTACATAGGGCCATTCATGTTTTTTCATGGACCACCATGCAAAGCCCAGCAGCTAGACTGGGGACTAACATCTCACATCTTCCCATCATTATCAACAGGAAAGTACATTGATTTCTTGTATACTACAAGCCAGAGGTGGGACCAAATTATTGTTAGCAAGTCACAAGTCAGTCTCAAGTCCTTGACCTTGAGTCCCATATAAAGACTGACAAGTCCCAAGCCCTGAACTGTGAGTTGCAAGTACCAAAGAAGTCATAATGTGCTCTTCACCAAATGTAACGCAACAAGTAACAAAGTAAAAACATTAGCTAAGCATTAGCTCGCTATGTTAATATTAGCCGTACCTTACCATTCTTGGTGCAGCTTCAAATGTCAAATGTTCAAATGAACAAAGTTGAAGGTTGTCATGTCTCCATTTGTAATTTTCAACACGCACATTTTTCATACTGCAATTTCTTTTATGTAGACCACGTAGTTTTTGTATGTGGACAAAATTATCTTAAGTATAATTTTTTTTTAAGTGGTTCTCACTAATGTGATGTTTTTTCTTCGTGGTTCTCTCCTGCAATTTGATTGGATGCTGTCAGATTAGTTCAAACACAGTGGATTTGGAGAATAAGTGTTGACTTGCTGGGAATTAGGCGCATTAAGTTGAATCAGGAAATGCCGTGATTTGTGGCTCTCTTTTTAAATAACCCTGAGATTATATACTTTTTCATCTTTGGACTTAGGGTAAGAGAACAAGTATTTTGAAGTCCAAAGGCTCAAGTTCAAGTGAAGTCACAAGTCATTGGCGTCAGAGTCAAAGTCAAGTTGCAAGTCTTTTTTAATTTTGTCAAGTTGAGTCTAAGGTCATCAAATTTGTGACTCAGGTGTGACTTGAGTCCAAGTCATGTGACTCTGGTCCACACCTCTGCTAATAGCCAAGACTTTATACTATGTCATTTAGTATTTCAGCCATGCTGCATACTAGCATATCTTTGCTGTTGATTTTTTTTGTCCTTAGAGAGTAAAATCTGGTGTCTTAAATAAATGCCTGAACTTCTTGCACCATTTCCATTTGTATTTAAGAAATATCACATTTTCTATTCATATTTCACTCAGGATGAAACGACTTTAAACAGTCTTTCTTTTGTAACATTGTTAGCCCAAAAGGCTTTGCACGAATCTCATGATCTAATAGATTCCAACAAGCCTTGCTGTTTGTTGAGCACGTTTTCATTTCAATTTTTATTTATTTTTTCCAGTGTAATGATAATTTCAGCCTCTAGAGGCTGCCATTTAGTCTTACAGAAGGCTCTGCAGATGGTGAATCAGTCTTGTGAGGTGCTGGGTGCTCTCACTGTACTTTACCACAACATATATAACCTGTGTTTCTGGGCTTTAATTCGCCACATCTCCTCTTCTTCGTCACAACATTGAAAAAAAATACTTTAAACTGGAGTATTACAATGTTTGCATGTGGCTCTTTTATGATGTCTATGTATGCATGTATGTATATACACTGCATGTGTGTCAGAGTGAGTTCACAGTAGACACACCCAGTTTCAGTTAAACCCCAGTATTAGGGCTCCCTCTCTAAGCCCTCTGGATTCAACATTCCCCCTCACCACAAACACACATTTCCCCTCCAGTGAATGGAAGACCTTAACGTATAGCATAATTACCCAGAGGCCCTTGGGGTGTGTTTAGTGTACTGGCAGTGTGCCCACTTCACATGGCAGAGAACCCCCTCAACACACAGCTTGTACTGTATGCTCTTACATCAGCTAATTTTAGGTGTGGTTCCTGCAGACAGGCCGGACCCCCGAGACCACATGATGGCAGGAAAGGGGAGCAGCAGAGAGGCTTGAACCAACATGTCTGGATGTGTCTTACACCCCAGTTCAGGTTGAGGATGATATTGCTCAGTTCTTAGAATTGAAATATTTCACAACTGTGCACCACATGCTTTTATAGTGATGTAATACATAAACTAACATGTGTTACTGTAGGATTTAATGTGCACTAAAGAAGGCTCATTAGGGACCGTAGGAAACTTATGTCTGTGGGGAATGAAGGGGGGGCTGAACCTTACGTTTCAATGTTTTTTTCTTTAGATCCACTCCTTAGTGGAAAAAAAAATGCATGCACTTCCTCTGACATGTCAAAATAAAATAAATATTAAAGTGATGCAACAACTTTAATAATTTGAAATTTAAGATCAAGTAATCCAAATTAAACATTTATTTCTTATACTTAACTTATATTAAATAAAAAAGCTTCCCATTACTAAATATTCCAGCCACTCTCTATCTTCAAGCCTACTAAATAAAAACATGTTGAACCTGTGCTTATTGCACATATGTAAATGTAGCTTTAGAGGAGAATTACACTGACTTCCAAAATTCATGCATGTTATTCCTGTGGTCTAAGACAGTCTACACAATACACATAAACATGAAGTACTCTCACCCACATCCAAAAACTAGAATGCTAAATACCCAAACTTGTGATGTCATAGGGTGTAAAGTCTGGGGATGCTCTGACAATGAATTGGGGAGATGTTACACATGATACAGATTTTTTTTTTGTTTCAGAACTGAGAACACTACAAGAAAATAAAGCAAATGTGGGTATTAAAAAGAAAACACACATTCTGTGGGTCCACAAAATCAGGCTCCCATCCACTGTCTATGGAGCATCTCCAGACTATATACTCTATGACATCACAAGTTTTAGACTTACTTCTCTGGTTTCTGCCTTTGACAGAGAGTAGCTCATGTTCACAAATATTGATTGAACTTTTCTTGACCTTAGAAATAACATAGTGTAATTCTTATTTTAGGTAGTGTTCCCCTTTAAGGGCCCTGAAACACCAAGTTGACCATCAGCCATTGGTCAATATAGGGCTGTTGGCGAGTGTCTGTTGCCCTAGTTTTTGCGGTGTGCTGCACTGTTGGCACTAGTTGGCCCTTATCAGCACATAGTTTAATATCATGATGTGGGTTTTTACATTTCATATTAAGACACATCAGCAGCCTAACAAAACAAGCCTCAGTTTATTAATTTATTTTCTCTATAGCCACTCCCAGGCTCCATTATTTAAAAGGTTTAGGGTTTTTTTTTTATCTGGGGGAGCTGTTATTTGATAGGACAAATAGCAGAAGTTTGATCTGGGTCACACGACTTAGACTCGAACCAGACTCGAATCACAAATTGGATGACTTTAGACTTAACTTGACAAAATCAAAAAAGACTTGCCGCTCAGCTTGGACACCTATGACCCATGACTTCACTTGGACTTGAGCCTTTTGACTTGAAAATACTTGATACTTTCCTTCAAGCCCAAAGATTAAAAGTATGTTAAAAGTGTGCCAAAATCAATTCATTTCCATTCACCTCCTGAATCAACTAACATAAACACTATTCATTCCCTGCAAGTAAGGTGACGTTACTAAGTGCAAGTTCGAAAAAAATGATACCAAAAATATTTTCGTTCTTCTATGCGGTGGTCAACAAAAATTAATTGCAGTGTCCAAATGTGTGGATCGAAAATTACTGGCCGAGACACAACAACTTCCAAGAAACTTGTTTTAAGAAATAAATACACATTTTAAAAAACATTCATGTATATTGTAAATTTTACTGTTGTTGCATTACATTTAGTAAGGAGCACATTATGACTAGTTTAGGGTTCAAAAGTCAAAGTTTATAAATCGGGACTTGGGACTTGAGACTTGCTTGTGACTTGCAAAACAATGCCTTGGTCCCACCTCTGACAGATAGTATGAAAGGACCTGCAGCAGAGGCATGCAGCTCAGGCACAAACCCTGGCCAATGCTTAGGACTCAGCCCTTATGGGGCGCACGCTCTACCAGGTGAGCTAACCGGGGAGCTCCATAAAATGTGATGTATTCAGGGCAAAAATACAATTTCAGTGTAGGGGAGGACACCAAGGAGGGTAATGTCTGTTTTTTTTTTTTTTTTTGGTGGGGATGGTTGCCCAGCATGCACCAAAGTTCTTTTTCAGCCAGAGACAGTTGGTAATTATTTGTGTTATTGTTACTTAGAACATGCTAAATATCCTCTGTTCTGTCAACATCAGGTTGGATTGTTTAATGTGTTAACTGGCTAACTAGCATCTTTAATCTGTCCAGTCAGGTCTTCTAGTTTCCCTTTTTTAATGATGAATACAGACTACTGCCGCCTGCTGATGCGGAGAGTTATTTCCTCTCATGCGGGCACAGAACATACATGCTAGTTGGCTAATGGCTGTAGTCTTTGTGGCGTTTTCAAGCGCAACCTTCTGGCCAAGACAGGTGATGTGAGGCTGCGCAACAGTCAGCCTTTATTACCACCAGTTCTTTGATGCCTGTTTGGGGTGTCTGGGTCTTTTAAGTGTCTTAGTTATGGTGGGACAGCAAACACACATGTGTATGTGTTCATACAGCCCAGGGACTGGAGAAGATGCACAGAAAGACGAGATTGTATTGGCAGAGTTTCAAACTGTAAATGGTCAATGTCAGGATGTCCCATTGTGCAACTCCCAGTAAAACAACTAATTCTTGTTTTTGCAGTTTGTTTATGTACATATTAAACAAAACGTTATGCAGGTAGGTAATTACTGAGCTTTAGGTGGGCTAGTAAGCAAATTTTGTTACTTTCAGATAAAGTGAGGCAAGTTGTTTCCCAGTCTCCAGTCTTTCTGCAAAGTTGAACCAATCAGTTGCTGGTTACAGCTATGTTTAGCCTACAGACGTGAAAAAGATGTAATGTTTTTTCCTTCTAATTCTCAGCAGGAAACAATCATATTTCCATGTCTTTTTTTTAATATAGTAAATCGTCGAAAAATCCCTTCAGGAAATAGAAAAACAACAATGTTGCCCTACAACTTTGGTACAGTCCCTCCAGACTGTGCGACAGAGAGCACTGCTTGACTTCTGACAGACAGGGCTCGTCAGGTGCACTAGCACTGGCATCTCTGCATACACATTTTCCTCAGTGACTTGGAGCAAAAAGCTTATGCTCCTTTACACAAAATTATTCCTGTGTTCCATGCTGCTGCCTGTCTGATCTACCTATCTGACCTCACAGGCTGCCCTACATCCAAAGACCTACTTAACAATGATAAACTTGGGAGGCCGACAGATGCATTGAGGACAGTATCACCGGGATGCATTTCACAGCTCCAGCTTCTGTTTTAGCCAACATTCACACCTTTGGGTAATTGTAATGGTAATAAGCTCTCTGTACATGCCTTTATATAATGATTAAGATTACATTATACTTGTTTATGCAGCAGACTAAATCAAGTATCACTTTAACATCATGTATTATGGTGTTTCTTTGACCTTGGTAAGAAGCTGAAATACTGTGTGTGCTTCATGATGAATGGCCTTGATATATGAATTAGCAGTGTCAACATATTTAGCCAAAGATTTGCTGAGACTGTATGTTTTCCCCTGATGCTGTAACAAAGATGCACTGATTCATACCTAAGGGCTGCTGAGCGCAATCACACACAGCCTGTACTGAGCAGAGGCACACTGGGAAATTAACCACCTTAATCCCGAAGTTAACAGCAGACACAGTAAATTCCTGTTAACAGATATTCTTGATGAAAACACCAAAATATTAATTTGAAGAATGAGACATGATACATCATATTCCTGTGACCATGTGCATCCTGCCCTTTTTCTAAGCAACTCATGCTGTTCTGCAGCCAGCCCTGACCTTTGACCTTTCTGTGAACAGGCAAGAGACAACCATTAAAAAGCAGAGGTTCTCCACACATTGAAATCTGCATGCTCCCTAAAGGTTTCATTGATGCAATATTTAGACCTACGAGGTCCTTTCCTCAATTTCTGCTTCCCGTCCTGCCCCATACCGAACTGTGTGCACACTAATTACACCTGTCCTGTAAAATCCTCCCAGCAACACAGATTCAGATTTCTTTAGGTACTCTGATCTTAAATTAATTGCCTGTTTTGATAATCTCAAATAAGACATTTCACTGCACTTCAAACTCCCTTCCTGACCCTAAAACAGCACTTTATAAAACATTAGCCTGAGGGCCATGTATCATCCACTCTGCAACTGTTGGTAACACCACACAGTCTTCAGCAACAGTTGGAGTTTTCATAGCTGTCATGCAGCTTAAATGTATACCATGCAGGATTTTCCTCCAAAAAAAAAAAAAAAAAAAAAAAGAAACATCCCCCTCACTCATCAATTATGACCCACTATGAGTGTGTTGGTGTATTTATCTGCAGAGGCTCTGCCCTCTCCCTGTATATTCTTATTTTGCTATGGTCTGTTTACAGGTGTGTGGCCTCCAGCCAAAAACAGCACACAGATGAGGTTGGGATTTTATAAAAAGGTAGCAATGAGGTAGTAGCAGCATGTATATAAGAAGAAGGTGAAAAAATAAGAGACAGCGCTGGAAATTTGCAAATACAGTGTGGCAAAAAGCCAACAAGAAAAAGGCTCGGAGGTTGGCTTTCACTTCACTAGCGAGCACTAAAGGAGAGGATGAAAAGCAATTCTGTTGGACAGGTAGGTGCTGGTGGTTAGCTTAGCTAGCTTGCTTAAGTATCAGCTTTTCTATTACCACAAATGTAGTTTTGCGTAGGCAGATTTATCTCCACAGTACTGTCAATGCTAGAGAAAGGTCTGGAAGCACCCATTATCATTCTGGTATAGGGGGGATAATCTCTATGGGTTGTTTGTATTTCTCTAAACCAATCACAATCATCTAGGGCGGCGCTAAGCCCAGGACGGTGCCCTTGCAAAACGGTAGCACACAGACAGTGAAAGGGAAAAACAATGCCGGCTGAAATAGCCGGCCATTGGCAGACTAATAGACTGTTTCAAACTTAGCAACATAAAGACTGAATCCAAATGTCTGGACTTCACTGCACTTGCAGATTTTGCAGGTGCGTTCCCTGGAAGTGTGAGGTGCTAAGTGCTGTCCAAATCCACAATTCAACCAGTCCTCAAGAGGCCTAAAGTGAACTTTCTGCAGACTTCCACAGAGTCCGTTTTAGGAGCAGACTTCACTAATTGAATCACCCCAGGGCAATTTTTTTTGCCCAAATAGCCGACTAAAAAAATAAACTTGTGTATGTTAAACAGTTATACATTGTAATATTGCAGCCTACCCTATGGTCTGCGCAGTGTAATGCCAAATATAGAAGCTAGGAAAGTGACCGAAAAAAAAAAAAAACAGGAGAAGATCTTCTAATGTAACTAATAGGCCTACCCTGTTTATTTAGTCATAGCTTAGTCCATATTTACAACCATCTCTGTATTTTGAATATCTGCAGTCTGTATGTTATACAGAAATGTATTTTGTTCACTCATATAACAACCCTATACATGGGATTTGTATCATTATCTGCAGGGACAGATGAGCAGACAGAATATGACAGCAGTGATCACGGTGTACATGATTGTAATCGTCACTCCAGCGTTTCCACGGCAATGAGTGAAACAGACTTGAGGCCTGTCTTGAGGCCTGCTTGCAGTCTCTGCCCTTGCAGACTTTACGTAATGACAGTGAACTCATCACAGCATGTACGACTGAAGTCCCCAAGGGCTCAGTCCGCAAGTCCAGAGGGTGGACATTTGGATGCAGCCAACCATTCTCAATGGGTCGAAGTGTATTTCCTATCGGAATGTTTTTGAATGCAGTGGCTGACAGGAAGTAAACAAGGACCAAGGCTGTTGCCCTGGCAACAGAACAGCAATGAAATTGTCTATACTTCCAGTCTACATCCAGTGAGTCAGACTATAACAAATGCAACATTCCTAAAATAGTGGCTTGCAGTGTACGTAGAAGCAGTGTAGGAGGGAGTAGAAAAGTACCAATGTTGTTTTTACAAAAAGTAGCTGACAATTCCTGCATAGTATGCCTTTAAGCCAACATGGATGAGAAGTCCTTGAAGTGCTCAGAAAAAAACAAAAACAAACTACAACTCCATGATAACCTCACAAAATTGGTCATTTGATATGATCAAAACCCAGAAACGCCACTACATGGACCTGGAGGTTTGGTGTTTTCGTATATAGAATGTTGGAATTAAAAAAATTAATCAGAATCGGAGTCCTACAATAAAAGAAAGGAAGAAAAGGCACCAGGTATGAAAAAGATAGATTTATTTAATGACAAATTAAAACAGAAAAAAAGTCAAGGAGTTGAGGGAGAGCAGCAACATTACTGAGACTCCACATGAAGAGAAAGGGAGAGATGATTGGCTTGACCTCCCTCCCTCCTCACAGACAAAAAGAAAAAGAAAAAGAAAAAGACTTACCACACAAACAAGAGGACGGAGAGACAAATAGATGAGGAAAAACGAACCAACTCGAGAGGGGGGGGGGGGGGGGGGGGGACAAACCTTCAGAAGAACGACACAACTTGCTTTTTAACTACAAACACTGAAGTTTAGCCACAAGTTTTACAACTGCCTTTTAATTTTTGTTTTTAAAAGTCATTACAAAAAATGATAATTATGATAATCTCCATTTAATAATAACAATAGCAACATTGTAACGGTAGAAACTGTCCCTCATTCCTGGTTGGGTGATCAGTCAATCAGTGGTTGAGGCCGACACTGGCAGACAGAGCGACATGGAGGCAGAGTAGAATTGAAAGGAGAGTGGAGAAAGCAGGGAGAAAGTGAGCAGAATTTTTGCCACATGTCCATCTCACACACACACATATACACACACACACATACACACACACACATATCAGGAGTTCTTCTCTCCTCTCATACAAAAAAAAGACAACTAAAATAATTAAAAAGAAACAGACTTAAAAAATAAACCCCAAAAGAAAACTGTGACTCAACTGAAATGCAGTGTTTTTTTCTTCTTCCTCGTTCTGAAAAACAACAAAAAGACCCCTCTAATCCTCTGTCAAAATCGCTCTGACATGCACTCATTTGCTAGTACACCTGCACACACGCCCTGTAATGCAAGGAACAGGTGTGTGTTTTGTGTGTGTGAGAACTCCACAGTGGTGTCCACTCCGTGAAAATAATAATAATTAAAAAAAAAATCCAGGGCTGATGTAGCTGAGGGCCTTCTTAAATCCATACAGTATGAGAGCAGAGTCTGTTCTAATAACTATCAACAACGACAGTCAACTATGTAAAGAGCGTCCGATGCACAATCTTTAGCTTCGGGTGGACCAGATGTGGGCCGGAAGGAAACCAGATGAGCCTGATGTTGTATAGACCGACTGCTGTCTTGGACATAACTGGATGTCAATGGTTTTGGGTGCTACGGCCGTCCATGTCTGTGGGCGGCGGTTCCAGTCCCAGCCATCGATAGCAAAGTCAGTCACAGGTGAAGATAAATACCCAAATCTGCAATACAGAACTTCATGGGCTTTGGGTTCCACTCTGAGCTAGCTAATACATGAAGACGCCTGCTGAGGTGAAACCCAGCCACAGCCACGGTTGGAGCCCTACGAGTGTCGGTAGCGTGTGAACCGTTCAATCCAGGAGGTCTGAGTGGTACTGAGGTGGAATACAAACAGCAGGGAATCGGGAAGAAGGGGGAGCTAGATAGCTGACTAGCACTGACCGGGAGTCCATGTTGAAATATAGCTTGAGCCCTCCTCAGTGTGTAGCTGTCAGGGCGCAGGGCTGCTCAGTGATGACTGGCCTCCAGCGTCTCTGGGTGAAGGTCGCAGAGCTGTAGTGTCTGAAATGTCTGAGGATGACGGAGGGGAAGAGAAGAAAGAGAGACACTAAAATAAGAGCGGTGGGAAAAAATCACTTGAAGAGACGAGAGTTTGACAAGCGAGTTTGACTGAACAGCTTTCAGTTTATGTCCATGTTTTATGACCAAGAGAGGGCGAGACTGCATGTGCGTGCAAGAGTCTCACATATGTTTATGTGTGTTTGTTAGGAAGTCTATAGCCATCACTACACAGTTATGTCCTTGTTTTATTCATTCCTCCACTCATCCATCCATCCATTCATCCATCCCACCCCCTGGGCCTCCGCGGCTGCCCGATCAGACAGTCCAGTTCCACGTCTCAAGGGGTGAGGCAGAGAGGGGGTTAGCGCTGTGAGGTCACAACCGATTTGACCCCCTTAAAAAATGCCCCCTGACAATCTGTAACTTTTTGACCCTCTTCTCTTCTAAGTTCTTAGCACATGGAGATGGTGACGTTGATGCCCAGGTTGCCGTTCTCCGCGAACAGCTGTGCGATGGACGTGTCAAACACCAGGCAGTCGCTGTTCATGATGGCCGTGGCGATGCCCTCGTGGATGGAGCGCGGCGTGGCCTCCCAGGTGAGGCGGCGCCGGTGCCCATTGAGCTCCAGCCGGTAGGCGAAGTTCTCAGCTTGCTTGCGGGTCCCGATGAGCTGCACAATGGCGAAGAACTGCTGGTGACCGTCATACTTCTCCTGCTTCTCCAGCACCAGCATAAAGTGGAAACCGAAGCAGGACTGCATCATTACCCAGTCCACTGCGCCCGGGAGGTTGATGTCCGTGGCCAGGAACACAATGTCCTCCCCCTGGACAGAGACACACACACAAACGGGTCAAACAGATTTAGTCATCATTTCACAGAAATAAATATCATGCGAAGTCTCTAAACGTGAAAACCATTTGAGAGAAACACTTTTTAGAGCATAAACTTCACACTGCTGGTATCTATACTTTTGAGAAAGCTTTAAACCAGTTATTTTCCAAACTGAGCTATCTAAATAAAAAAAAGAAAGAAACACAAATCAAAATATGTTCTGATTACATGATTATCATGTAGCATCCACATGTGCATCTTATTAAGCACTGGCAAATGTGATGAGGTCATAGGGGTGAGTGTGAAACTGATGAAAAATGCCAACTGCTGTGACATCTTGGGAGTGAACATGCGGAAAGGCAACAGTTGCCTCTTGTAAGCACAACATTATATGCAGGAGTCTGGCTGTTGATAATTTAAAGGGGCACTTCGTGGTAGACTTCAATAAAGCAATAACAAAAGATGGGTTAGGCTCCAAAAACTCTGGATCCTACATTTCCTATAATGCAACTTGATCATATTTTCTTAAAAGTCACGTGCTTGCTAAATGCTTACAACTTATAAACTGCTCATTTCTAGTTTGTGGTAATACATCTGCAGTCTCCATGCCAAAGCTGAGATAACAGAGATGATGTCATCAGTGTTATTTTCATTCACTGTATCAACAAAGCTCCTCCAGACCTTCAGAAGACATGCAACGTTTTCAAAGACTGAGTACTCCGTGTGGCAGTTAAACTGACTTCAGCCCCCCTTCCACTCCCTGTTCAAGGCGGGGATGTGCCGCTGTTATTCCACCTCGCCATTCTGTATAACAGGTACAGAATTAGAGGATGGAGTTGTCCTGCCTTTAAGGTGGCTGCAGAGGTGTAACAGCGCAGAATACATTTACATGCATAAATTAACATGGACGGAGCCCTCTGTCTATACTCTGTGTTCATTTGTCCGTTTTCGTGCACGTTTTCTGAAAGCTTACGGAGACGAACTAAACACAACAGTACCACCAGAGATTGTGAGGCCAGTGTAGCATAGTTCGAGTGAGACCTGATCCTAGGACAAATTTTTAAAAATGGCAGAACTGGATAACTCAGTAATATCCACCTTATTCCTGAGGGCACAAGAAATGATTATGTGAACAACTTCCAGTGAGATAGTGGAAGTAGCGTTAAGCTAGTTAGTCCCATAGACTGTCTGTGGTTAGTCCCAGTGGCTACTCTTGGTTGCTAACCGCCAAAACTGGTTCTTTTCTTGAGTAATTTGCTTTCAGTTTAGCAAATACTGATTTATTGTTTAACAAATATTTAACTAATGTTAACTTAGCATTTTCAAAAATGTCTTAGCTCTGGTATCTGTTGCACTGTCTGTGTCTGTAACAACTATCAACCAGTTTAAGCTGTATTTTTGTCTCCAACAACTGTGTGTTGAACATGTGAGCACAACAAAAAGGTATCGTTCCTGTTGCCAAAGGTACCGTTGATATGAGAAATAAAACCAACAAGAGTTTCACCAGACAGTGAAAAAGTATTGATTCAGATTTAGCAGAAGAGTATGATACCCAGCGTCAGTACATGATATCCCTGTCTTTCCCCGTCTGAAATCGTTCAGAAAATTGCTCGTTATAAAATAAACCCAGCAGCATACTTTGAAATATGTATTTAGCAATTGGGGCTGAGAATGTGTTACTGATTTACCGTACTTCCTTTATATCATATAAAATAATAAATGCCAAAAGTTATTTCTTTTATTACTACTTCATATTACTATTACTGAAGTCTGCTGCTAAATTCAGCATCATGTTTCGCTCAGAAGTTTTTAATAAATCAGAAGTTAATAAATGTGTCGTTACGAAGACGACATTACATGGAGCTATGGTTAATACTGAATTATGTGAAATGTTTGCCAAATGTGTTAGTAGCTCTTAATAAGTCATCAGAGATCATAAATCATCTTTAGAAGGAGCAGATGTTTACCTTAAGCTGGCTCGGTCCAATGTAAAGTTAACAATACTATAACAGAGCAAGGTTGAAAAGGCGAAAAATAACAATGCTTTGAGATGGCTGTTAGAGATGGCAGAGGTGTGATCACATAATCCCATTTGACGTATAACAGGTGGTGTGTTCCATGTTTTATTTCCCAGTTGCTCTTAGAAAGAAGAATCAAGTACTGTAAACAAACTGTTACCATTAGCAGTCGCCAGTTTCGGTTCAACGCCGGAAGTTGCGCACATAATTCACGCAAGGAATCATGGGGGCTAGGAATACGGTGGATAGTGAAAAGAATTCTCCATCCAAGTCCAAATGTATTTAATGGCCTTAAAGACTACCATCGTCTACAACACTGCCTCAGTTAAAAGGTACATTATTACAATCTCCTTCACCATGGCCTTGTCTGTCTTTTTTGAAACTTTTGACTCTGCTCTCCAGTGCCATCTTCTGGCTGTATCTGTGCAAACATAAAGGACGCAGGCATATCTGTTTTTATATGTAATGGGGCTATAAATGAGCCCTAAAAGTGTGAGGTTTTGACAACATGCTATGCAACCCACCACAGAGATTTAAAAAAGCACCTAGCAGCAGTTAGCAGCTAATTCAAAAACAAAGAACAGCAACCGAAAATGTCCAGAAATTGGCAAAACAATGAGGTCTAGGAGCTCCATATAACAGGGACATTAATCACTGTTATTGCCATGTAATGCCATTGTTATTGTTTAGAAAGTGTTGCCCGATGCATATGTTATACGTCACACTAGAGGCCGATGCTGTTGTGTTACAAGTCACACCTCTTTTGTTTTCAGAAAGCCAGCATGCTTTCTAACTTCAAACACTGCGGCAGCATTATGCCACATTTGTTTGGTTCTGTATAAAAAAGCAAAAGTAGCGTAATTAAGGGACGTCATAGTGGCAGTATTGTGAGATCTCTCTGCAAATATGGCTACTGATGTGTAAATCAGTAGAGTGCCCCTTTAATTTGAAATCTTAATCACACTGTTTTCTTGTTCTTGGTAGGAAATGCCAAATTAAAACAAAGTAAACCACAGAGTTATGTTTCATAGACTAAGGAAATATGGAAATTTTAATCAATGGTAGAAGTATTTTGGAGTGCCTGCGTTTGGATGTACTGAAAAGACAACCCAAAAACCGTTTGCCAAAAATGGTCAAAACATCCACAATTTAATTATATATGATCATCTATAGTTTTTAGAGAAATGTGGTCAGTCTCTGTGACTAACAGGATACCACAAACAACGGAATGCATGTCCCATTACGTTAGGGTAGACAGATACATGAACAGCTGATATTCCACATACACATTTATATGCCGGTCCTGTTTCTAACCATGCCCAGGACCTGATATGTCAATGAACTTACTTCATCCTAAACACAAATGTGAACAAATAGATATTACTTGTGTGCCAAAAGACAAATTTTTTGCTTCGACAGATGTCACCGAACACCCATATTGCGCCTAGTTTATAAAAGAAACAGAGGAGACGAGTCAGTGTCTGACCTGCAGTGTGGTGATGGACTTGTGCTGGTGCATCAGGTGGGGCATGACAGCGTCCAGGGAGCCCTGCCACTTGCAGGAGGCGCCAGGGCAGGGGCAGGAGTATGGCCGAAACTCGCACAGCTCTTCGTGCTCCGTCTTGTCAGTGTGAGGCAGCGTGACTTCACAGCCCGATGAGGCATACTTGCAGGGGAAGAGGACAGAGTTAGCCACCTTCTCCATGGCCAAGTTCCTGATGGAGCCCAGAGGGCCTCGGCAGGTGGGGCAGCAGGTGAGCTTGGGCCGGCAGTTGGAACATACCTGGGAAAGGACGCATAAACAAGTTAGGGAACAAGTTAGGGTTTTCCCTCTGCAAGATGTTCCTCTCTTAGAGGAATGGAAGAGGATTCAATACCTTGTTACACTTTCTCCGAGTTACACTCTGCTTATTTACAAATACAGTCTGTTTAAATCAGTCCTTTAGGCTGCCATCGTGTCTGTTAAAACCTGCAGCTTGTGCCACAAGAAGCATCTTTGGGCATGACTATCATTTTGAGAACCCAGTTTGTCTCAACTGCTCCACCTAATCATGATGAATACTGTTCTGCAGACAGAGGACATTACTGTATATTAATGTATTCAAGTTCCAAGTTCATCCTGGGACACTATCAAGCTAAAGTTTTGGAATCTACCCTTGAAACCCTTCACATAAAAAAAAAAAACACATTATGACTTTTTAAGCCTTAAAGCTATGATTGTTAACTTTTATCATATTTGCTGAATTCTGTCACTACATCCAGAAAGTAGTTCATGGGACAGTCTGTGAAAAAGTCATGTTCCTCTGCCACCTTGTGGGACTTTCAATAGCATTACTCGCATGTGAACAAAAACAACGAATCAGACCTGAGCATTATCTAATGTGGCTGTCAGTCATGTCAATTACTGCTCATGAACTGCAGTCAAACTGCGCTGTTAAAAACTTAATCATGATTTTGTTACTGCATTGCCTATTTCTCCTCTAAATTGTTTTCAGAAATATACTATACTGTTTAGCTGTACAATGAAAAGTTGGTAACCCGGTTACCATGTTGGATACAATCGAGTCAAAACCCAACTGCCCACTGGCCTGTTACAAACTCTCATTTTACAGCTAAACAGTACACTACACATGTTTCTGAAAACATTTATTTTGAGAAATAGGCAATGCAACAGAATCTTGATTCGTGTTTCATCAGTGCTGCCTAGTTTGACAATTAAGAGCAGTGATTGACAGCTGCTTTAGAGACTCCTCAACTCTGACTGGTTGTTTTCATCCACATGTGGTAAAGCCATTGGAAGCACAACTGGAAGGCAGGGAAACATGACTTTTTTCACAAATTAAGGGTCTCGTGAAGTTTCAGTTTCAAAAACTATGACAAAAAATTAGTTACCAACTCTAGCTTTAAACAATACTGATAAACAGTTGCATATATTGGTTAAAAATATATTTCAAGTGAAAAGGAGGACACCATGACATAGTTATATTGAGAAAGAAATAGATGTGTATTTCTTATCACTGTGTGGGGGCCTAGGTTACTTAATGAATAAAAATTAATAAATGAATGATAAAACTTCCTTTATTTTAAAGTTTAGTCATAAAAACCATGGTAACACTTCTTTTACTAAACAGGAATTTAGTGCTATTCATGTATATGAATAATATTATGATTATTAAATCAACACTATTAAAGCCTAACTAGTTTAACAGTGAAATTAGCCCAATAATAAAACTATTTTTGTCTGACTACTTTGCAGGCTGTGTAGAACACACCCACACATTTAACTTTGAATACAATAAAAGTGAGACATTCAGTGTGATATCTACGATGTACTGCATATACCAACCAGCTCTAGTCACAATCCAGGCTGGACAGTACATACCAGGTGTCCAGACTGGCACTGCAGGATAGGGGGTAGGACATAGTCGAAGCAGACAGGGCACTCAAACAGGCTGGCCAGGTCGCTGTTGGAGGCAGTGGTGCCTGACAGGGTGGGCACGCGCTGGGAGGGGGGGCACTTGGAGGTTCCTGTGGGCAGCGCGGTGGCAGTCTGGCGACTCATTTCTGATGAGGGCAGAGAGGCAGAAGGCCGTGATTACATTTTCAGCACATAATATGGCACTATATCAGAGAGAAAAGTCTTTTTATCAGAGAAATATGGCCGTTTTCTAGACCTTTCCTTTGACTTTTCTTACTTACTGCACCTCTATGAGTTATGTGCTCTGAGTCCCTGGCTGTATATCTCTGACACCTCTACATCAAAGCTAAGGCACAATATATTCATAAGAGATGTGGGAAGACGGAGGGCTGGTAGGTAGGCTGGGACTGACAACACCAGCCTGTTTGATGGGACATTAAAGTTTATCATTTCATACAAAAAAAACAAAACACAATTAGTTTAAACTTAAGACCTCAGTAAACTTGGCTTTCAATAGGCCTACAGATATGAACTAAAAACTAACCAGTTAATTTTTGAGAAAAAGCTGCGAAATACAAGAGACTTTTCTACTTAGGCTGGCGCTCCATTGCCTCTGCGAGCTTTAGTGCTGCATTTCAAAGCACTATCCATTTACAGGTGGTGAAATTTGAATGTTTTGTGATGTCAGTGTCTTGACTTTTTTTAGCACCATGGAAATGGTGAGCATGGAAATGGCCATCATAGGCTTCCACTAAAATGATCTAAGTCCTTATACAGTGTACATTTAAATAGGCGCCTAAACAAAACACAATGTATATCACATATGTATGACTACAAAAACTTGACACAGTGCTGAGCTGCATCTCAAATTACTCTTTGGATTTCCAGCTTTCAGATGATGTATACCACTTCTATGTGGCATATCCTGCTGACCTGCTATCTCCCCCTAAAAATCTGTCTGATTACATTCTACATAGATTCAGTATGTGTATGAATGTAAAATCAATCATCATACAATACTATACCCTACAGAGGAAAACAGACCCACTTGTCTCAAACTCTGTAGGCTAGTCACTCTACCACACTTCCCTATTTCTGTGACTTATGTAGGCTGTGTAATATCTGTAACCACAGTGCTTCAAACCAAGGTGACTGTTGCCTTTAGGAGTTTAGACGCTGGTTACTGCAGGCATTGGATTTCATTTGGAGCTTCTGTACACTTTAGGGGGGATATACCATCTTTCTACAGCACCATTTGAGGAATGAGCAAAGAACACGTAAGAATCCTCTCTGTCACTGCCTGGCAGTCTCTGTGCCTACCATGTTCAACATGTCTATTATTGTCACAGCAACAAGTCAGAGCTGCTCAGACTTTCTTGGCCACATATATATAAAAAAGAACCAGCAGACACTAAAGTGAACTCAGATGTGGTGTGTGTGAAGCTGCTGTTTCCTATCGTGCTGTGCAGTTGCCTTGGTAACAGGTTTGTGGTTAAGTATGGGATGGCCTGTGGAGCAGAGAAAAGGAGAGGGCAGAGAGGAGGAGAGTAATAAATGATGGGCAGGAGAATAGGTGTGTGTTAAGAAACGGGGGCAGAAAGAGAGCTATTGGAGATGAAGGAAGCAGGGAGGGAGGAGGAGATGATGAACAAAGAAGGGAGGGTGAGTGAGAGGAAGAATGAGACAGCAAAGTTTAGAATCACGCAGGGCAAGTACGTCAGGGGTGGACAGAAAAAGCTAAAAACTTAAAAGGAACATGGAAAAATGAGGAGAGGTTAAGAGGACAAAACAGGGGAAGAGAAAAGGAATGAAAAATGTGCAAATAAGCAAAGAGTGGACACAGCAGTATGGGTGTGGAGATAAAAAAGGACGGGAGGATAAAGGGGATGTTTCACATGCCAGGTCTTTTCCGGGCAGTTCAGGGTTTGGGTGGGATGACTGTGCATGCCTGTGTCCCCACCTACTCTGCTACCTGGCATAGTTCATCCTTTTTATAGCCCTGCCCACAGACAGATGCAGCGCAGGGAGACCCAGAACAGAGAGGAGAAAATGTGGAGAGAAGAGAGGCTAGTATGTGTGGGAGGTGAAGACAAAAGAAGAGAATCAGGTGGTGAGACAGCGCTGCAATATGTACACAGACAGTACAACAGCTGGGAAATTAACACCCACTAGCAAAATGCTGGCAATGCTTTAGTAATGGCTGCTCAATTTGGCTAACCTAGCAGCTAATTTAGCAATGTCGAGGTGTTAAATAGAGAGTTCTGCAGCAGTCAGGGAATGGTGATGGTTGGTCTTTCCATGTGTATCAGGATCTTTGTGGTTAATGCAGCATATCAGTCCTACCTTTCTGTTTGGAACTTTTTTTTTTTGATGACTCGATGATTTGCGTTAACCATTTAAAAAAAACCTTTAAAAAGCAGTCTGGTAAGTTTTCTGAAAACAGCACCATAAACCAAGTGGTCAGTTCCAGGGGTCCTAGCAAGGAAGCCTTTTCAAATTTCAGTGATTTCCTGCTAACATTTCTGACCTCTTCCAGAGGTTTGGATTCGGCCAATAACCGTAAATACCAAATGTGATGCTTTTATCTACATCCTACTTGCATAAGCTTCCCTTTCTCTCTAGCTTGGTAGCTGGCAGCACTGCCAACAGACTGATCGCTTTTGTACGTGCATCTGTCAGTGTAAAGCCTTTCTCTGTGCGCACATACACACGCATGCCAACTGCAGAGGTAAAAACTGGACCTAATGAGAGACAGTATTAGCTAGCTGTAACTGTGTCTGCTGGCTTGTAAACACATCTGCTGTGGTGGAGATAATGCCTTAGCAGCTATTAATAGAGCTTCTTAGCTGGCTAGCATGCTAGCAGCAACGTTAGGAGCAGTGGGACCGAATTAGCTCAGGACATTCAGCTAGGCCAAGGCCAGGGTCACAGTCAGCTAGCATGCAAGACTGAAATAACTAACACAGAATAGCTTCATATAGGCAGTCACTAACTTGGCAAATACATTTGGAGGACAATGCTATGTTCAGAATTGGTGGCAAAGAGTCTTTTGCTGTAGATGGGTAGCTTTATGAGACATGTATAAATCTTAAGTATGACTAGATTCATGGTATTTACACTGAAAGGGGTTTAGAGTTGCATTTTTGTTGTTGGTTTTCTTTTGGTTGCACATAGAGCTTGCACTGTTTTTGCTGATTATTTTCTCAGCAAGCTTATTAACTAAATTACATTATTTGTTGAAGCAGAAACGTCCCTCACTGTACCATCAACATTAAATAAATATAGTACATATCTGATAGCTCATTATTACACACATTAAACACTGCCTGTTTAGTTCACACTGATACCACAACTGTGATGACTACATGACCAACACCATGCTTAAACGTGCTGTTTATGTCCATGTGTGGTAATGCTTTAGGGAAATCCTTCTAATAGATACTTGCTATATTTGGAAAAATGTAAAATCCCTTTGCTTACACAAGCCTTGATAAAAACTCAACTAGTCATTTTGTAAGAGTGGAGACTAACTGCCAGCTATGTGTATCTGTATGACACACCGCAGGGCCATCATAAGATATGCAAGACCACTCGCAATGACAAGTGACTGAATGTCAGGGAGAAACATGTCAATCTGCCAATCTAGACTGGCCGGAATTACGATAATGCTTAAAGGGTAACTTCAGTATTTTTCAACCTGGACCCTATTTCCCATGTTTTTTGTATAAGTGACTAATAGGAACAACAATTTCTGAAACTGGGTCAGTATTGAGTGACAGGGCTGTAGATCCCTACAGAGACTGACCTTTTTTATTGAAGAGTGGGATTCTTGTTGTTTAATCAGAAACAGCCCCAAAATTGCTATCTCAAACCCCCCAGACTGTATTTAAATAAACAGTAATTTCAGCGTGTACAGAGTCAGCATATCTTAACATCTAACTGTTGAGTTAACTGAATAAAGGGTTTATTTTAATTAAACCAGAGTTGATAATTGTTTAAACAGTGGTTAGATAACACTAGATGGCTCCTGTAAGTTTTATTTTATTTCTGTTGACTTTGAATGAAGTGTGTTTTAAAATGATAAAAAGTACCCTTTATTCAAATGGAGTTTGGTGAGTTTAGTGAAAGCAATATCAAGTCTGTTTCTAGGTAAACAAAAAGATCTTACTTTTTTAACAAAGTTCTATGTCTGTAGAATCATTTCCATAATGCTGTCACACACTCATTAACAATCTGAGCCTTTCAGGGGAAAAAGCAAGCAGTTTTAGTGGATGTACATCGATGGTGCATAATTGCCCTGAGTGATTACATTGCAGCCTGTTTCGCAGCTGCCATCTGAGCCTTGACGCTCAATACTGGACCAATTTCAGAAACTGTTGTTCCCATTCATCTATTACACACAAAAACATGGGAAAATAGTGTGTTTAAGTGAATAAAATATGAAGAATACTGGCTGCAGCTCAGTCAGCAGAATTACTGTATGGCTAAACATACTTTACTAGATCAACATTGGACCTCAACCAGGAGGCCAGAAAAGGGAGCAAAATTTGTAGTTGCAGGGTTGAGAAACTTTATTTGCTAAACCCAGTCCAAGTATGAATTAATTAATTAATGTATTGTTTTAATTCAACTGTGAGGGTTTCATCTGTTTACAGGTGATGTTATAATGTTAACTTACGATGTGAATTCTGACAGAAGAGCAGTGACTGATGCACAGCAATGCTTCAAAAAGCCAGCTCAGTTGTGATTGATGTGATTAACACATTGCTTCTGATTGGCTGAGCTATACACACACTTTTGGGATCTGGGCATGCAAAACAACACCAAGAGTAAAACTGGTGATGGTTAAATGGCTTTAAGAACAATAAAAACAAGTTTCCTTCACTTTAAGAAGGACATGCTGAATTATTTTCTAAGTGGTTTAAACATTTATTCTGACACAAATGTTGCCTGGCTAACAGCAGCTACAATAGCTAGTTGGCAGCACGTAGGGCTACAACAAGTAGCAACAAGCCCAGCTAAAAAGAGCCAGTGGGGGATAAACATAGTATCACTTGTTCAGTTGGTGCGCAGGGGGCTAAAAAGTCACACTGCCAAGATAAAGACAAAGTACAGGCAAGCAAGGCCCAGCATTCTTTTGTTGTTCAGGTGTCTTACAAAAGGCTTTCCAGCATGAATTTACAGTTTAGATGGCTTCTGGGTTTCAGTTTTTATAGCGTGGACATAGAAGAGAACCAGTGGCTCATTATGGATGATACCTCCCCAGAGAGCCTTTACAACAAAATTATACATTCAACAAAGAGACACAACAAAGAGTGTGAGAGGAGGAGGTGAAAACATGAGCTCAGAGGGGCTGGGGAGACAGAAAGAGTGAGTCAGCTAACCAGAGAGAGGACAATGAGCACATACTGCTCTGTGCCCAGTCATTGTTTGTGTCATCCTTCCCTCCACCTCCTTGATACATAGTCTTCTGTGTTCAGCGGGAGCAACATAATGGGAAAGGCAAAAGGACTGAGCATAAACTATTTGTTAGGCACACAGTGTGCACAAAAAAAGGAAGCAGTGTTTCTCTTGGGGACAGTGTATCACAGCTCAGAGTTTGCATTAGCTTCTTAAAGGTGTACTATTCCAGATTGTCAGTTCCTGTTTGTAAACAAGCTCGCCAGCGAAAGTGAAAGTAAAAGCCAGCCCTAGATTTACTCATTTGGCATTTCACTGCTCTATATTCGCATTTTTTTCGGTGCTTTGTCTCTTGGATGCCGGCTGCTTACGGTCTGGCACCTTGTCCCTACCTTTGTATAAAGCCTCAACCGCACCTGAACACTGAGGGGGTTCACACCATAGAAAATAAGAAGGCAGAGTGCTGAGTCTCTTGCCACACAGTTCTTGTGGATGATAAGTAATGATTGAGAGGGTTACTACGATATGAGCCTATACATCGTTTTTTAGGAAAACCCTGCACAGAGTATCTCTAAATCCTGCACCCCCAATACTCCATTTTTAGAGCTGCTGTCTGCTCTCCTCTAAAAGTAGTCCCCAAGCGGTGGGGAATGAGGCGGAGCGACCACGGGTTATGCTAGCATGCTAGCTTATCACATTTCGCTTGTCTTATTTGTGATCTGATGAACAGAGAGAGAGAGCAAGCATGGAGGGGCTGAGTGAAACAATGCACTGCGCGAATAAGATTTTACTCATCTTAAATTGAAAAAATGTCAAAATGTAGTAGTCAAAGTCAATATTGTGGTGGGCAGCTATAAACAAATCAATGTATGGGAGAATTCTAATGTAATGCACACTGACTGACAAAACCTACACACACAAAGGCAACTAAAGAATTTCAGGTTTTGAGGGGTTACAGAAGGATGATTGGACTCATCAAATTTCAGGGGGCAGCCCTAGTTAAAACAGTATGTTCTCACAAAAACTGAACTGAAAAGCTATTAGGAGAGACACATCATGTTGCACACCTCTCTGTGTTGGACAAAGAGTAAATAGTGCTACATGTTGCCCAAATGGAGCAAATTGCACACGCACACACGCACACACACACACAGTGAATCTGTCAACAGAGGAGGCTGCTGGAACTATTGTCATCAAATACAACTGTAGATGGACAGGGAGACAGATGAAGAGGGTGGAAAAATACACTAACAGAATCAAATACCAACCTTCGTCCATAAGATTTCCAAATAAGGCTTTCGTCTTCTCTTGAAATGTGGGGACCTCTGAAAAGAGAGAAAAAAAACAGAGGGCAATCATGACTTTGAGAAGCAAATCTAGAAAAAAAAAATACTAGTTTGGAATCATACCAACTAAACACCGACAACAGTAAACCTACAATAACCACCTACAGACAGCAAGTTAAAAGCGCGGTACTCTGGCCAGTGGAGGAAGATTTTAGTCTACCACATTGTGATGGCCTGGTTCTGTCATTTCTGACAGTGGGTATTACACATGCTCAAGTCAGTTCACATATGACGTGGATGTGATTTACACGATGACACAATCTGCTGTTTATCTCTGCTGTGCCAACAGGCCATAAGAGACAAGGAGAGGCACTGCCCGTTCTGTGCACTTTCACAGACTAAGCAATGCTCATTCAAGGCATTTAAGCCACTTACTGCGCTGCTAATGCAATGTACATTAGACTAGACTTCTACGATCATTGATTCCTACTGTGCTGTCTGCTGGCTCCACACTGGTTTCCCAGCAATGTTAATTCATATTTCATAAAGCAGATAAAGCTCCATTCCCAAGTTAAAGTCTGTGGCTCCTAATCACTGTGTCAGGATGATAATATGCTGATGCGCAAGTTTCCAGAAGTGACCAAACAGCTGGCTAAACTCTGTTTACCAACACTGTTGGCTAATAGGCTTTTTCAGAATGCTCACTTATTACCACATAGCTTCTACCATTAATCCAAGATGATATCATCCTGACCTCAGTGTTTATCTGTTATTCAAATAGCAACTTCAAATGGCAGTGTTAATTAACTATGCTTTAGCACACTTGCAAGTCTGATGATGCTCTATCACTGCCTGTTACCACTTCGGCAGCCACTGTAACCTCTACCTGCTGCAGAGAAGCTATTCTTAACTGAAACAAACATAAACAGGTTCATTATTTTTATGTTAAAAAACACTTACATCGCTTCAACAGCTGCGATACAGCCCTCAAATACCTGTTTAAGAATTTTATTTTATGCACAGATTGTGAAATTCTGAGCCGATAACAACGTTTTTGTTGTTGTTAATTTGTTGTTATTAGACTTCCACCGATTGCAATTTTTTGGGCCGATTCCAATTTCCGATTTGCAGAGTGTTTGGATGGCCGATACCGATTTTGGCCGATTCCGATTTCTTTTTTTTTTTCCAAACCATTTTACAGCACATAAGATATTACAATATTTTCCTTTATTAGAACATTTTAACCAAGATACAACCAGCTTTTCAACAATCATCTCGAACAAACAAAAACAACGACACGAGAGTGATATCAGAAAGCCGTTGAATGAAGTATTCTCTAACATATGGAAAAAGAGCCATTTTGAACTTCAGTATTTAAACATTTACATGTGTAATTTAAGAGCTGGACTAATGTATGCCAAGTTAGCATTATATACGGCAGTGATTCCCATTACATCCTAATAGAAGCCTGTATGAAAGCCCTTAGCGCTGAGGACGCGCCCGCCAGTAAGCGCGCGGACACACGCATCCTCCACACATGGACACACGCCTTGTCAGTTTGACGCGGCACAGTGCAGAAGTGAGAGCTCCGCAGTTAAGTTTAACATGGACAATTAACAACTTCCTCCTCCTCTCTTTTGATGTGTGTGCGTGAATGATTAAGGTGAGAAGCCGCCTATGTTTCACTGACATATATTTATCACAGTATCATCCACTGCGCTCCTAACAGCGGAATCTTGCCATGTCTCAACCCAAGCATGAAGTACAACTTAAAACCATTCGTGTAAATGAGCAATATTCCTCAGTTTATCCGTTCTCCGCACACCGTTTCCTCATTCAAACATAAGTCTCACATTATAACAATATGTCATCACTTTATAAGGTGAAACGTTTCACCGTATAACACGATAAATGGTATATTGTTATGTTATTATATGAAGCGTCCTTCGCGCAAAAATAATATAACTTTAGTTTACGAAGAGATAAGATGGAGCCCTCTCCTCTCCTCTTATATGCTTTACTCACAACTGTGTGAATTGACCTGGGGGGTATTCCATCAAACCAGCTAACCGCAAATCCCGGCTAACTTCGATAAGCCGCGCTAGTTTTAGAGAGAGTTCGGTTCCATGACTCTCGCTAACAGGAACCTCAGCTGAGTTACTGGGGTAACATATGCTCCTGAACTAACCTGCTCCGTGGCAGGTTAACTATCAGGCTTAATGAATCGGTGTTACAAAGAATATGTACCTGTAGTAAACAGAGTCTCAGACAAACAGTTCCTCACACTTTTCGTTTGGTTATCCGTGTTGTCCGAAAACGAAGTTAACAACTTCAGCAAAAATGAATTCACAACACATTTTTGGTTAGTTTCGTCGAATTCCCAAGGATTAAAATTAAAAAAAAAAAAAAAAAAAAAGCATCGTTGTCGTGATGATATCTTGAAATACTAAAATTCTTCTCCTCAGTGAGCAAAATTGCCACTAGTAGTAGAGTGGTGTCATCCCCGACTGACATGTAAGCATCTGGGGTTCGAACCCAGATTATGGCATCATTCACTACATCAAATTATGGAAACTCTGTTGCAGCGATTATTTTGATGTTTTCACCAACAGCCTATAGCTTACATTTGTCACACATTACACGTATGTGAAATGTAATGCCATTTAGCCGACAATTATTCATCATAACTTTGTAGCCTACAGAACTTTTAACATCAGCTAGGCCTAACATTAACACTTGTCCATATGATTGGAGTAAAACCTGCACAGCCATGCGTTTAACATTCTTGACACCACTCCTGTGCAGAGATAACACAATTTGGCATATTAGCTGGTGCAAAGTACACTACACATTTAAAATAATACGGTACAGGTATTGAGCCTCAAACCCGAGTCTCCCACGTTAATGACAGTGGCAATTCCTCTTCGCTACTGATAGGACATAGTATGTTTGATCAACACAGTCTAAACATAAGACATTAAAGCGGCATTTAAGCGGTCGGCAATCTTCTGCCACGCCATATCTCTTGCCTTGACAATAGCAACAGTATTTCCTTTTCTGGTAACTGCGTTTCTATACTCTCAGTAAAGCTCCACAAGGGGCTTTTGCTCTGTGCTGTTGAAGAAATCAGCCCTAGTTTTCTTGTCTTTTTCCGACATGATCGCGTTTTCGACAATCGCCTGTTCTGGGCTTCTTATGCACCCCGTGCGCGCGCGCCTAATGAAAGATTTGATAAGCCTGTGTTAGTGGAACCGCTTCAGCCTGAGGTGGAAGCTGACGCTAATTCAAACGAGGCTTAATCACCTAAACGCCGCTATCATTAGCAACTTTGATGGAATACCCCCCAGGATATGAAGTGCTCGTAGCACCAAATAATATAACGGTAGTTTCTAAAGAACTGAGATGAAAAAAAAAAAAAAAAAAAAACCAAACACTCAGCAGCAGTGGCGGTCATATTTCAGCAGCTGCTAGTTGCATATAGGGGAAACATTGTGCTTATTGGTAAGGACTGAGGGTAAAGCTATTTTTCCTTTTGTTTATTTCAGAACCACACACATACAGACGTGTTGTGAACCTCCTGCATTGAAAATGAAAGTATCCTCTCGAACCTGATTATCTGGCCGGAATCATTTACTCCATAGTTGTCCTACCCAAAGGACCCTGAGGTCCCCTTCCTCACATCGCCCAAGGAGTGAGTTGCACTATGCGTGTGTGTGCGCTGCTGGTGTTACACGATGTCAGTCATGCGGTGTGACGGGAATTTGACCGGCGTTTTAAATCGGCATATTTTAGACTGACCAGCCGGTCGCCGATCGTGGCCGATCATGTGAAAATCGGCCAGATTCCGAGCACTGCCGATTAATCGGTGCAAGTCTAGTTGTTATTGTTCCAAATTACTTAACTGTTTAAAAGTCATTCAGCCCTTCATTACACTATCTTTGAATGAGCCAGATTCAATCATACAATTTTTTTACTCAACTTTTCACATAAAAAAAACTGGAAATGGGCGCCTTTCTAGTCTGTTACACTACATGTCACATGGGTTCAGTATCTTGCCCACAGATACTTCAACATTTGGACTGGAGGGGCTGGGCATTGAACCACTGAGCTTCTGATTAGTGAATGACCGACTCTACCTCTGAGCCACAGCAGCCCCATGCTGTGAAAACATCAACAAATTTCAAACAACTGTATCTAATTTTCTAATTTCACATCAAAAACTAAATTTGTCAAGACTACATTTGAGCACATCATGATAACATTATAATTCACAACATCATGATAACATTATAATTCACCTTCTCCCAATAATAATTTTTACTAAAGGCCTTGAACGCATCACAATGTAACTCAGTGCAACCTCTGTTAGCTTAAACCCCCTGCTGCAAACAGCTAGCATTACCTAGCTCTCCTGCCCATTTCAACACGAATTTGATGTTCACAATGTAGCACTATCAGGGAAAAAAAATGGTGCGTCCCCTGACGTGCTGATAGTGACGTTATTGCGTCCCTTGGTTTTGAAGGCGTCCTGGGGAAGATCTCTCTTCATCCCCAACATGTTCCCTCAGTAGAGGGGGGCACCATTAGTCTAGAGCCCTGCTTTTCAGCCTGCACCAAATTGATGCAACACAACTGAAAACCACCTCCACTTCTATCGGAGAATGTTATCTGATATGCCAATAGGCTGATGACAGTCAGCAAGGTGAATATCAGCCAATACAGATAAATCATTAGATCCCTAAACTTTTTAAGATACATTAAAATTCTGAATCTGGACCTAGTATTAAAAGGCATAAATGATCCACAGTGTAAGATCCTTGTCACAGGTTCAGACATGAAAGGTAATTAATCCAATACAACATATCGATGTGTGTGTACATCATCAACAGGAGGAGACGGCCAGTTCCTTTTCTCCACTTACAACACTGCTTCAAAACAACACAGCAGGCAAACCTATCAGAGGTATATTTTCCAAACAGTATGCACCTGCATGTCCTCTGCAGTAATGTGTTGTTGTAAAACGGAAAAGATAACAAGGCATTCATTTAAAAGCACTGTGACACTCCCTCAGATGTTAAGATTCAAGCACGCAAAGTTTATATTGCACACAAATAGTCAAATCATGTGACCAAGGCAGTGATGCAAGGTGGAGCCCATGTAAATATTACACACTTTATGAGCATACAGGTTTTACATAATGATAAATCATCCTCATTATAAGATCAAGTTGAGACTTTTCATTTTAACAACATTAAAAAAAGGCATCTTTGCCATGTAAATGGCCTCATCCAACTGTAGCAGATTTTTCACTCTATTGTGCGCCACACATGGCAAACAAACTGCTTGCCAACACATGGCAAAGATGTTGCACTGGGAAGGCACTTACTCAAGCTCTTCTATTGTTTCATCTGTTATCAACACTCTCTAGGCTACAAAAACTTCCTATGGTACAAGCTGCGCTATGAGGTAGGGTGTTTTTAAGGAGAAACATCTTTGCATGAGCTATATCCATGTTAAAGCCAATATAAACAGAATGTCTTAAAGCAAAGTTTTACTACAACATTTTTACACATTGCAGCAACAACAGTGCACCATGTGTACATGAAGTTGAATAAATCCAGTGTGAGAGTGATATCAGAAAGCCGTTGAATGAAGTATTCTCTAACATATGGAAAAAGAGCCATTTTGAACTTAAGTATTTAAACATTTACATGTGTAATTTAAGAGCTGGACTAATGTATGCCAAGTTAGCATTATATACGGCAGTGATTCCCATTACATCCTAATAGAAAATACAAGTCTGTGACTGTAAAACACAAAAAACTTTGCTTTGTAGTATCGTATAATATACTACTCTAAAATGTATTCCAACTTCTCCTTGACATACCATGTCCGCCCTGTCAATTCCTGCTGAAACCCGCCACATGATCCCAATCATATTGATAGAACCCATGACTGTAGTTAGTATCCTTTTCCCCTCTGTTCGTGCCTTTCCAATCAGTTAGGGAATACATCTATACTGTACCATGTGTGTCTTTCCCCCACTGCTGCATTTCAAACATGACTCTTCTGCTCAAGATGTGAACTGCTTTGGACACTGACTGACTTTTCTGCAAGTCTTAAAGTTTCCCAATTTTTCAAGGCTCTCTTGCAACTACAGTCAGGTTCCCATAAGAACAATGCAACAGGTTTTGCTTGCTGTAATCATCTGTCTTGTTCATACTTCACGTTAAGAGCTCCCTTTCTAATGGCTTTCTATGCAAGTGATGGGGGAAAAAATCCAGTTACCAATCCAAAATTGGTATTTATAAAAGGTACTGAGTGAATTATGGGTACTACTGAGAACCATTTCATGTTAAATCCATCGGTGCCAAATGTTGGTATCTGAGAGCGCATCTGGGTGAGAACACCGGGTTTAGACAAAAAAAGAGAAGGGCCGCAAAGCGCCCCTAAGCTTGGAAGCCAATCACTTCCCAGTGAGCTGAAACTATCGCTGCGACACCTGGTCTATTTTCTTTTCTATATTATTTTAATGATAGCATATTGTCACTGTTTGACGAGTAGAGGAGCAGAATTGCTTTTTAGTCTACCATGTCACCCCTGCAGTTTGTACAAAAATTACAGAGAAAGTAAGGCACCGGAAAAAGGTACCGTTGGGTGGCAGTACTAAATTCCAGTTACCAGAACTGGTTCAAATGTGAATGGTAACCAGTCCTGTTCTGCAGCGTCAGATAAATCAAATGGATATCCTCCAATCTCAGTCTTTTTAGTCCAAAATTTCCTCTTTTTGTTACTATCTCGCCCCTGCAGCTTTACAAAGAAACACTGTTCAGAGAAACACAAAGAGGGTATTGATACTAAAATGTCTATCTTTGGAAGATATGCACTTGATTTGTCTCATTTGGATATCTCAGCCTCGTATGAGCTTTGGATAAACTTTTCAATATATTTTTTGCTCACACAAGGACTGTAGATTTGGTCCCCAATCACTTACATTGAAAGTGCATTAGGAAGTGATCTCATTATAGCCACTGTTACTTGGAGGAATGATTACAGCAAGCAAAACCTGCCGTTTATGTGAGCACACCATGTGTGTAAACCTACATAAACACCGTAATTGGAGAATTAGATCACTGAGTGCATGTAAACATAGCCATTGCTGGGCTAATGGATCAGCACACAGTACAATATCCGTCCTGGAGGAAAAGTGAGATCGATTTTAATGCATCTACATTCCTGCTTATCAAACTCTAATGAGGGTCCCATTTTCTACACATCACTATTTCAAAGTGGGAATTGGGTTTATTTCAAAGTGCAAAGTATTTGTGGTTCTGTCTTGCACAGCAAAACTGATCTCCAGGGAGAGTTTATGGCAGTTCTAAACAAAGCACTAATCCAAAATGCTTTAAGGTTGACTTTAAGTTAACCTGCAGCGTGCGTCAACTTGCCTTAGACAAAAAATAAACACATACATCCACACGCTACAAAGACTCAGATGCCTTTAGCACACCAGACAGATGACAAATGAATACAAAAGAGGCAAATATTCAGAGATCATGAGACTGTAAAACACAAAAGGACAAATACAACACAGACAATAAAACAGAAAAGAGACACAAAGGGAGAGAAACAAGTGGCAAGAAGGAAGGAGGGGTAGCAAACAACTGGGGGAAAAGATAAAGCTAGAGTAAAGAGGATATGGAAGAAGACACGAGAAAGAGACAGGAGACAGGAGACAGACTAACGGAGCACAAGCAGAGGGGGAGGCAGAAAACAAGCTGGGCTTCAACACAAACATGCCATTCTTTGTTCTCAACTCATAGCCCACTCTTTTCTCAGTCACACAAACTGTACAGTGTTCATACACAACACCGTATTTAATTCACAGTGCACACAGGCACGCTTGCTTGAAGCGTCTTCTGTACCCAGACATAAGCTATTCAACATACATTCAGTCACAACACACAGTCCGCACACTTTTGTTAGCCAAGCTCCCTCTAAACAAAGTATCAATTTATCAACCTGACACAGACAGAGCTACAGCTGGACTCAGCACAGGAATTTATGACATTTTACAACACCTTGGTTGCAGCTGCGGGAGAGCTGCACACAACACATTACGCTGATGAGGAGAAAAGGTGTAAATGTTTCCAGAAGTGTGTGCGCTTTCATGTGCATAAACTTTTAAAAGCTCATTCACCTTTAGTCCTGTGCACGCTCCTTGTGGCTACACATGAGAAGAGTCTGAACAAGGAATTCCAGGGCGGAGCTTGCAGTGCTACGCTAGCTGGCTTTGATTTCACTTGGACCAGAGACATAGGGGTAGAGCATTCACGCAGCCCCCCGACGCCATATTTCTCTGGCCTTTTCCATGGAAACCACACTGTTGCTGCTGCCCAAAACACACCGCAAAACAGAGGATCACATTTCTCCCTCCCGGTCCCCCATTTCGGAAGCATAGGCTCATGAGGGTCCAGGGAAAGCTGGAATGAAAGAATGAGGGCTGTGTCCAGACAAGGGCAAAATGAGATGCCTAATACCCGCAAAAATAACAATCCTCGAGGGGAGGGGACAAGAGGGGGACAGGAAAGTGCCTGTCTATGTCCGTGGAAAGAAAAAAAACTACAAAATAAAATCCTTCAGTCACTGAAACAGCAAGCAAAATAGGCATCCATCAGACCTACCTATGAGACCAAACTGAATGCCAAAAAAAGAACAAACACCAAGCAGGTTGCTAGGTGCTTTTGCCACAGCACAGAGAAACAGACAAACTCAGTGATTTGCTTTCTGTTACACTGACGACTTGCAAATTTAGTCAGCAGTGTGTTAGCAGTTTGTCAGTGTGTGGTCAACCTGCCACTCCCTGGCTCCTCCCAATCAGCCACTGGGAACTAAAACATGAGATAGTCACAGTAGATTGCCTCCAGCTCTAGATAATTATCCTTTTACAAGTTCCACCTTTCTTTTTCCTGGTGCCAGATCTTTAGGGACTGTTTGGTGCTGCGCTACTGCAGCTTTAAAAAACATACATCCTTTTCCAAAACCAATTTTCCAAACTTGCAGGTTTGCAGCACAAAAGCACAATTCCCACAGCAAAAGACAGGCTGATTGCCATGAAAAACAAATTTTGTATGGTGTTAAGAGTTGCTGGAAGAATAATCCTTCACTGATTGGAAAACAAAGCCCTGCTCTCTCTCGCTTTCCCGGTAGAAGGTCTGTAGCTCACTAGAGAGGAAAAGGAGGGAAAGTCCCGAACAAAGTAACTCTCCCTCCGGCTTTTTCTCCTCTGTGTTCTTTTATTCAAGCCATGTTCTTTCTGTCCCCTGGAGTGTGGTAGGTGTCGCTGCTGCTGGGTGTGTTTCTGTGCAAGACAGAGAAGAGCTAAGCCGGCATCCAATGTCAGTCCAAACAGAGCATGCTCACTCACACCCTTCCCCTTTCTCTCTTGGCAGCTCCCTAACCAAACACATAACCCCTTCTTCTCCACGACACATCATTTTTCTTTTACACAGACACTGACTCAATTCTTACAAATTTTATTTGCCCCACTACACTTCATCTTTCATGTCAGTATTTCTCCATTTTCCTCCCTCTGCCCCACACTTCCTTGCATGCTTGCTCTACCCCGAGCCTGCATATTTTGCCTTCTTTCTCCTCGATGGACATTCTCTCCCTTTCTCTCACTTGTGTTTCTTTCTTTCTACCCCCTCCCTCCGCCCGGCTCTGTGGTTGTGCAAGTCTCAGATTTCAGCCTTGTCTGGCTGGAGGCTGCACCACCAGCTGCCCTCATTGACACCATACCTCACTTTCTCACTGCCTGTTCTTTTCATTCTATCCTTCTATTGACTTCCCCTCTCTCCGTTTGCCACAACGTAATAGGTCTATGCATCACGTTTGATAACTTTGCACCACTTTCGTTCAAAGAAATTCTTAAAACTTGGGGAGTATGGTGCGTTTTACCACTGAGTTCAGGCATTTGCAAAATTACAAATTTGCCCAAAAGCCATAATTTGCTGATGAAAACAGTGCAACGTTTTTCTTAGATCATCATCCCTCATGATGATTAAAATGCTAACTGTTACTTTCTAGAATTATTCTAGCTGTGCAAAATGTTTACCCCTCCTTTGCTCCTTTCTTTTACACACGCTCTCTCCTGCACACTCTCTGGCTCCCTCTCCCACTCACAACACACTACACAAAACTGAGCTTGCCAGGAAAAGAAGCACAAGTGAAACCAAAATATCACTGTGAGCCAGAATCTGTCTGTCAGCAGGAGATAGAGTGATACCTAGCTTAGTGCAAACAGAAAGAGAGACGATGGCCCTGTTCACACACAACACTAAAATGCACTTTGGGTAATTCAACAACAAAAAGAGAAAAAAATTACAATTGTTCCAATCAGTGGTCAACTTCACATTACTTTTGTAACCACAGTTTCCCCATTTTGAAACCACCATTGACAGAAGGACCATCCACCTAAGAGACCAGAATTTCCTTTGAGATTTTTTTCCAGCAGCAGTGCTGAAGTGCATGACTTTTATTTTGCCCCACTGAAAGATATTTAGTGTGTCCGCTGAGACAACAAGTGCTGCAGACACATATTTGTACACAGCTGTAGATGTCTACTTAAGTTTAACAAAATGCTTATCATACCCCATATGCTGTTACAATCGTGTTTCAATCAATAGTGATTAACACTGCCCATAAACACAGGCATAAATTACATACATAAAAAATGTATACATACAATATGGAGACTGAGTAATGAGACCAAAGTGAAATATAGTTACAGTTACCCCCAGTCTCCCCTGATCAACCGTATGATTGTTGCAGAGACAAAACGACTCAAATCCTGAAGAAATGCAGATCAGACGGAAGTGGCAGACAAACAGCGAAGTGTATTACAGCCTCTACAGAGGTGTTCAGTGCGGTATGTTTTTGTGGCAAGCGAGGGGAGACAAAAGCCTCTTTTACACAGGAACTGCGCAAATTTGCAGGAAAGCCCAATCCCTCTTCTTTCCGCATTGGCAGTATAAAAACAAAACCGGGGAGGGCGGCAAATTGCCGCCTGCCTTCTTGTGTTTATACAGAATGCGCCTTTTTCGGGGCAATGGGGGGCGTGAGCTAGTAACAGAATGTGCAGCTCAGCGTGTGACGTAAACAGTGACGTACCGAGGAAAGCCGCGGCTAGTCAGTCCTTCAGCGATTCTCTCGTACATCGGCCCGTCCTTCACGTTCCCATCATCCGACGGTTAATAGCCTCCTCATTAGCGAGGGCAAGGAGGGCGCGCAATTCTTTATCTCCCCAGTTGCTCATCTTCTGCTTTGCGTCTCCTTAGTGCTGCTAGATACTCATTCCTGCTATCAGCTGTTTCCGGGTTTGAAGTCCACGCCAGTGGGTCGAACATGCGACGTCATCAACAGCCCCTCCCACATGTCATCAACAGCCCCTCCCGAGGCGGAAAGCCGCCTTGCTCTGTTTATACTAAAACCGTTCTGCCAATATGACTACCCTACGAGGCGGAAAATTGGGCGCCTCAGATCAACTCGCCAATCCGGCTCTGTGTGTGTAAACGCTTGCAGCTGGCCGGCAAATCGGCCGAACATTCGCAGAAAATCTGGCAGTGTAAAAGGGGCTACAGTAAGTCTGCACTCGGAACAGGCAGGTGAGCTAGATGTCAGGTTAGCAGTCAACCATCAATGAAAACCTGAATGTTTCAGGTAAGCTTCAGTTTGTCACAACCAGCAGACTGGTAAAATTATTTTAGTGGCACATAGAAAAATTGATTGGTTCCTCTGACTGGCCTTCCAACAATTTAGAACAAGATGATAATCAGATGCCCAATCCATCAGACCATCCTTATCTAGGGGTTTTCAATTTATATATCCTTACTCATCCCCGACTCTGGCTGCTTAAAGTAGAGACATCAAGTTACTTGCACATGGTGAGATTTTTAAATAGCAGTGACGCTAATCATTTAGCATCAGTGCAGGAGAAATACTGGAAACCAGGAGGTTGCTGGCAAAAAACTGGCATCCTGTTGAGCCTGAAAGTTGATCCCTGCTCACCATAGGGGTGCAACCACTGATTTTTTTTTTTCCCAGTGGATTATTTTAAGATTATTTTAGGGGAACTGCTCTTGAATTCTGGCTGAACTACCATCATGACAGCTCCTTTAGACTTGCTCAGTTTAAAGAGAAGACAGGAGGCTGCACTCCCTCTGCTGTGCTCTCTTCACCATCGTTACACTACATCTGTTCACATTATCACCAGACAATATAAAGCATAATGCAGTCAGAAATCCAGCAGCACAAAAAAAATATGGGCACAAAGAGAACCCGCTGTGTGACACACACACACACACACACACACACACACACACACACACACACACACACACACACACACACAGCTATAAAACAGCACTAGTGACACTAGCCAATACCAAAAGTGTGTTATTAAAGGGGCAGGGCGGCAGATGCAACAATGAGCCATCTGGACTGAGCAGCAGTTCATCACCAGAGACCCAAACACTTCATCACCTACAGCCAGGGGTTTACAAAGAAGACGACAGTGGGAGGGAGGAAAGAGACAGATTATTTACATCTTAAACACGCTTTGGAAATGCAAAGGTCTGAAATTTGTCACACCAATAAAGCATCACTGAAGTTAAATTAAGGGAGCAAGAGAAACAACAAGACTAGTGAGTTAGAGGTGTATGAAGCACGCCTTGGCAGGGAGGTTGTAAAACACGCTAGAACAGAAACAAGCACAAGCCCACATTTCCATATGAAATGACCGCGGCTACTACTTCTGTTGACAGTCTTGCTTGTACTAATCTGACGCAAGCTGCTGAAGCAGAAATATTTTCCTTATTGTTACCTATTAACTACATGCTTTCTTTACATTAAGTCTCAATTTACAATAAAAAAGATGTATCATCTGACAAGCCAAATGTGCCATTTAACAATGCTCTGGAAGATCTAATTATCACACTTTGAGATTTTACTGGACTCAATTAGTTCACCATTGAATCCAGTAAAATACAGTACATCCTGCAGCAAATTCTGACATTAATTTAAACATTTATTTCTAGTCTCGAGTCATAATTTCCCAACTGTAAATAAAGAATGACGGGGAAGGACAACATGAAGTCTATTTAAAATCTTTGATCAGCAGATTTCTGCACCCGTAAACACATGTGTAAACCCTATGTCTAAAGCATATAATATTTAGATGTAAAATCAGCCCATGAGAGCAAGATAACAATATGTTTTTTGGCAGGTTTAGACACAGCTGGCAGTCTCAAGCAGGTCCAATTCCCCAAAAACCAGTGACCCTTACCCGACTCTTGGGTCTACCTCCCTTGAAGCTACTTAAGTGCCGATGTTACTGTTTCAAAAGAGGCAGTTTAACAACTATGTATTGTGTAATGCAAGTGTGAACAAGCCAGTGAAAGTTTTGCATGTAACATTTAGGAGCCAATTCACTTTTAATGAGAGGTACTCCCATCTGGCTCAGAGCTAGATAAGGTAACAGAGGAAACCACTCACAAACAAACAGAAGGCAGTGCACCAAGAAGTGGATTCAGGATTGTTGAAGCTCAGGTGTAGTTGTGGTTTATTTTTGGTTTAGGTCATACCAGTACTCTCATGTTAAGCTAAGACAGAAGCAGGTCCTTTGAGTCAGGTGCAAGTTTTTAGATTCATAAAGGAGCTCTAGTCAGAGCAAAGGATCGATTATAGGTTAGTCTTTGGTTGTTGATCGGGGTCTTCAGAAGAGCAGACCTAAGGGGTGTGCCACATAGCAAGATTAGTGAGTTCGTGAAGTATGTTGTGTCTAAAGCCAGTGTTTTCCATCTTACCTTGGTGGCTCTCTTTTAACCTGGCTACATTGCCATGGTAACTTATGCTGCAGACCTAACCTGGTTGGGACCAGTTTTTGTTCATCTTGAAATCGTCTGAGAGGCGCTTTTCACAGCTCCTTTGAGTAGTGTCCTCTAAAAGCCTCTTTTCCACCAACATTCCCAGGAACTTTTATTACCAGGAACTTATTTACCTGGGTAAAAGAGTTCCTGGTAATCTGTGTGGTTTGCGTTTCCACCGCACCTCAAAGTTCCGGAAAATTTATTCAAATCAGGCTGATGACGTAGATGATTCAGCGTGTGCCCTCCGCCAGCTTGTTGGCTGGTAACATCACATTAGTGCTGGTAGAGAGAGGACGGGCTGTTTGTCTCAGCCAGCAGCTAAGTTTAAAAGTATTTTAAGATAAGAGTCAAACTAAATTAGTCTACATACAGACAGCTGTCATTTGAGCTTATTAGTAACAATTCGCTGTTAGCCGAACTAGCGTGCTGTCTAAACCAGCATGTAAGACATAATGTTGGTGTCGGTGGATGAGAGACTGTGGGCGGAGCGTATTGAATATCGCTGTCTACATGTTTACATGTTGATGCTTGCTGAACACATGTATTGATAAATTATTGGCTTTTTACTCGCTAAGGTTTAATTCCACTTACAGTAACGAGTGTAGCTGCCGTCAGCTCAAGTCATTTTAGAGTTTGTTGCGGCGCCGCTCGGCTGCTCACTGTTTACCGTTGCGTGTAGGTGTGTGTGTGTGTGTGTGTTCAGCACCGGCTCAGAGGAGAGGCTGCAGGATGATAATGAATAAACCAAAATGTGTTTAAGTGCCGTTAAAAGAACCGATACCATTAGTGTTTATCAATACTCCGGTAGAAATGTTTACTTGTCGAAAGTTTGCAGCCACGCTGACACGGAAGTGCGGAACGCTGCGTGTGTTCCACCAATCAGCGTTCTTCAGCACACAGCCCTGCCCCTCAAAGTTCCGGGTAATCTGAAAAGTCCTACCCCGCTACCAGGATCTTTTTTCAGGGGAATTTGGGGGTAGGGGGAACTTTATTTACCCAGGTAATTTCGGTGGAAACGCATGGAGGCCTTTCAATTACCCAAGTAAATGAAAAAAGTTCCTGTGGTGGAAAAGGGGCTATAGTCAACGTCAATCTATAAGCGATACCAATTATCAGCTTTGAGAATGTTATAAATGCACTTTATCCAACTTGCTGAGCCGTATTGTTACATAAATGTCATTGAACAAAGCTGTGCAATTACGATCGCACTTACTGTATGCAGTGATGTTGCTAGGCATGTTTCCTGTGTCCCTGATGTATCGTATCCTGAAAGAACGCAGTCAACTCACTATCAAAGCGTCCCGGGGTGGCACTATTGTTTTCCCTGATACGACGTTATGAACAACCAGTCAGTGTTGAAACTGTGGCGTCGGGTGACATAACTAGTTTTGAAAGTACTTCTCATGTCACAGAAATTGCTGAGAGTGAAACTTGTGTTTTGAATAAGAATAAACTGCCCATGATGTGTCTGTGTTTTTGTTCTGGTACTCTGCACAGATCTGACACCTGTCTGTCCACCCGCCCACCTGCTTCTAACCCCCTGCTCTCTCAAGCACGGTGCGCCACCATTTCCTGGTAAAGGCAGTGGGGCAGCCCCGCGGACCCCGGGGACCGCTGATACACAATAACCTTTTATTTTAGGGTTAATAAAACACACTCAATTTAAATACGTAGGATATTACATTGTAAGGTCTGCTGTGATAGTGGATGCTGTATTCACTCGTGGGTGACAATGGTGCTCCATCTGGGGAACCGGGGGCATGCCATGTTTTCCCCCCCTGATAATGCTACATTGTGATAACGTGATTGTGCTACTGATCGATGCTGTGTTGATGAGTATTGGTGCTCCCTATACTCAACCCAAGAAGTGACATTACTATGTTCTGTATACAAACTGTATATAAAGATCCATTTACAGTCTGTTGTTTTGTTAAGACTGTTTTCAGATTTGTGATTTTATTTAGCTTATACATTTTCAACACACATGACTCAAACATGAGTTTAACACTACAATTTGACAACACACATCAAATGACCACTTGTGGGTCCTGGGCCTTACTACATGTAAAACCTATCAACATCACTGTGTATGTATCAGACAAAGTTGGTGTTCCACTTACTGAACTACTGAACATTTCTGTAGTTTTCTCTGGTCCACTCGCCCACACTGGCTTTAAAATAAGCCTTCTATAACACCACAGGTCGCATTATACATTAATAGTTCACCATATTGTGAATCAGGATGATGTTGACTTGCATATGAAATGCAGTATCATCCCTTCAAACCATACTACAATGTTACCACTCTGAATTAGTTTTACACTGCTGTTATATTACAGCTGATAGAACACCAACTGGTTAGTCTATTAGTATTAATCACAGATAATATTCAATCATTTCACTTTGATTTGCCTAAAAAATGAAAAAAAAAAAAAATTGCCCATGTCCTTCATTTAAGAACAGTGTCAGTACAACATTAAATCTGCTGCATCAAGTTTAAAGCTTAAAAACTGTAAAATGTGCAAGCAAGCTGTCATGTTAGTAACAAACGCAGTGGTAAAATAAATATATTGACATGTGAATTCACATAATTATTATTTTCTGCCAGTATTCTACTCTTGCCCTAATTTAACAGTGTTGCTTTTTACTGAAGTACTTGTTTTATATCCTTTAAAAGGTGGGAGTAGTCAGCATGGACAGATCAACTTTAAGATCAAATGATACACAAACACACCATTTGACTCATGTTATGGGAATGCTCCCAAAGCCTGAGAGAGCCTGGGTTAACAGAGCAAGTTGATAACCACCTTCATGGTACCCGTTTTTTCTGACTGCGTCTTTAGGGTTTGTCGCCAGCTAAGGCACAGAATGGCTTTGTCGAACTTGCTTCGGGGTACACCCCTCTGCTTGCTGACTGGAGACTTTGTGAACCAGGTGAATGACAATTTCCTCACTAACTGAACTTCGCTGTCTTTCTAAGTAAGGTTGTACTTTTTGCACATAGTCAGTGACCACCACAACATGTATTCCATCCAAGGACATTTTGTTAGCAAAGAAAGCTGGAATATCACTGGGACTCTGTGAAGCAGCCAGCCCCGGCCCCAAATTTAATCCCTGAATGAAACAAGGACAACAACAACACATGAGCATTTCCTTTGGGGGTAATGTTGTAACTTCTTTTGCTTTGGCAGTCACATCTTTTCCACAGCAGGAAAAACAACTGAGTAACAGTGCTGCTTAGCAGCTTGTTACCATGGAGAAGCCACACAGAGCTGGGATATAAGGGACGAGGCAAAACTCAACTTCACACACAGTCATAGACAAAGCCTCATACCTTGTGTTTTAATGAGCAGACATAGATATGCAGCGCGCACACACACACACACACACACACACACACACATAAAGCAAGCAGGGACTCCCTTTGGCATTAGTAACAGATCTAGAATTACCTCACTGTTACAGAGCCAGTGACTCACTCTCTGTCTCTCTCTCTCTGACACACACACACACACACACACACACACACACACACACACACACACACACACACACACACACACACACACAAGCAGGAACAGCTGTCATTCTTGTGAGCAAGAGCTAAGCTCTATTCGCTGGACATGTGCTGCTGATGTTGTGCCAGGACAGTAAACTAAAATTATGTATGCCTCTGCCAACCAGTCAAGTTGCAGTTTATATCCATGTCTGTCCAGACTCATATATATCCATGACAGTAGACAATACTTCAAATATAGATGTTGCTGGAAACAGACATATTCTGGAATATGGATACTTCAGACATCTTCAACTCAGCAGCACAGAAGATGTATACAATCAGCAGTTTCAAGATGGACACCCAAGATTAGTGTCACCAATTCAGTATCAAACCAACTGTCTCTCCATGTGTTCCTGAGTTATGACTTTGAATAATGGCCCAAAAAGTGTTTTTGCAAAACATTATGATGTCACAATGAAGTTGACCTTTGATCTTTTGGATATAAAATGTCTTCACATCATTATTTCATCCTGTTAGACATTTGTGTGAAAATGTATCATAACTAGCGTAAGAATTTTTTACTTATGGCCAATAACATGTTTTGTGAGGTGACAGTAGTTGACCTTTGACAACCAAACTCTAATTAGTTCATCAATGAGTCCAAGAGGACATTTGTGGACGTGCCAAATTTGAAAAAATTCCCTCAAGGTGTTCTTGTTCACAAAAATGGTCACAGTAACCTTGACCTTTGACCACCAAAATGTAATCAGTTCATTATTGAGTACGAGGGCATGTTTGACCAAAATTTAAAAAAATAAAATAAAATCACTCAAGGCATTCTTGAGATATCATGTTCACGAGAATGGGACAGACAGACGTGCAGACAACGTAAAAACACAGCTCCTCCAGCCACCATTATTGCCAGTGTGGAGGCATAAAAAAGCAAAGGTCTGAAAAGCTTGGTCATAGACACATGCTCACATAAACACATAGCAGCTCACCCACCCATTGATAGATTAAATATCGCCTGAAAGCACCAACAGAGTTGTGAAGTGGGAGAAGTTATTTTGGGCATTAATTTTTCCCATAGACACTATTACATGACTCACAGTAAAAGCTCTTCTACAGCTTGGATTAAACTCACCTGGTTAAATCATTAATACAAAACATTAAGAGCTGCTGAGGAAATATCTGATTCTTGAGGAAAAAGTCAAAGTTAGAAGTTTGTGTACATAAAATTTCAAGGTGATGTGCACCACTTTCGGTGGGTGGAAGCTTAAGAAGACAGTGCTGAAAAAAACAATGTGCAGCCTAAATCAAGTCACTGGTTCAACTGTGAGTGAATTCCACAACTATGATGTCATGTTTTATTTCTCTACTGTAACAAAGTGTTTTGAATCTGTTAACACTATGATTCACACCTCTGACTGGCTTCTTCTCCATGCCAACAGGCTCATGGGCATTGTAGTATTTAGACCCATCAACCAGGCCAAAATGACAAAGTAAGCATGATATCTCAGACTTAAAGATGATATATGTTTTGCCAAACTCTACATTTAGTCACTATGTGACATGTGGTTAAATCTTCAGACAACCCTTGCTGTAAGAAGGCTTAAAAACTTATTTATAAATGTCACATTAAAGAAATTCTGTAGAGACAATCCCCTCTGTATTGCCATGTGACACAGGGAATGCACAAGCACACACAGGTAGTCATGTGACAGCAGCAGCAACACAAGCAGACACAGCTCAGATGGACTGCATTAAAATCAAATATAAGATGAGTCAACCAAGCTTTTTGCATAATGCTGAGGATGCGAAGGTGAGGTTGGTGAAACAAATTTGCCAAGGCCCGTCAGCAAAAAATATTGGGTGCTGAAATAAATGTGCATCAACAAGTGTGTTGCATCTCTTCAGTCTCAAGCACAACAATATAAATTAACTTTACTAAAGCAATGTTTCCAAAAAGAGACAGCACCATAGGCACATTATAACTAATCTACTGAACAACCTGAATCATAACAGAATACTGCCTGACCAATAGATTATGGCCAGAAAAACTGCTTAAGCACATAGATAAACATTTTCTATGGCCACACTTCACACTGGCAACTACATTGCAGTATACTGTTGATTTGAGATCAAGGTTTAGGTCAGTGGTTTCACAACTAAGTACACCATGTGTACCAAGGTGGGGTCTGTGAAATACAAAGCTTCAGAACATTAACTCTCATAATAATAGGCTCCTAATCCAAGACAACGCCTGACAAAGCTGTGATACAGCAGCACATTAACAGCATACCAGCTCCAACAAACCTATGATTTGAGATTTGTATTTACAAGATTCAGCATTTCTTTTCTGAGCTCAGTAGCTGATCTCCTCACTGCAAACAGTCAATTCACTGCCTGCACAGTCAGCTCAAACTAAAGCTTGGTATTCACTTTGCCATTTTGGGGTACCCCAAACGAAAGATGGCCAATGTAACAGAAATGCTGTGATATTTTTGGCCGTGGCTCTAAAACACTGGTCTTGCGTCGCACAGTGAGAGAGGTTCAAGGATGGCCGTTGTCAGTCTTGCGATCAAAGACAGCTTTGGATAAAACAGTGACAGTGTCAAAAAACAGGATGACCAACTCACAGTGTGACTGCTGTTATGACCTACGTCTACTAACCAACCAATAGAAATGCAGCATGAAATGATGCACTAGGGCTAAACCCAAACAAACAGATGCATTACAGCTTGCCATGGAGGCAAAACGTGCAAAGTCTAATGTGTGGGATTCCAGCAAAGAGGAAACCTTGTCGAGTTGTGGCAGCAGAAGCCTTGCCTGTATAATGTGTCCTCCAGCTCTGACCATGAGGCAGAGATAGAAGGATGAAGCATGGAGCAATGTGAGCAACCTAGCAGCTGGCAAACACACACATAGACACGCTACAGTATATAGTGCCCACAAACCTTAAAGTTATTTAATAATGTGACCTTCTTCATTGAAATTCACAGTTCAAGAGTGCAGCATCCCTGCGCACTCAGTATGGGAAGCTACTGCATCATACAGCGCAGCCTGCGATTCAGTAGGCGCTATCATCATACAATCTTCATACATCAAACTTGATGCCTTACCAAAGTTAATCAGATCCATGTCGCACAGTGTAGCCTGCTCAAAACTTCTATCTTTAAACTTGTTCATAACCGTGAGGTAATGTTAGCTCTGTGATGCTTACAGTTAGCCCTGTTACTAAGGGTGTGTGTGTGTGTGTGTGTGTGTGTGTGTGTGTGCATGCGCACGCGTGCGCATGTGTGTGTGTGCACAGGTGAGAGAGAGAGCGTTAGGGAATAATCTTGAGCGAATCAATTAAATCAATTAACTGTGTGCAGAACACCCGAATACCAAAATTTAAAATTAAATACCTACACAAGAAACAAGTATACAAATGGTTGAATATTTGTGTCCAGCCCTCATGGACTGTGAAGGTGTTTGAATGAGTAGTTCCAGAAAGACGGGAGCAGCAATAATGGAGGCCAAGCAACTGCACTAGTCTAAGAATTATGATAGACGTTTAGCCAGTCACAATTCCCGTTCAAGCTAGAATTGTGTAGTCCTATGCTATAGGTCCTATGTTATTACCACCACCAACAAAACAAAACGAAACAAAACAAACACTCCCACTGTAAGCTATGGCCTAATAACGTCTTTTTTTGGGAGTGACTAGTCAACGACCTGTAAAACATCATACACAAGGTTAGTTAGCTTGCTTTTCATCATAACCAGACTCAATTTCTCCTCTTCTCTCTGCAGCGATATAACAGGCCACAAAGGCAAGTACTGATATTCCCTTGGGTTAATGTGCCAGGTGTCTGAACCATTAGAGCCACTGCAACCTAAACTCTCAGCACACATAAGGGGTTACATCATCCTCATCACAAAACTCACAATGTGAATTAAATCAGCCACTGTGGTGGCAAAAATGGTTTAGTCAGATCAATAAACAACTTAAAGAAAAGTCTTCACACATCAGCTGTCTTTCTTGAGTTTAATAAGCATTCGAATGGAACCACACACAGATACAACTGCATGAACAGTCAGTCAGTGAGTGAGCAAAGATGTCCTTCACTCTTCCAGTCTTATAGTTTTCTTTACACGAACACCCATAGACAAAATATAGGGCACCCGAGTGGTGTTGTCATTATCAAAAACCAACAGCTTACATGGTTTAGGAGGATTCTCTCAGTCTCACATGACCTTTGACTTATTCTTCAATTAGGTATCTATCCTCCTTCCATTAGGTATCTTTAGGTTATCTGTCCACAATCACACCACTGTCATGTTGCTGTTAAAGTCATAAATTGCATACCATACATCGTAAAAACAGTTCACACAACATGCAAACCACGCTATAGGTCACACATCAGTATATATCAGTATATAGCACACCACCCACAGACAGGTTAAAGAAAATACCACTGAGGAGAAAACCTAAACACCACATGGGAACAGTTTCTAACCTCTAAGGGGTCACAGAAAGGCCACATATCAATGTAAGCATGTGGGAATGGGTCAAAATTTAGCCCTGACACGTGTGTAAATGCTATGCAATTGTGACCAAATACTGCACTGGTGACATGATAAAAATAATATTAAATAAGCCGTGAGGTATGCTACCTCAAGCATTCCACAAACAACAGACTGGCAGGCTCTACATGCAAATACAGACAGAGGACATCTAATAAAAACATATGTATTGGTATGTGTTGCTACATGTGTGCACTTTGGCAATTCAATTGACAAATGTCTTTTATCATTTCCGAATGTTTGACTAAATTTGATCGACGATGAGTCGATTTGTGAGTGCACACAAAATTAAAGGGGCCAAACTCAGAGCATACGAGGTGCCTGGACATGTGGGGGTGGCAGAGCTGGCAGTTAGCAGCTAACGGTGCTTACTCCATAAACAACAGCAGCAGTGCTGAGAGAGCTAATTGTGTTAATCAAGTGGAACCAGAAGGTGGGCACTACGCTTCAGAAACAACGCAGTCATGGAATCAGCAAAATCTTCTTATGACTGCAGTGCAATGCAGTGGCGATGAGCTAGCCAGTGGGGTACACATGCAACATGCACCATTAGCCGGACTGGCTTACCACGACAAACCACAGAGAAGCTCAGATTTTATAGCACACACTGAGGGAGCATGACTTCATTCTCTGCTCAGGACTATAACTCTTTTCATAACAAATGGTGGTTTGCTGCCATATTAATGCCCCGAATGCCACATAAAGTACCTTTAAATTGCCAACTATTTTGAAATTTGATTAATAGTTAAGCTTGCTGTTTTAGCTTCTCATGTGAGGATTTCCATTTTTCCACATTATATTAAATCTTAATAGTTAAATATTTTCTATATAACTAAAAAGAAACTGAATCTTGTTTTCCCTGCTGTCCCAAATTTATACTGATGTATGCATCAGACCATGATCTTTGCAAACCGTTAAAACTAGACTACAAACAGTTACTGAGTTTCAGCCACTACAACTGAGCTAAGTTACTTTTTCATCCAACTAAAGAAAATATGCAAAAGCAAACCTTTATGTTCTGCATTTGGCCAAGCACGAGGATTTCATGAGGATGAGTCTTTCCTATCCATGACATAAATCCCCATCATCTTGGCATCTGTCAACATCCATCCACATATGACAACCACCCCGGTGGCTACATTACCGAACGACTAAGCCTCTTAAAAGCTACGGAAAACCCTCGGGTCAAAACAAGTTCATCTCTGCTGGTGCATTACAGACAACCAACACTGTACAGAGCACACTCAGCAAAAAACAAGAAGCCAATTTTTTGGCTCAGGATTTTATGTGTATGTGCTTATTTTAGCTGATGAGACCTCATCTCAAGACTGCATGGGCATGTGCAGACTGATGGATCAACATCCCTAAGTCACCTGTTAGTTTTGCTGCACCTGCTGGGGCTGGACAACTCCCACCTTTATCACCCAACTTCAACCTGAGCAGAGGCCAGTGAGAATAATGGAACATATGCTGTATGGGTGTCCAAGTCATTTAAAATAAAAAGGTTCCACTAGGATTTTGTAGTCAAGCTTTAGGCAGGTTTCCATTTGGGTTTGGAGACCAGGCTTTTACCTGGATTTATTCCTACAATCACATCTGTGACTTGGTTGTAAATGTGTTAAGTCTGGATCCTGCATACTCTTTAGTGCAGTTTCACTGTAGCATTATACAGAACTCTAAACCAGTGGTTTTAACTTTGTTCCTCTAGACCCAGAGTATTACTGGTTTTCATTACAGTCATCCAATCAAGGGCTGATTTACCACTGCAATTAATGCATTTAATAGAAATAAACTACTTGGCAGCACCAGACAAGTTAAAATATATGCTGGAAATTATTACAAGCTGTGAGCAGATGTGTTGCATTTCCAATCTTTGACAACAAATGAGACCACCTCTCTCCTTATCAATACCATGTCTTCAGTTTAAATGAGTGAAAACTGAATCTTTATTTGGTGTAAATCATACAAGAGGACAAGAGACCCTGGTGATGAGCAGACTGAAGGCCACAGTGTTATCTCACTGTAGAAAGCAGAGATGGACATGGACCTAGTTACTGGTTTGGCCAAATAATTGGCGCCGATAGGACGTTACACTATCATTATCGCCGGAACTTGGCTTCAATAGTGGCCAATGGCTGCGCAGCCTCCACAAGTCACACGGGGACACGCATCACTGACCGGAGCTGAAGAGGGAGGGCTGTGTTAAATGGAGCAAAAGGAGCTGATCTGTGGGTACGGCACCAGAGAAAGCAGCTCCCTTCTGCTGTGTGATTGTGTCTAAGTGTATTGTTCTTTATTTTAACATGCATTTACATGACGTTTGTGGCTGGACTGCAACAGCGAGTCCAGCGGTAATAGAGCTATAGCAACAGTCTGTGAGTCTGTAACTGAGTGAATTTCACCACTTACTGTTTTAAATTAAAAGCCCTTATTTCAAACTGACAGACCTCGTGTTTTTACCTCATCTTGTTTATGTTTGATGGATCATGGAGAAACTATTGTGAGTATTTTGAAAACAAACATACTCCACTTAAGTATGACATACATATTTCAAATGAAAGGAATAGAAACACTGCACATCTCTGATCACCATATTGCATGGAAGCGTTACACACAAAGTTGCCATGATGTCACTGTGTACCTGAAAATCTAAGGTTGACTTTAAGGAAAATTAAAGGATAACTTAGGCATTTTCCAACCTGGGCCCTATCTCCCCGTGTAAATTGATCAAAGAGACTGATGTGAACAACAATTTTTTAAATTGTTCCAGTATTGAGGGAGCTGGCAGCGGCCGGCAGCTGCAGAATGAGCTGTAATGGAAGCATATGGGGCAACTAAACATCGTCACTGTGTGTCCAATAAATGTAGTTATTTTTGACATAGAGCAGCTCAGATTGTTAGAATAAGTATCTGAAGTGTCTCTTTACCTTTCACTTGATCCAGATGTTTGTTATTGCCTTCTTCAACAGAAGCCTCTTTCTGAAATGTCACGAGATATCACCAGATGTGTTTGTAAGATTTGGAGAGAGTTTAATAACTGGAGTAGTTAACAGAAAATGTATTTTAGTGTTCTCTAAAAGATTTTCAATTTCATGGATTATTATTTACCCAATTTCAAATGCAGCTCAATCTGGGTAATCAATCTTTGTAGATTTGTTATAATCAGTGCTGTATCAGTTGATATTTTGCACCTCCTAATCGTTTATTAATTGTTTTTGACGTTATCCTGCCGTGCTTTCATGTGTAACGCTATGCACTGTAAACGTAATCATATTAGCTAACAGCATTAGCCTACCTCCACTCATCCACAGCAGGTATATCCACTCTTGGAACAGTAGTTTTCTTTAAGAAAATAAGCTCCGGCTTTCTTCTCCTCTTTGTAGTGGTCATCCCTGTGGTCACTGCAGACCTGCAGGTCTTCATAGGCAGTGTATGGACAGGAGTGTTAGGATCCATTTGTAGCACAACTAGCCAAAACTTTAGCACGTCCATATCCAACAAAGTCCATGACAGCTGCTCGGAGTGTAACTCCTCATTTTGTCAGCACAGGTCGGATATGCACAAATATGAACCACTCTTTACAACATACGCATTTTTCCTCTGTGGGCAGCAATGCCAGAAACTCCATGGTCTCCCTGCTTCACGTCCTGCAGAGCCTCCGCTGCCTTTTTTCCTCTCTCTTTTTCTCTCTCTCTCCTCGTTCACTGTTCTCTGCTTATTCTCCACTCACATGAATGCCGGCTGCGGTCAAATCCAAAGGCGTCATCCACATTATTGAAATCAGGTAAATTATCATCCATGACACTGAATATCTAACACTAAACTACTGTAAACTACTCTGATTACTATACTCTCTCCAGAACTCAGACACGGTTTCCACTGTTGTTTTCCTGCAACAAATGACATCTCTTGATATTTCAGAAAAAGACTTCTGCTTAAGGAGGCAATAACAAACAGACAGGATCAACTGAAAGGTAAAGAGACACTTCAGACACTTATAATAACAATCTGAACCTGTCTGTGGCAATAATAACACTTTTAATGGACATACAGTGACCATGTTTAGTTGCCCCATGTGCTTCCATTACAACTCGTTCCACAGTTGTCGGCCGCTGCCGGCTCCCTCAATACTGGACCAATTTCAAAAATTGTTGTTTGCATCAGTCTCTTTGATCAATTTACACAGGGAAACAAGGGCCAGATTGAAAAATGCCGAAGTTATCCTTTAATCGCTAAAAAACAAAAATCACTCCCACCTGTATTTTTACAATTAGTTTGATGCTCAGTTCTAGATTTATATATTTACGTAGGTATTTATTAGTTAATATTCAGTGATCCAGATTGATTTATTTAAGTATTTAACATTCTGACTGTTATCCAGTTTGTAATAAAGTCAAAGATTGTTCATTTCCGCCACTGTCAGATTTTTTCTGTGGGGTTTGGGGGTGACATCCGGTGATTATTATCACATTTTTAATTTTCTTTCCCTGTTCCAAACTACTGCAATTAAATGAGCCTTTGAAAATCCACTATTGGTCAACCTCTAGTAAAAAGTCAAGCCTTTTTGTGTGTTTGTTAGTCATGAAAAGGGAAAATTTGCTGTTTGTCAATCAGGAAAACAATGTGACATATACTTCTACCATCAGCAACAGACTGAACTGATGACCAAAGGACTTTTTATGTCCATGTAAAAAAAAATTTAAATAGATGTCCCTATTATTTCTGCCCCATTTCAACAAGCTGTATGATATGCTGTCAGTAATTATCAAAATAATGTGAGCAAAAGTCATTAAAAGCTAAATTTGTGGCATTAACAGTCAGGGTTGGAAATTAACTCCTGTCCACCTGCTACTGTGGCTGGTGGATTCCAAAATCCATCACCGCAACAGATTACTATTGTTTTTGTGACTGGTGAGTGAAGCAAATTATCGGCCACTTGCATATTTTTACCAGCATTTGGCTGTTGTCTAGTGCAAATTTCCAACACTGTTGCAACTGAACTAGCAATATCGGGATGACATCAAGGTTCTTCACCTACAGTTTGTCAATACAGTCAAATGTTAAATGCATACTTAACAACATTAACAATGGCTTAGGGTCAGGGTCTTCCCTATGAAACTGTTGAACAAAGCTTACCAATGCTGTATGGTCTCAGCTCTATTGGTGTCCTGGGACAAACTGTTCTGTTGTAGGCACAGCTCTGCTTCTATGTGTTTGTGGAGCATAAGTGTATTGAGAAAAACATGATCAAAAAGGCTCACCAGAATGTCCTATGACTACTAACCGGTCATACATTAAAGGCATTGCATTTTGCATGATCACATCTTTCTACTCAAGTATGTGTTTCCCATCTGCATGCTTGTCCTTTAAGTAAAGATAATGAAAACCTCTGACATGATTAATTAAAAGATTCTATATTTCCAACTGTAATTAAATAATCTCCCATCATCACAGGGTGCACACCAACAGCAAGACTTTTCAACCTTGCAAGTGCAACATACTGCCCAGTTTGTGCATTTCATGTTGCAGCACTATGCATTGGTGTTGACACTGGAGCCACTTCATCACAGCCAAAAGCTACTTTACTGATGTCTCACATTTAGCCCTGACTATACACATTGTCTTTTAGTAGCATCACGTAATTTCCAGCATAGATCCATCCTACCTAAACCTAAGCAGAGACCTTAATATCCACAATAACAACGAACAAATGAGATCATTAATGAGGCTCTCTTACTTGGCCAAAGTAACTTAATCATGGGGTCATACCGGGATACCATTGCAGTATTGTTTCTGACAGCATGGTTCCAAATATATCTACAGGTGTCCACCTTGACAGGAATAAAGCGACCTGCTCAACTACTGCACACAGAGGTGAAGGTGTAATAAAGCAGATCAGGGTAATCTCAGGAACAATAACAACTAAAAGCTGACATTCACTCGTCCTCCCCTTTGAGACAGGTCACACACACACACACACACACACACACACACACACACACACACACACACAGAGTCACACTGGCTCTCTGACAGCAGCCGTAGTCGTTACTTTGAGTAAACATAAGTCATCACTTCCTCCACATCCGTGACTAAACCGGGTTCTGCCAGTAACGTAGCCACACAAAACAAAGCCATGATGGGTTTCTGTTGACCTGAACTAACCTGCTTTGAAAGCAAAATGGCCTTGTCTGGCAAGACAGACAACGGCGTAGCCTGGCTAGCATTAACTGTTACAGACACACAAGGCCTTGTCTTGCCGTAAAGCAGTGCCCCGTAGCATAGTAGCTAGCTGAATCGGTGACTTGTTAGCTTAGCATGTGTGTGTGAACAAGCTAAGAAACCGATACCTTAACGTTGTTCATGCACAGCTCAGTGGACGCCGACATACACGTTTGTTCTCGAGGCATGCCAATCGACTGCACACCACAGACAAGTGTGTATTTTAAAATGCCACGACAACAAACAAGCTACCGATACAGCTAGCCAGCTTTTTGCCAAGCATAGCTAGCTAACAGCCAACATTAGCATCGCGCTAATGAAGGAAGCTAACGTCTGCTACAGCGGGGCTGTTGTTTTCCCCCAACACACACTACACTCGAAAAACCGATGTTCCACTCGCCACGGCACACCCGCTTACCTCGGGCGAAATATCCTTCAGTTCACTGCAGATCAGGGGGTGAATGTATGGCGAGGTGATAGACACAGGATCCTTCTTTATCGTCTCATTCGTTTGCTCGGTGTACACATTCGCACTGCTCCTGTAACAGAGACGAGACGCCAGGCGTTAAGTACCAGCCGCACCAGAGCGCGCGCAGTTGTTGAAGTTTGTCGCGAGAGCGCGCTCTGCACGAATCGCATATTGTAGCCTACAAATGGGTCCAAACTGAAAATTACCCTACAATTTGGAATAAATAAATGTACAAACTACTGCCTTACGCCTAATTTCATACTTTCATGTTGTTTGAGGATATTACACACACACACACACACACACACACACACATGCTCATTAACACTTGCACTATCCCTAGAGAATCAAGGTTGACAGTGCCGTTAACTTTGCACTGTACTTTGACGTAATTTTGCTTTCACTTCTCTAATTCGTCGTTATATTTTTAGCACAAGTAAATGCCAGTACCTCGATGTTGTATTGTAATTACAGGACAACTGCGTTAAAAGCTTAAAATTATTTGAAGAATGATGGTTGTATTAGTGGCAAAAAGTCTTCAGAAACGAGTCTGGTAACGTTGAGATGAGTGCACCTACATATCCTGTACCCTGTGATCCTTTGAGAGGCTTTATTGACATTTCACCAGTTTGGATAGAAAATTGAGAAAATGGGACATTTTAATAATTTTGTCCCTTAATGCCACATTGCATGATCTCATTATTTTTAACAGTGAATTACAAAAAGTTAACTGTCTGAAACTATCATGTTTCCCAGCAGAACACCAGTGTCTCAGCATTTGAGAATGAAGCTGTGTGATTCAGTCTTGATGCTGAGCATACATGTAACTGGGTGAGATTAAGATTAAGAGGTCATGTAGCTTCCTCCATAGTAATCTGGACATAAGGGAGTCCCCCTCACCACCACTAGTAGCATCAGGAGGGGGACAGATTGGGAGAGATACAGGAGAGAGACAGAGAGGAGTGAAGGGAGGCGGTGGGAGGGGCTACACAGGCTGGGATTACAGAGGAGGATTGGTTATGTAAGTGCATTGTCCCAGTAGGCTGGCAGCAGCCTGAGCGCATGGGAGGGCAAGAGAGACTCACACAGCAAGAAAAGTGAGAGAACAGACTTTTGTAAATATAATCCTATTGTCCTGTCCTCGACAATGGCTTAGGCACTGTAAGTATACTTCTTATTGTAATCATACAGACATACATTTCTCTCTGAATATACTGAGGACACCACTTCATTCTCTGACCATACAGCACAATACAATGTAGACTACCTCTATCACCACAGGATCAGGATACCACCACCCCTTTATTTTGGATGTTAACGGTATGCGCTTTAATTATCACAGAATGTAGACTATTCCACCTCCTTGTTCAATGTATGGATAATATATTGAACAAATAACACATTTTTTCTGGATAGCTTCCTATGTGAATATTCTCTCTAACCATACAGCATACCATCTTTTTGGCTACGCTGACACTGGGATTAAGGGATGACAATGTCAGTGAGTCCACCACTTTGGCCCAGACTGACATATCTCAACAACTACTGGATAGATTGCTATAAAAATTTCCACAGATGTTGATGGTCTTCAGAGGATGACTCTTAATGCTCTTGGGTAATCCCCTGATTTTTCCTCTGGCTCCACAATAAGGCTGATATTTGTGTATTTTAGCAAAATGTCTTGACAACAGTTGGATGGATTACTTTGAGGTTTGGTAGATTTATTCATGGTGCACAGAGGACTAGTCTAGGATTGGTCAGTTGGTTTTTTAGAAATATCTTGACTACTACTGGATGTATTATCATTAAATTGGGAATGTGCATTCACATCCCCCTTTGAATTTGAAGTTCAGTGTGTAGGATTTAGGGGGATATATTGGCAGAAATGGAATATAATACAAGTATATTTTCTTAAGTGTTTAATCACCTGACAGTAAGAATATCCAGATAGGGAGCTGGTCCTCATTCCTATTTCACCGTCATTTAGCCCAGAACAGGCAAACCAAACACTGGCTCTAGATAGGGGTCATTCGCTTTTTCACATCAACTACCACAGGTAGCAGCCTCTCTGTGACGAGCTGTGTTGAAAAAACACTGATGTATTTTATTTTAGCATTTTTACTAATTTAAATCAGTAGGTCCATTTTTTTGTAGAGTATAAGACGTCTGCGGATAATTCAGCTCCCATTAAAAACCTCCTGAACACCCGGATCTTAAGTTATCAGGGAACATTTACAGGTGCAGGGCTAGTGGCCCGTCTCTGATATTTCAAACAGTGTTACAGAAACACTGATTTGTAATGTGAAACTGTTTTATTCAGTGTTTTTTATCAGTTGAAATGGGTATAATTGGCTCCCAGTCAAAGGCAGCATGGTGATGCAGTGGTAAGCACTGTCACCTCGCAGAAAGCAGGTTCCTGTTTTGAACCTGGGGTGGGAGGTTTGAACCCCCTGGTGGGAGAGCCCTTCTGTGTGGACCTTCCTCCCACAGTCCAAAGACATGCAGGCTAGGTTAATTGGTAACTCTAAATTGGCTGTGCGCATGAATTTTTGTCTATCTCTCTGTGTCGGCCCTGCAGTAGTCTGGTGACCTGTCCAGAGTGTACTCCGCCTCTCGCCCACTGTCAGCTGTGATAGGCTCCAGCAGCCCCGCGACCCCTAACAGGATAAGCAGCTATGGAAAAAGAATGAATAAATGAACAATGGACACTAAATGCATTCTAGTCAGAAGAGGTTTCAACTGTTTGCAATCTGCAGTCGTTACTGATAGATGCCATTGAATCCCCCTAAATCTTATGAACTCTTGCTTCAATTGTAGTAACTTTTGTAATCCCTCAAGACTTAATCATCATTTCATCTTGTGCCATCATGTAGCCAAAATTTTAATTTGCAAATTTTGATGTTTTATACCTAGATACTTGCAAGACTCTAAAAACTACTGAGTCAATTCTAACCCAGTTTGGGCCAGTTGTGGTTCCCACTACTGCCAGCACCAACCCAAGGGTAAAGTTTACCCAGCACCCAAACCACAAGGTCATTGTAACTGTCAGCTGTACTTAAAGTTGAGTACTAATTACCAAACGTTAGCATGCTAAAAAGCTGAACTAACACGGTAAACATGGTAAATATGATACCCGCTAAACACCAGCATTGTTATTGTGAACATGAGCATACTGTGAAGATGTTAGCATTTAGCTCAAGGCAACATTGTGCTAAGTAAAGGTGTACAGAGCTGCTCACATATGTTCTTACTCTTAGTTATCCACTACATGAGCCCCTATATTTTTCCTCCCAAACATAGAATTCAACCCAACATATCATAATCACAGCACACACACTTCCTTAAACATACTATAAGTGACACCACTTCTGCTGCTACTATAACTACGAATAATAAAACACGTCCCCCAAATACACAAGTGCTTTAAAGGTTAAAAAACAATGCACTGGGCTACTATAAAAATACAACGATAAAACAGAAGCACTGAATGAAATTCACGCACAACTGTAAACTCTGGAGGATATAATAAAAAGAAGGCTATAAAATAAAATTATTCATTATTTAAAAAAATCCATTAGTGCTGTGGCTTGTAACATTTTTTTAAAGAGAATTAAATGTCTTTGCTAACTAGGTCTGTGCTGACCAGTTATTTTAAAAGTCATCATCACTGAACATGAGAAACTTTTTGGATGTTCTGTTGTAGATGTGTTGGAGGCAATTATGAAGTGAGCCCACTTCCTTATGATGATGAGAATTATACAGTGTGGGCAAACAAAGAAGGAATGAAAAACAGCAGAGAGAGCAGCATGGAGTATGTGGGAGAGGGGTTGGGGGAAGGAAGGGAGAGGAAGTGGGGCGATCCAAACCCAAGAGAATGTTAAGCTGCGCTGGTATGCTGCTGGAATTTGAATTTCTGGTCAGACATAACAACATACATATTGTTTTATTTTTTCTTATCCAAGTGAAGAGGGTGAGGAAAAGATACAGACAGTGTAGCTTGAGGAAAGGGAAAATTTGGGAGGGAGAGGTCAAGGGGGATAGTTTGAGGAGAGGGGAGGCTGAGAAGAGAGTTTGGGATAAAGGGAGGAAGGAAGTGAGGAGACAGAAGTGATAGATGCAAGGGAGAGGGGAGAAGAGCAGAGGCAGAGGGTGGAGTGGAAAGACAAGTAAAGAGAAAGGAGAGGTTAAGGAAGAGGAAGAAGGTGACTGGGAGCCGGCAGAACTGTTCATCAGCAAATTCCAGACATAACACCATTTGGCAGTGGATGCTCATCCTGAAACCAATGCAAATTCTTAGCTGTGGATTTCTCAGACTTCTTACTAAGGACTTGTTGTTTACGGCTGAGATTCTTGTGGAAAACCCTGACCGGACTGGTTTTGAACCTCTGTCCTCTAGCTCCAGTTGGCTGCTTGCAACAGAGGAGGTCAAATGAGGGAAATAGCTGAGTATAAGGCAGGCAGCTGGTTGGACTGGGAATGGTATTTGAAGCATTGTGGGTTTGATGCTGCCGATGCATCATTGTGCAAGGTGTTTGTCTCAGAATATGTTTGACTGACATTTAATGTATTATTCAACATCAGGCCTATTTGTTATCGATATTGTCATTGTGATATGCCAATTGTGGCAGCTCATATAGTTAAACTGTAAAAGAACACAACCACCCAAGATTCAAATGTGCTCAAAATACAAAGAACAGTTAAAAAAATCCAAATAAAACAAGTTGCTATGCTTCAAGGCAACCTTGCACCGTTATCCAAATAATCATTAAAAATGTAATCATAATCATAAATAAACTGAGCAAATTGGCCTTGTCATTACTACCTGCTCTAGTATTACAGTCTACTGCAGTCCTGAATGTGGTTTGTGCAAGTGGTGTAGCTGTTACCCAGCAGAAGCCTTGGCTTTACTGCTGTGGGTAGGTACAATCAATGTCAAACACTCCACTGTCTCTATTTCATCACTTTCTAAAACTTTAAAAAAGTGGAAAACTATATTGTAATATGAGTGTCACGCAGGATATATCACTGTTGACTGTTATAGTTTGTGCTAAGAGTTAGTATGTCATAAAAAAAATTAAGGAAAAAAAATCATAGTGTATGTACTTTCACTTTGTGGCCCTTTATCATATGCTGGCTCCCTATAATGGCATTCAGTCATTAAAACTTTGAGAACCATTGATCAAAGATTTTTGTTTCAAAATGCTCTAAAATGGTCACTTTAGTTGTAAAGTTTCTAAAAATTTTTTCACAACCCTTCGTTAGGGTCTGGAGGGTTAGGTAGTGGAAGGTATCAATTGCAAATGGTTCCCTTCAGTGTTAAAAAGGTGATTGCAGCCCTGGACCCTCATCTCCAAAATGGCCAAAAAAAACATATTTACAACCTGGTACAAAAAATAATTCTGGTCTCTATCGCTAATTTCCCCATTCATGACAACTACAGGGGGGTGTATTTACATATAACTCACCCATTTACGTTTTATTAATGCTTTAAGTTACGCACAATTATGGGCCTGGTTGCTATAAGACATAGGCTATCTGCAGATATTGTCCTGGGGCTCTCAGTCCTCGATCCCTCCACAGCTTCAACCTCTTGTCCAAATATGGTCACTTCTGGCTCCAAAAAAACAAGATGGTGATGGACGAAATGCCAAACTCAAGAATTCCACACAGGAGTCCACAAAAAAAAGGGCTGATGTCCACAGAGTTTGATAATACCTAGACACTGGATAGCTAAGTGGCGCCTATTCATTCCAATGAAGTTGCTTGCCAGGCACACAAGTTTTCTAGCTTCCAGGTTTACTTTTGCAGTATGCAGCCCACTGAATGCGCGCAGTAATGTTTCTGTCACTGCCTAGCCCGTGAGTCCTGCTTGGCTCATAGACTTTACATTGTGATGACATCACAGATATTTAAATTACTTTTCGCGGCTCCAGGGAAGTTTTAGAAAAATAAAACCTCCATGGATCAAAAATTCTTTATAGACAGATTTATAATTGACTTTGTTTTCAGTTAGAGGGGTCCTGTCAACAGTTTTACAGACATCTCTTTTATAACAGGTGCCTATATGAAAATGCTTTTTGGGCTGCAATAGTGAATCTATGGTTTATTGGTGAGCTTAAAGTGCTGGTAGGTAGATTTCATTACCTTTGGACAAAGCCAGGCTGGCTGTTCCCTCCTGTTTCCTCCTTTTATGCTTAGCTAAGCTAAGCTAACAGGCAGTATCTTTATATTTAGCATATAGACATGTCAATCTTCTCATCTAACTCTCAGCAAGCATATTTCCCAAAACTATTCCTTTAAGTGTGACTTTTCTCCTGTGATGGTCTTGAGTCAGCGTGGGCTAACGTCCAAAATGGGTCACATGACATGTTGTTGCAGGTTCCCACATGATGACAAGAGAATTATGACACTCAAGGAGAGGTTGTCTCTCTGGATAAAAAGCTTTAAGAAACTCAATGTCACATTACATCACGTCCTGTATTTCCTCTCACCAGCTCGCTGTGTAGCCTAAAGTCCTCTGGCCGCCAAATAACTTTATGGTGGATTAATGTAATTATGTGACTATGAAATCCGGCTATTAAGTCATGGTCTATGGGCAGTGATCAAAGCACAAGTGCAGCAAAAACAGCATTGTCTGTGTCTTTATAACCATAACTACAGGGTTGTGTATGACACACACGGGACTACAGAGCAACAAGAAAGGCAATTAAGGACAGAGTCTGACTCAGAAAAACAGGGAAATGGTGGCACAGACAGATTTGAGTGGCCTCATTAACTGTGTAAAAGCCATAAGTCTATAATGGGCACCAGTGTTTTCCCAATTTGTGTTCAGAAGTGGTGGAAGGAGGCACAATCACATCCTGTGCCCACACAGGCCTGAAAGACTCCTACTTGTACTATACAGAGCATTGCACAGATTACCAGTTTGGTGATAAAATCCAGAAAAAAAAGGCAAAATGAGGTCAGACATCATGATATCAGAAAAAAAGTTAAAGTGCAAATGTAATTACTGTATACCCAAGCCAATCAATTTTGCCTTTATCTGTGTGCTTGCATATGTGTAATAACCACCATTTACCAGTGATCCTTTGTTGCTCTTTCTAGTATTTCAAGTGATTTGATTATTATTATCATGTTCACAGTTATTATTTTTTATTAAATGTAAACCTATTTTATGACTCACAGGGACAGTTCACTCCAAAATCAAAAATACATATTTTTCCTCTTACCTGTTGTGCTGTTTATCAATCTAGATTGTTTTGGTGTGAGTTGCTGAGTGCTAAAGATATCAGTCGTAGAGATGTCTGCCTTCTATCCAGTATAATGGAACTAGATTGCACTCAGCTTGTGGTACTTAAAGCGCAAAAAAAAAAAAAAAAACATCAGGAAAACTCAACAGTAATGTCTCTTTCCAGAAATCATGACCCCATAACTCAAGATACCGTAAAACTTCAATTAATAGCCCAGGTTATTATTTGCTTAAATCACTGAAATCATCGGGTCTATACTTGGGACAGGTGTTTATATGGGACAGGCCATTAATTCCTTTCACACAAAACTATTTCTCGGCAAAGATCTGGAAATCCAATCAAATTGTTTATTTAAACCAATATGAATATTACTTGTTTAAAAATTAGGCTTCAGATAATATATCAATTATGAATCATTCATTTGATCTAGCTCCAATAGATGGCGCATTAGAGAGAGGGAGAGTTACGGCACTTGAGGATTACAGCACTTGGCATACCAACACCTTTAACATCCTGTTAAAACAATACTCACAACTTGGGTTAATTTTTATGAAAAAAACCTTTTTTATTCTTTTGATATGGGGACTTACAGACTAAAGGAATATGAATAACATACAGGTTAATGGAGGAATGGACACATAATTTGAGATAGCCAGCAACCTGTTTTTATAAATCTGGAGAACTGCTATAAAAAAAAAAAAAAAAATGAACTGCTTGGGAACCAGACCAGGCATCCAATTGAGACAGGCCTTTATTTGTCAAAGCGTGTAGCCCCAACGGGCTACTAAAAGGGACTGGGCTTTTTTTTTTTTTTTTAATTGAAGTTTTACAGTAATCCAACAATCAACTGTATCACCATGCAGAAAGAAACATGCATCTAATCCTAGCTCACTTAGCACCACTGAGCTAGCCAACATTACAGCTCAGCTGAGGAGGAAAACATTAATGTTTACACCTCGCACTGTCATGAGCATGGGCCTCTTGTCCATGAGTTGTTGCATGCCTCCATTTTCACGGTGATATGGTTGGTGGTTGTAGTTTGGTAGAAAGAAAATAGTACTACATTCAACTGTTTACAACAAGGTACCTTCAAAGTCTCAACATACAGCTACCGTTTTTATAAGAGTGTAGTGTAGTCTAGATCTGACGCTAAAAATTCCCAGGGAAGCAAAATATTTGTTCAGTTCTTCCTGTAATCCAGAGTCAAACAGTGTTACTGCCAAACAAGCTGTGCAGTAGCCATACACTTTGCATGCAAAGGCCTCTTATGGCAACAAGAAGCGCCCCAATCTGTCCCGAATTAGACCGCCTGGTCTGCAGGGAATTCCCCCGAAGCTATTTTTTTGGCTCAGTCAGACCTGAGTATGATTAGTATCAGTATTTTTCACTGCAATCGAGGAATAATCTCTGGACACACACATTGTCAATGCTGGCAAGTCACTTTGCCTAAAACACAAGCCACATGCATTTGCATAATGAGAGCCAGGTTTGCGAGAAGCATGTTGCTTATGTAATGCTGCTGCTGGGTTGTATTAGAACACAAGTGTTTCTTTTGTCTCTGGAAAATAGTGAATAATCAGATAGTATGATAATGTAGATTTGAGTCTTAGAGGTTTGCAAAAAACTAAATATTCTGGGAAGAAAACAAGAATTTACCTATAAGTCCATGTATCAGCTTAGCAGGGATCAGGCTGAATCCGATCTCCCTTAAACACAGCCCGCACACATTTGCATGAAGGCAAAGTGTCTGAAACATGTGCATTCCTTATATAATCATTACCCCAAACGTATGTGATCCTTACACCTACAGGGCCTCCCCCTTAAAATCTCTCCATATCCAATATCAGGAAGTACAATATTAAGTTTCAGTCCAGCAGGATTGATTTCCTTTTGGCATCTGTCCTGTCTACATAAACACAACCTTTAACCCTGGGATTTTCAACGGGCCACTGGCTTTTTTGGCAAGATGTTGAATGTGTTTTTCCTTTCTATAATCAAGTTGAAAACATGGGAATGGTTCAAAAAGAGGGACCACACCATCCTTAATACGTCTTCTATTATTTGACCCCACTAAATGTTTCACTTTCACTCTTTTAAAAGCAAAGGAAAGCAGTGTTTCTGCATTGTGGGTGTTGGATACAAAGAGGAATGTAAGGGAATGCTAGTTGGTCAAAGGCCTTTCACAACCAAACAGATGTTTTCAGTTATTCAGGCTCATCAGACCTCTGCTCAGGTTTACATTGGGTGGAGCTGAAAGTTTCCTGATGGACTGAATCTACGTTACAAAAAAAAAAAAAAAAAAAAAAAAGTCCTGCCCTAACAGGTGAAACAACCCAAACAGGAGAGTCGGGGACATGCCATTCAAGCACAGTTTGGATGTGTAGGTGCCTTTTTGAAGGGACACTCCTTTTTGAAATATGGAATGAGGACAATGAAAACAGTGAATGAAAGTAGCAGTGACTAAGTGAATCAAATGAATGAAAAGCATTTTCTACCGCCTCCCACTACTGTCAGATTCAAACGTTTCAGTCTCTGGAGATAAACATGGAGCAATAAGCTACATGAATACATTTGGGACTCAGGCTAAAAATAAAATCTGATGCCATGGAGACTCACAAAAACCCTCTTCTGTTCACTTGATCAGGACTCTTACCCATGTGCTCCAGATGTCATCTCTTACAGATCCTGCCTCAGTTATCCTGTCAGGTGAGGCACTGATTTAAGCTTTAAGTTGTCTGAGCAGAGACTCCCTCACATATGTTTTTTCTTTTCCTCTGACCTTCTTAAAACCCAATATGCTAAAGATATTAAAATGCTAACTCTTCTTTGACATAAACATAAAATATTATTATGTTATTACATCGTTATTACATCAAATAAGGAAATATTTATTGGCTTTATGATGTATGGGTTAACCATGAAAAATATATATTATTTTTGTTAACTGAAAAGTAATTCACACAAAAAACAGTGTACAGTGTGTTATCCTTTATAGAGATTTATCCATCTATCCATTTTCGTAACCGCTTATCCTCTTGAGGGTTGCGGGGGGCTGGAGCCTATCCCAGCTGACATTGGGCGAGAGGCAGGGTACACACCCTGGACAGGTCACCAGACTATCGCAGGGCTAACACATTGAGACAGACAACCATTCACACTCACATTCACCAAGACACCAATTAACCTATCCTCAATATGCATGTCTTTGGACTGTGGGAGGAAGGCAGAGTGCCCGGAGAAAACCCATGCTAACACGGGAAGAACATGCAAACTCTGCACAGAAGGGCTCCCTCCTGGGATTGAACCAGGAACCCTCTTGCTAACCCTCTTGACAGTGCTAACCACTACACTAGCGTGCCGCCTTATAGAGACATATGTTTAAGAAAAAATAAATAAATAAATAAAAATCTATATTACATCGGTTCCATTTCATACACACTGAAACATCTGGATTCATTTCATAAAAACATGTTTGAACATTAACACATTTGAATGCATTTACAAATGTTTTCACATATTCAGATGTGGTCATACACAGCCACAACACTTTTGTCCCTATTTTGACACCAGAGATGTTTGGTGTCAGTCATAGACTGTCAAAATAATGGACATAGCTACCATGATGTCACCAATTGGTTTGTGGACTCCTGTTTTGAAGCCTTGGGTTTGGCATTTTGGCTGTTGCCATCTTGTTTTTTTGAGGCCAGAAGTGGTCATATTTGGGTGAGAGGCTGGCACTGTGGAGGAGTGAGGGGTGAATGTGACTGAGAAGTCAAGGATGCTATCAGCAGACAGCCTGTCACCCCCATAATTATGCATAACAGTAGGCCTAATGAAATGTAAATAGGTGTGTTATATAAAACAGTACAGTTTTCATGATGGGGAAATCACCTATAGAGACCAAAACTGTTGTTTGTACCAGGCTGTAAACATGTTTATTTCTACTGTAAAGTTTGACATTTTAATATGGTGGTCTATGGGGACTGACTGACTTTGGGAGCCAGCCTCAAGTGGCTGTTCAAAGAACTGCAGTTTTTACACTTCCATGTTGGCTTAATTTTTCAGCCTCTGAGGTTGCCGCTTCAGGGTCGGTCAGACACCAGAGCAACACATTCTCACTCTGACCTCGTCACATACTGACATGTAGTGATGACTTTCCATGTCAAGATCTGATGTGCAAGGTACCCTGGCTGTGTTGGTTGCTGACGTTCTTGGACATCTTGTCAAGTTCTGCCTATTACATGCATTGTCAGTTTTAAGAGTACAATTTAAAAAAAAAAAATTTCTTTCAACAACAAACACACGTGGTTACGTTTTGCCAACACACATGCATGGTTGGATTTAGGCAACACAAGCATGTGTTTGGGGTCAGGAAAAAAGAACAGGGTTTGGCCTTACAATCTGATGGGAAGCAAGCACCGGCCTCCCGGTAGAGACGTGGTTGTTGGACCCATCCACCACCGCTCCCGCCCTCCCTACGTGGACTTCCATCGCCACAATTTTTGCTTGCTTTTAAAAATAACGACGACCAGCTGTGTATCATGCCGATGTGAAAGGACAGCTTTTTGCATTGGTGTCTGCCTGAAGTCACTGACCCAAGCACCGGATTTGGACAACTTTGGAGTGAAATCAGGTTGACTAGAGAGATTCCCTGTTAGTCTTCTTATAAGTATTTTAAAACTTCAGCAACAAATGCAAAAAAAGACATTAATGGGTTAAAATGACTGTCACCACAAATCAATAAAGTACCTCAGGAATGAGTCTTAAAACCTGAAAATGAGTTAGCATTTTAGCACTGCTGGTTCCCTTGTCTTAAAGCCAATAGATTTAAAAAAAAAAAAGAAAAAACATTAGTTAATACCCCACTCGTGAGTTCTGAAGCTTCTGTGTGTCCTAAAAAAGGTGGCAGCTAACTAGTGGCTAAATGAGGCAACTGAACATCATCACGCTGAACATGGCTTTACAGCCTCGCTGCCGTTGTGAAGTTAAGTCATGCAACCATAGAGTAGTTTGTTTGTAGCCTAACATTAGCTTTTTTACTTCTGGTGATTGCATTTAGACTTCAAAAATCATAAAACATGTGTTTATTTGTGAAGATTATCTTACTGAATAAAACATGTAAGTATGATAAATATTTGCTTGCCACAGAGTTTATTTTTGGCAAAAATCCAAAATCCAATAGAAAAATCCCATAGGCATTTTGACAAGGGAACCAGGGCGACCCTAACTTCCTTGGTGGCCTTCAGAAAAATGTCATCCTTGGAGCACTCTGTTAAAATCAGTTGCATTTAACCATGTTTTACAGATGGTGTTTGGTGAAGTATCAAAGTGATAAAACAATATTTACTATGTTTTTTTAACAGATGAAGAGAGTCCAGCATAGAGGACCCCAATCAGGACATTAGTTTGCCCTTGTGCCAAAGATAAAAAGGACGAAAATGGTTTTCAGTCCATGTTTAAAACTGTGAAAACCTCAGTTTAAGTCGAAACTGCTTTTTGCCACACTAAGGGGGTTACAATACAGAAATATACTCCTCAGGAAAAACTGACCACATGAGAGAACGCAAAACTTGTAACACACCATGATTAATCATTCAGCGGGGTTTGGCTTTGTAAAGCAACATCATCCTCTATTCTTAGCAACACTACAAACTGAAACAGCTTGCAAACAGTGTGTTTTAATGGAATTTCACACTGTATAAACACTGCTCACAAAAGATGTGCCATGCAATAAAGCTAATTGAAAAACAAGGCTTGTAAAAGAGCTTAAAAAGATGGCGGCCTGCAGATTTGGAGATAAAATGAACGGTCACAGTCTTCTTAATTACTAACACATGGCCTTTATTACAATAAACCAACCCATAGATTTAAATGGGACTTCCAGCCAGCTTCAGTCTCATGGTCTCACTATTATGGAAACCCAAAAGTGATAGAACATTCAGACAAGTGAAAAATACTGTAACTAAATACATGAATGAATATTTAAAGAATCTTGTTAAATAATTCAGAGTGTAAAATGTAATACAAAAAACAATCTATCTAAAAACAAACAAACAAAAAATGGCTTTATCTTGCTTTATTTTAAAGGTTCTGTATGTGACATTCAGAGCATTAATATAACAGCAAACCACACTTTGTTATGTAGAGATATAGTGGAGTGATGGTGTATTGAACAGAGAATGAAGTCACGCTCCCTCTGTGTGTGTTGTAATGCGAGATTCATGTGGTTTGTTGTGGTAAGTTGGTCTGGCCGCGTGTCCATGTTAGTGCATGTGTGCATCCCACTACTGGCTAGCTCATCCCCATTGCTTTGCACTGTGCTCATGCGGAGGTTAGCACTAATTTTGGGATGGCGTTGTTGTGGAAACACAACGCCCACCTGCCATTCTCCCTTGTTTATCATCGTTATCTCTCCCAGCACTGTTGCTGATATTAAACACTCTTACTGGAGTTTGCACCATTAGCTCCTAGCTGCCAGCTAAGGCACCTCAATGTTGAAAACCGAGTCTAGACAACTCATACACTCCAAATGTCACATAGAGAGAGCCCCTTTAATAAGCCATTTACATTGACATATGAATGAAGAAAAAGGACAACGTGGAAGGTAAGGTAAATTTTCAATGGGGAATAACAACGAATCATTACAATATTTAGAATGTATTAAAGGTCCAGTGTGTAGGATTTAGGGGGACATATTGGCAGACATTTGGTTTATAATCACCTGAAAATAAGAACTGTGTTTTTGTTACCTTAGATTTAGCCATTTTTATCCACATAGGAAGCAGGTCCTCATCCACAGAGATCGCCATGTTGCAGTGCCATGTTTCTACAGTAGCCCAGAACAGTCAAACCAAACACTGGCTTTAGATAGGGCCATTTGTGTATTTGCATCGACCACCATAGTTAGCAGCCCCTCAGCCTCCAGCAGTGAGTGAAAAAGCAAAGATTTTTCAATGTGAAACTACTTAATTCGGCGTTTTTACCAGTTTGAATGACCGGGTCCATTTGTTTTGGAGAGGAAGAGACTTCTGTGGAAAATTTGGCTGCTGGTATAAACCTCCTGAGCTAGCCAGCCAGCCAGTGGAAGGTAGTGCCAGCTAGTAGACATCTGCAATCCTCTCTGCTAGACGGAACTAAATCCCACTAAATCTTACACACTGGACCCTTAAAAATAAAATAAGTTTTAATTTAGTTTTAACAACTGAAATAAAAGCTTATCTCTTTTCACATGTATACAGTAGTTCAATTAAGATGCAGGTGCTTCAGTGAAGAGGCACCAACAGGTGGGTTATCTGAAGTAACTGGCTATAGATCAAAAACATTTATTAAAGGAGAAAAGGACCACAGCTGGGAAGGCTACACCCACTGTTGCAGCACTGGGAGTATTCAACCTGTGGAAAAGATAATACAAACCACATTTCCAAAAACAATACCACACTAATAAAATATGTCACAACAAACTCCTAGCAGAATTTAACAGCCTATACCCTGACAAGTACAATACCTCAGGATGCTTGCACCCCTGTATTACCCAAACAATAAAATGTTTAAATAAATATCAAACATCATTACTGATACAGCAGCATGGTGGTGTTCCTGGTTCAGTTCCGGGTGCAGGAGCCCTTCTGTGTGGAGTTTACATGTTGTCAGTGTGGGTTTTCTCCAGGTACTCCGGCTTCCTCCCACAATCCAAAAACATGCAGATTGGGGATAGGTTAATTGGTGACTCTAAATTATCCGTAGGTGTGAATGTGAGTGTGAATGGTTGTCTGTCTCTACATGTTAGCCCTGCGATAGTCTGGTGACCTGTACAGGGTGTACCCAGCCTCTCGTCCAATGTCAACTGGGATACGCTCCAGCCCTCCCTGCGACCCTCAAGAGGATAAGCGGTTAGAAAATGGATGAAACAAACAAACAACACAGGTTTGACTTACCAGAGCCACGAGTGTACAGAACAGCCCATGACCTACTTATTAGTTTGTGGCATCACCTAATTAGCTAATGCCCCTGCATGGGCTGGTCCTAGTGGCCCCCTGCCCCCCATCAACATATTTAACTAAACACACTATCAATTGAAATTTTGAGTTATATTTTTTTGCTTGTATAATAACCTTAGGATACGTTTTATTTATATTTACGAAATATCCACACATGTATTGATTTCTTTCTTTGCAGTGGAGAATAGTGAAAAGAGTCACGTTATTTTCTTAAACGCCTGCTGGGAGATGACGGCACACTGATCCATTATCTCTGTTGAGCCTCTACAGTCTGCTCACTCTCATGCACTACTCTGCCAAATGTGTGGTCACAGATGGTACATAGTAAATGACATCTGGTGAAGCCAGAAGCTGTAAAGTGAAGTGACAGGAGACATGACTGCAGTGGTGATATCTTACTGCACACTGACCCCTAGTGACTAATACGCAGCAGTGACTCAGACCTGCTGTGTTGTCAAAGCACATGATCATAGTGTGTGATGGTGATTTCAATCTGATGCTGAAGCAGTGTGTGAGGAACATTAACAGCATTAAGGCCCAAAGTGTGTCTTAAGGCTTCACTCACAAGTTTTAGCTGAAGTCCAAACACCAACCATGACCACATGAGGATTAGTACACACAAACACATGCACAGTGACATCAGAGGGAGGATGTTCAACTGGTAACATCAAGTCGTGGAATGTAACTGAGTACATCAACTCATGTAATGTACCTCAGTTCACATTTGAGCTACTTTACTTGAGTATTTCCATTTTGTGTAACTTTCTACTTGGACTCTGTTACATCTCAGAGGCACATATTACTTTTTACTGCACTACACTTGTCTGACAGCTTTAGTTACTTTTCAGATGACAGTTCCCCCCTCTTCCTGTTAAATGAAAACCATGTATCTCCAGATGTGTTGAATTTAAGTGTTTGTGATAAACTGAAGGATTAAGTGTTCCTTGTTCCTATGTGTTGATAACATTTTCCTTCTTTGTAAGCTAAATAAATTATGTGAAAACAATCTTGGATCATCTGGAAAATGAATCATGACAACACTGAAAACTACAGCAACATTTCAACCCATTTAGCTCCAAACAACACTTTTAAAAAACTTTTTTGTTTCACTAGATTTATAGCAACATTTGTGAACTGCGTCATGAAAAATATATTTGCTAGAATACCAATAAAAAAATCTAAATCTAAATGTTAAATCTAAACGTGTTAGGTGAAACTAGATATTATATAAATATTATATATATATATATGTGTGTGTGTGTGTGTATATATATATATATATATATATATATATGTGTGTGTGTATATGTATATCTATATATATATATATATATATCTATATATATATATATACAGTATATATATATATATGCAAAGTCAGCAGTCAGCAGAAGTACCAAAGTAAAAGCCTGATGAAGCGCTGGCAAACTGACTCTAAAGGACATTTAGACTCAATATTAAGAACAGTGGTATTATATTTAATATATCTTTTTACAAGAAAAGTAAATGTTCGCAAATATTGCTGTAAAGCTGGTAAAAAAGTGACTTTAAAAAAGTAACACTACCTTTTTTTTAAACGTTTGGAGCTAAAAGTGAGGAAATGTTGCTGTTCGTTTCAGCATGTGCCATTTTACAAACATCACAACTACAAAGTTTAAGAAAAACAGGTCTTAAAACTATATTTTGATAAAGGCCCCCTCACCAAGAAGAGTACTCACCTAAAAGCCCTGTGTTGTTGGTCGATATCGTACTTTAGTATACATTCCCATACTTTAAACAAAGTCACACAAGGAACCTGACACTTTTGGGGGTCCCTGGGGTCCTCTGTGCCATCCCAGTGGGAAAATAAAAGTGTAGAAATTTTTATCGGGAAAAATATGGCGACTGGGCCTTTTTTGAATGATGCCAAAAATATGTTTATCTTGTGCGCCATGGAAACGATGGACTGCTTGGGAGCAAATGTCAGAACGCGCAGTTGTAAACAAACTGAGGCCTGTGCCTCTGTGTGGATAGTTGAGGATGCTGCATAAAATGTATCCGGAGATGTTATCGCGTCCTTTTAAGTTAACATTTGTCACATTAGATGATGAGATAATTTCCCGAAATTCCACAAAATGCACCAACAGAACAATATATTCGTCTGAGTCTGGATAACAGAGAAGAAGTGAACTGAAGTGTGTGACAGTTATTGGACCTACAACCAAAGCTGTTCAGTCTTCTCTCACAGCTTGTACCTGACATGTTAGTATTGTCTGAATATTAAAATGTGCTTCGCTCGTTCATGTGGTATTTTCTTATGTGGGGAAGAGATGAGGGTGGTTTTTCATGCGGTAACTGTGCGCGTCCTGCGTCCAACGTGCCACTGTCTCCTCCGCACCTATGTGATTTGCAACTCATAAAATTAGGAGAGTGACGTTAACTGGATAGACACAATTACTGTGCCGAGAAAACACTGATTTTGCTGTGATTATTTTCTGGACAGGCCCTTTTATTGACTGTGCATAATTTATGATTGTGCATTATTTATTATTATTTATTAAGTGCCCATGTTTTATTGTGCGCAATTGCGCAATTGCGCGCGCACATCTGTGTGCTCGCGTTTTGGCTACATCTTAGTGTTTAACGCAACTTACCTTGGAGGCAGAGACATCCTCTTAGAAACACACAGTTCCCACAGTGTCAGATCATCTCGTCTCTCATGACAGAAGTGTGGCGGATTGCTCTGACTACTATAGTCTGACTTTTATTGTGGTTATAAGAAACAATATATGTTGTCAGAGGCAAAACCGGGAATGTGAACATGGTTATTATTATGTAGAACTGTGGGTAACATTTTCTTGGATAGTCTGCACACAGATAGTTTAGAGAGTATTTGTAACAACAGCAGCTTATTGGTTGAGATTCAACAATTTGGTCTGTTTTATGAAGTGGAGGATGTGACTTTTTGAAATTAATCTTTTCTTCTTTAGGTGGCAATGCATCCGCTGTTGCTGAGAGCCCCCCCCGATGATCCAGTCCTGCCTATCGGGGTGGAGGAGATGGACGGGATTCAGGAGGCTGGGCCTCGGGGAGGTAACTGGTTGGGTGAGCGTCGGTTCCCACCGCCACACCCTGGGGTGGAGGGTCCGGCTCTCCCTTTTACTGTCTTCTACCCTGCTCCTGTGCCACATCCTGTTCCTTACGCTTTCCCTCCTGCTTTCCCTCCTGCTTTTCCTCCTGCTTTCCTTCCTGTGTTTCCTCTTGCTTTCCTTCCTGCTTTCCCTCCTGCGTTCCTCCCTGCTTTTCCTCATGCATTTCCTCCTGCTTTTCTTCCAGCTGATCTGCATCCTTTTGCTGATCCTTATGCTGCTCCTCCTGCTGCTCACGCTGCTCCTGAAGCTGATCTTTTTGCTCCTCCTCAAGGTGTTTGTCATACTGCTCCTGCAGCATGATGAGCAGCTGTTGCTTACCCTGATGCTAACCTCTTGGAAGATGTTGAGCCTCTGATTGCAGGGTAAAAGGCCACAAAGAGGACCAGGGAAGACAGCGATGGGGAGGAGGCTGCTGTGACAAGGGAGAGGTGGGCTGAGGAGTGACTCGGACTGAGTCTATGTTGGACGGGCTGAATATTCTGCACAAAACATCAGAGCAGTCACACATCTGCACCAGGACCAGTGACTCCCATGGCAGCCTTTGCGTCTGGCAGGGTTGGTGTCACCCCAGGTAGCGTCTTGCACTGGGACCATTGGATTAAGGCTTTTCAACCCTGAGGGCTGGCCTTTGCCTTCTGGCCGGGCAAGCAAAGCCCCAGGTAGCCTTTGTGTCTGGCGGGGCTTTTAGGACCTCAGGTAACGTCTTGCACTGGGACTTTTGGAAATATCTCCTCATTTTTGCACGGTGGATCAATGGATGTTCTTTCCATCCTGAGGGCCAGCCTTTGCGCCTGGCAAGGCTGGCGATGGCTCAGGTAGCCCTTGCGTCTGGCAGGGCTGAGGAAAATTAAGTTTCCTTTACGACAAACCGTCACCTTGGTCTGTGTTCAAATGAACACTCTACCAGATCACTCTCTCACACACACATGCATACACACACACACTTCTCTCCAGGTCAACATGGAAGACAACGGCACTGACAGAAGAAGATAGAGAGAAAGCTGCAAAATTTAAAGAGAAGACAAGACACCAAATGACTGAACATTTGCCTCCAGAAACTAAAATGCCTTTACATGGCCAAAAGGTGTAGTAACTAATGTAAACATATTATATTCATAATATTCAATAATTCAAAGAGTATCTGTCTCACTAACATTTTTTTTGTCATAGTAAAGGTTTATCTCACTCCACCACCTGAGCTGCTGCTGTTCACCACGGATGAAAAAGGAGTGTGAGCCTCTGACTTACTAAAACAGTGACCTAGGCTAGAGTATGATATAAAATTAAGACAGAAAGTTATGTATACTATTGTGTAAACTAGCCACAAATTCTATAACTTGCTTGTTTATTTAGATAATATCACTTATTTAGTAAGTGAAAGATTATTTATCTGTCTTACTAACCATTATTCGTGTTCCCTCTCTTCCTGAGCTGCTGCTGTTCACCATGGACGAAAAAAGTAAGTATGAGCTTCTGACTCAGAAAGAAAGTGATATAGAATAGGATATAATACAAAGCCATTATAGTTATTAATGCTGATGTATGAGCCTGTTAATCCATATATTACTAACTAACTATCTTACTGAATGTTATTTATGTTCCCTGTCTTACTCCACCACCTGAGCTGCTGCTGTTCACTGTGGACTAAAGATGAGTATGAGCTTTTGATTTATAAAGATAATGTATGTTATTGTGTAAACTAGCCACATATGCACTTGTTTATCCTGACATTATCACTCATTCAATAAATCAAAGATTATCTGTTTTACTCTCAGTCTGCACCATCCAACGTCCACACAGGAAGCAAAGGAGGAAGACCTAGACTCAGTGTTCCTGCAGCGCATCCACGGTTGCCTTGATGACGGCAACGGAATATTTGCATCAGGACAACATGGAGAGCAGACAGAGGTATGTAACAGTTAATGACAACATTCACAGTCTTAATGTGACTTATTTAATAATTCAAAGGTGATTAATATTACTCACTGTACTTAAATATTTTTAAAAACCAAAACATTTTTTTAGAGAGACTGAATGTTCCTGCAGTGGATCCAGAGTTACCTTCACAAGACAGCTGGAGATGTGGTCGTCTGTGTGTCAGTCCCCTGAGTAAGTATCTTTCTATTACAAAAAATAGCAATCCATAAAAATTATGAAGATATTTCTTATGGCTAACTTCTTGTTCTCCTCATGTGTGCTGGAGCTCCTGAGAGTGGATGTGAACCAAATCACAGACAGCCGCCAACCCAGCCGTCCACTGAGTGCACTCGGTCACACTAATGTCTGAACTTCACTGGTTTGGTTTTGCATTTAATAAAACACTCAGACAAATAAACACACCAAGTATTGTGACATTTATTTTATCTTCAGTGATGTTGAGTTCATGTGAAGCTTTTTAAATAGTGAATCAGCTGCAGGTTTCATAACATGTATAAAACAGCTTTGCCAGCTGGATTCTCTTTAAACAAGCAGCTACACTGAGTCATCTTGTTTACTATGTCATTTTGAAGCAATGCCACATATCCAAAAGCTCTGAGAAACCAACAAAGTCCAGGAATGAATTGGAGAGGTTGCAGCAAGGGGAGAGGAAGTGTGCTGAGGCCTTTAGCCACTGCAAAAGATCAATCACACACACCTCCTTCATATCAACAGGCAAGCAGCAACATCCAGGGCTGAAAAATGAACAACATACAAGTGTCAGTTTCTGGAATGGCCACGTGAGACTGGCTCCAAGAGTGAGTTGATCCCCACAGACCCCCGTGTTTAAATGCCCAACTTTATAGCAGTAGTAAACGTGTTTACAGCCTGGTAAAAAAAAAAAGCTTTGGCCTTGGTCTCTATAGCTAATTTGTCCATTCACAACAAATGTATGTGTGGTGAATTTTTCCATAACTCATCCATTTACATTTTATAAAGGCTTAAAGTTATGCATAATTAAGAGTGTGGCTCCATTAGGTGACAGGGTGAATGCAGATGTTGTCCTCGGCCTCTCAGTCAGACCCACCCCTCACTTCACTACAACGCTTCTCGCCCCAAATCACTTCTGGCTCCAAAAAACAAAGTTGATGATGGGCAGAATGCCGAACTTGACACCTCAAAATGGGAGTCCACAAGGCAATGGGTGACGTCACAGTAGCTATGTCCATTATTTTAATAGTCTGTGGTAACAGGACATTTAGACATTGAATCGACACGTACCTTTATATGGGGTTTGATGCATTTAAAAGGCTCATTTTGTTACCATGTTTGCAATATAAATCACAGTAAACAGTTTTGTATAATAAAAGTATTAAATAATGAAGCATTAATTTGGATGTGTGAAACAAAGTAAAATCATGCTCCCTCCATAAATAAACCAAGTCTGTGGCCGTGCTGTGAGGATGTAATGATCATTTCACAGAAAAAATGGCATCAGAGGTACAACTGCTGCCATGCACACACACCTCCTTTATATCAACAAGTAAGCAGCAACCTCCAGGGCTGAATAATGAAACCAACATACAAGTGCCAGTTTCTGGAATGGCCACTTGAGACTGGCTCCAGGAGCGAGTCAGTCCCCACAGACCCCCATGTGAAAATGCCCAACTTTACAGCAGAGACAAACATGTTTACAGCCTGGTACAAAAATGGTTTTGGTCTCTATAGCTAATTTCCCTGTTCATGACAACTGTATTGGGGCGGATGTTTATATAACTTACCTGTTTACATTTTATTAGGCTTAAATAAAATGGGGTGGTACATCTGCTGCCACAGTATATCCTCTTTAGGTGGCAACAGGATGCCCTCAACGTTAACAAGTCTAGTCTCAGTTTGCCTCAAATTCAAATATAACATTTAATATTTGTGCAACATTTTGATGGAAACTAACTTGTGGGAGAAGAGAGGATATTTCAGATGTAAACAGAGAATGCTCAGTGCTTCCTCCTGTAGCACTGAGTGTGTAAAAAGCTCTCAACAGTCATGATGAAGTACAACACAGAGTTCACACAATTTTTACATTTCCACACGTCAATCCGCAGAAATAAAAACTAATTTCTGACAAAGGATTTTTAAGTTTTGGACAAAAAAGATGATCTGTACAGAGATTATAGTAATTACTTGCAGCAGAGCAGGTCATATCTTCAGCTTCTTTTCTATCAAAATATATTAACCACAGTGATGGTCTTTTGAGAACTTGTACTGTTTTGCTGCCGTCTCACCTTGATCCACTTATTCAAAAATATGAGAGTCATCACAAATGTCTTGGTCTCTGTTCTCCAGGTCAGTCTCAGCTGAGTCTATGCTTGACAGCTGAGTCTAGTCTGGTTTCTACCATTTTTTCCCTGTTAAAGGGGTTTTTTGGGGAGTTTTTCCTCATCCGCTGTGAGGGTCCAAAGGACAGAGGGATGTCGTATGCTGTAAAGCCCTCTGAGGCAATTTGTGATTTGTGATATTGGGCTTTATAAATAAAACTGATCGATTGATTGTTGCTTGTGTTTCTCTTATGATAATAAATTCCACAGTGTTTGGAGACATCTTCAGGAGGGACACTGCATCCCCATGATCAATATTCATAAACCTGTATCAACACGGAGAAAAATCACAATGAACCTTCAACTAATTTAGAAAACTGACAAGAGCTGAATGATGTTTTGTACAGAAAGCAGAATACCTGGATGAAAAATGATGGATGCTGGCTCTCAGGTTGGGCCCTTGTCACAAAGATACCTTGAAATCATAATATCAAAAATATTATATCAATTATACATATTAAAATCCACTTTGTTGTACTGAATATTTCCCCAATACAGCAACAGGAAAACAGTTCAATTTCTGTGAAAATAATTAAGGTATTAATGGATCATACGGCATTAATTATTTATGGTACTATAAAGAATATGAATTTACATCAGCATCTGGATGAAAGGAATTTCCCCAACCTCCCACTTCTCCTGCTATATCAAACTGCCACCATAACTTACATTATCTGTAAAAAACAAACAATATGCAAATGTCTTTGCAAAGAAAACTGTTTATTTTAGTAATATGCAGCTGTTTACTGTATCTTATACAATTAAACTCAAGCTTCTTGTCACTGAGCTTGAGCCAACATAACCTTCCCTTCTTTTCTTTGTAACAGATAGGAGCAACTCTAGGAAGCTTTGTGAATAAGGCCCCAGGTTTTGAGATGATAACATGGAAACTATCTGCATGGAGAGATACCACTGGAGGTAAGACCCCACCAATGACCCCACAGTTGTAGCACTTGAGTGTCCCACCCCACCACAAGAAAGCTGCACCTTTCCTGCAGGTGCACTTCATATATGCTATGGCAATAATGTCAGTAGGGGGCGCTCAGTTCACACATCACTACTGCACTTGGGCTGTGGGGAAAATATAAAGTTTTCTTATTTTCTTATGTGCATCAGGTTGCCTGTTCCTCTCAAACTCTCTGTTGGCCTGACTGGAGTGTAGACTACCATCTGCCTTTGTTACACACAGTGTCACTGAGAGCAAGGACTTTCATCAGTGAGAGTCTGATACACTGTGAGTCCGTGAACACGTACGTGTGCACCTTTAAAACATTAAAATGCCAGAATCAGATAAAAACAAAAATCACACACACAACTGAAACCTTTCAGTCACACATTTCACACACATTATAAAAAGATGCCATGTTGAAAATACAACTATCCCTTTAGGAAAAGATAGAGTGGGAACCAGTCAATGTTCATGACAGTTAATTTTGGTAATAATTCATCTTGATAAAGAGACAACCCTAAAAGTAAACATTTTTTGGGTTGTTCACTGAACACATGACATCCCATTAGAAAAATCAGAGAAACGGAATTTGTGTAAGAAGGTTTATCTTTACCAGTGCACTCACAATGTGTGTGACAACAATGCAGACAGTCAGCTGTGTGTTTGCACTTCGAGTATCAAAGAGTTTCTTCACACAACTCAGAGTGATAGTAAAGTACAAAACAACACTTTCTCAGTGTAAAGGCTGGAGCCGTCACACCAACACTTGTACAGTACGAAATCAGACAAGGGGGGAGTTTTTCCTTATCCGCTGTGAAGGTCCAAGGGACAGAGAGATGTCGTAACTATTGGATGGATTGTCATGTCTTCCACCAGCAGCAGGTTGACATTTGTGGTTTTGAGTGAAATATCTCAGCAACTGTGGGATGGATTGTCCCCCCTCATGTAAAGTTGTAATAACTTTGGTGATTCCATTCAGGTCAAAATCTGAATTCAATGTCCAGTGCAAGACAACACATAATTCCCATCAGCCTCAGCTGTACGGTTTTCAGTGCTAATTGGCAAATGTTAGCAGGCTAACATGCTAAACTAAGATGGTGAATATGGTAAACATTATACCTGCGTAACATTAGCATGTTAGCGTCATCATTATGAATTAATCAATCAATCAATTTGTCACATGAAATCATAAGATACAGTTCCAGTAAAATGTAATTCTGGCAGTTCATTCAGTTTGTGCATTTAAAGACTGTAATAAGGAATATATGTGTATAAGTGGGTAGTCTTAAGCAGTGCTGGCCTGGTGTATCTGGTACTGTCTTCCCAACCTCAATAGGGTGTAAAGGCAATTATCTGGATGGCTGGGATCTCTACTGATTCTCCTGGCCTTTCGGCAGAACCTGGTGTAAGCATCCTTTGTGCAGGGTAGAGTAGAGCCTATGGTATGTTCAGCTGAATGAACCACTCTTTGCAGGGCCTCATGGTCCTGTTCGGTGCTGTTTCTGTACCAGGCTGTGCTGCTCCCCTTCAGAACACTCTTGGTGGTGCAAAAGTAGAATTCCTCAATATTTGAGGGAATACCCAGAATTTCCTCAGGCATCTAAGGTAAAACAGTCTCTGTCTCCCCATTCTCACCCCTGGCCCTCAGTGATGTGGACACCAAGGTACCCTACTTGAAGCTGTCCACCCTCTCCACTGACACATTGAGCTCCTTCTCTGGTTCTCTCCAAAATCCACTATCATCACCTTAGTTTTGCTGACGTTCAGGAGTAGGTTCTTGTCCTGACCCCAGTGGGTCAGGTCCTCTACTTCTCTCAGGTACCTCTTTTTTTATTGTTATCTTTGATCAGACCCACCACAGCTGTGTCATCAGCAAACTTCATGATTACGTTAAAGTCTGAAGTGGCTACTTAGTTGTGTGTCTATAGGGAGTAAAGCAGGGGGCTCAAAACGCAGTCCTGGGGAGCTCTGGTGTTAAGGATGAGGGTGGAAGAGGTGTTTCCATGTTAGCATGTGGAGTACAGCCTCGCAGAGCTGCTAGCATGCTGCAGACATTTAGTCTTGTTTCCAGAAGCAACAACACTTGTTTCTGGGTTAGGGTATATCTTGTTGCAACTGAGGGAAAAAAAAGGGGTCAAAAGAAACAGTGTAGCTTAAAGGTATGTGATAATAGATACACTATTTTTCATGGATAGACTAACTAATAGAACGTTACTTACTTGTAACCACCATTAACACATCTAGGAGGAATAGTTTTAAATTTTAGGAAATGCACTTTTTCTTGCTACATGAGAAGACCAGTATCACTTATGTCTGTACAATAATTAAGCTATCACCAGCAGCCAGTAACATTAGCTTAGCTTAACATAAAGAACGAAAACAGGAGGAACAACTACCCTCTCTGTCCACAGATGATAAAATTGTACAACCTGCAACTTCAAAGCTCACAAATTTACATAGTATAAAATTGACCCTTTGTGGTTTTACTGGTGGTATGTTCCAGAATATTTTTTGGCCAGGACCAGAAGGTTCCTGAAGCTAAGCCAATCAGTTGCTTGATATTTCACTGTACAGACATGTACAACTGTACAACTTTTCTTTTAAATGGGTGATGCAGACCTTTTGGCAATCAAAGTAATGTTACTTCTGAATCAGGAAGTAAAGAAACAATCATTTGAAACACTGTAGATGAGAGAATATGTGAATAAACAGTAAGCACTGTACAGCCACGCAAAAAGTTTCATGGGGACAGCCGCATTTATTTTGTTTTTTCACATACATAAAACCATATGTGCACCGTAGCCAAAAATGCTTGTATTTACAAAAAAAAATCGATATACACAAAAGAATTATAATACAACAAAAGAGAAAATCCTTCAGTAATCCTTACAACAACAACATAGCAAGTACGAACAAAACGGATTTTTCGACACCTTGTAAAGTTTTTGTGCAGAGATTCTTTTTCTTACAAGGAGATAAAGTGTGTGTATATTACAAAACTCAGATGCACATCAAATATGCAAGCTGCGGCCCACATTCTCTGGGTGTGTGAGGGTAAAAAAAAACCCACAAGCTTTCTGATGAATCATCAGTGAAACCTTGTTTTACTCACTACACCATTACTTACCTTCAGTGCATGAAATTTAGCTATTTAACACTAATTACAGTAACTTAAGTATATGTCATCTTTGCAAGATTTTTTTTTTTTGGTGAGCAAACGTACTGTATGGTTAGTGATTTCAAATTGAAGTGGGTCATTCAACTCAGTCAAAAAAGGATAAATCCAAACTCTTGTAGTGTAGTGGACTGACATATGTACTGCCTAAAGACCACAGCGAACAAATCAAAGCATCTTAGAACACAATGCTGATGTAGAACCAGTGACGGCATCCTCCTGAAAACACAGTGTATCAAACTGGAACAACTGATGCTGGGAACAGATTCAACCAAATCCAAAAGGCTCGTCTCAGTCACAGACTATCACAGCAGAAAATCCAGTTTCAGTACCTGAGTTCTTCCCCAGCTTTTCAGAGATCACTTAAAATCAGTAGGTTTTAAAAGCAACACACCTTCAATGACAGAGAACATTGGGGAGGGGCTTATGATGATACTCAAATACACTACAATTTCTAGTAACACTTTATTTGGATAGTCAGCCTACAGATAGTTTACAGAGAGTATTTGTAACATTTCAACAGATTAACTGAGATTTAACTGTTTCACTTTGTCTACAAATGTTTTAAGTGTAAAATCCACTACATATTCTCAGAATACAGAATTCAACTTCATTATCCTGAGAATATGTAGTAAATTGTCACATATATCTAGATAACCCGTTAAACATCTAGAGTATAGAACAAAGCAGTTAAATTGTTGAATCTCAACTAATAATCTGTTACTGTAACAAATACTATTTAAATTATCTGCAGGCAGAATATCCAAATAAAATGGTACCTCATTTCCGTCTGATTATTGAGCCAATTTCTGCTGAACAACTAAACTCCACAGTGAAGCATCATCAATATAAAAAAAAAACAACATTTGTGACTGGAAAACAGATTCTTTATGAAAAAAAAAAGACTTTTTTATAAATCAGTTGTAATTGTTTAGGCATTTTAGGAAGATAGATAGTGAATAAAAACATCATCCGAATTCAGCAACTATGTTTGGTGTGAAGGCCAGGATATACAGGGAACATTTTAAAGGGATAGAGCTGGGCAGTGCTGTTTTAGGCCCTTTCTACACGTATACAGATATATTTGAAAATGTATGTTTTCCTCTACCTTTTGGTCACTAAAACAGAGATTTTTTTTAATGCCATTTGGTGTGGAGTTTTCAAAATTCTGTTAACTGTGTATCTGTGCGGACTTGTATAACAGAGTGTTAGGGAAACAATGACATCACCCCCTCAATTCATACATGTTAACTCTTGCTTTGTGCAATGAGCATGCGACAGAATAACAACAATGGCGGACTACCGGTTTGTTAGGATTTTTCAGCACTGCTTGTTCTAATGACTGGGTCCACACCATTAGCATGTTGGCGTATGCCTGTGATGCACTGAGTAGGTGGAGTCTGCACACCACCAGAGCCAGCAGATAAGCGTGAAAACGTCATTACAACTGCATGACCCTTGCAAACACTAACAAGTCAAGGGAGATTAATAAGACAGAGAACTGATGAATATTGTTCAGGCTTACATTAAATCATATTGTGAACATCACTATTAATGCAGGCAATTATTTGTCAACTAAAGAAAGCTACCATGGCTTTGTCCTTTAGCTGTTGTTTGTTTTGTCAGCTGACAATTATGTGATTGCTGCTGCTGGCTGACAGATTACATTCCATTTAAACACCTTTCCCGGCCCTTGCCATTACATGTAATACAGTGCACTGGGGCATTAAAATGGAGTGGACCCACTACTTTACCCTTAATCTTAGTACTGCTGCACCTCTTCATGGACAAACAGAGCCGTCTGCAGCGACCAGTGTTATTTGGTCCGTCAGAAACGGCAGTTTTGGATCAGCAGATGGAATGACAATTTAGAGAGTGAGACTGCTGTTGATGAAGAGCAGAGGGATAACTTTTGCATGTCCAGAGCATCAAAGAGCTACGCCGCTTGTATTGAAGGGGAATCAATGGTGATTAGATCTCCAGTCGTGGTTTTGAACAAGGTAACATAAAGCTGTGTGCTTTATTATTTTCGCAATAAGAGGAAACTGCAGAGAACAGGTAACGCCGGTGAGTGTTTAGAGTCGTTTTGCATGGTAGTGTGCATGGAGATTTTTGTAAAACAATGGTCTGTGTGGACTGATAAAAAAATAAAAAAACAGGAAAAATATCACATTTTAAGTGTATCTGTGTATGTGTAGATGAGGCCTTAATTGGAGAAATGGATTGTTAAGTGTGATTAATTGAGCCTGTATATATACTGTACATTTTGTATAATACAATTACTAAACTAAATCTAAAATAATGAGAACTACATATGGTCAGAACTGCCCATCAATATAGCTTCAAAATACTGGCCTTACACATGCCTTAGGGAGTTTCTTTGTTGTAGTTAGCTGCAAAACTCTAATTTAAGTTGTGTCTACAAATGTAGCTTTTGGAGATTTCTGTCCAACATTAACTGTCACAAATAGTGATTTTACGATGCTAAAGCTAGTGATCTCATCATGCTTCCTAAATAACACTGCCAAGGAAAAGGGAAAAAAAACTAAAATTAGTGGTACTTTAAAACTGACTCCAAACTGCTGAAACTGCTCCCAGCTCAATAACCTGGAACTGCCTATCAGTGAATTCACTGTTACAGAACATAACAAGTGTATACTTAATATTCTGAAAGCATAAAAACATGCAAACCCTGTCTATGTCCCAAGTTAAATCTCTTAGCTCAGAGCTTGTATATTTCAAAGAGGTGTTCGAGTCTGATGGTAAACAAGGTTTTGGAGAGGGAACCCATCATGTGCTGAGCTTCAGTAACTGTCACCGGTGTGACCACTTCACTGTTGTTGGTCCAAAATTATTTTTCTCCCAGTGCTGGTCCCACATTCAAGGAACCTCTGGACTGCTGTTAAAGATCTGTAATGATTTATAACCACCTAAACAATATAGACTTTGCTGCTTGACAAGTATGGTAATTTGTTGATATTTTAGTTCTGTAGACACCAGTGTGGTTCACTTAAATCAATTTAAGAACAAAGAGGAGGGAGAAAAAAATCTTTCAAAAAACAAAAAAAAAAAAACAAAAAGAAAAACCTTTTGCCAATAGCAGCTAGTTTGATGATCAGTCTTCATGTAAAATAATATTAAAGTTAAACTTTTCATTCCCTCCAGGCTGAAAGAAATGATAAAATAAATTATTTTTATGCTGACACGTAATATTCTTGCATATGTGTGCATATGTACTGTGTGTCTGCTGATTCTCATTGCTGAGCCAGTTATTTATCCCAGCAGCAGCCCGGACAGGGCGTTCAGGTCTCTCATGTACGGGTTGTCATTGAGGATGCGGTCGATCCGTTGCTTCTGGTCAGGGAAGATGTCGTACAGCTTTCTCTTCAGCTCTGATGTCTCCCCCGGCGACCGCTGGGGAGGAGGTGAGGGTGAAGGGGAGGGGGAACGGCGGGGTGGGTGCCATTCAGGGGGACCAGAGTGGGGCCAATGCGCAGTGGGGTGAGGCATCAGGGAGGGAGGGGGCCAGGGCGTGGAGGCAGGGGTCCGAGGAGCCGAGTGAAGGGCCTGGACATAAACTGGCTGCTGTTGCTGCTGCTGGGAGGACGGCCGGAAATCTGGGGGTCTCAGTGGGGGAGGAGTGACTGGAGCTCTTCTGACAGGAAGAAAAGAGAAAGACGGAGTGTGAAAGGTGCAACAGGCCGGTTTACTGTAACATAAGCCCCAACAATAGTTTAACATTTATTAAGTCATCATTCATATAAATGCAAGTATTTACACAACATTAAAAACATAAAAAGGAAAGATATCACAGGTTTCCTGTTACCCTTTTTCTTTACGCAAAAAGGTGTCTAGATGAGGTCCATTTTTCCCCAGAGGGTCATCAGGGATCATGAAGTGGTCCTCCACAAAAGTAAACTGAAGCAACCTATCAGTGAAAGGGAAAAAAAAATGACCTTTGCATTCTTGTAATATGTGCTCCTCTTCGTCCATGACCAGATTAGTGCAAATTCCAAGCTGTCTTTAACATGGCAATGTACTAGTCCTTCTCTGAATTTGTGTCCTATAGCAAGCACAAATTATCCTGCATTATTTGTTTGAGTTTTCAAATCCCCACAGTATTGCAAATTCCCTGTACACTAACATCTACAGTATTTGTTTTGCATGAAGATTTCTTTTCAGGTAGTGTTTGCCCCCAGGCTGTATACTGCACCAAACAAGCTCCAGCAATTCAAGTTTTAGCAAACCATTTTACATTCTCATTCTCAACTTAACCATCAATCAATGTAACACACAGTAACATAATTGAACAAACAAAGTAACAAATTGAATTAGCATGATAGGAGCTGCACAGTAGCCATGGGCCTAATTTATGGAATAATGGTCCCTCAAAAACATTGAACAACTACATAATAATAATAATAATAATAATAATAATAATAATAATAATACAGGAATGGCCATGTGCTGCTGATCCAAAGTAAAATCACCTGTACTAAAAACACTGTGTGGAAGTTCTAAACCTACACTGTGCAATTTTTAACAGCATTACAACTTTATATGAAGGATTTATCTCATCCATAAGTAACTACACATGTTGATCTACAATTGCATTTCTTTTTTTGTAGTGAATGTTATTTGGCTATAAATTGGGATCACGTGCAACTATCACACAAAAACACCATGAGATCTTGATGGACTCAACTTTTGACACTAAAGGCCCTTTCGCACATACCTTGTTTAGAAGGGACTTTTGAACTTTTCAGTTTGATCTGAACCAAAATTACAGGTGTGAAGTCTCCCCCAGAATGCGACATGGACCAAATAGCTGTACTGTGGTCTGACAAAAAGAGGTGGTCTCAGTCCGGATCAAACTATATCAGTTCAGGCTCAGTTCATTTCTGGTGTGAAATTTTTTTTGGATGGTTCAGGCTTTCACACCAATTACAGGAAGTTTTGTCAGGCTATCGTCTAGTGACTAGAGTAGTGTAGCACCTAGATACACTACTTTCACCCCTTTTCCTCCAAAATTAGCATGTGTATGCAGGATTCTTAAACACGGCAAAGCCTGCTAAGTAAACCTGCCAGTAGACCAGAGCTGTGTACAGGGCCTTTCTGTGCGTGTGTGTGTGTTTTTTTTTTTTGGTGTGTGTCACAGAGAAACGGGTTAGTAAATAGTAGAGAGGCCTGTGAGAATGTTATTGTGGTAACTTCATTTTATATATGTCTTACTTATTCACTCTCTCTTTCAAACTCAGTGAAGACTAATTTGGATCGATACTTGAGCGCTGCTTGGGGTGGAGATGGACAGTACTTTGTGGTGGTGTGGCATTGCATCTCACCGGTTAAGAGGCTAAAATTAATGCGGTCACCCAGGTGTCGTCTGTCTGTCACTGCCAATCGGAGCTGAAGCCGATTAATACCCGTGTCTTTTGCATAGTCATTTGACAGGGTGTAAATGCCAACTGTAACCTTTTCATCGTCTTCAGTGCGCTAGCATAATTGAAATGTAACACCAAAACACCAAGGTGAACCTTTGCTTGGACTTTCAGGTGTGAACAAGCTTTAAGACAGTGAAGTGTGACAGTAAGACTTCTGTCACAGCAGTCTGAAGTTGATGCACATTATCCAACCTGGATTGACTGCCTTCCTCTGGAGCAGGGCTGAACACATATCAAGCTAATCAGCCTGAACTAGTCAGACTTGTGTCACCAGAAATTATCTGTGACAGCAGCATCATTAAGCGTGACTGGGTCACACAGAGGTTGAACCAGTAGAGTCTGTCAGATGCTGGTTTCCTGAATTTCACAAAATCAGCTGTGAGTGTGTCGCTGGGATTGTTCTAGCAGTATAACATTTTCATAAATTTCAAAAATCTAAGTAAAATGTAACTGTAATTTTATCTGCTTGTGATCTTAAAAAAATGTAACATATATATGTATATAGAGTCTGTATATTTTGTATCAATTAGTTTTGAATACTTATGTCTGGATTATCGTTTTATTTCAAATTTTAAAAAAATCTCCTCCCAGCATGAGGTGTACACAATAGAAGACAAACAATGTTTCTGTTGATGCTGAAACTTTTTTGTCATGAATATTAGTCTGCTATTTAGGTTAGGTTCTTCCTTGAAGCGCTACAAGCATGTTGGTAAATGTAAACGTCATTAAATATAATCCACATCCTTGTGATTTGTCATCCAGCTGGCAGCATGCCTCTGTGGACTTTCCAGTATCATATTAGGTGATGGAACGTTTAAGTGAATGACTGACTGAGCTCTGTATACATAACCCACAATCACCTCTCTTGAATGATCTTGCGCCAGGTGTCCGAGGTGTCAACAAAGTCCCTCAGGTTGTCGTTGGTTACGATGATCCCGTCTGTTTTCTCTGCGAGGTGGAGCAGGAACCTGATGGATAGAGAGTGTGGGTTAGACACTCAGGATTTTCCCTGTGTTCGAAGGTCAGAAGCTCGCCTGCTAAGCACACAGATGGGAATCCACCAGTGGAAGAACACCTTGACTGCTGAGTCAGTATGACTTTTTAAGTTAATCATTTTTTTCTAACCCTGAACACAAATGACCTTATATATCTGTGAGACGTGATGTAGTTGCTGATCAAATTACTTACTGAGAGATCTGGCTCTTTCAAAATGCACAATCTGACCTAAACACCTTCCCAAAAATCACAAAACATAGCAGTTTTGGAAGTATTTTAATCATATTACATCACTTTTTACTAGGCATCTATTGAATCTGTCCTCTGGTTAGTGAGCTTACTCATCTCTATTATGAAAATACAGTATGAGTATAGTTGGTCATGGGCGGGGTGAGAGCAAGTGACACAATGATAGATATTTGCATAGGAGGAGATAAGCTCATAATGGAACCGAAATGCCCAGCGATAACGGAGTGGTTCAAACCCCAACTCTGGAGAGGCATGAGTTCCACCCACGACTGAATCTGCCTGCTTTGCTTTCGCAGTCTAGATATGAAAATTTCAAGATTGGTGGTCTCTCTCTTCATAGAAGTCTGGTTTAATCAAAAGTTTAAGACTGTGTGTGTGTGTGTGTACCTGTCGTCATGTGAGGATATCCTCTGACCGCACACCTCTCTGGAAGGAGTGAAGGAGAGCAGTCTCAAGTCTTCTAGCTGGTTTAGAAAATGTTGCTCTGTAATAAAATAACAATTATGTTAATACTACCTGGTAATGAAAGGGGAAAGCAAGATGCGCGTGCACTCACTCACTCACTCACACACTCACACACTCACTCACACACTCACACACTCACACACTCACTCACACACTCACACACACACTCACACACACACACACACACACACACACACACAGTTTAGATCCTCCATATTTAAACATGTATGAATATGGATTGTTTAAGCAGTTGGTTCAATGGTTTAAAATGAAAACTTAAATGATATTCTATTTGAACCTAATACAACAACATGTATTATGATAGTTTGGCTCTGTCAGTGAACATTGTAGTTGAAATGTAGCGGTGACTATGTGGTTATACTGTTGACTTCAGCTTTAGTTTGAGCCTGTGAACAGTGTGCATAAAAAGGTCAATAGGCTCTTTAAACACATGCAATCACCCATAAAGCTGAAAGTCCGCACATTAACCTGCTAATCACTCTTTCAATGCAAATACAATGATACAGTGATATGGTTTCTGTTCTGTCTTAAAGACTGCCTGGTATACATGTGTACCTGTTGTGAGTCGGTCTCTCTTCTGTCGCCACTGAGGGACAAATACCGTGATCTCCCTGTGGCCCCGCCTCCAAAACGTCTCCACAGCCAGCGCTATTCCTCGACAGGAGAAGAACCGATGAAGACCGTGACTGGAGAGACAAAGATGAAAAGATGAACATGGTGAGAAGGAGGAATGTGTAGATAAATCAGTACTTTGTTTGACAAAACTTTAAGTTTGGATTGTCTGAACCTCTGTGGTCCATGAGGGATAAGCGGCGTCTGCAGTTATATCAGTTATATCATATCATTTAGTGACGGGAAGGAGAAAAGTTAATCAGTAAGGAGAAACAAGGCTGCATAATGAATGTCATATTTTTGATTACCATGTGTGGCTCTAGTGCCACAGCAATCTCTGGCCTTATTTTACTTTGAATAAAAATCATCCCAATAAGTTCCATGCAGTGAGGTATACAGATTTTAATTGATGGTATCAGAGAGCACTGGTATTGGCAGATGGCAGATTCATATTGGAAAATAAAAAGTTGGATCAGAGAATCCTCACATACTGCATCACCACAAGAGAAATGACAAGTCACTATGATTTAGAGCTGCAATGATCAATCAGTTAATTGTAAACTATAAAATTAATTGCCAACTAATTTGAAATCCAAGTGTGGTTTGAGTAGTTTTTTTTAACCATTTTAAAACAGTTGATAGAGTAAACAACTCATAGTGACAATAATCAACTGATTAATCAACAATGAAAATACCCGTAAGTTGCAGGCTAACAGGTGCTACCATTTTGTTTAGCCTGCATTAGTAGTACCTCTGGGCATTACAGAGTCATAATAAGGATAGAAAACAAGAGATTTGGAAATAAACTACAGAATTAGGCAAATAAGTGCTGCAAGTCTTATTGATGTGACCATGTTACAGAAGTTCAGAATATTTAAAATAGTAGCAGGACAGCAATGAACATGAAACTGGTCTCAATGGTCTCCCTGGCAACAGACGTACCAATGACAAACCTTGGGAGTTATTTTAGTAATACTTACACAAAATTGCACATAAACACACATAAACACACACACATAAACACACACACACACACACACACACACACACACACACACCATCAGCTGACCCAGATTGTTGGTGGTGACGTGCACGGCCTGTATGTGCACGTCAGACAGCTGTAATACAGCTCATGTGTAGCCAGGGCAGAAAACCACAAAACAACACAAACAGCAAACATCAACAGAGATCAGAAACTCCCTGAGAGCGAGCAGGAAGCTCGCTGCTGCTGCAAGCTGCAAACCCAAAACACCAGTGACGTCCTCTGCAATTACCTATTTTCAAATATTCTTAAGAGTATATACATCTTACCCTATATATCTCATTACTACACCTCAGACCTTTTCACTAATCATCACCTGAGGATAAACAGAACACACATCTGTATTTCTGACAGTGATAATCTTTTATCATTCATAATCATAATTCAGAATCAGGATTATTTTTCAAATTTGAAATTACAATTGTAGAACATAAAGAAGAGTTTTTAAATCATTTAGCAGCAGGAAACATGGCTGTTCCAATACCTTGTTTTCCTAACAAGAGTGTCACATTTTCATCACGATGGAACACAACTGAAGACTGAAAGGCCAAGAACATGTACCTGCTAGTAAGTAGGGTGAATCCAAAAAGGCAGGCTAGTGGTGGAAGAGTATTTTACGAACTGACGTTCTCAGAGAAATATAAAAAAAATTGTCAAATTGTTGCCTTATAAATGGAGCTTCTGTTCACTGTTCTTTCCTTTTCCTCATGTGAACTTCTGTCAGTTACATCTCGACTAGTAACTTCCGTGTGCACTGGGTTACTATCTTGATCAGCAATCTGGCCTCACATGAGCTGTGGTGAAGCACAGCAAACAGCTTGTGTGACATAAAATATTTCGCAGGTCTCCAGCAAAGTGACGTAGGTCCAGCCGGGAAAAAAATGGTACCCCTGGCACAAATAGCAATGCTGATGAGAATAGCACTTAAGTGTTTACACTGCGGAAAGAACCCTGATCTACGTATTTCCCACTCACTGTCCCAGCACATGCACAGTTCATGTAAATGATTACAAACTTGTTTTCTATGACATAGCACTACAAGCACATATAAACACGGGTAGAGAAAGTAGAGATAACACACACAGAGCAACAGTCATAAACACACACGCACGCACGCACGCACGCACGCACGCACACAAACACACACACACACACACACACACACACACACACACACACACACACACACTTTCAGCTTGTGGTCCAAGCAGCAATGCAACATCAAGGGCAGTTCCGCCTGTTGAAAAGAGAAAGTGATAAAGGACCCTACAGCAGGAAGAGATTATGCAAGCAGTGAAATCACCATGGAAACCTGGACGTAACCTGATGAGGAAAAACATCTCAGAGCTCATTAGGATAAATTTATATAACCTAATAAACCTCTTTCGGGATCATCCTCATCCTCAAACCTGCACTAGGGACATCGTCATGCAAAGCAGTTGTGACCTTTTGTTTTCAATAAAACAAAAACTACAAATAACAGAATTTAAAGATCCATAAAGATGGTTAGAATATTTTGTCATCTTGAGTACTGTGGTTTTAATGGGCTATTGATCATGATGAAATCTTTTTTTTTCATCCTGTATGAAAGATTTCGAGTCAAAGGTGACCTGTGCTTTTCTATTTAGGCATACTTCTAGAAAGGAGGGAGGGAGAATGAAATGGTAGAGGGAGGGAGAGTGGGTGTGACACAGAATGTGGAAGGAAGTGGTTGCAAAAGTCAAGACAAGGTCATCTGGGATAAAGACTGTGACGACACATCAGCAGAGTGAGGAAAAGAACAACAAGCTGTGCTCCATCCATCCTTTGTTGCACAATTTTTGCATAAAACAGAAACTACAAAGTCAAATTTTTACTAGAAAAGGCCTTTCTTCCCAAAAACACCCACATAGTACTCCCCCACTCATTAAATCATGTTGTTATAACTGCTTTCGCTTCGTCAGGCTCACACACTCACACACACACAAAGGTGATGAGTAGCAACATTTTGTGAGTGCGTGGGCTAAGTTTTGGTGCACCTACAGAGTTGTAGCTGCGACCACGCACAGTAACAGGTGGCTCATATAGATTGAGAGTACGTTTAAGTGTGTTTGTGACCTTCACTGATGATAATGGGAAGGGTGCTGGCTTCATGTTTAAAAGGAACAACGTGGTGCATTTACTGTGGCTGTGTTATTGTAATTGTCATCACAGGATCTATACCTCTTTACACCCATACCAGTAAGACATGCTCCATCACAGTCAGAAGATACAGTAATGTGCAGCTATCTTCACCGATGTACTTTTAGTACCTTTTACTAGGTATTCTGTCTTTAACATTTCTCAGAGGAACTGATGGGTGATTCACGTCAAGCAAAATCATCTTAAAATGTTAAATCCTCCTAGGCCACTGGTAATAGTTATAGCCTTGTGATAAAGTTCTGGTAAACCCCAGTCTACATATGTCTTGTGGCTTGTCACTGCAAAACTTCCATTTAAACTGCTATGGTTACAGGTTGTGCTAACCAGAGATTCAGCAGTAAATGGTTTCCCTGAGTGCGTTTCTTGTTGTAGATTTTCACTTTAATTAGAATGTTGAATTCCTTCAGTATTCTGCCTGATCCCACAATAGACCCATTTTTGTCTTTTTTAAGGGGGACAGGGAATCTTTAGGAAGAGAGAGCAGATCAACAGTACATGCCCCATAGAAGTGATACACATCATCTGAAAGCTTAAGATTAACTTGCAGCTCTGCACTGTGTGTCAGGTTCTCGAGTAATAAATATGTTGTAAACAGTATGTTTTGGTTAGACGCCTAGTCAAACTATAAAAAAAGTTTATAGTGTGTAAGGGTTTAGAACATTATGATGTACGTATATGATGGCCATTCCCATGCTCAACTATGTCTCATAAAATGTTAAGATTAAGGGCTATATTTCAGCATTGATTATATGGTCAAAACCCCTGCAAAATACCAGATTAAGACACCAAGACCTTAGAAAAATCCATGCTGTTTTTTGGAATCAAAAACTTTTGGCATTTGGAAATTTCTCAAAGAACTGCATTTTTTTAGCTGTTGGATGACAAGCACTTCTGTTCTGGAAACTGCTGAGAAACTCCCTTATTGTCAATACATCCATAAAAGTCATACATCCTCTAAATGCCCTAAATCTCTTCTTTGCGGTTGTAAAGTTTCATGAGACTGTGATTATCCTCGTGGTTGCAATGGGTAATTTTATGCGGTGAGATCAAGTTAAAAAATGCTATCATTACAATAAAATGGCTACTGTGTGGGCTAACATCATCACATATGAATAAAATTGGACTCACTGAATCTACAAGTTTCAGTCATACTCAATTTATGCAAGTCCAAGACTGTGAAGAGACGCAGCTATGCTGAAATATTTAAATACAACAGGAGAAAATAACACATTTGTACATTTTATTAAAAGCTGCAAGGGATTAACATAAAGTTGACATGCCTGTAAAGGGGAGACTTGTGGGTACCCACAGAACCTATTTTCATGCAGATATCTTGAAGAGAGAGGTCAGGGGACCCCTGTAAAAATAGCCATGCCAGTATTTCCCTGGCCAAAATTTGGCCTAACTTTTAAGTGCTATTTATCCCCTTTCCAGATCCTGCTTCATGCCGGTGCAGTGTTTCTGGGCAATGCTTCTGTGTGTGTGATGCAGACTCACGCCATAGCCACGTTGCTGCCATCTATGATGATATGTCTGAGATCCTGACGTCCCGGCTCATTTGGCAGCTTCAGAGTGTAGGGAGTCCTCAGTGACTGATGGAAACGAGCCAGTCCCGTCACTGGGGGTGCCGGGGGGTCGTTTGCAGGAGGAGTCCTGGCTCCGACCCCATGAAAACCCATGTGGCTGATGGTCTGATAAGGGGAGGCCGAGGGCCGAATGATGGGCTGAGCTGACTGAGGAGGAAAATAAAACAAATGACTTGTAAAATAACAGACAGACGAGGACGTGATTCATGACGTTAATCGTGACAACACCCATACAAGTCTCAGCCACGAGTGGGCATGTTTCAGATCTCCTTCCCAGCTCTGTTATGAAAAAAAATTGTGAGGGGAAGATTGAAAAAAATAACATCTTAGTATGTGAGTCCTTTTGATATCATAAAGTTTCCACAGCAAATAATTTGATTAAGTAGCAAGTTTGGTCAAACACTTTGAAAACATATGCAACAAAACAAAAATCTGTATTTATAACAAGTCATACAAAATCCATTCATTAATACTGTGATTCTTTTTTTTGGCATTTTTGTGCCGTCTACTAGCTCAACACTTAGTAGAAAATACAAAAAAAAAAAAATATTGTCTCATTTTGTTTTATTATTCATCCGTTTCATCCAGAAGTAAAGGTGTCTCTTCAAACGTCTACTCAACAACCAGGAATGATTCATCAGAAGGAATGTAAGCTAAAACTGACTAATTGCGAAGTAATGTTGTGACTACAGCTGGGTCAAATTCCCTGACTTTCCCAAGATATTTAGAAGAATCCTGTCCAGCAGGAGCCTTGGAAATGAACCCCCTCAAAACTGCACGGTATGCTAAAACAAACCAATATACTGTAAATCTGCTCCAGACATATTTTAAGACATATAAAAATACTCTTATACTTGGAATAATACTGTGTACTTGATGTTCACAAATGTTAAATACTTAACAAAATTATGTTTCCTACTTCACTGAAAAGCCAATTCGACATTTATGTGCACTGCAGCTTTCAAGTTTTTACGTAAAACTTGTATAAATTTCAAATTGGACCATTAGCTTCCAAACAAGTTGTGATGTCACAAATTACCTTGTATATAAATGTTGTAAACTGAGATTTAAATCCCCAATCCAGTGTATTTTAGCAATTTCATAAAAGCTGTCAAAATAATGCCTTCATTTCGATTAATTACTCACAGAAAAAGAACACGTTAAAAAACATAACACTGATTAATCGAGTTCTGTGGTGCACTTTGGCCTTCAATGACCCATTAGGTCATTGAAGGCCAAAGTGACTTTGCCACATGATGGAGGCAGACGAGATGTCGCTGCTTGGCCCCGTTAATGAACATTTACATTTAAAATATGCCCAGATCGAACTATTCATAGGAGCACTGAACCATCTGACCTTTGAAACCATCTGAGATGAAATATCAAGCCTGAAATATGACCTCAACGCAAAGCATTTAGCAGCGAACATGAAGGTCCGAGCTAGCACAGCCTCTGATGCTAAATAACTTAATGTTTGTGCAATTAAAGTCTAAAAATGAGGTTTGTTGTTAAAATGGGAAGATGATGTATGATGGCAGTAGAAACTGCAGGTTAGACGTCATCCTGAAAGCTTGTACAGGTGTACTGTCATGCCTCTTTGTGTTTGAGCACCAAATCCATAAACATTGTCATGAGCTAGCAGTTCAGCTCATATTTTGACTACACTGAAGATGTAACGAATGAACGAAATATTGGTGGGCCAAATGTGCTGCGAAAATGCATCTTTTTACTGGCTACGCCTTCCTGTACATACAGTGTAGGGTTGTGTGACTCACAAGAAGAGGAAGATGGTGAGTTTTCATTTTGGGATTGTGTGGGTTTTTTTTTTTTTTTTTTCAGTTTTTGAACCCAGCACAGCACTGTGAAACTTCAACTTTTCACCCAGTTTGTGTAATATGGGTAAGTTAATATCCACAGACTACAGTACACAATGTCTTGGATAGAGTTACTAAGCAGGTGGCCACTAAGTGGAGGCCTTGTTTAATACAAAGGAGGTTATATACAGGATGGCAATCTTACACGTGAAAGATATTTATAAATGGTCTGGTAATACTAATTCAAAATTGGAGGATTTTATTCATTTCAATTTCATTTATTGTTGGCGTTACTGAAATTTCTTAACTAGTTGCCCATATCAACTGATATAAAGTTAAGCTAAGCAGTCGTCACTCAGAAGTAACTAAATTTCTGTAAACATTACATTCATATTCATTTAGATTTCCTTTAAAGAGGTGGAAAAAAAATCCTAAACCTCATAACTTACATTGACTGGTATCGCTATCCATGTTATTGCTTTGATATGTATGCTAGAACGGCAATTTAGTTGCCATGGTAATGATCATGTCAAGTCTATTAACCTCACTCGCATTCTCTGTTTGAGGAAGAACATTTATCGAAAAACAGGAAGTGACACTAGTTTGAGTGCAGCTTTGAGGTGAGCACAGAAAAACTTTCGTTATTCAGCATAAGCTTGAAAACAGTTCTCTAATTCCAAACTCTGCCTATACATTATTCAGCACAACAAAGGTCAATGATCAAAGAGAGATAAAAACAAGCAAAACTCATACATGAGTGAGCAAGGACTTTAAGGTAATACCTACACTGGGGGTTGAAGCTAAGGAGGTGGTGGTGGCGGTCAGCCACTGAGGCGTGCTACGCAGCGCTGTCACCGTTTCAACTTTCACTGATCCTCCCAAAGTCTGAGTCCCGCCCCTCGACAGATAGTCCCTCTGTGAGGCGCCGCCACCTCCCCGCGCCAAGTAGTCTGTTCGGGATCCTGACTGGGTGTCCAGGTGTGGCACTGTCATCATCCGGGACATCCTACTATCCGCTGTTTTGGTATTTGTGGGGATGACGTCCTCGTCATCATCAATGGTAATGACTTCATAGTTTCCTGCTCCTCCTTGAGCACTAGAGCTCCTCTTGATTGTGATGGCCTGAAATGAGATTTGGTATATATATATTTTTTAATCTTTTTATTTATGGAGCAGAACAGCGTGCATTATACAATTCTGTCGTTTTTAATTAATTGTATAATAATCATTTCAAAATCTCTTATTCAGAAACAAACAAGTCAACAATTTTTGAAAATTTAATTTTTAGCATCTTTATAACTCACACAATTGTAAGCAGACACCATCAATATGAAAATTTTATGTTTATCACAGTATTAAATGTATCCATATTGTCAAGCTGTAAGTGTGATGCTTCATAGATAAATCTGAGGCCAGCCTGATGAGCTGCAATGAGCAATGAAATGAGGTGACAATGTGCGATGTGATGATACTCAAGATCCAGTAAGATGACTCATAAGATATGAAGCACTTTATTGGAAACGATTTGAGATGAAGAGATAAAGAGATCAGAGTACCTGGTAGAAGATAAAATGGAGAGAATGCAGCTGTATAGAAAACATGTATAAGTGTCGTGGGAGTTAAGATATGAGAGATGTAAATGTGATGTGGGGCGTTAGATTAAATGTGGATATCACAGGTGAGATGAAGGAAAGTGATGGTGAAGCACTTCAGTTGAAATTAGTTGAAATAGTTGAAATTCATCATGCAAAGAAGCAACTCAGTCTTCATCTGATTTGCTCTGTGATTTGAATCTTAGCCAGGAACTTAAAATGGAGATTTGATATTTTGATTAAATTTACGTGTTTTATGAAGGGAAAAGAAGAAAAAATGTAAAGGGATGTACCTGCTGAGTGCTGGTCTCGCTGCCGCTGCACTGCCTCCGATGCCCCAGACCGTTGCTACTTCCTCCATGCTGGTTGGGCTTAATGTTCTCTTTAGACCTGCCCGGGTCCACCAATGCTCTGCTCAGCTCGCGCTCCTTCTCTCTGAATCGAGAGACTGTAGACGAGGATGACGATGAGGAGGGAGTGTCTTGGGAGCGCATAGAGTTCAATCGTCTTTCTTTTTCCCCTCCTTTTGAACCATCTTCACAGCGCTTGGTTTCCTCAACGATTTTTTCCAGAATGAGGAAGGTATCCTCCGTCTGTCCAGTCTCCTTGACAACACGCTCGACCACTTCCTGCTGGTACCCCATGGTTCTGAAGAAGATGAGTTTTAACAAGGTTTCATTTGGCACTCAGAGAAGCGTTCGGAGTTGAAGGAAGAGGTTACATTTCTGAAAGCTGTCTTAAAACAATACTCACATGCCCACATGTACACTGAGAGAGTTATTGGTGGATGTTATTGTTCAGGTCTTATTTTGTGCAACATTGTGCTTCAAATTTTATCCAATGCTAACATAAGGTCTAAGAGGTCTGAGTTAGACAAAAATTTAGTGTTTTCCTAAATTATAGTCTTTTTAGTATAAATTCCCTTGTTTTTGTCATTATTCCACCACTATCACTAAGCAAGGAAAAACATTCACACCTTTAACACCTGTATTTTGGTTCATTTTGTCTGGGCCAGCAGAAAAAAAAGATACACTGTTGTATTTAAGTTCTGACTTATTTCAAACAAACCTAGAAGAGTAAACACAAAGCAATATTGACTGACAGGTGACTTGCTGATTGTACAGTTTTGGCGAAAGTCATCCTGCATCCTCAGGACCCACGTGTCCAGTGACTGACAGAGGTTTAGCAGCACTTTAATGCTTCCGGTGTATATATTTTTGGTCTTTCGTGTCCCAAAGAGCTCACTGAGAAGTAACTGATTGTGGGCATTGTTAGTAGGCTATCATAACTGCAAATCGAACTGAAAAATGACTAACACAGAAACAGGATGAAAAGGGGGCTTTGAAATGATTCAGGGCTTATTACTATAGAATCACTGTCACACACGAAAACAGATATGTTTGTTTCAAACGCTGTAAACATTACTGCCCTCATGCATCCATGTTTTTTTTTTATGATGGCCTAGATACAGCTAATAGGTGGCACAAGTGGGCGGAGTCAAAAGTTTCAGACAACAACAAATGGGCAATGGTGGAGGAGGTTGACATAAATACCTTTAAGGGAGGCAGCGCTGTAGATGGCAGTGTCTGTGAGGTCATTAAATATGTCCTGACATATGGAAGAAGAACTCTTTTCACTTTATTACTGATTCATTCTATTCTGCCATTATGTAAATGTTTTCATCGTCTCACATGGTTGTATCTTGCCTGAACTACGCAACACTGCCTCCATGATTTCCAGGACAAAATGAACACAGAGTACAGACTGAGGGCTCCGTCTATCTCTGACTTTATCCTATGTTGACCATAAATGAGCCCTTAGACCTAATGAACTGACAAAGTACATGAAGTCAAATATAATTATAGCAGTTTTAACAGCTTTTAATCAGCGGAAAATACCATTGCTGGTATTCATACATGTTACCATGGTTACATGTATGCATTAACATAATAGGTTATAGGCCTTTATACGTATCAATTATAAGATTGCAAACAGATTTCCCAACCAGCAGATTAATTTATCAGTAGTTTAGCTTTTGAAATCATGCTACAATCTCATATCTGTCATCATAAAATCCTGCGGTTGCTTCTTTTGCTTTCACATCACAAACAAGACCTTTTCAAGCCGGTCTCGTCTCGGTTGTTTGATGCGCACTAGGGTTTGATTGACAGCTTTCACACCATCCCTAACAAACTGTACGACCCCAGTAAATGGACTTGAGTTTGTCTTAATCAAACCAAATAAGTTAGGTGTGAATGCACCCTGACTTAGACTGCTGGAGCCTCATATTAGCTTTAGCTGAACATTAGAGTGTATTTTTGCACGGAAGAAGGGGTGTGGATTTTAAACTCCATCTTTACATTAAAATCTCATAGCTTCGCGGCCAGTATAGACAGGAGGGACAATTACAGCAACTGTTCAGTCTTTCTATGCATATATGGGAATTTAAGAATTCAAGACAGACTTGAAAAATGTAAACCCTTCCTTTAACTACCTATAACCCCTGTATAGCCTGACACAAAACCATGAACAGAAAATTTATTTACAAATTCAAACTGCCAATGATCTACTTGGCCCATGATTTAGTTAAATATTCCCTAAATAACCTTAATGTAACTAAGTTTAGTTCCTTTACAAACATTTAACCTTTACCTGAAAAAATTGACCAAGCAGCGGAGGTTGGTTTCTGGGCTTACAGCCTCTCCGTCATCGGAGACTTCACTGGAGTCCAACATGATCACACCGACTACTGTGTTTGCTTTTCCTGAGGAGGAGAGGGATGACGAAGCAGAGGGGGTTTTGGATCTACAGCTGCTACTGCTCCCCCGGCCTTCTCTGTCCCTCTGTCGCTCCCTCTCTCTCGCTCTCTCCGGGGACTCGTCCCTCCGCTCCAGAGAGTACTGTCTCTTTGTGTCGCGAGTCTCGCTCTCAGATGAGCGCCGCTTGTGCGAGGGCCGAATGCCGTTGAGCAGGACGGCCTCGGGACCTAAGCCTATCGCTCCTCCTGCTTTAATTCCTCCACTGACAGATGCTGCTCCACTCCCTTTCTCCTCAAAGCTGGTGCCCAGGATGCGGTTGGAGAGTTCCGTCACAGGGGTGCTACTCTGTGAGCGGTCCTGGTCGACCTCTGCCATGCTGTGATGCAGTGTCTGGTTGAGCTGCGCCTGGGAGAGGAAACAACATCATATCAGTTACGAAAGTATAGTAAAAGTTCCTCTCAAACATTTGCTATGGTCATGATTCATACTGTACTTCCCTGCATGCCCTACATGGTTCTCCTTACCAAAAGTATGTGTCACAAATGTTCTTTTTTACTTACTGGACGGTTACCAAAATTATCTGACTTGTTCTTAACTTTCTGCTGTTCATTACTTGCTCTCAATTAGAACAGCTGCAAACTGCCTGTAAGTAACACTTGGAAAGTTTCACATAAAGGCTTTAATAAACCTTATTCGTGTTTGCAAGTTTAATCAACTTGTATTGAAGGTTTGAAGCTTTTAAAATGTACGGTAAAGTTTCTGTGGTAGGACTGACTTGTCGCTGAAAAATATTTCACCCCATACTCACATCAGTTTTAGGACAAGTAGGAATACTCAACCTTCTCATTAGACAGGTTATGTTCATACACGCTGCAATTTTTTTTTCCCCCACATATTAATTGAACCTAAGATTGGACTAAACCATTGACAGAAAAATGTCAGCTGGCAAAAATACACATCTCAAGCTTTGCATAGTCTCAGAAAGGTTTAGTGCTTTGAGATGAGAGTTTTCTGTAGAACATAAACAAAAACAACCTGCATTATTGTGACTAATACAAAAAGGTATCCTACAGCCAAGGACAAACAGGCCTTCACAGCAGTGGCGTGGGTGGAAAAAACATTTGGGCAGGCCTGTAAAAAAAAACTGCAGAGGCTTAGGGGTTTTGTTTTTCAAAGTCTACACTTCCCATCATCATCCTGCTATCCAAAATCTGCTAAGGTGATACCAAAAAACAACCAAAGAAAAAACATTTCTTTTTTAAAATCAATATTACCACCAGATCATGAACACAGGCTTGACATAACAGCCTTGAACATGCACCTGCCAGACATACCCATGATAAGCCCTTAGAGTAAGAAAATGTCTGTCCCAGGTACTATTCCACAGCTGTTGTAGATCGCTGTTGCTCTTGATGCTTGATGATTTTCTAATTTGAAGCTGCTGTGAAGCAGTTAGTTTGTCATGTTTGGTCATGAGCCACTCAGTGAGTTTAGGACTTTGACAATATCACACATGATGTTATCTCTCAGTTTCAGGCAGTCAGTCTTGAGGATTTCAATCAGACTGATATCACTAATTTTTGATAATGTCGAAGACCGTAGTCCAAATGTTGCAAAACTGCTGCTTTTGAAAAGTTTAGAAAAAAAAATAAAAACTTTTTTTGGCTTAAATCTGCTGTAGGAGAGCATCCGTTTCTAGTTTAGTCTGACCACTTCCATCTAAAAATTCAGTAAGTGCCTCAAAAATCTGATCCAGCAGCATCAGCTTCTTACTGTCCAATCCAGATTCTAGTTAACCTTTCTAACTTAAGACATTGTTGGTTGGGATGCATCTGTTGCTGTAGCTCCATGGATCAAGTGTGTCTGTTGTGAGAGTTGCAGTGAACATAATCTCTATAAACAGATGTCTGCATATATATGCAGACTCTGTGGGCAGTGGGACAAGACTTTGGTATCAGAAGTGTTCTGGTTTCTGCTTGTAGTCTGTCTGCAATCCAAGTAGTATTGACCAATCAGGCAGGTAAACAGTACATGTGGGAAGGTGGAACACATTAAGTGAAATGCAGTCTCAGAATCGCCCATCACCTGACAGCAATTTTGCTTTTGTACTAACTTTTTTTGTAGTTAGTGTCTGTTTATAGAGATTAGCCAAAATGAGCAGTGCAAGGAAGAGGAAGTCTTGGCCTGGATATCCGGTTGCTACTCTGGATCAAAATATTGACCATTTTCAAGACTGCAGTGTACATAAAGTGCGTGCTTCAATTCCCATCATTACAGAAGCACTGTCAAAGCAGAAACCCACGCACAGAGCTGGGTCCAAATCCAGTGGCTTAGACACTTACAGATTCCCTCTGCTGACATGTCAGCTGTTTCCACAAACCCAACAACCCTCTCTTTATCGCTCCATCGTTTATGTAGCAAACACACACAACAGCCAGTTCTTGCAAATGTCAAATCTCAGTGTGAGCCTCTGGAATGCCTCCAGGCCTTGCAACAGATTGCATCTTTTTTCCTTACTGTACTTGATCCACTTGAACTGATCATACAGTCATCTAGAAAAGCAAGAGGATTTTTCTGAGATGGGAAAATAACACAAGCTGAGTTGCCTGTAAAGGGCAGACAAATCTGATGATGTCCCTGCAGACTATGGAGTAGAGGCTGCTGGGGGTAAAGCCAGCCATGGTGGTGGCTGTCAAATCTGCAGTCCTTCTCCTGCTGTATTAGTTTCTTTTAAGTCAAATCCCCACTTGTTTTGGGCACTTATTGCTCTTCCAGCCATGTGTCTTTAAATATCTCACCATGTATATTTACATTGACATTTTAATCAACTAATCTAAGAGCTGCCAATTTTTTTTATTTCATTGCAAAATCAAAATATTTTTGAATCTCAACCCATTGAAGCATTTGATGACAGCAAATGCACATAAACATTTTCACAACCACCTGTCAAATGTCAACCCTGCTTACATTGCAGACTGTTTATTGGCAGCAATATACTGGTGACATCTCCAGAAAACAAATCACATTTAATAAAAATACCCACATTTAGCTGGCTAAGCCTGTAGTCAGTCTGGCTAGGCCTGGGCCTATTCAGGCATACCCTTGACTATGCACCTGCTGCACAGATAAGAGCAAGAAGGGAATTTACTTCAGTCACAGTGAGATATTTCACTCCAAAACATCTAATTAAAATGACAACTAAAGGATGTCCATTTGGTAGCTCAATTAAATCCTTGCATCTCAGCTGCAAATGCAGAATTTGTAGTTTTTTGGCTGAGCTATGGCAGAACACATGCTCTGGATACCGAAATAGGACACCTAGCCTTTTAAAACCTAAACTCTCACAGGCCGCTGAGGAATCATACAGTATAAGGTTTTAATCCCAACAACCCAGCTGATCCATTTCACTGTTTTCTAAATTTGCTGCTGTTGTTCAAAGGCACTCTAGGGAATTCAGCTGGACACAGTGGTTATGCTGTATTGTAATAAATCACATTAGAAAAGGTATACACTAACCAGGGAGGATGTGTTTGTGGTAGTGGGGCTATGAGCCAGTCCCAGTAACTCTTCCTTCAGGGCACTGGGCAGCAGAAGAAGCTCCATAGTGTACTTATCATCCCTTTCCTCCACAAAGGACTTGAATGCTCGTTTCACTGCCGGTTCTCTGTCACTCGGTAGGCTTCGCTTCTCCTGGACATAACACACAAGCACCAGATATTCAATGAGACCAAGATAGTTGCTGTTAAGATTTCTCTAACTAATAGATTTACAGTCAAAATACATATGACAGATGTACAAAACAGCAAAGGTGTCTAAAAAGTCCTCTGCCATGACAGCTCTCAGGTTAACTGAACTAACAACTTTATACTACCATTGTGTAAGATCACAGATTATTAGTTCCCCTACCTGGAATAATGCTACAAATTGCTGAACTCTGCTCTGGGCCATCACGACAGGTTCAGCACGGCCCAACAACCGCAGGCGGCCTGGCTCAGGCACCACAACCTCAGCACTTGTATCCCGAATGAGCCTGTCCAAGAAGAGGCCCCGTGCACCAGCAAAAATACAGTGCATATCCACTGGGTACCGCTCTTCTTTCTGCAGCTCTGGGTCACAGAGTCCTCGAACATATTCCTACACAACAAAGAGAAGTGATAGAACTATGATTATTATAAATGATGGTACAGTTTATTGCAGTTTGACAAACAAACTCTGGGAAAAAAAACACAATAAAAGCACAAATTTTAAAATAAAAATCATCTGGTCAAAACTGCACAAGCCAAACAGAACTCCCAAGAGTAATACAGTACAAGAATTTTGGTGACACATGCTCCTAAAAACACATTTGTGATTTCTGCCAAATTCAGAATGAAACACATCATGCAAAAGAACACATACACATTTATTTTACAGGGATAGTGCCAAACTTGCTTGTACGCTCTCCCTAGTTGAGCACACACACACACACACACACACACACACACACACACACACACACACACACACACACACACACACAAAGGTCCCATGCACCTCACTGTTGATTAGTAGAGCTGACACGTGCTGAAACTAAACACTTGTGATTGATTCAGGGAATCTCCTGGCTCTGGGAAATGTCCGCATGAATCAGCTGCAGGTGGGTGTGGTAACTTCAGATACAGATACTGTGTCACATTTCTTTAGTATTAATTTAAAAAAGAACTCAGTACTGATAATGTAAAATGACTTAACTATGACACAGTGAGACAGAAAGAAAGAAAGGATGTTAGACATGAACAGACACAAGCTCACAAATATTTGGGTGTGGCTTTTAAAATCAGAACCAATAAAATGAGTTGGGATTTCCAGTAGGTTTGGCCCTGAGCCCTCCTCAATAATCAAACCTATGATTACGTGTGCCATGGTTAATGACCTTAAAGCTTACCCAAGAACTCTCACCATGTATTTAAAATCATACTAAACAGCAGCATATTTGTCTAATGGCAGTTAGGGACTTCTCAGGTAAAATCCCATCACATTACAGTGATCAACAGAATATAAGTAGCTCTCGCGATTATTGCTCAGACATTAAACTGAGTGGTTGTATGTTAGCTTTATTTGGACTTATGCTTTAGAGAATCAACACATAAGTTATTAAACCAAAGTGATGTGTCTGACTGGATCGAAACTAATTTTGACACAGGGGCCTCTGAGACCCACAAGCTACTTGCATCACTCTCCCTCCGTGTAGTTGAAGCCGAAATACACTACAAAAGCAAAATATGACATTAAGGTATAAGGCGCAAATACTTGGCTGCCAGTAAAACAGAATACACTCAGTCAAAAACTGTATCGCGCTTTCTGGAATAGAGAGAGCTTTTCATTGCCGAATTGCTGATGCTGTGAGACGCAACTTCAAATTGTGGCAAATCGTAGAAAGAGAAAATAACAATCAGGACTACTTTCAATCACATGCAGCATTTTTCTCGTGGTTGAAGTTAGACGCAAACTTGTGAAACTACATTACAAGAAAGGTTGTTATGGGAACAATGGCAGTGATTTCTCAAACTAGAGGAAGCACCAACAGAACTTGGTATGGTTATACAGGAAGCCATTTATGACACCTGTGTCATTCTTATCATGAGCTGAACAGACTGACAGTAAAATTACCATTTCCACATCACGTTCTCGGTTGACTGGCAGAGCCTGGAACAGCTGGTTACAGGGGGAGCAACTTACGCACTAAAGAGAGACTCATGACACAAGATGCAGAAGTGTGACAGATGCTCTTGAATGGGAAATCACACAGGAATAAATAAATGTCACAGATGCTAACAGCTATTTTACATGTTTAAGTGTAATGCCTACTCTCTAAATGCATCTCAGGCCCAGATGCCTTTTAAATTGATTCTTGTTATGTTAACTTTTGTGTCAGATGATGTGATTCAACCATACTGAGCACTGTTTATTTAGGTCTGCTGCCACACTATCCCACAATTTAAGACGTGAAAAATGATGGTTTTGAATCAATGTGAGCAACGGTTAACAAATGCAATGCATTAATTTCATACTGACTGATTCCTTCAACAACAAAAAGCTCAAGCTAAGTGTATGATACACAAAATAAAGACATAAAGAAATATTGCCTTATTATGACTACCGGACAGATGATTATTGTAAGTGTAAAGTTCATTGTGTATTTAAGTGGCAGATACAATTCTACAATAAATCAGCAACAACAAAATTTCCTGCATGGACATCTCCAGGCCTAAATCCTGTAAGATGGTAGTTTGTGGCCAAAAAATATTTGGAAACTAGGGTTGCATAACGGATACTAGCCCAATATACTGTCTTTGATCTACATCCTCACAATAAGAGGAATTCTGCAATAATTGAGCAAGAAAGTCTTACAATATGTTGTAATATCTTTGCACATATTCCCTTAAATGACAAAATATTTTTAATACTAAAATGTATCATATGTATGATAGTGAGAAAAAAAGCAACACATAGCAATTTATTGATACATTATGTTTACGTCTCATACTGCAGACAACTCAACTCTCAACTATTTATTTTCTGTCACATTGAGCTATTGCCCGTTTACGGTGGGGAAACACTATGCACTTTGTTATAAAGGCTTTCCCTGCTCAGTTGTCTAATAAAATAAAAAGTATTCTGTCAATCTCAACTTTAAGTTTGCACATCACGATGGGGGTTGGACAGCTTCAAGTACCTTGGTGTCCACATCACAGAGGGCTTGACCTGGGTGCTGCATACTGACTCGGTGGTAAGAAAGGCATGGCAGAGACTGTTTCAGCTTAGACGCCTGAGGAAATTGCGGGTATCCCTTCAGACACTGAGGAATTTCTACTCCTGCATCATCAAGAGCTTCCTGACAAGGGACACCACTTCTTGGTAAAGAAACAGCAGTGAACAGGACTGCAAAGCCCTGCAAGGAGTAGTTCATTCAGCCAAACACACTATAACTGCTGCTCTACCCTGCCTTAAGGATGTTTACACAGTGGCTGCATTATTCCCCCACATAGACATACATTAATTATTATTACACAACTCGATGGAACTGACAGGGTTACATTTCACTGACACTGAATTCATTTGATTCAAGTGACAAATTAATTGATAAATTGAAAAAAAAAAAACAAGTTTTGTTTTACAGTATTGTATAAACATGTAAAACAGAAAACAGTGTGTTACAAACTGCATGGAGTCAGAGTTCTGTTAACAAAAACACAACGTGTAAATATATGCTTATATTTGAATGTACAGCTCAAAAAGCCATGACATATTAAAAACAATTTAAAAACTGAAATGACCTGGTTATGTCCCTAGGTGTGGCTGTGTTCATGACATTTTGTGGCTTATCTGTTGGCCAGTGACAACTTTCAGGCTGACATTACAATGACAAAATCAAATGTCATAACATTTTTCCTAGACACCACAATGTCAATAGTGTGGTGGTATATTGGGAACGTTGACTATTGTTGCTTTCATAGACTAGATCTGATCTAAATCAAGTGTGGGTGATATTATGTAGGAGAAAACACCGTTTATTCTGCGGGTGTGAAAGACAGACATACTTTATTTAACATATGTTAACAGCTTTCAACTTCAACAAAGTAAACTTTGTGGCGCAGCCTTTATAGGCCAGTAAAAAAACAAAGCAAAAAACACCAAGATATCTAGGCCAGATCTAATCTCAATTCGACATCCCCAGCGCTGATGTTATATAAATTGATATGTCGGTAAGTTGTGTGATAAAACTGCAGAGACAGGTGCCAATCACCTGACACTGATACACCTGTTCATCAGCCACAAACAGACAGACAGTGAGCGGTGTCGCCAGCGTGATGGTTGTTATATCTTTGATAAAAACAGCACTGTCACAGTGGACTGCTGGCTTATCTGTAGAAAATGCAAGTGAAACAGTAAAACAGGACCTCACCTTTGCCTTCGACACGTCGTCTCTGTTTCCTCTGAGCTGCAGCCATATCTGCCGTGATGTTTTGCTACCGTGCGGCTGTCCCGTGTGGTCCAAAAGACCGATAATGGTGAACGTTACTTTAAAAACCTGCTCCACTCGTGGCTTGGCACATTTCAGTTCGTCTTCTTTATCCTCTAGCACCGTAAACTCGTCCACTGTGGGGGCCTCTAGCTGCTGCTTCCCGGCTGACGCAGGGAGCCTGCTGGTCGGCTGCTCAGGACACGTTAGCTCGGTGACTCGTCTCATTCCGAGGAGGGGCCGCGTTGTTGACATTCCGCCTCTCGGTCTGACCGTCGCTCCCGACAACGACGTCTCAATATTCAAACCTCTCGGTGCTGTAAGGAGCCTTTGGCGTTTTCATGGTCTCTTTTGGTGTGTACTCCAGAGCAACGAGGCGACGTTTACAGTGTCTATCGACATGAACACAGAGGTAGAGCTAGCTTAATAACTCGGAAGCCCCGAGTGACGTATCCGGAAAGTCCCAGTGATTGCGTCATCAAAACACGACAGTCAAGCGTGCTCTTCGCGGCGATGGTTATCAGCAGTGGTGGATGAGGTGTTTGTGTTTTCTACGTAAAAGTAGCAATACCTGAGTAGAAATTCTCTGTTGCAAGTGAAAGTCAAGATATTAAAATTGTAAATGTATAAAAGGTTCAGCCTACAACCTCTAAAAAAACGGTGTTCTTCTTCTCCCTCTCTGCATATTATCCATTCTTATGGATTATTACAACTTTGTTTTGTTGTTGTCTTTGAGTATCTAGAAAAGCGCAATATAAATCCAGTGTGTCATCATTATTATATTATACAGCCATTCACTGACTGAACATAGTATTGCATGGATGCTACAAATGCGCTTTACATGGATTGGTTTGACACAACAAAGAGTCAAAATGAATCACTGGTCCCAGGTATTTACTGGGAGAGTCATGTGGCATGTTGATTTTTTCCTGATGGTTGTGAGAGTAGGCTACTTCAGCTAAAACAATAAGGGTATAACAACAAAAATGGTGCATTTTATAATGTTTGACTTACAATCAAAATATATTCAGAACAGTCCAGAATTAACCCTCACTTTTACACACACACACACACACACACACACACACACACACACACACACACACACACACACACATTGTAGAAAATGTGGCAAGAAGGAAACAGGCAGCAAAAGAAAAGGAAATGCAGGGCAGAAAATTTGTACGATCTTTTTTGATGAGTAGACAAATGTTACATGAATAATTTAATATATTGATGACTGAACTGATAAATGCATTTAAACATTTAACACGACTGTCCCATTTACTTTACTAGCTGTCCAGTTTTACCTGAACATGTCATTGGAGTGAGGTAAGGGTACTTAATGTATTTGACAGTACAAAGTTTCTAAAATAATTTACATAGCAACATATTTTTTTTCCATAGAAATATAACAGAGAACCATTACAATTTCTAAAAGTAACACTTAAAGTAGTACTTAGAATTTTAGGTGGTTTTCTTGATAATCTACCAAAAGTGTTTCAAATGACGTGACTTCACCCCTAAAGTCTGATATATATAGCTACAGTACTAAAGTCAGATATCATCATTTATTTGTTGATTATATTTTTTATCATTAATCTGAATCCTGGAAATAACCGAAGCGATCAAATACATGTATTAGTGTAAAACATTTAGTATTTTCCTCTGAACTGAACTCAAATAATATATTATAGCAGTGAACTCAAGTACAGTACTTGAGTAAATGTTCTTATTACTTTCCACCATTGTTTATCTGTTAAGGTGTTGTGAAAACAAACTATCAAAACATGGACGCACAGTGACCTTATTCTTACGCCATCAAAACCGTAGATGGAGATCATGTGAGATATGACAGTCAGTTTTCAAGAACCACCGGTAGGTGTTGAGACAGCATCTATGTGAGACTATGAGTAGCTGATGGCTGCTTGATTGAGTAAGATAAGCGAGTGTGCAGCTGTGCAGGCCCTGACAGGCTGCACAATCCAAAATCATTACAGTACCCAGTACAGCATGAGGCAGCAGTTGTATTAGCTTTTGACTGGCTTTTTCAGCCCTGCTTGCTGAGTGTTGAGGCAGGATTACCATGCATGTAGCTTACATATTCTAGTTAAGTTGTGTCTAATCAAACAACTATAAACAAACTCAAAATTTTACATTTTCGAGTACAGGTGTGCTAGTTGCACTGGACTTAATGCAAACATGGAGACATGTGCACTGTGCACAAAGTGGTAGCTAGGTGGGAGTCAAGGGCCCAACAGTAGATTTTTGCCCAATAAAAGGATAGAAAAATAGAAACTTCATGTGCCAAATCATTTTAATGAAGGACCAGCATGGGGTTGCTGTTTGTCAGTCTCTTAACTTACAATATTTCACAACAAACTCAGTAGTTCCTACAGATTACAGGAACTGCTGCATGTAAAGGCCATAGGCATGAATACTGCAACAACAAACAGTCCATACATCACAGCACAGAGGCTTTTAATAGATCCGGTAAGGATGAATAAAAATGAACTTTACTACCAAAGTGGACTAAATGTGGGCTAAATTGGAGATTTGCTGGAACTGGGAATATTATGAAATACCAGACCCCCACCATGTGTGGAGAAAGCAGACCGTGAAATACAGCACTTCAGAGGTATATTGGAAGTCACGAGTACAGAGGATGACTGAAAAGTTTTGAGCCTAACCCAGAAAATGGGTAGCTAGGCAAGTAAAATTATATTTTTTATAATCTACCACCTTTCCTTATTATCATTAACCATGTTCATGTTTCAAACTCTTTTTGTTTTATTTTTGAAGATCTCTGAAGTGAATAGTCGTTAGTGATTTGTTGAAAATGGAGAAATTGGAGTATCATGCTGTGATCAAATGTCTTCATCTCAAAGGAATGTCATCATCTGAAATCCATCAAGATATGCTCAATACTTAACATGACAATGCCCCTTCATATGCCACACTCAAATGCTGGGTACAAGAATTCAAGCGTGGCAGGGAGAATACTGAAGATTAGCTGAGGTCAGGGAGACCATTAAATGCTACCACCAAAGAAAACCTCGACCTTGGCCTGGACATGATCATGCAAGATCGCTGATTGTAGCAGACAGGTTGGGCATCTCACAGGAGCGAGCAGATCTAATTCTGAAAAATAAGCTCGGCTTCTCAAAAGTTTCCACTAGATGGGTCCCACATCCTCTGACTCCTAAGCAGAAGCGCACTCGGTGCACCATTTCAGTGAACAGTTTGGAACTGTTTGAAGTCTCAGACTTCAAACAGAACTCGTAAGTCTCAGGTCTTTGCACTCAAGTCCCAAGTGAAGATTGTATTTTCAACTCAAAATGCTGGAATTCAAATAAAGTCACAAGTCATTAGAGTTTAAGTCCAAGTCAAGTTGCAACAATCGGACTCGAGACCATACTTCTAGGGCACATAATACACCCATTATTATTTCTCCATATATGAAAGAACCCTCTGTAGCATTATGTTGGAGAAACTGGAAAAATTGGGTCCCTCACATATCTTCTGCCCAATAATTAAGGGGTTTCTGGAAAAGTGGTAAATAACAATTGACAATATTCTAGAAATGAATGTCTCCTCAGATCCATTGTTATTTTTGTTAGGATTGATACCTAAAAAGATTTATGTCACTTATCAATGGTATTGCAGATACTTTTATTGATTGACAAGAAAATGTGAACTGTAAGAATGCAAAACCGCCACAGAGACTCAAACAGGTTTACACAGTGCACAGTGTAATGAACTACTGCAAGTCTGCAACTGCATATTGACACTTTTATACAAAGGTGGACTTTATCTCTTTACACTAAGTATTCATACCTGTGGTATACCAGGATCAATACACAGGACAATTTCTTTGAGTGTCAGTGTGTGGGTTACACCTAGTGAACATTTATACTCCTGTTACTCCAGATACTTAGGCATCTTTTAGTGCAGTGGTTCCCAACTGGTGGGTCGCGATCCAAAAGTGGGTCGAGGGCCCATTCTTAAAGGACCGCAAGTGACTCGCAAATGTGTCTGAGAACTGAGATCTGAGAACTTTTATTTTGAAGTGCCGTTTTCTGCTGTAGAGTGAGTCACCATCCACCAGCTACGTGATAGAGATGGAAAACTAGCTCAACGATATGGCCAAAAGCAAGTATGATGCTGAATGTATTAAACTGTGGGATCATGAACTCATGAGCATGGAGAAATCTGGACCCCATGGTTGGACCAGTTGGGAACCACTGTCTTAGTTTATCTGTGCCTTTTGATGTATTTTGTAAGCCACTTTCATTTATTTATTTTCACTGAGGCATAATGTATTGCTGGATTTGAAAATGCCTCCATTACAAAGTGTGCATGCATTTCTTTCATGTAAAAATCTGGATACACACTAAAAACTTAATGTATTCTGTTGATATGTGCAGCGTCTCTGAAGTCAATTTTAATGATCAAAAACATGAATCAAGTGAATGTGAAAATCTTAAATATTTACCTGAGAAGTCTGTGTATTACTTGACATATAGAATCCAAAGCTAAAGTGAAGATGTTAATTCAAAGTATACAATGTGATATCCAAGTGTTAAAAGATGTTTTGGAATGTAAACAAAACAAGACTGAGAGACAACCCCCAAAACTGTCATGAAATCAGTTTATTTATTAACATATTTACACATTTATGTAGCTTTTAATAGTGACTTCTTGTAACAGTGGTGACACACCTCTGCCTCACAGTTGTATGCCTCTGTGAGATTCTCAAGTTGTACATATAGTTTTACATCCATGTCTATGAAAACACGAGCTTCACACACTTCTTTCCCTCTGGCTGCACAGAAGATCTATACAATCAGCACAGTTTCAAGGTGGGCACCCAAGAGTAGAGTCAACAATTAAGTAACTGACCAATAATCCCCATCTGTTACTGAGTCATGATGCTGAATAATGGCGAGAAGAGAAAAGTGTTTTTTCAGCACATTAGGGTGTCACAGTGAAGTTGACCTTTGACCTAGTGGATGGAAAATGTCATCACTTCATCATTATATGTATATATATTATATGATTACATCCATAGATATCCACAAACTGCCATTGCATCATTTCAAATGTTCATATTTCTCTTCTTACTGTATGTAATATCTCCTGTTTGCTGGTGAATATGCCAATTCATTGCTATCAACATGGTAGGCTGAACTCTGACCTTTAGATTGACACCTTACTTGACCCAATAGGAGCTTCCATGCTGACAGTCTAGGCTTCAATAGCCAACAAGGGCCTGTATTGAAAGGAAGGGCCTGCCTCACTTCCTCAGTTACAGAAAAAATTAATAGCCAGCGATTCATATGTTCATGATGTTTTTCATATCCACACTGTCAGTGCACTATTTTACCCTCCTCTTTTGAAAAGCGCCTGGACAAAACCTTAAAAAAACACGTGTCCAATATTTATTTTCTGTGATATTGTTATCTACTTTGAATTTGGACTAGGTGAGGCTTCATGATAGGGCACCATCTGTAGTATTTTTTTTCTCAGGAAAATATTCAGTCGAAGATAAAAAATACATTTATTTCAATGTGTTGAAACTTATATAACTCAATGATAGAGGCACATACATTGATTCTGACTGTTAGAGAAAAAAACTTCACAGTGTTAACCTTCCAGATGAGACCATGCATGTACATGTACAACAAGAACAACTTCCAGTTTACTTTAGGTATGCCTTGGTTAGACGATTTAGGTGAATGGTTACCATGCTTAATGGCTGACCAAACAACAAAACAACAACATATGTCTCTTCTATTACGAATAAATGTAGTTTTATTTAAAATCAGATTACTAAATTATTTTACTGAAACACAACACTTGATTAATCGGTTCCTCATAATTAAGCTAAATTTCTATTGAAGAAACTTGGCTAAAATGTAAAGGCCCAGAAACACCAAACTGTAAGCAAAAAACTAGTGGTGATGAAGGCCAACTGTTGCATCGCCTCACAATGCCTCATATCACCTGTGCCTTGGCCAAAAAGTTGCAATTGAACACACAGCAAAGACTACAGCCAATGGCCAACTACTATGTATGTTCTGCAACTGCATGAGAGGAAAGAACTCTCCATACCAGCAAGCTGGGGTAGTCATTACTCATTATTCAAAAAGGGAAACAGGAACAGAAAAAGAAGAAGAAGAGATATTTATTGTGGGCTTGTAAACAATAACATTAACAATTACGAACCATTTCTGCTAAAGAGCTCAATGGCTTGAGTCAAAGTCATCTTAGTCAATAAAACAAATTAGTTTTGATCTCACTCAACCTTGACTTAAGTTTGTTTGCTTTCTTCACTTCTGTTACTCTTCTTCTCTTCTTCACTGATGGGCTCCGCTGGCTCCGACGTTGATACAACATGCTGAATTGGCTGACAAAGACCAACTAGTGCCGACGGTGTTGCGCATAAACTTGGGCAAAAGATGCTCACAGATGGCCAACAGTTTCTTTGGGGTGTCAGGGCCCCTGGAGTCTATGTAACTTGACACAAAGACGACAAATGACAGTTATGGGATAAAGGCAAATGCTAAAATGTAGTGTGTGGATGAAGGTGTAATAGAGAACAGACACAAAGTCAATAAGAGTTATACAGCAGTATCTAAGTAATGTTTGTTAACATTAGCCACCATAAGCTACTGGTCATACCCATGGACTATATTTGCCTATAGGTCATACCAGACCAAGAGTGTATTGGATTGAGAGAGGATGTGTTATTAAGAATTAAACTCTTCATTTGTAAATTTAAAAATGTGTTATTTCTCTTCTTAAAGGAAAGTGTAGGAAGGGGAGTGAAACTGCCAGGCTGGTAAGTGCCATCCCACATGTTTTATTCAGTCAGGTGCTCACATCATAAACGGCTGAATGAAAAAAACATCTTTTTTTTTTTGGTAAAACCACACTCTCCATTAAATTCAGTCATGGCTCAGAAGCTCATCATGACTCTGCTGACACACCCACACTTACAGTAGGCCGACAATTACAAAGTCTCACCCACCTTTTTCCACCTTTACCATCATTCGTGAAATGTTTGACCCTGCTGGCTTGAAATGGTTTCAAAATCTGACTATCATGTATGCACTTGTGAGAACACCAACACGCTTATGAAACAATGCCAAGGTACAAGAAGGCTAATAAGATTAACCATGGGCAACGAAGGGCTCTGTGCATGTCATTCCAATGCAAGTATTTTATGATGAAATCAATCTTCCAATCAGTAGACCTTTATCATGGCCATGATAAAAAAAAAATCATTTAGAAAAAAAGAGTCCCCTTGCTGCTGAGCTGTGATATATCAGCTCTGCTACATTATTTGTTGCCACTCTCAAAAGTTATGAACATTTTAGAGTAAATGCCTTTAAGGCGCTGTACAAAAATTACTGGGGAGAAAAGTAGACAGATTGTGTCATTTTAGTTTGTCTGAAGGAAGGATAGTATAATATTTGAGTGTGAGCAGGGAAAAGTCTTTTTTTTCTCATCCCAAATTGATATTTTATTTCATTTTTCCCTTTCAACATTTGTAATGAAAAGGCTAAAAAAAACAGTATGAAATAAATACAGTGATATCAGTGCAGTTATATCAACAAGCTAGCTATCTGTGCCCTTTACATTTAATAGTAGTCTATGAACCTATCTTCTGGTTTAGTGACAATTTGTTCAAAATTAGAGAATTACTGGAATAAACGGAACATACTTTTTTCTCTCATTTGCCATAATTTAACATTAAATAAAAATAATATGTTTGGCAATTTTATGTCCTCCTATTGCAGCATGGGAGTTATTGTGAAAATGATTATTCCATTAGATAATGTTCCCATTTCTCTCTCCCCACCCCAAAAACTTTCCTACAGTCCCTAGTTCATTTTCATATGTGAATAATATTCTAATATGCTACATCATACTGCTGATGTTTATGGTGATCTGATGACAGCACGGAGTGTGATTACTGTCAGTGATATTCACCACTGGTATGTTCCGGTATATTATTGCACTGACAGATTTTCCATTTCTGTGTGTTATATGCTCTACACGAAGCTGTGACATGCATCACTGAGTCTTGACCACTTTTCTATAAAAAAAAAAAAGGCTCACACCATTTGGGTGAATTGAATGTGTCATCTACTACAGTATCTTTTTCTTAACCCCCCTATCACATTCAATGCCAGGATAATTTATTAGAAGAAAATTTAAATTTAAAATTTTTCAGCTCATTACTTTATAAAAAAGTATCTTGGGAATCAGGCCGATAAAAAAATAAGTAGCCTTTTAATAAATAAATACACTTAGATGAAGAACCATATCACTTTAAGGTTTTTCGCATAAGGGATGCTTTTAGATCTCACTATCCTGAGACTGCCAGAAGCAATTTGTGTGCATGTATAGCGAAGGGCAGTTGATTTTGTTTCAGGTGATTCACAACGGCCTCCCACTAAATACTATGTGATTAATGCACAAATATACACATCATGGCACTGTGTTGCCTCTGGTAACATGAATGTATTAAGAGACCTAGATACAGCACTGGTGGCAGGGCTCTGTTCCTTCCATTTAAAGTTGCTCAGCGGCCGTGCACTGGGGTTTGAAGTCAATTTATGTAGTGGTCAATCAGTGGTATTGCGATTTCTGGGGGCCGGCATATGATGCCACTGGGCCCCAAAATACTTTTTACCACTTAGATTTCACTTAGATTTTGAAATAAAAATCTGTAAATCAAAGGATTCATTTTTTTGAGCATCACAACCCTCGCAAAATGACTTGTTTACTATCAAGATTTAATCAGTTCTGTCCAATAACATTTGGAAAGTCTAGGAGAGCCACAAGATTAAATTATTTTATCCCTATTCAAGCTCTTTTTAATTTTTTTTTTTGAAGAATTTTATTTACAGTCAAAACGGCACATCGGTACGGTACATTTGAAGAGAGGTTATATAACTGAGCTAAATGCAAAGCAGAAATAAATAATAATGAAGGATAAAAACAAAAATAAAATAAAAACAGAATACAAGTGGTCATTCAGGAATGAAGGTACACAGATATTCATACAGGCATAGGGCTTTTCCAATGTTATAGCATGTTACACATTTTTTATATAGAATGATCTCAATTAGAAATGCGGGAAAATGGGGCTAGTCTTTGAAAAACGACATTTGTAAATAAAATATTTTGCCAAAATAATTAAATAATTAACCCCAAACTCTACTTTCTTGTCCTCCAGTTGGATACCAACCTTTATATTTTCACAATTTAGAGTCATAATATTTTGATCACTAAGTCAACCAGTATTAAAAAAAGATCCCCATTCAAGCTAGTGGAGTGCCAAACTGAAAGTCAGCCACTTAGCTGACAGAAGTTGGCTGCTCGGCCGTGCTTGGCCGTGCTTGGTGGCTGTAAGTCTCTAGTGCATCTGCTCTATTGGCCCAATGATGTGGGAGCAGCACTGATCATTCGGGTGATTTCACCCAAAATAGAGCAATTTTGGCTTCATGCTTCACAGAGCAACTAACATAGGAATGAATGGAGCCCCACCACCAATGCTGTATCCAGGTCTCTTTATATGTCCATGTCAGTGATGCAGGAGGCCAAAACTGCTCTATGTCCGCAATATGTAATTACCCGGATGATGAAGCCAAGCATGGCCAAGTGCAGCGTAGCAGCTTACTTCTGCTGGCCATGTGCTGACTTCCGGTTTAGCACTCCACCAACAGGGTTAAAATAAGTAAATCTTGTGGCTCTCTTAGACTTTCCAAATGTTATTGGACCAAATGGCTTACATCTTATAGTGAAGGGGTTATGACACTCAAAAAAAAAATTAACTGACTTGCTGATATCTCTTTCCTAATGTAATTCTTTGGGAAAAAGTCTGGGCCCATTAGCATCATGTGACTGACCTTGGAAATCAGGTTAGAAATCTAGGGGTAATATTAGACTCAGACCTGAACTTCAACAGCCACATTAAATCAATAACATCAGCAGCTTTTAACCATCTAAAAAACATAGCCAGAATTAAAGGAATAGTGTCTAAACCAGACTTGAAGAGACTAATCCATGCATTTGTCTCCAGCAGGTTAGACTACTGTCATGGCCTGCTCACTGGACTCTCTAAACGAGCTGTAAAACAGCTGCAGTACATACAGAATGCTGCTGCTTGAGTTCTGACTAGAACCAGGAAATACGACCATATTAGTCCAGTGCTTAGGTCTCTGCACTGGCTTCCTGTCGCTCAGAGAATAGACTTTAAAACAGCTCTGCTTGTCTACAAGTCTCTTCATGGTCTAGCACCAAGTACATCTCTGACATGTTTGAGCCATATGAACCATCTCGGGCTCTGAGAACCTCAGGGAGTGGTCTCCTGGTGGTACCCAGAGCCAGCTCTAAACAAGGTGAGGCTGCGTTTCAGTGTTATGCAGCTAAAATCTGGAACAGTCTTCCAGAAGATGTGAGACAGGCCTCAACTCTGACAATGTTCAAATCCTGGCTGAAAACAGTTCTATTTAGGTGTGCATACGACAACTGAAAGTACTCTATCTGCACTTGTTATGCTTTTAATTTAATCAATGATTATTTTATGTTTTTATGTAATGATATTATCTGCCTTCTTGTAATTTTATGTATCTGTAAAGCACTTTGAATTACCCTGTGTACGAATTGTGCTCTATAAATAAACTTGACTTGACTTGACTTGAAATTGTAGTACAACTGTTTGGCCACTATGAAAATTGGCTTTAAAGCCAGTCACACTTCCTGGGGGCCTGCTGGGTAACATACTCATTTTTGTCCTTTTACACTCCCACAATACATTCTCTTTTATGATGCAGTAATTTAAAAAATCCCAATGAAACCAATAGCAGTGTTTTTAATTTGTCACATGACTCTTTGGAGGCTGACTTGAATCCCTTTTTTTGCAGCCTTTCTCACATGGTTCAGCTCCACCATCTCTCTCTACAAAAATGGTCTGAAAACATCTTCTTTCTGTCATTTTACAATCTGGAATAAAATTAATTTACAATAATAAATAAGTAAAGTTTAAGATTTTAATTTAGCCTGGATGCTTTGTGCCGTCTCTCTCTCAGCTCCGATAAGTTAGTGATAAATTTATGCCCCTATAGTGGCATGCAAAAGATTGGGCACCCCTTGTCAAACTTTCTTTTATTGAGAATAATTAAGTAAGTAGAAGACAAACTGATCTTCAACAGGCATGAAGTTAAAGATGAAACATGCTTTTCAACAGTGTTTCATCAGTGTATTATTTTAGTTTTTCTACAATTTTAGAGTGAAAAAAAGGAAAGGAGCACCATGCAAAAGTTTGGGCACCCCTAGACATTTGAGCTCTCAGACAACTTTTACCAGAGTCTCAAACATAATTAGTTTGTTGGGGCTCTGGCTTGTTCACAGTCATCATTGGGAGAGGCCAGGTGATGCAAATTTCAAAACTTTATAAATACTCTAACTCCTGAAACCTTGTCCCAACAATCAGCAGCCAGGGGCTCCTCTAAACAGCTGCCTAGCACTCTGAAAACTAAAACAACTGATGCCCACAAAGCAGGAGAAGAATATAACAAGATAGCAAAGTGTTTTCAGGTAGCTGTTTCCTCATTTTGTGATTCATATTTTTTTTAATTTCATCATTTAAACAGCTTCTTGTATGACATTACAAGACCTAAGATTCACATCCTCCTCATAAACAACAACAACAACAAAAAAACAAAAAACAACAAAAAAAAAACAAAGCCAAAATGAAATAAACAAACTCCCCAAACTGTCATCACCAACCACTGATCTGTCCTTAAATTATGGTCTTAAAAGCACCATGAGTGATCAGACAAAAAAAAAAAAAATATATATATATATATACACACACACACACACACACACACACACACACACACACACATATACATATACATACATACACATATGCACATACAAAAACAAATGAGAGGCATGGTGCATAGCTTACTAAGCAAACAAATATGTACGTAACTTAGATACCTTATAAAGTACCTTTCGCATTACACATACATATAAATACACTTATCTGCCAACACACCTTCCTGTATCCCTTGTAAACATACATAATAGTACATACACAAATAAAATCTATGGGTGACTTAAAACTTAGAGCTTGTGTCTCGCCAATATATTACAAGTTTCAGGAACCCCTCAAGAAGTTTAAGTATTTAGCCCACTTTCCATAATACAGGTCCAGTCTACCAAGTAGTTTATATGACATGTTTTCAAACGCTGCAACTCTGTCTTCCAACCCCTGATAAGAATTTGTCTACCTATCATAATACTAGTTTGTACCCAACTTTTAATATGTTCATCGCCCCCCAATAAGACTGATTGATTGCCCAAAACAAATAATCTAGGACTAAATGGGATTGTCTTCTCTGCAATCTCACAGAGATTGGCACGTATCCTGGCCCAGAATTGTTGAACTTTGTCGCAGGACCATAAAGTATGGAGAAAGCGTCCTTGCTCAGATTTACATCGCCAGCAATTTAATGTAGCTAATAATCCTAATCTAAACGATGTTTCCTCTTTTTGTAGTGTAATTAAGAAAGGTCAGTTAACAGGACCTGTGGAGGTCTGGACGACTGAGAAAACCTTCTGAGAGAGCTGCTCGTAGGATTGTTCGAAATGCAAATCTAAACCCTGTTCGACTGCAAAAGACCTGCAGGAAGATTTATCAGACTCTGGAGTGGTGGTGCATTGTTGTACTGTGTAGCGACACCTGTACAAATATGACCTTCATGGAAGAGTCATCAGAAGAAAACCTTTCCAGTATTGTCACCACAAAGTTCAGCATCAGAGGTTTGCAAAGGAACATCTAAACAAGCTTGGTGCTTTTGGAAACAAGTCCTGTGGACTGATTAAAATAGAACTTTTTGAATGCAATGAGGAAAGGTATGTTTGGAGAAAAAAAGAGCCAGACTTTCATGTAAAGAACACCTGTCCAACAGTTAAACACTGTGGTGGATCGATCATGCTTTGGGCTTGTGTTGCAGCCAGTGGCACAGGGAACATTTCATGAGTAGTGGGAAGAATAGATTCAGTTAAATTCCAGCAAATTCTGGAAGCAAACATCACACCATCTGTAAAAAGCTGAGGATGAAGAGAGGATGGACAATGATCCTAAACACACCTCGAAATCCACAATGGACTACCTCAAGAGGAGCAAGCTGAAGGTTTTGCCATGGCCCTCACAGTCCCACGACCTAGCTTACAAAAGAGCAGTGCATGCAAGATGGCCCAAGAATCTCACAGAACTAGAAGCTTATTGCAGGAAGAATGGGTGAAAATCCCCCAAACAAGAACAGAAAGACTCTTAGCTGGTTACAAAAAGCATTTAGAAGCTGTGATACTCGCCATAGGGGCAGCCACTAAGTACTGACCATGCAGGGTGCCTAAAATTAAAGAAATGTGTCACTTTTAACTTTGTTGACTTTTGGAAATCAGTTCATCTTTTACTTGCTTAGCTTTTTACAGTAAACCAAATTTTGGCCAAGTGTGCCCAAACTTTTGCACACGACTATTTATCTATTTGGCAAGTCTTGGTGGTGCTTTTTGTGGCTGGCATTGGACGGTGTTGGTGTGTGGCTCCAAGTCATTCATTGGATTGAGGAAATCAACTCACCAGTCTGAAAAGTGGGAAGTCTGTAGCAATATAAGGAGAGGCAAAAAGGGAATAAATAACAGTGCACAAGTTAAAAGAACTGATGGAATCACTTTTCACTGGAGTTATACAATAAATAAATGATTGATTGATTGATTGACATTACACTGTACAGTCTCCTGTAACAGGAGTCCTCTCTGTAGAGCATACAGCAGATTTTACACCAATTTTCTTCAATTTACAGAGTGAACACAACATTATTCCATGTCTCTTAAAGAAGAAGAGGGTAAAATTAGTTCACCCAGTTGATCATGAATGAATTAGAATTTAGTAGTGAGGAAGACGATGAGCTGCTAATTCAGCAACAAACACAACAAGTGGTGGCAACATACAGTATGCCTGATTCATGCTATTTAAATGTAACACAAATAATCAAACATTGAAATTTAAGTCATTATCTGGTTTTGAAGATGGTTATGATAGTTTTATGTGATAACTGTTGATGTAGTAAAGTTTGCTGAGATACACATTCATTCCAATGGGCTGTTCCACATTAGTACAATGTTGGCTGGGGGTAACACTCAGACAAAAATACTTCTTTTTATGTTTTTCAATTTCAAATGGCATGAATTTTAAGCTGGTGAGGTTTTTGAATATTTACCACCAGTGTTGTAATACATTTTATTAAAAATTCAAACAATTCATCTTTTTTTTTTCATTTCTTACCACTGTGGTACTGTGTTGATGTAAGGTAACATACCCTGTAGTGCACTCCCCAGAGAATATTTCTTTAAAATGTCTTTAAATTATGCTTACTTAATGATGAAAACAAAAACAATCAAAACATTTTTAACCCACTGGCATCATATTGCGTACCACAGACTCAAGCTATTGTTGCTACAATCCCTGTTTTCCAACCTTTCATCCTAATCAGCCACTAGATGGTGCTGTAAGCTTCTAAATGGTGCTTGGTACTGAGCTTTCTTTTGTCAGAGCTCCCTGATGACAGAGAGTAATATCGACCTTAAGATGTTTCAAATCAATATTTTTCATTATTTGAGGTCCAGATGCAAACAGCAAAGGAATATTGTCTTTATTAAGGTTCATTGTGTTGTAATATCTGCAGAGCGGGGGAGAGAGACAGAGACGGAGGTGACAGCAATATCCACTGTTGTACTGTACTGCTTAGGTTTACTGTAATTTTAGCAGTGTTGATGTTATGCTGTCAGTCTGCAGAGTTGTTGAAGTCCTGCCAGTGGCTTTGCGCAGAATACATTACACTGATCAGCCACTTTTTCTGGACAAGAATGGCAGGAGAGTGTATTATTAATGTCACCATGATTCAAAAGGCAAGCATACAGGAAAACACAGCAAAATAATAAATGTCAAATTTAGGTTAAGGCATTGTCAGTGCAAATATTAAAAAGTCTAAATACAGAAACAGGACCGCCAGTGAAACAGAGTGAAAACTCACCCTTTGCCTGAGTGCTTCGCTAGGGGGCTCCATACTGCAGTTACAGAAACGTGTGTGTGTGTGTGTGTGTGTACGTGAACAGCTGTGACTGCCACCTGTGAGGTGAAAGGAAGGCTGACCTGTGACACATGCTCCTCTTTAGTTGCACATGACTGTGTGTGTGTGCGTCTGTGTGTGTGTGTGATCGAGGTGGTGACAAAGAGAGGGAGTCAGGGACAGAGACAGTATCTTGGGGACCACTTAGTTAAAATGGCCTCGCTACATGAAATGAAAACCCAGCAGCATCCACGCGAGCTGAATTTTGCAGTGATAGTTTTAATATCCAAAAGAAGATGCAAGCAAGTGCCTGTGAGGCAGAAGTAGGTCTTAGATCTTTATTAATAATTACTTGATTTCTGGCTGCACTTGAAAATGAATCAAAAAGCAAATATAGCCCAAGAGAAGAACATTAAAGAGAGCCCAGAGGAAGTTGACATTATTTATTTGTATATGAATCAACCTGTAAGCAAAACACTTCACCCCTCATGTCCACAGGATGTGTTTCACAGGCAGCGCGTCTTCCAAGAGTTTGTTTTGGAGACACCACTTTTCCAATATTATTTTGCTGACATTTAATGAGTTTTACAAACATATTGAAAAGCCCATTTATGATCGATGTGGTAACTGATATCTTCTGGCTGTGCTTGTTTTAATTACTGTGCACAGCATGCTGTGTTATCTTTATTTTGTATCCGTATGCAGAGTGAAAATCATAGCACTCCTTCTTCCACTTCACACGCATTGGCAGAAAAGTGGCATACACAATCAAGAAATGAAACATAGCATTGAGGCATGATCACATTACATTTCTTGTATATGAATATTTACTCTGTCTCCCACTTACTTCGATTTAAGCCTGAATGATGGACAAATTCAAGAGTACATTTCCTGTTTCCTTGTATCATCAGCTGATTCCCAGGTCAGAGTCAGTGTTGGGCACTTATATTACTTTTTCCAGTAACAAGTAGTGTAACTAATTACTAATAAAATTTTAGTAATAATATTTCAGTTACCCCCAAACCAAACAACTCATTACATTACTTTTGTTATCACGTTACTACTGACTTGAAATACAACAATCACATCAGTGGACTCATTGTTGTGATTGTTGCACTGCGCAGGCACACCTCAAAGCAGCAAGCTAATTAGGAAGATGGAAATGCTTACCTTCAGCAGCTGGAAAAATTCCCATTTCTTTGATTTTGCCAGGAGGAAACAAGACAAGAACACTGTTTCTGCAGGTAGTCATACCAAAACTCTTTTAACTGCGAAAAACACATCCTCAAAACTCTGGTCTGAATCACCTACGATGAAGCTCCAGGAAATACACCCCACCAAAGGTGAATTCTCCTAGGCTGTGGACGACGGCTGTAGCCCTACACTGGCTAAACAACTAAAGCTGAATTTTAATTGTGGACAGCTGCAGGTGACAAAGAGGCATGAGGTTAGCTATGTGGTGGATGAAATGCTGCTCCACAAGTGATTCTCCTTCTTCTTCTTCTTCAGAGCCTTGGGAAAACCTTCAGGTTTAAATAAAAAAAGTTTAAAAGTGATCTAGCCTTAGCTACACTTACTGGCAATTACCTAGAAATTACCTCACCTCTGAATTTTGGGAGGATGCACAATTACCAGTTTTATGGGGTGTAGTGATAAAGCAATATAACGAGTAGTATAATGAATTACTGTTGGTAGGGAGTAATAACTAAAGTAATATTTTTATTTTTGAAAATAGTAACTAGTAATGAGTAATATATTATCATATTTAAAGTAACAAGCCCAACACTGGTCAGAGTACATATTCGTTAAACTTGGGTTGGATGAGCTCAGTTAGCAAACAGAAACACTGCTGCACTGTGTTTGAAAATTCTATTGATAATGTTATTGTTCTAGCTTGTTTTTTAATCATTCAATATATTCTCATACAATAGTTCATATAATATGTAAGTGCATATACATGGGTTTGCATGATAGCAAAAAAATTAGCGCCCAAAAAATTAGTACCCATACGGGTTAGGTCGGGTTTAGGAAAAGAATCATGGTTGGGCACCATTACATTATGGACTTGACATAAAGTTACAATCTTGGCGTAAAGTTACGTACGTTTCGAAAAAGAAACATGGTTAGGTATCATCACGTTATGTACGTAACATTAAGTGTGACTACATGATTCATTTTTCCATGACTGCTTATCCTGTTAGGGGCCGTGGGGGGGCTGGAGCCTATCCCAGCTGACACTGGGCGAGAGGTGGGGTACATACAGGTCGCCAGACTATCACAGGGCTGACACATAGAGACAGACAGTCATCTACACTCACATTCCTACCTACGAGCAACTTAGAGTCAATCTAGTCATGTCTTTGGACTGTGGGAGGACGCCAGAGTACCCACCCTTGGTTGGAACCCCTACCCTGGGTTCGATTAAGGAACTCTCTTGCTGTGAGGCAACAGTGCTAACCACTGAACCACCCTGCCGCCCTTGATGACGTCCCTTAAAGTAACTCTAACTTTCAGGCAGGACACAAACACCAGTCTCGTGGGGGAAAGTCACATGTTTGTTTTACCCAAATAACTGATGCCAGTCAGCTAATGCAAGCTCACCTTCAGTGCTCTATGTCTCAACTATCAGCTGACTAATAAAGTCCACCAACCCAACCTGCCTCATTACATAAACAATAGAGCCCTCAAAACTTCCACCATGAAACAGAAAGTTGTGTTGATGGCATTCACACTCCAACAGTGTTGATGCAAAATGATGATGATTCATAGGTGTTTAACTTTATCTTTCTGTTTCCTATTGAGTAAACTATTGAGCGTACATTAGTCTATATATTCTTGGTATTGTACACGCTGACTCACTGGAACCTTGTCATGATTTCCTGGAATACCTGAATAGAGCACAGCCGTCATTATTGTCATTAGTAACACCAGTGCTTTATGCCAAGTCCTCTGCTTTTTTTTTTTTTTTTTTTAGAAATCTGACTCACTGTTACCCAGCTGATATGCTCATGCCAAAGCTATTTGCAACTCGCTCCATCACCCCAACCTCCTCATTGGGTGCTCTATTTTGGTATTGTTGATTCAACTAAGATTTGAGGTTCATGTATGTGCATGTTAAAAGGGGACTGATTCTCAAACCCTGCTCAAGATACAGTACACAAAGAGCAAAGGATCTTCTGCCAAATCTGTGTAGCCATTCGTGACAAATGGTCAAGTCCTTGATGCAAGTGTCTCTGACTTAGAAAAGACAAAATAAATGTATCATTAAATATTAATTTTAATGTCAATAAATGTAAATTTCACCCTTTAGAGATGAAAAAATTGCTGTGGTGTATAAAGATACAGCAAAAGGGCTGCAAATGAAACAAGTTGGCATATGAGCCAGATTGAAAGCAGATTGGCTATCACAGCAGAAGGCCATTCAGGAAGTTTGTTGCATGGGCACGTAGCACAACTGACTTTCATGCAGAAGACTGTTGACAAATTATAAACCTTAACTGCAATCTTTCCCTAACTATAGTGTTTTTGTAGCCTAACCCAACCACATCAGCAACCTCCAGGCCTGAAAAATGAAGCTAGGAGGCTGGCTCCAAAAGCAATTCACATAGACTCCCAATTTAAAATGCCCAACTTTACAGCAGAAATAAACATGATTACAGCTGGGACCAAAAAAAGAGACGAAAAAAAAGAAAAAAAGAAAATGGTTTTGGTCTCCATGACTAATTTTCTTGTTCATGAAAACTTTGCCGGGGGTGAATTTTTATGTAACTCACCCATTTAAATGTCATTATGGCTTAAAGCATGGGTTGGGTTGATGCACATTTTAGTTGATGAAAAGTAAAAACATTTTATAATTCGATGTATAGGCTGCACTTGTTTTTTTAATTTTATTTTTTTTCAACTGTAGAATGCAATAATTACTCTATGCCTACAACAATGACAAATGGAAATCTGAATGTGAAAAAATGACCATTATTTATTTCCATATAATTTTATGTGAAAGCAACAGGGAGCCAATGGAGAGGGTGTGGAGACTCTGGTGACTCTGGAGCCGCAAGTTGCCTATCTTTGGCTTAAGGTTATGTGTAATTAAGGGTGTGACCACTTTGAGTGTCCATTGACAAGTCACTAACACTGCAACAACACTGGCTGGCTAATGTCAGCATGGTGTAACCTCAGAGTAACTGTAGTTGTCATTATTTCAGTGTGTTTCCAGTTCATAAAAGTTAATTGTAAGGCCAAAATTTTAGCCTACAAAAGTCATGCTTAGTTGTAGGCTATTTAAAGACCCTCTGATGAGTCAGATATTCTGTTTATTTATCATTTGTAGTTTTGCTGGCCTACATTTTGTTTTAATGTTTGTAAGCCTGTTTTTTGCTCGAAGAAAGTATCATTAGCGCCATGCAAAATAAGCTGGCAGCCAGTGTTAGGGTTATCTTCTGCTGCTCAAATATGGTCACTTTCACCTCTAAAAATCCAAGATGGTTATGGCAAAAATGTGGAACTCATCCAAATGGGAGTCCACAAACCAGTGGGTGACATCATGGTTGCTTTGTCCATTATTGAATACAGTCTATGGTCTTTCCCTAACTTTGATGCTATCATAGTTGCCACACAAAGATATTAAAAATGAGAATTATTAGCCTACTGCACTGTCATTGAACATAGGCTAACTCAGGGTTTTTGCACAATTATCCAATATTGAGATATTTTTCTTGCAATCGTGTTGCTGAGCCATGTCTGGAAGACACTGTAGGTCAGATCAAATTTGCTCACAAGAAAGGTATAATGTTAACAGTTGAAACTGGAATGAAGTGATTTGAATGGAATGAGCATCAGAATGAACAACTATCCATGTTTTAGTGGTCTTTATAGTGGGGCTAAAAGAATCACATTATTTTTAGAAAGCAAAGAGTGATTGTGCCACAGCAGTGCAGTTTAACTTACCACATGGGAAATAACGTACATACTCACTCTTAAAGGTTTAATCCTAAAATGTAACTTTAACAATGATATAAGGACAGGGAGAAATACAAATTAAACAATACTACATGGGAGACAGAAAGGAACGATGCATATGTGAAAAGAAAGAAAAGCAAAAAGAGGGAATAAGTAGAATGTGTTATGAAGTACTGCTGCGTGTGGTTTTTGGGCCTCATGGTGGGAGAATCGAAGGTAACACTCGCAAAAAAAAAAAAAAAAAAACCACACATGCTCACACACAAACACTCAACCACACCCGCCCACTTAACAAATTTATTTATGTACAGCTCAGCTAAAGCCTCCCACCCCCTCCAAACACAGGAACACACTGACTTTTCCCTCCTCCCTCTTTCTCTTTCTCCTCCTCCCTCTTTCTCTTGCAGGTCATGGGAGATAGCGAAGAGATAAATATCGCTGGCAATAAAAGGCCTGCATCATGAATAATAAAACAGCCGTAATCTCGACCAATGATTTATATATCTACAGGCTCTGATGGCTGTGCGCACACACACACACACACACACACACACACGCACACACACACACACAGGCACAGCAGCGAGTCACACGTTGAGCACTGTTAAATTGAGATGAATGGTGATGCAGAATGTGGGACTGGTGTTGGACACACACCCAAACAGTCACTTACCCATACACACACACAGACAGACACCCGCCCACACGTGCTAAAGAAGAACACAAGAGATTCATGCTGAAAATATGGAGACGTGGAAAAACACACACTCACACTGGATCAGCGGTGGGTGAGAAGACACAGAGAAGAAAGAAGAACATTTACAGTGTCAAAAACAGTATGGCAGTATGATGGAGACCACAAGAGAGGATAGATAACGCTTACCAGTGCAAATTTTCTCATGCAGGTCTGAACACTGCTGGTGGCAAAGGACGAGACATCACCAAACCTGTCCAATGAATGAATTACCTGTCATGTGACGTAATGCTTTAAAGCTCTTGGTTGATATTTAAAAATGCAGCATAAACTGTAAACTGATGTGAAGTGCAACAAGGGATCTTTTTCTGGACTGACTGAGGAGAGACAAAGTAAACTGTGATCACGCCCTTGCACTTTTGATGAGGTGAATCACTGAGTTTATGTACTGAATCTAAACAGGAAGATGTGCTTTAATTAGAGAGGCACAATGAGTTACATGAGAACTTGAATTGTGAAAAAGGTTCCACAGCTCAATATCAGAAAGATGTCTTTGTGTTCCCCAGGGAGGTGTTGCTACAGCATCTACTGTATTATCAAAAGGTCATCTGAAAAGCATTAGCACATAATGAAATGTTTTTTTTTTTTTTAATTGGCACTGAACTGACTTGTTTGGCCACTTGAGGGCAACAGAAACAAGCTACAAACACAACACTTACATTTTATTCCCTTTTAAATGCATATGACAAACTTGTTAGCAAACAACTGCTTATTTACACATCCAGCAGATATGGAGAAATATTAGCATTCATTTTAAGTCGTGTTGGTGGCCACCTGATGAATGTGAATCAAATATTCACTCTCCTTTTAGCTGTGTTTGTCTCTCCGCTGACTCCCGAGGGAAATATCTGGTTCTATAGCTGCTAAATGCTCCATTGTGTTCACCAACTAGTCGCTAACTTTGTCTGTCTGCTGTTTGCTCTAGGGTAAGAATCATATGGTGGGCTTTTGGAGCTTTTTGCGCTGAAAGCGACACTGAGAGAGCAGTTGTGTGAATCAAAACAGTTAAGTTGCGGGCTGGAAAACCAAAACAATGATCTGAAAGACATTAACATGCACCGTAGAGCTAAAGGAAACTGAGAGGTCAGGTGAGGATTACTTGTGGTATCATCACTATGAGCAGCCTCTTTTTTACACAAGTTGTCATTTGATTCGCTGTTTGTAAAATATTAATTATAGCAGCTTTAATGAAAAAATTATTTGCTTTGATTCTGAAATGATGGGTTAAGTTGATTGGTGAGTCAATCTAAATGCAGTCTCAAAGCCCTCTCCACATTACCAGGACTAAAAATCAGGTGGGTTGACAATGAATCCTTTCTGACCATCACAAATATTGGAATCAACCTATAAAGTATCCACAAATATAGACTTTAAACTCCCTGTAGGTTTTTAAAAATGCAAGCTAAATGTCCTCAAAAGCCAGATTTACACCTTCAAGCATATGTACATTTGTATAAAGAGATCAAACCTGCTCCATGTAACTATAATTCCTTTTTGTTTGTGTAATCCAGTAACATAATTTTATTTTTGTTGCATTATTTATTTTTTTAATTTATTAATAACTCAAGGCAGTAACAGACAACCACACACCCCTGTTAATAATCATTACCAAATGTAATCATACTCATAAATAAATGTAATATTGCCATTATAATTACAAGGGGCTCTAATTTTAGAGTTTACTGCTATAGGTGAGATAACTGTTGCAGGACTGAAAGACGCTATTCGTATTTCATCACTGCTCTCAACCTGGAGCGTCGGCCAGAACACTATTGAAGGCAAGGATGTACTTTCTGTAGTGCAGGTGCAGGCATGGGCTTCACACAGCCAACAGATGAGGAGTCGAGACTGAAAGATGGTTCAACGTGACTGTATTCATATGGGTGTGGTTTTCTAAAATAAACAAAGAAATAAAGGCACTGAGTACAGTACTGTTTAAAGTAATGTTACATATACAGTACATGCAACACTCCTCTCATGATCTCCACAGGAATATACAGCCAAATATACAACTTAAAATGGGAGCAAATTATATATACATACCACCCTATAGCCAATGCTTCTGTCATCACTCCAGTAGGCATTTAGCTAGATATTCATTGTAGCCTGAACATACATCTCACGATAACTGTGTGAAAAGTAGCCATGTTACTCTTACACCCAGACACATACTTAAAGCCATCCAGTATGAACAACACCTGATAACCAGGAAGAGATGATCTTTAGCTGGCTTTAATATAGAGCAATGTCCGTACTCCTAGCACCCAAGTTACAATCGTAACTACCGTCATTAACTCCACCAACAATAAACACTCTGTAATGGCTTTTAACTGCCCATAAAGACATTATTAACCTGAGGGATACATGAACTTACTTCGTCATTGACACACACTTTTAACATGAATATGCAGTACATTGTCCACAGTTGGGAATATCTTGGTTGTCCAACTAACGAGCACACAACATGAGGCAGACTTTCAAAGGAATTTTCCCCAGTGATGACGTCACCGCTGCACTCATCCCGACTGCTACCTTACTGCCTCAATAACCAACCCAAAGATGAAATATTTAAACTGAAATATATATCCGACTTGTTGCCATAATGAATATCCCAAAATCCATGTAGATTTGGAGCCTTTTGTACAAATGCAGTTCTTGCCCATATAATTTGCCCATTTTTGGGAAAAATGGACAAACTTGCGAATGCTAATCTATCACTAATGTTAGCGAACATAGCTAAGTTACTTGCAGTAAATAAGCCGCACATTCACACAGAAACCAAAATTGCGAGCTGCTTTCATGTACTGTTCCTAACATTTTGCACCAAAATTCATGCATATCCCGTGCAATTATAAGCCAGTAATTCGTGCATATCCCACATATTTTGGAAGGCTGCAAACACCTGACCGATGAGCCGACAGGTGTAAAGTGGTCCCAAGTGGTCTGTAAGGAGGCAGGTTGGAGCAGTGGAAGGGTCATAAAACACTGGACATTTCCCCTGGGACAAAACACTAGCCTTTCCTGCAGGACTCAACCCAAGAGACTGCTGCTTGGAACCATGTGAACTTTGACTCATTTTAAAATGTGGGCAATTTAAATGTTTTTAAATTTAAGATTTAGGAAACCATGTTTGTTTTCCTAAACCTAACCATGGTAACTTTACTTGTCTAAACCCTTCCACCGTAACTTTACATCAATTATATATCCTTATGTAAGCACGTAACTTCATCTGTGGGCCGCTGATTTCTGGGATATCAAAAATGCACACACTAGAGTATGTGTGCATTTTTGTAGGATATCATTGTATAAAGACACATTGAACAATGTGCACAAGAATCCGCACAAGAATCCTAATGGCCCTCTTACACCTGTACCTGAGCAAATGGCAAATAAAAGCCTTGAATCTTAAACTATGGTGCATATTGAACTGATGTTAATGTCTTAATTACGTTTTATTTGTCAGATAGCCCACATGAAATCTAAATGTAGTGTTGCTAGTGTTGCTGCTTGTGTAATTTATGTAGTAGGCTCTCGTTAATTGCATATTCAAATATACTGTGTAGCAGTGCTTGCTTATGAATGAACCCAGACCCACGGCTTATTTGGTCTCCCCCATGGCTACGGCCTTGAGCTATTTTACTATTAACCTCTAGAAAACTGATTTCATTGATAATAGCGATTAAAATAAAATATGTATATCACTATTAAAAGGGGTGTTGTGATAGTGATACTTTGAATATATTTTAAGAACATTTTGCTAGTGCACTGTACTGTCACATAAGTAAAAAAAAAAAAAAAAAGTATATTTAGATTTGAGTACCTCCTCCATCACTGGTGCTACATGGTCTAGAGTAATTTGAAAGTCATGAGGTGGTAAACCCATGTTTGCATGATCTAAATAGGATTCAGTTAGGGCTGTTTTACTTGCAATGATGGATTTTGCCTCTGTGTTTGTTTACATGTCAGGCATGTACCGCTAAGTCATTGTAGCTTTCAGAAACATAGGAAATTCGGTGTCGTAATAACCAGTTCAATGTTGAGGTTAATGTTAAGCGTCTGATATTTAAGTATCATAAAGTAACACAAATCCCCTTTTTAACAGATGATGGCATCTGACTTGTGTTTTTTTTATTTCTTCAAGAAATGAGTGGTGAATTATACCATTAAATATGTAATCTTTATTCAGTTTTATTTCAGTTAAAAACACTGCTCAGTATGGTAGAGGCCTGTTCGTGTTTGACACTTTCCACAGAGACTCAGGTGTTCCTGATTCCTCTCCACCATTAAGCCTGTCAGCAACTGTACATCTTTACAATGAGCTGAATGCTGCAATTATAATGACACACAATGTCCTCTTTAATGTCACTTAATGAATAATCTATGTCACATTATACTGCCTTATGTGTTTACTCGTACAGAGTGGAATCTATCGGTGGATGCACAAACACAAACATATTATATTTATTATTCATTTATCACACCCTGATCTTCATCAACATACTACTCAGCCTGCCCTCGCTGCCGTCTGGTCTTTCATATCATCACAGGTCTAATATTTCTCTCACTATTGTTCTGTGTGCAGAAGTGGGGTGAAAATTATTTGTCTACTCTATGCACACACACACACACACACACACACACACACACACACACACACACACACACACACACACACACACACACACACACTTAATTCACCTCTTTATTGCCTATGTAAAGAAAATTTGGAAAGAGTCAGGATTCAAAATAAAAACACAATCTGAAGGATAAAAACAATAACACACAGAACAAATCATCACAACATTTAACAAGCCTCAGTTTATAAGACACGGCAGGTAGCAGTAAAGATGTTGTTGATTGTCAGTGTTAAATACAAAGTACTCACAGAGAAACCGGATGCTACATCAAATCCTGTTTCACTTAACAGTGAATAATGAGTTCCTGGATCCTTGAACCTCCTCTGTTTGTGAATACTAGGATGTTAATAAGCATTTAGCATGGTTCAGCAGACATGTTACTTTCACAATATCGTACACACCTGTGGTAAGACTTGGATGGAGGGATGCATTGTTCTAAAAACAAGAAGAACTTCAACTCAGCTGAATTGTGAAATGATCTTTAATTGACATGAATGAAATTGTAATTTTGATCAAATGTCTGTCATGATACTCGCTGCTCACAAACTCAGACAGAGTGTGCCCGCACAGGACAACCTATGGCTGTTTCACATTTACAAGCAGTGTATAACAATAAATTTAGGGTGTAAAACAAGCTGTGATGAAGTAATAAGGTGATATAAGGATATATGTTTTTTATTTTAGCTTGTAACAGATAACAAATTACTAAAAATACAATAATCATATAAAAATGTCTTTCTATTTTGTTTATATATATGTGTGTGTGTGTGTGTGTGTGCATATATATACATATATATATATATATATATATATATATATATATACATATATATATATATATATATATATATATATATATATATATATATATATATTCTTTATTTAACCATATAAAAGCAGCATACAAATACAACTGTTACACAGAACCAAGTGTGTAACAGTTGTACAACATCTAGTTAAAATGCATAAAACAAAAAAATAAAAAAAGGTACATAAACATGTACAATTTTCTAAAATGATTTCAATGTGAATTTGAATAGCAATCACACTGACCAAGAGTGTTAATTTCTTGATCCTTTATAACTGACTTGAATTTTGCCTAGTTCTGTTCGAACCTTGGGGATCATCATCAGTAAAATATTGTATGAGTGCAAGCCATACTGCTTTGGGTTTTTACACATGTATGTACACAGATAAGAAGGAACCAGCCAAGCAGAGATTTATATATAAAAAGCAACTGATGCAAAAGTCTGCGGACGAACAAAGAAAGCCATTTACCAGCAGCAAACACAGTACAATGATGAATAAGATTTCCAGAGCTTGTAATAAAAGGTAAAGCAAAATAGTGCACAGTATCCAACTTCTCAAAATACACATTAATTTGACATTGCTAGCGAAGATAAATCTGCTTATTCATAAGAAAAAACATTTAATTTATAGTGCACAACATTAATGTTACCCATAAATCCCTGTGCAATCATGTGAGCTAGCAGCACTTGTCCATGACAGCATGTAAGTTAGTTAGCTAACAATTCAGTACGATTAAAACATATTACCCAGTTAGCTGTATTATTATTATTATTATTATTATTCCAAGTGTACAGACATTCTTTTCAGCTACAGTAGATCGTGTGTAACTCTTTAAGGAAGAGACCTCAAAATATGTCCACCTCCGAAAAAAATACTATGTATTAATATATGAATCTGCCAACAATGATTATTTTAATAGCTTGACATTGTATACACCGTAACAGGACATGTTTATACATAACATGTTGTAGGCCCAGTTTAATAGGCAACTCATTTTTTATACAATATAGGCAGTGGAGGGTCCCTGCTATAGCTTTCTTTTGGCTAAGGGGCCTTGGCCTGAGAAGTGTCAAAGACCCCTGATCTATTACATCAATTACATATATTTATGAAGTATTTAATCATTTAAAGAGGCTTTTTTTTCACTTTTGATGACAACTGAGCAAATTCCGTCTGCTGATGGAGGCCATTACATGTGGCTGAAAACTCAAAATTTTTAGCAAGTGGACCTTGTGTTTTGAGAATTTTATACTCTACTTAGTGATGAATTTCAACATGTTCAATGGAATTTGGACACATATAAAAACCAACACACTGTCACCCCTAACATTTATTGCTGCTTGGTCCGTGGACTTTCATGTCTACATATTATGTGTAGGCTTGCAGCAATATACTGGTTTTAAGGTATACCCTGATATAAAGATAGACGATAATCATACCATGTCCATTTACTTGTCTACGATATTGAAAAAAAAAGGCACTGGAAGGAGACTCAAAAATATTTGAGTTATTTTCAAAAGGAAGACTTTTTACACATACAAAAAAAAAAGTTTCAAGTTTCAGTTATAGTGATGAAACATTTGTTCAACCAAAGATATGCCTTCTGTTGTCTTTCCTTTAAGGGTAATTCTGACTGATAATAATAATAATTCTGTAATACAGAGATGCCGGAAACTGCAATATTTTCAGTGATGGTTATTGTCGGTGAAAATCTCACACCGTTGCAACCCTAATTACATGCTAGATATCCTGTCAGCATTCAGGTTGGATGCAAACACTGGCCTACTGGGTGAAAGTCCAGTGTTGTTAGACCCACCCACCACCCCTCACTCCACCCTATATGGACTTTGAATGATGTTGTTGAATGATGTTGTTGTTCAGTGCAGTTTCAAACTGATGATATATTGGTGGTGTAACTAACAGAGGCTGCCTGTTTTTGTCTTGTGTCAGACACAGAAATCAAGGATCAAGGTGACAGTATTTGATGAGTTTAGAATGAAAACAGGTTGTAAAAACAGTTTTAAACTGGCTTGTGAATATTTATGCATGTATATAAACAGGGTACAAATACTTTACTTTAAACTGAATATGTGTGTATATAATCATATTTTATTACATATAATTACAGTGAAAGGAACATTTTAGCACCAAACACTTTATTTCCTGCATTATGGTGATTTTTATGCATCAATATATGGAGGAAAAGTTTTTATTTATGTAAAGGATACCACAATATTCAGGTGGCTGGTGACAATTCAGAATATCAAAATATATTGGAATATAATGCAGCAAGGTGCTCAGGCATTCAACTTTTCGCATTTAATGTTACCTCTGCTGAGACAACACACATGTGGCATGATTTACTCTTCCACCCTGTTTAGTTTGGGGAAGTAACCTCGTTACATGTGTACCTATTCTCGTCAATGACACATTTATTCGTGGTGATTAATTTAAAGAACTCATCTGCGTTGTCTGGTCCACAAAGAGGATGGAAAACTGGGACGGGAAGAAATTGAATGAAGAATTTGTTAAAGTCATTAATAAGTGCTGTGCATTTTTTGGATTATTTTATTTTATTTTATTTTAATTTTTTTTATATTTTAGAATCAGTAGGGCTTTTTTAAAAATGTCTGTTACTCTTACTGAACGAGACACATTTGTTTCTTCTATATTCACATCATATTGTATGTTTTTGTGCAAATAAGCATTTCTTAAAGCATTTTAATTTGAACATTTATTGGTGCATACTATTTTTTAGAGCATTTTTTTTTAGCAAGTTATGCATTTAAAAAGTGTTGGGGACCAAATAGGCCATTTCACAAAGTGGTAGTGGAGATGTCCCCAGCGTCCTGAATGACACCTGCCGTTATAAGCCAGTTATTATGTTTAATATGCTGCTCATCAATGCTAAATGGGAGGGTTAATGTAAAGTGTTCCCACATCGGTGTAATGTTGAGATATATGAAGTTCATTTTGTTAAATGGGATAATAAAAATACAACTTTATTGTCTTTCAAATAACTTCCTGTTGTAAGAGGAAATGCTGCTGTTTTGCCAAAACTAATTAAATTCTCAATGAATCCGGCAGAATTTCCGTTAAGACGGGACAGCTGCTCTCCTCCTAACAACGCTAACCTTGCCAATTCCTGAGTAGGCATTTAAAAAACATAGTATGAAGGATAGAAGCCATTTTGACTTCATGTATTTCTGCAGTTATATTAAGACTGTTGAATGCATCCAGCAGGTTTTCAGGACACTGCTCCTTTGATGTTGCATTTTTTTGTTTTTTCCTCAGATACAAAAATAGACCAATAACGCAAATTTTGATTTTACTTCTATGTAGTATAAATCACACAAATTGTATCTTGCATTAGGCTCAGTAAGATCATTTTCTTAAGCTGTGTAGGAAATGACAGCTCCTTTTCATTCTCACCCACTCATGGCCTTTATTCTGCTTGCTTTCCTTCTCCTCTGTCTCCTCCTCCTCCTCCTCTTATCCTTTCCCTCCTCACAAGCTGAAAAGAGACAAGAGGGACGAGACGAGAAAAGAGGTATTAGAGCGAAAGACGGGAGAAAAACATGCAGGATGGTAACGACGTGACAGAAAATACAGAGAGATTAATAATGTGGAGCAGTGGGATGGGAGTAAAAATGAGGAATGATGCAAAGATATTGGACACCTGAGAGAAAGAGGTTCACACACTATCGATATGTTAACAAACATGTATTCAAACCGCCTCACTTGCTTGCTAATTGTATCAAATATTGAGTACACTTAACAAGACAGATTTGCCTTATTCCTTTGTCTTGCATCTCTTCTTGTATTCTGCTTTCTTCATCTCTTCTTGAATTCTCAGCAGGAGGAACGTTACCTGCCTCTTTCTTATTCTCCTCTTTCTCTGTCCTGCTTCTGAATCTTCTCTTGGACCTCCTCCTCTTCTCCTGTCCTGCCTTTCTCTCCTATATCTTCTCCCACATGTCTCAGTCTAACCTTCCTGTTTTTCATCCCCTTGCTTTAACTTCTCTCTAGCCCAGCATTCACTTCTTTCTCCCCTCTCTCTCTCTCTCTCTCTCTCCCTCTCTCTCCTCCTCGTCCTCTTCCTTCCCTCCCACTGGGCGATCCGTTGCAGACATGCCTGTTCTGTGCTACAACCCATTTAGGGCCCTGCTGCCGTAGCCACCAGGTAATTGGAGCTGGAGCCAGGACCAGCACAGAGAACATGGGACAGGGGGGTCATAAATATGTGTGTGTGTGTGTGTGTGTGTTTGTCTGTTGGTGCGTGCAGAGCTAAAGGAAGAGAGAAAAAACAGAGGGAAGAAAAAAAAGAGAGAAGAGACAGAGGTAATGACACACACTAACCACGTGTGTGTTGGAGCATGTCAAGGCTGCCACGGTGCACCAACGTGCTTTTCACACCAACGGCAGCATTCAGGAGGAGGAAGTTAAATGGAAAGAGGCAGACAGCGTCACACAATAGTCAGCTGCTACGGACACGAGTCTGGGGGAGAAAAATCACAGCAACAAGACAGTGACTATAAACACACACTAAGGTGGGTGGGCCATTTTTTAAAGTAAAAAATTAAGATGCATGGAAAACACAAGGAAGCTGATCAAATGTTCTTTGCAATTAATTAATGTTTGATTGAGCGTACACGTGTAGTTAAAATGGGACATACATTTTCAGTTTTACATCCTTCCCCATCCCCTTAGTAGAGTACTGACAGTTTATTACTATATTCTTAATTATTATTGTTTTAAAAATTTTCCTTGTTTAACATATGGAGACCAAACATTTTAAATATTATATAATTAAGACAATATAAAATAAATATTGATATTAATAACAAAGGATGAAATACATAATGTAGCCAAAAAACTGTAAAATAATTAAATACATTTTTAATATTCATCCACTTCAGTAATAATGATTTCATCCTGTGTCTTTAATGCAGGTTATAATAAAAAGAATATACTAGGATAACAGGTAATAAAAAAAAAGAACCCCAGCCATTTTCATTTCAAAATATCCCTTTTTCATAGTCCAAATTATTTATTTTTATTTCTATTTTTTTTTCCCACATAATGTTTTATTTCATAACACCTGTCATCAGTCAACAGGACAGAACCAATGGCTGTAGTTTAGGTCTGAATGAGCAGACACAGCCAATCACATTTCATAATTTTGAGCTGAGTTTCAAAATTGTATCGGACCATCTCACAATTTCATGGTTACATTTCATATTTTGTCTATTAATATTCATATGGGTGTTTGTTTATTTATACTGTTTATTCATCTAATGCTGAACACTTTGGGTCTTTACCATGAATACTTTGCTTTGATGTGATTTATCCAAAAGAAGAAATTAAATAATCAATGCCATTTTTCTTGCAAATAAATGGGGGGGACTTGATCAAAAAGTTGTCTAAGTATGTTTATTTCAGTCAGTTCATTTAGTTTTTGTAGACGCTGAAAACAACCGTGGTTGCAATAATTTTGTTGTGTTCATTATAACAGATCTCAAGTAAATTTTGTAGTTGTCTTGAAAATAACAAGTTATGTCCTTCTGATGATGAGATAATAATCTTCAAAAACATTCATGCATGTTCTTGCAATTACAATACAACTATGACGTTATCTCAAGAAAAGACATAGATTGTACAAAGATGGACAACATAACAGCTCCTCAAAAGTGAAGCCAAAACCCCTTCATCGCCCCCTGGTGGCTAGCTGCAATATAGGTCATAAAGCCCACCCTTGCCATGTTAGTGGATGGGACATGGGCCAAACTAAAAACTCAAAGTTCACATCAAATACATTTTTCCCAAAGATGGTTTCTGACATTTAAGGCAGCTCTTATCACACTTATTTATGTTCAAGTGTTTGTTTTTCTATAAGTTTGGTTATAACCGGTCATTTGATGTTAAAAGTGTACGGCCTATGTCGCAAGATAACACAATAATCTTTTTTTTTTTTTTTAACTCTATTAACTTCTTAAATTTTTTTTTATACATTATACCAAGATAATTAATTAATAAGAGTTACCTGTGATCTTGAAGAAACAATATGAAATAAAATGATTGCAAGCGTGGCCATTTCCACTTACACTTGAAGTCTTTTCCATCTAATTGCATATGCCCCCTCTACCTGTCACTGGTTTGTGCAATTAGTGCTTTACCAAAGGTATAACATGTTCAGTTTGGAAGTTATTCTCCACTTTTATGTTACAAATATTAATATATATATAATTAATAAATTTTTTAGAAGGATCATGCTCCCCACTATTGTTTTCACATTATATACATCACATGTTTGTACTATATAGCTATACATGTGCCTTTCAACAACGGTGTTTAGGTTGGAGTCATTTGACTTGTATCAGCCACTATAACATGCACTGTTTGTGCTATACATATGTAATATTTTATAAAAATCAGTGCCAACAGATTTAGGCTGAGAGGAGTGGGAGTACATATGGTAATGGCACAACATTTTAACACAACATGTGCTATTTTGTTATATATGTTGTGATGAAAAATAAAGTGTTACAAAGATGCAGTGGCAGTGTCACAGTGGCAGGTTCAGTAATTGATGGAAAGACTTTTAGCTTTAGTTAAGTGAAAAACAAAGTGTCAGAGCTTAATATCGGGTCGACTTAAAGACTACAGCAATAAACTCTTTGGGAATCACTCACATAAAGTTGAGTTAATATGTTTTATAGGTAAAATACTGAGGTGTCACTAGACTTAGACATTAAAACAGAGCCGCAGTCATTTTGTGTTTGGCTTTCCTGTCACTTCCACTCTCTGCTCTGCTTTAAAGGGGAATGGCGACCATAATTAACCAGCTCATAAGATATAAAAAACAAAAACACTAAAAAATGTTTTAATGTATTGTGACTATGGCAGTTCAAAACTTAGGGACTGTCCTTCCACCAAAATCCCACAGGCTGTTTGTACAGGCAACTTTTCATGACCCATATTTATGTTTATTGTTTGGTGGCCACTTCCAGTGGCTGTGGTAATTACAATGGGAGCAAACAAGGAGATCAGGTGATGTAGAGTGAAGCACAACAAAGTCTACATGGGAGGAGGATTTGGGTGGATGGATGGGTCACACAAATAAAGGACTTTAAGGCAAGAGACCTCCAGAAGTCCACCTTGAGTTAAACTTACATGTTTTAACCTACAAATGTGAGTTACATTACTTAGTGTTCTTACATCATGTTACATAACATATCTGTGTCACATTATGTACGTATGTCACATCATGTACCATAGTTACATCACATTACATATGTTACATTATGTACATACACATCATATATTAGCTTATATATATACATATTATATACTTACATAACATTATGTATGCCACATAATATATGTCATGGTCACGTTACATACTTGCGTCCCATTATGTACCTACGTCACATTACATATTCATGTCACATTGTGTACCTATGTCACATTGTATGCTTATGTCACATTATCTTTCGTACTTACATCACATTACGTATGTTGCATTATGTATATCATATTATAAACTTATGAGATATTATGTACTTATGTAACTTACATACGTCACATTAAATACCTCACGTTACATACTTGCGTCCCATTATGTACTTTCATCCCATCCTTATGTCACATTATGTTCTTATATCACATTACATATTTGGGTAACATTATGTACGTCACATTATATACTTCAAATTACATACCTACAACCTATTACGTCGTTACATCGCATTACGTGCTTATGTCATGTTATATGTAATGTAGTTAAGGCCACATTACATAGTTACATCACATTACATGTCACATTATGTACATCATATCATACACACTTTTGGCAAATTATATACTAAGGCAACATTCCATACATCACATTATATACACCACATTACACACGTCACATAACATACTTGTGTCCAATTATGTACTTATGTCCCATTACATCCTTATATCCTATAACATCCTAATGTCGCATTATGTGTTTGTCACATTATGTACCCACGTCACATTACATACTTATGTTATGTTATGTAATGCAGTTACGTCATATTGGATATGTCACAGTACATTATGTACTTATGTCACATTATGTACCATATTTTCGTCACATTCCATAGTTACGCCACATTCCGTATGTCACATTATGTACTTTGGCTAACATGTACCTCACACTGTGTCATGTTACATACTTGTATCCCATTACATCCTTATGTCACATTATGTACTTATGTCACATTACATACTATTGTCATATTACATCCTATACGATGTGACGTTGCATACATAACTTAACAAATGTACTTATTTTAACCCAAGCAATGATTCTTTTCCTAAACCCAGCCAAGTAGTTTTGTTGCCTAAACCTGACCAGGAGAGGTTCCTCTAGGTAGGAACAAACAAACTATGTGGTTGTTTAGTTTGGAGGACTTGTTGAAAGCTTCATATGAAACCAGGAGACCCAGCAATTCATTTTTGTACACTTTAGTGCACATTCAAGTTTTGCACATAACTCTCATACAATACATGCCACTTTACTAAGTCCTGATGTTTCTTAGAGAGGACAACTGTAGCTTTAAAATGATGTCCCATGTGTGGGGGTGTGGCCTTGCCAACTTTCCATTTCCTGTCTATTTCAAAATGGCTGGCATCAGCATAGGCACAATTTATGGATAAAAGAAAGGTAAGCTTAAATTTTTATTTAACATGTTTTTGAATATTATATTTTGATTTCTTTTAGTAAGTAAACATCTAAGGAGTAATTTGAGTGACTTTTCAAAGCTGAGCTTACTTAGTTTTATAGAAAAAAAATATTGATTAATTAATGTACACTGTAGTGCACATCGGGACTTCGTCCTCATAATTATTTCTCTTTTTTTTTAGTAGAGAGCTCTTTGACAGAGGCAGAGAGAATTCTTTACAGAATCACTGAGGGAGATTCAGACATAGATTTATCACAAGATGAGAGTCCAATGAACAAGACAGAAGAGGGTGAGAACCAGTGGCGGCTGCTGGTCTTTCAGAGATGGGAAGCTCATTGTGTTTTGGATTTGAAAATAAGGGAAATTTTCCGGCGCTCGCTGCGAGCCGTCCCACCACCCCAACCAAGCTCCAGTATCCCTTACATTTTAAGACAGGTGTACAAGATATCTAAAAACAACTTGTCAACCGCTTACTAACTACTATTAGGTGATCAGAATCTGATAGGCCAACCTTTGTTGACATTGAAATGCTGTGAACATTCCTACGTTATAATACAGCCTAAATGAAAACACAAAGGGTATATGAAGCACATTTATTTATGGTTTATAAAATGGGTGCTTCCCATCCTTAAATGTGATTGGCTGAGCTGCGTTCCATGCCGTTGTAAAATCAGTGTAACCCACTGGTAGACCGCAGCGTCTGTGTTGCTTGGCAACCATTCTGTCCACTCGATCTTGCTTGGTGGAAGAATGAATAGTTCTCAGTTTTATTGTGGCATTATTACCAATAAAATTGTTGATTCTTTTTTCGTGTGTGTTTATTTTATGGGCTATATGTAGGGTAACCGTTTTATAAAAGCTATAAGCCCTGAGAAGCCGTGAGTTACAGTGATTTTACAATGGCGGAGGGGCACTGAATGCCCCTCAGCCGTTGTAACATCACTGTAACTCACGGCTTCTCGGGGCTTATTGCTTAAACATATTTTCAGTTCATAATGTGCCCCATCCAGCTCCTCTTTAGGAAAGTAAATGCGCTGTCCCATTTTTCGAGATATTTACAGGACTTCTTTGTTTTTTTTGGCAGGAATGCCTTCTCTTTCGTCACATCCATCCATCTCTCTCTTTTGTTGTTCCGGGTTTGTTCCCGTTGTCGGCACTAACCTCGCGACAACTGCCACCCAGGCTACTGCAGGTGGCAGCTCTCGCGAGGCTAGTGACAGAGTTCGGTTTGGAGAGGCAGAGGAATGTTTTTTTTTTTTATTATAATACGGGACATTTACAGGAGAATACTAATACGGGAGGTCGGTGGAAAAGAGGAGTAAAATACGGTAGCTTCCCGGCCAAAACGGAAGACTTGACAGCTATGCTTCACCTGCAAAATCCGCGATGGGACTGAGCTGAGCTGTCAAATCTCAAAATAGCTGTCAATCAAAATGGGATTCAGCCTTTCGACTGATCCTCCAATCATCATGCGGAAGCTCAGCGTCCAGCCCGGCCGAGGCCCGCCCACAGCTCCATTCACCCCCAGAGATGCTGAGCGTCCGGGGGCGGGACAAAATCGTGGCATTTATCTAATGACCGTCGAGTTTCGAGGCAATGAAAAAAACTGTTCCATGCAGTCCCATTGAAGTGCATGGACGCTCAGCTTCTACAGCCAAATGCCATAGACCGTATGAGAAAACTCCGCTACGGGAATGTATGAGAAGTTAACAACATCGATAAGTAGCTGATTCTGAACGAACTCGTCTTCGAGATGAACGTGTTGTAACGCATCTGTAGTCAGTGAAATGTTAACACAGCCGTACATATTTGACCATGTAATTTTTGAGATTTTAGGGGAAGCTGAGCTTCCCTTGCAGTCTTAGAGAGATCGCCTCTGGTGAGAACCCAGATAAGGAATCAGATGAAGATGACCAAGACGCAGAGCCAGCTTAAGTCGACCAAGACACAGGGCCAGCTGAAGTGTGCTGTCGTCCTCTATGGGCCAAAACCAACATGTAGGGATTTAGGGTTTTTAATCTAAGCAAAAATGGAAAGATATTCTACAGAGATGTGTTCCAGGAGATTGATTTGATACATGTATAGACTTATTGCTATAGTGTAAATGTGTTGTAAGTGAACCATCCCTTTAAAAATGTAACATGTTAATTCTGCTAAATTGTGCCTTTTCTTTCTCTTAGGTTCATGGCTGTGTTGGAAGAACACAGCAGTATTTCCAGCAGTACACTGACAAGGAACTAATTCAGGACCTGTCCTTCTTCACCAACCAACGTATGGTACAGGATTCAGGCTTTAGCTTAAGCACAACACCAGAAGAAATCAAGACCCTTTTAGGAATCTCAGTGTACGTGGCATGCCTTGGATATCCAAGAATCAAAATGTATTGGGCTGCCAAAACAAGAGTTCCGATTATAGCTGACTCCATGAAACATGATCATTTCTACAAGATCAGATCTTTGCTGAAAGTGGTCAATGATCTGGAAATGCCAGAAGAGGAGAAGAAAAGGATCTCCTTTGGAAAGTCAAACCAGTTCTGAAGAGAGTCATCCAAGGTTGCCTCAACCTACCTAGGCCAGCAAAGGTCTGTATTGATGAACAGATTGTTCCATTCACCGGCCGGTGTCCAGTTCGTCAGTTTGTGCCTGGGTAGCCAAATCCAACAGGATTAAAGGTGTTTGTTCTTGCAAGTCCAGGTGGCTTAGTACTGGACTTTGAAACCTACATGGAAAAGAACACCTTCATTCAAGTCATTCAAGTCAACACCTTCATTCATGCTCTTCAGGAAAGGGGCCTGTCTGCTACAGGAACAATTCAAAAGAATCGAATCCCAAAAGAGTGCAACTTCACTGCTGACAACATCACGAGCACAAAACCAAGAGGGTCATCAGAAATGATCATACGGAGACCCGATGAAATAGTGGATGGACAACAAGCCTGTTGTCATGGCATCAACCGCCCATGGTATTGAGCCCCAGGATACCTGCACCAGATGGTCAAAGAAAGAAAAGACGCAAGTCGAAGTCCCAAGATCTGCAGTGGTTGCAGAATACAACAGCAACATGGGAGGGGTTGACATGTGTAATCGCATGCTCAGCTTCTACAGAATGTCTAGCCGGACCAAGAAGTGGACTGTTCGCACCATGCTTCACTTCACTGATTTGGCCATTACTAACTCGTGCTTCAGTGCTGACAAGACAGCCAGGCCTCGCAAAGACCTGCAAAGGACACCTCCCAGTACCTGGAGTTCAAACTCCTCTTGGCTGAGGAACTGATAACCCAGGGACAGGCATATCAACCAGACCAGAGTAACTCAAGTGAAGAAGAATTTTCTCCAACAATAAAAAAAGGAAGCAGCACCCAGATGAGAGAATAAGAAAATATGGTGCGATCCACTTGCCTGAAATGGTCAACAGTCCAAGTCCTTCCAGATGCAGAATGCCTGGGTGCAACAGTAAAACATACATGAGATGTGTGAAGTGTGAAATGTTCCTCTGTGTCTCCAAAAAATCACAGTGCTTCCTCAGGTATCACAAAGGAATGGGTACTTGTTAATTGGCAAGCCCAGTGTATTCAGTTCGTCCTCATCTTAGGCCAGTAGCCTACAGCAAGTGAAAAGTCAATGAGTCTCCGGTTGACCAACAACCTACTTTTCTGTGATTTTTTTATGCAGTTATGTTCATTATGTGTTGATATCCTGCTCACAAAGATTTCAGTGGCGCTTTCCATTGAGTTTTTTTACCACCCCAACACTAATTTATATTAAAAAAATCAAAATCAAAACACTTTTTTTTCCCCGAGTCTCAGGAGGATATATATGACTACTGCACTTGCCCTTTAAATTGATTTAAAATCTGAATAGAATCAGGATTCAGTGGTACTGGGATGGATTTACACCTGGATTTTACCATTTTGTCAGTTTGTTGAAGCCAGATGTGACATTGCCTTTTTTCCAACAATAGAAAGAAACTCTAGAACGTAGCGTACTTCCCTTTCAGATCCAGATTCATGTGAGAAGTTAAAGTTCCACAGAGGAGAAGAAAAAAACCCCTTCTAACCACTCACAATAACACAACATAAAGACCAACAAACATAAATACAGCGATAACTCATCCAGACACTTCAGACATCACGTTCCCCCTCTCCTCCCCACTTTGTCTCCCTCATCTCTTCTCCTTCCATTTTCCTCATCCACACCTCTTCTCTGTCTCCACCTCTCCCTCCCTCTTATGCTCTCCTCCTCCCTCATCTCCTCTCTAATGCGTCCATCTTTCTCTCCCTATTCAGCGCAGTAGGGGAGAACTGCATGAAGCTCATTAAGTAAAGACCTACAGAGCTCTGTGGTGTGTGTATGTGTGTATTGTGACTGTCTGGTTTCTCCTTACGCATTAAGAATTTATGACATATAACTCCTTATATATGTGTCTGCTGCAGGACATACAAACAGATACTGGGTGATATCTATTACAAAGAATTGATTAATGTGTCTGACATTTTATAATAGTCCTTTTCTGATTAATGATGAAAATTATGATAAGACAAATATGTATTTAACTTTATTTGTTGAAAGGCCCCTGTGAAGAGTTCATTTAGTTACAACCATCTGTTTTAGATTTATACAATACAACCACAATTCTCAGGCTGTGTCAGACCTTGTGGCAGACATAAATGCCGCGGGTGGGCGGGTGGATGGGCGGATGGGCATTTGATTTCCATGAGTGGGCCCAATGTGAACGTAATAGGCGGTGCCAGCATGTAAGTTGAACAGGCTGATTATACTATTATAAGCATATCCTCCCTATATGCAGCATACATGTTACACAAAGTCATAAGCAAACTAAACCTGAACCCAGATTTCATGAACACTGAGATTAAAAGGCACAGCTGATCAGCATTAGTTCAATGAACTTTTAGTATCTTTAAGTTAAGCTCTTGTGCAGTAAATAAAAGAGGACATCATCAATGGAGCTTCGATACTATATTTCACCATGGCATCAGGTCAATAATAGGCAGAGACTCCATTTTAATCCAGTTGACATAAAGATATTAATACAGACAGTGCACTTTTATCTTAAAACAGAGTCAGACCTGCGTAGAGTGTCCGCTAATTCGTCAGTAGGCCACAGCCTACATTACAATTTGAAAACACTTGCTCTGCATTAAATTGACAGCGGCAAAACATAGGGCTCAGCTACTGAAGGTGAAAAATATAGTTGAGGATTTAAAATATATACTTATATCAAAGACAGAGACATGATTGTAAGCTCACAATCTTATCCAGTTATAATGTGGTTGGTGATTTGCACTTGTAAAAGCACTGAGGTTAAATTACACTAAATTTAAAATTTTCTATTTGGATCTCTGGCTCAACAGCATTCAGTGGCTTTATTTAGGCTACAAAAGTAAATTTAAACACAGCCACTACAGGCTATGCATTCTATTGAAAAAACTCAAATTCAAATGCAGAATTATGAACATGTAATCTACAATACTATAGGAATTATGTTCCTTTAGTGCAACCAATCACATCATGACTGATAGGATCTAGAGACAGTTATTCACTGATACTGATTTTTACCATTCAAATTGAGATTACACATTATGTGCAGTAAACATTTAGTGGAAGTGCTTTAACCGACAGCTGTCTGGTGTAAAGAGGTACAGTATGACCTATAAAAAGAAAATAACTTCCGCTCGCAAAAAGAAGGACATGCAGAGGTTTTATTCTGAGCCGGGGGTGACTCAGTCTCGGAATCTATTGGCTACCATTTGACGACAATTAAGCACACACATGCAGATAACTGTATCTAGAGATTAGGGCCAACTTGATGCTGAGTGATATTTGAATGTAAGGACAAAAATTATTCTTTGTAGAAATGACTTTAGACTTTAGATGGCCCTGAGTAACAATCATTAGCGAATAGTGGTCATGATTCTCTCCTGCAGCTTGACTGGATGCTGTCAGATTGGTTCAAACAGTGAAATTAAGTGTTGACTCACTGGAAATAAATTACATGAACATTAATTAATTTATGGGAAATGAAGGGAAATAAATTGATTCGTTGCACACTTTCTGATTAAAATACTTTTTTTATCTTCTTATCTAGTATTTTCAAGTCAAAATGAAGACACAAGTCATTGGTGTTAAAGTCCAAGTTAAGTTGCAAGTCTTTTTGCATTTTGTCAAGTTTAATGTCATCAAATTTATCACTTGAGTTTGACTCAAGTCCAAGTCATGTGACTTGAGTCCACACCTCCTGTTATTATACTTATGGGCATCAGTGTCCTCAGGTCATTATATATATTATAAATATTATTATTATTATAAATATATTAACTGCCAATGACTTCATTTTTTCCAGATCAGTGAAAATTCAGCTTTATAGGGCCCTGTTTCGGAAGATATTGTGGGCTTGCGAAAACTCTGAGTAAGTTAACCCTGAGATGAGGGAAACTTGTTTTCCTTTCCAGAGAGAGAGGTAACCTAAACTCTGGGTCAGTTATTGTGGTTACTGATTCTGTGAACCTAACCTGTTCGCTGGCAGGTTTTTTTCAACAAATCCTGAATTTCTCTCTGTTGCCTCCCTCTGACAGAGCCACACCTGCTGTTTCATTCCCTCATTGATTCAGTCTGTATCAAAGTGGAGGTTTACTGTATGTCATAATCAAATTCCTTGTTGGTTATTAGTGACAGTACTAAGTGCTAGTTGGAAAAACCATACCAAAGGCAATTTCATTTGTGTACAAAAATTACCCAGTGGTCAGCAGAAAATGAATTACAGTATGCAAAAGATGTGGTTCGAAAATAACTGATGAAAAACAACCTCCAACTTTAGCCCCATTTCCACCAAGCAGTTAACCGTTCCTTACTGTTCCCATTTTTGGTCCCCCCTCTGTTGTGGCACCTAACACATTGATCTGGTACAAAAAAGCGGAGCTAGAAACACTGCAGTCCATTGATTGGTTAATAGAGGATGGCCACTCTTGCTCAGGGCTGAGTTGTGGCTGGTTTTGAAGTTTATGTACCCACTGTCCATACCATGGCAAGTCTTACATATATTAGTAAACCATTAAATGAATGGATGTTTTTCTGCCTCTCGCAGCAGCTGTATACTGAGAAAAACAACTTAATTCACCAGGCCGACTGCCAGCAACTTTTAAGGTTATTAAATGCATGAGTTGACAAGGTGAAACCATCAACACACCTTAAATTTCAATATGACAACTTTGACCATTCTGTCAGCTTATTGTCTCTCTTGGGTGACACAGACATTTAGTAATGAGTGGATCCTCTAAGGCTTTCAAAATCTATATTATTTTGACCAGATTTTGTGAAGTGCAGATTCTAATCCTCACTTGGAGAAAAAAAACAAGCATCACAAGGTGTCATTCCTGTGGACTACAGTAACACTAAACCACTGCGCTTGCCTGAGAAGGACTTAATGCACAAACCTGCTATTTCTAAATATCCTATTGTCGCGCAAGCTAGATTTAGAAAATCCACAATCAAAGAGGTCCTACCCTCTTCCCCAAGGAGTCACGCCTCCAAAGAACATGAATGCGCATTGCTTGTTCACAGAGGCGCGTGAGCAAACAAAGATAGTGTACAGACTCAAGTGCCATTGCCAAACTAGTGAACGCTTAGCAGAATCGAATAATGATCTGTCCAGCAGAAAAAGGGCGACCTTTGCATCACTTGGAAGACCTTTCTGATCTTTTAGTTGACATCAACATTGAAAAGCCACACCGATGTTGACTTGTGTTTTGGCTCTTTCAGCATCCGCCTTTTTTTTAACAGTAGCTTTCTCATATACCGATTTCCTTTTTTGATTAGAACTGACGGCTGGTGTTGCTTCACAGTCAACATTCAGCCAATTGGCTAGCTAGCTAGCTTATGTTATCCGTGTACTAGCTGAGAGCGCAGTCAACTTGACGTTGCCGGAGGCTTGGGTCACATGCATTAACCGTGCACGAAACAGTACGCGCAGGGGGGGAGGTCATGTAGGTTTATAATACCAAAGGCTTATGACAAAATCACGTCATGACACAGGCTGTCGTGTGTGCATGTCGAGAGAAGAGAAGGAGAGACGCCGTGCTGCTGCCAGAGGAGCTGCTGAATGAGTTCCCTCTGAGCGGTAAGTCGTTAAGAGTCTGAGAGGTCCGGGGCTGTTCGTAAAACATTCAGGATGTCACAGTTTATACCGACCTATTGAAGCTGCTTCGCTTTTCTGAACCACCATGGAGTCCGTGATAATTTCACTTTCAGCCATTCTTGTTGTTGCTGTGGTAACAGTATGACGTCAATATGTCAACAAGTCAAAATATTGCAAATATTAAGATATGAATTTTTCATATGATATTAAAAATCATAACGGTATTATAGTGAAGGAGATGATATGGCACAACCCTACTGGATGGAGTGGTGAGTGACAACCACTCCGCCCACATTTATGGGTACTGTTTGCAGTGGAAAGGCTAAACAGACCTAGGGTCTAGGTACCATGCCTGAAGGGTTACTTTTGGCTCCAAAGGTACTACGCTGAAAGTGTTTAGTGGAAACAGGACTTTTGCTTGACATTTTATGTTGGACAAAAAACAGTAAGTTGAGGCTAATATTAACATAGCGAGCTAGGTCTTGGGACTTAAATTGGACTTGTCAGTCTTTACTTGGGTCTTGACTCAGGACCTGCCTTTCTTGACTAGAGATGTACAGGAAACTTCATCAAACTTGGGCCTGTGGGTATTTACTACTGATTCTAAGCTGTTTGCATTTCCAATGACCAGGTATCCCACATTTAACAACTGGCCAGGGGGAAATCACAAGTGTAGTATTGTCATGACAAAGATTATGCATATTACACTACAGACATGCATAGATGAAAACACCTCATAAAGTGTGCAGGAAGATAACAGCACTGACACAACCAAAGCAACAAAGCAACAAATACTGGTACGACAAGCATATCGATGGCCGAAGCGCAAAACCTCCTATCTGAAAAATTCTCTTTTTTGAGAAAACTAAAAAAAACTTCTTTTCTTGCAGAATGCTATTTTTTCAGTATACTCAATACACAATACACTGTTTTTGGACTATATTACTATACTATGTGTTAACAATACAGACCAGGTATTTTTGCCTCACAAAGTGCAGATAGGAGGTTTTTCCCTATTCTTCCTGGATCATTCTGCAGATAGGAGGTTTTGCGCTTTGGCCATCGATATATAGAACAATATTAAATTTGTGAGTGTTACTGTAATGTCAAGTTCACCTCCACTTCAAAATCTTCTTTGCAATTTATACAGATATAGATTAAAACAACTGCAGTGGAGGAGGACAATTTAATTTCCAACAAATGTCTGCAAAAGTACAGAAAAAAAAACTTTTTTTTTTTTTTTATCACTGTGAACAACAAAGGACTGTGTGTAATGTGCTATCTGCAACTGAAGTGCAGTTAGATGTCTGCAGTAAAAATGAACACAACGCCAACTGGAGATTGAGGCAGTAGAGCATCTGTCCATTCACACAGTCTCCTTTCATTAATCCTGCTTTCTCTGCTTCATTTTCATATGCGGGGCTTGCTGTTTATGTATGAATGTGCCTGTGCTGTACTGCGTGTGTGTGCATCTGTGTGCCCATCGTTGTTCCTGTGGTGTGTTAGTGTGTTAGTGTGTGTGCATGTGTAGCAGTGGGAGTTGGGGGTGGGGAGGGGGCAGGTGAGAAGCTAAGCTGACAGAGATGGACCACTTCACTTACCTGAGACGACGCTTCCATCGTTAATGATGTTACGCACATCCGGGGGGCCAGTCACTCACACACACACACACACACACACACACACACACACACACACACACACACACACACATCTACAGTACATGCTCACCAACACTGCAGATGGCAGACAAATAAAGACAAATATGTGCACGCACATATGGCACCGAGATTAAGGTCTGTTATTAATAACTTAAAGCGACAAGGACCGCTCCACTTCAGAAGGCTGATTTAGACTGTAATCACACCTACATTAGAGACACATACACGCATCACCATACCTGCCGCTCCCAGCTGTGCATATATGAGGATGACAGAGAGATGGGGAAAAAGTGTGGCTTAACACTTTGTATGCTAATAAGTTAGCAGTTAGGTGCTTTAATGATCGACTACACATGAATTCACTAGGTGTTTTTTCCCTTCAGTCGTTAAAGGGATACTTCAGATCTTTTGAAGTGAGGTTGTACAAGGTACTTATCCATTGTCAGTGTGTAACACAGTAGATATCAGTCAGCACAGATCCAGTTTGGAGAAGCAGGCTGGAGTTAATTTTTTTTTTTTTTTTTTTTTAATTTTATATATTTTATTTATCCCGCAAGGGGAAATTCAATGTTTAGAGTTAGACAAACAAGCTAGGATGTGTACTGCTGTGAACGAGTCAGCAACAAAACCACCTAAAAAAGTCTCACCTAAAAAAATCAATATCAGTTTAAAGATTCAGTGTGTAGGATTTAGGGGGGGCATATAGGCAGGTATGGAATACAATGTAATAAGTATGTTTTCTTTAGTGTATAGTCACCTGAAAAAAGCAATCGTGTTTTCTTTACCTCAGAATGAGCCGTTTATGGCGACATATGGAGCGAATCCTCGTCCACAGAGTCTTCCATGTTTCTACAGTATCCCAGAATGGACAAACCACATGTTGACTTTAGACAGGGCCATTCGCATTTTTCTGTCAGCCACCAAAAGTTGGCAGCACTGCCGCAACGAGAGTGTCAGAAAAACACTGTCGTCTTTTAACAGCTTTATTCAGTGTTTTCTCAATTCATTTCGTTTAATTTATCTGACACTAGACCATGTCACATGGTATGGAGCACAAATATTACATACAATAATGACAAAACACAATGACACATGCCATCGTTTAAAATACTACATATATTATTTAAACACAGGAAGCACATTCTTCAAAAAAGTACCTACTTTACAAATAACTTTTGGATTATCTAATTATAGTATCAAAATGAATTGTAAATAGGTAGTTTGAATAATACTTTCGCAAATACCTTTCTCTATGACTTATTAAATTTACATTCTGACATTCAAAGAAATATGATATTCATCTCCCCAAGATATTCTCATACAATGCTTTGTATATGCTACGAATGCACCCCACAAATGACTTTATGTTCTTTACGTACAGTTCAGTCAGGAACACTCTTGTCATATTGCAACATGTGGAAATGCAGTTATACTTGGCGCTGGTGGCTCCACTCTTAAGATGCTCCCTGGATTAGACAAACAGCATGCTACACCAAAAAAGGAGTGCAATGCAGAAAACCCCCTGGGTGTACACGAGTGGGCCCAAAGCAAGACATAAAATACCCTTTTTACCTTTAAGCCATGTTAGGACTCTAATTAGAAGCAGCAGCAGCAGCAGCAGTGTGTGGCAGAATTGGTGTAGCAGGGATCACTGAGTAGGAGGCCATATTTAAATGGACCGCCTTGTTGTGAGAATGGGCTGTGATTGGTGTGTGACCGATTAGAAGCAATGATCCAGCCAGCTGGTTACAGTTTGGGTGTATGACTTGTGTGTCCTGCATGAAATAAAGCAAAGCTTAATTGATGTCATAAATGTAAAGTAACAGTGGTCAGGTTAAGGAAAAGCAACCTGGTGAGGACGTACCTTAGATCAAAGTTCATTCGAAGTTCACATGGATCCGAACATGCAACTCCAGGGGAAAGTCTTTGGAAAAGGCACATTTTTTGTTACCCATTCACCACCCCAACCTGCCTCCTGACAAGTGCTTGGGACTGCTTCCTTGTTTCTGCCTTCAGTGTATTGGTCACGTGATTGCAGCCTTTCAAAATACGTGGGATGTTTACATGGATCGCTTTTTGTAGAAAAGAACTTTAAAATTACAAATAACAGTCTACACTTCTCTGGTTTAAGTTCTTTTTAAATTTGATACATAACATGATGTCATACTTCAGGGCTCATCTTGCCACTTTTGCATGAACTGAGCCTTACTGGTTTATCTTTCACTGGTTTAAATCACTGGGTCTGTTTATTTTGGAGAGGAAGAGACCTCTGCAGATAATTCAGCTCCTGAAAACGTCCTGAACATCTGGATCTTAAGATATCAGAGAAAAAAGGTGAGCCCACAATAGCAGGTACTGTGCTAGTGGCCTGTATCTGACAAGACCAACAAAGTCTGAGAAACGCTGATTTTTAACATGAAACTGCTTTTTTCAGTGTTTTGGAGGACGAATGGAGGTTGCTATATTGCTCTTTTCAAAGCCAGACTCCACTGAGAAAAACTGTGATTTAACAACACTGAACACTGCTGCCTGGATCAGTTATATTGTTTGTGTTTTTGTGTCTTTGGTGGATACAAACTGGCCCTTTTAAACACCAGACACCAAAACACCAAAGTCACACAATAACACAAACTAACTAACTGATCAAGGCAACAGTAAATTAGCAGTTTCTGTGTTTAGTGAGCCACAATTACTGTTTTTGTCAATGGAGTCTGGTGGCTTTGACGAGAGCATAGGGAAACTGAAGTAGTTGATAGCTTCCCTATCAGAATGGGCTGTCTGATGGAGAGATCGAGCGGAGAAAATACTCTTAATAAAGCATACACCTAAACTGATACAGATTTTTTTTGGTGGGACTTTTTTAGGTGGCTAAATATGTTTTGCTGCTGCCCCTGTCTACAGCAGCACATTACATGTTGGCAACCCCACTTCAAAAAATCTGAACTATCCCTTTAGGAAGCTGTCAAGTGTGCAGTGCCAAGTAATCAAGGGAGTTGCAGTGCACTGTTGTTAGGTTTTCTTTTGATTAGAGGTTGTTAACAGTGTGCAGGTGGGTGTGTTCAGGTGTGTTACTAATCATTGCCAATCATGTCAGCTCCTCTCATCTAATTCAAAACAAACCCTTATTTTTATTATTGCCAAATATGAAAGTTCAAACTGAACTTTAGTGAGAGAGTCCAGGCCAAAATAACAAACCAACCAGCCCTAGCCAGAAATCAAACCAATGGTAAATAAACTGCTCAAAAAGAAATCAAAGTAACACAAAAACACATGAGAAGAGACAAGGAAACAAAATCACAGCTCTCCCTTACAAAGCTTCCTGGCAAAGAGTCAAGGAAGGAGTTATAAAGCAATAACTCATACAATAACCTGATGAAATAAATCTAAACTACTAACTTTCTGACATCTAGTTGCAAACAAGACAAGACAACCAAGAAGAATTATACAGAAATGTCCTGACACTAATTGCTACAAAAAATAATAATGTAGGTGTAAGCAGGCAGCAGAAAATGGACAAAAGGCCTCGAAGTGCAGCTCCTCAGCTTTTACATACAACAAAATATTATATGATTGGCTGCAGAGATTCACGTTTACCACCCAATAGTACAAGGGGAGGAGGAGGAGAGGATCTTAAACTGAGGGGCCCACATACCACAGTAACACAGAGTGCTTCTAACATGTCTGCTTATGGAGGAATATGACGATGGTATGCTGACAGTTTGGTTAAGGCGAAGAGTCTGTCATTTAACATTTTTTCCTGAAAAGAAACAAATATTCTCATCTGTGACATAAAAACTCAGAAGTGTCAATCTACAGCAGCCTCAAAGTGCTTGCCATGAGCTGATAATGCACGATCCTGCTCTGCAACACAATTCCAGCTGCTCGCGTGCGTGCCGCTATAGATACGCTTCCAGTGGACACTGATGCCCGGCACAGGACGGAGGAGTCCGTGCCACGGCCGGACCACGCACGCGACGGATCCAGTGTACACCCGGGGTTATGGCATTCCCTTTCGTCCCTCCCCCATATAGGAATAGATGAAGTGGTGCAGTTTGCATTAACATGACATGTTTCAGTGATCTCATGGGTAAGTAGTGTTTCTTAAGTTTCACCACGCTGTTCTCATCTGCTCATGGTGTTTGCTGACATGGCTACAACATGGTTAGATTGCCTAAAACACTGCCTAAACTTCCCATACCAAAGTATGGCTAGGTCGGAAACGTTTGTTTTTCCTTTCAGGCGTGTAGGGTTACGTGCTTGCTAGCTACCATTTCAAGATTGTTCGCCTACGGAAAGCTAGGAAACCTAATGATGTTGCGTGTCTCTCCATATCTCAATGTACGTTCATGTCTTACCCAATGTACAGTTTCTCTATTAACACTATGTAAGAGTATGTACACCTCTTTGTACATCCAACCATCGAACACAGCCTCATTTGGCCATACATGAAAAATCTACTTAAGCTTCCACTTTTAGATAGAAATACATACTTCCTACGGGCACTGCACTAGTTTACTAGAGAAACAAATTCAATGCATTTTCCAGACACTGTAACCTGGTGTATTCGACTGAAAATAAAAGGGAGGTTGGTGACTCTCAGATGTTTCAACTGTGTGAACTGTGTCTCACTGTCTGCAACACTCCTGCTAATTTGCTCTGCATAAATGAGAAGCTGTTAATGATGAATCATAACAGACCACAGTAGCACCAAAGTTTGGGTTGTTAATTTGCGACAACTCAGTGCTGAGTGCACAAAACCTAGCTGCAACCTAGCTGCAGTTCGACAGTGCCACTGGAATGATACCTCATTACACTTGTTATTTAAAGTGTCGTGTATCTTGAAGTCCAGAGATTAAATAAACATTTGTTTACACTTTGTCAGATATATACATCTTAGTTTTTCCAGGTGACATGCAAATTGAGCTCAACCCTACTTCAGTCCAGAGGGTGGTGTTAATGCCCCTGAAGCAACTTGGTAATGATTAAAAAATACCAGAAAAATAATAACATTTGCACTTCAGTAGTTTAATTACAACAAGTAACAGTCAGGAACCCAGTTTGTGACTCCATCCCGATGTTTTTTCACCAACACAGCCATACCCAAGCTCTACAGAGAAGTTGAAGCATGGAGTTAAGGAATCTTTGAGTACAGTAGGAAGGGTGGCATTAACTTGTGATGCTTGGACTTCAAGGTCAGTGGATTCATATGTGACTATAACAGCACATTATCTCACAGAGAACTGGTGACTGCTGTCTCACGTTCTCTGAAGTAGAGCAGTACATGAAAGTCACACTGCTGACAAAAACCTTGTCATTGTAACAGACAACGCTTCTAACATGGGTGTTGCCACTCAGTTAGTGGGATACCTGCATGTGAAGTGTTTGCTGATGTGCTTAATCTGGCTTCGCAGAGGGCATTAAATCTGCCAAGAGTTCAGTTAGTCAGGTGTATGCTGCATTTCTGACAGGGTTTATGACGGGGTTGGTCAGCTGTCTGGTTTTCATCACAGTTTGCTGCAATAAAAAGTCAGACGAACAGACTGAACACTTTATCTTATGAGGTAAAACTGATGCTGACAAAGTTTTCCTTTGGGGAAATAATTTGCAGTTGGTAAAAAAAAGTAGCACTGTCCACATCACATGTAAAAGGAGAGGAGACAGTAAGCATTTCATGCTCCACTGCTTTAAAGTCTTCAAATCGCCTGCAAAACTCTCCGCGCAACGCATTCAACATGGCTGCATATCTCCTGAGCTGATCGCGGATGGAGCCTTTTCTTTCAGTGTGGGTAGAAGATGTGTGAGTACGTTGCTTTCCACTTGTGGAGAGAGAAGCAACAGCTTCTCATGAAGGCTTTGACTAAGCTATGCATCTCATGTGCAGAGAGACCTTTTCCTTGCAGTTTTGCATTCAGTTTAGTCGTGAAGGCAGTTATGTCAACAACAAAAGCCAAATCCGCCAACCAATCTGCACAGGTTAGTTCAGGGATGTTCTTCCCTTTCATCTGACAAAACTCCTGAATCCCTGATTTCAGGTTCCACACTCGTTTGAGCACTTTGCCCAGGCTGAGCCACCTGACAGCTGTGTGGTAGTACAGGTCGGCCTGTTCAGTCTCATGCTCCTCCAACAGTGTAACAAACTGCCTGTGATTTGATGTTCGTGCCCTGATGAAGTTTACAACTTTTGTAGCAGCATCCACAACATGGTTTATCTTCAGTACCGATTTGCAGAGCACCTCTTGATGAATAATACAATGCAGAAATAATAGTCTCCGTTCTGGGTTAATTTCAGTCACTTTATCCTGCATCCTCTTCAAAAGGCCAACATTTTTCCCGGTTAAAGTAGGACAGCCGTCACTTGTAACACCAATTAATTTTTCCCACTGTAGTCCTAACTTTAGCATGCATATATTTGCTTCTGAAAAGAAATCCCTTTCAGAGATTGCATAGAAGCCAGTTCCTCCATGGTTTCAAAGTCTGTAGTTATTCCTTTTATGAAGATCAGTAGCTGGGCTGTGTCACATACATCACAACCCTCATCCAGGGCCAAGGAGAAGAAGCTGAAATTGTCCATCTTGCTTTTCAGCTGTAGCTCCAGATTTCCCGCGATGTCCTCAACGCGTCTCGTAACAGTTTGTCTTGAAAGAGACAGATTTCGAAAAGACTCTGTCTTCTCCGGACACAGTATTTCCACTGAGTCAACCAGGCACTCCTTGATAAATTCCCCATAAAAAATGGCTTGCTTCTTTTGGCAATTTTGTGAGCTAATACATAGCTGGTTTTTACATGGCCCTCCTTTGTTGCATGGAGCTTTGTAAAAAGCCCTTGCTGCTTTTGTAGCTTAGCGAGCAGTGCCTTGGTGGTCCTCACCCTCTCATCTTCCGACAAATTTTTGCATTTCTCTGCGTGTTTTGTCTCGAAGTGACGGCTCAAGTTATAGTCTTTTAACACAGCCATGTGTTCGTTGTGAACTAAACACAGCTTTATTGCCGTCCATGACTTATTAAACACTCTACATCGGCATCAACCTTATACTTTTTAGTGCTCATTTGTAGCAGGTGACTCCAGTATATTCCTCCATCAACTGCGTTACACGAACAAAATGAAAATTCCCATTCGCTCAACCTGTCATGGGCGTGTCTCTGTCACTTCAGCAGATGATGCAGTGACCGCAAACATCACTCACATCAATCAATTGTGACAGGAGGAAGCGCACTCGTGCCACACATGCATTTCAAAATAAAAGCCCATATAGATAATTTCATTCGTCTCTTTAGCCTCCTAAGTAATATGATGTGGTTTGTCTTTGACCTCGCTGGCCGGATAGAACCATCTTGCTGGCCGGATCCAGCCTGCGGGCCGTACAATGCCCAGGTCTGCCCTAACCCCTCATATGAAAAGTGGCCTCTCTCCTTGCTGCCTCCCCCAGATGTTGCCTCACCTGTTTTGTTACTCAGTTTTTTCTCAGCTTCCTATTTTATCTCACCATTTCACTCCGCGCCCTTCTGTGCTTTGATCTGCTCTCATTCCCCTATTTCTTTTCATCCCCCACAATGTTCTCACGTTCAGCTCCTGTTATTACTTTCTCTGTTTGTTTAACAATTTTTTCCCCGTTCACCTCCACCTCTTTCTCCTGCCTCCTCCACATTGTTTCCATCACCTGTCCTCTTTCTCCTCTTCACACAAACCCATCAGCTTGTTCACACCCTTCCTCCTCAATCTTGTCTTTTCTTTCCATTCCTCCCCAACCTCCTCCTCCTCCTCCACCATAGCCGTATCCCCCTGTTCCTCACGGATTTCATATTTTCAAAGTCAAATAGCAGTCGCTGGCATGCCAAATAGGACCACGCGGGTTGGCTCTCACAGGTTGCCATCTCACTTCAAATAAAGACGAAATAAAAGACACAGCCTGAGACGCAGACAAGAGAGAGAGACAGAGAGAGAGAGAGAGAGAGAGAGAGAAAGAGAGAATACAAACAGGATATCAAATTGATCTCCTTCTTCCTGTACCTGCCTCCCTCTCTTCTCTACAGTGGGAGACCAGGTGCTGGAGCGGGGTGGTGCTTTAATTGTGTGGAGGGGAGAGATGAGAGGGGAATTCGAGCCGGGAGGGTGTGTTTTTGTGCGTACTTGCATGTGTGTGTTTGTGTGTGTGTGTGTGTGTACTTTTGAGCGGCAGCAGCAGATAATTGGAGAGGCACACCTGGGCGCTGGTCACCTCTCAACTCTGGCCCTTTGCCCTTCAAACCAGCACTATTCACTCTGGGTGCTCACTGTATGTGTGTGTGTGTGTGTCTGTGGGTGTGTGGGTGTGTGGGTGTGTGTGAGGGTGTGTGTGTGTGTTTGGTGAACTCTCATTGTCCATCTAGCCAGGGATTGCTTGTGTGCGAATGTACCAGCAGGCCTCTGTGTGTGTATGCCCATCTTTACTGACTGCCCATCTCCAGTCACTGTGGGCAAGTATGTGTGTACGTGTGTGTGTGTGTGTGTGTGTGTGTGTGTGTGTGTGTGTGTGTGTGTGTGTGAGAGAGAGAGATGGTGGTGGTGGAGCAGTAGGTCACTCAGCTGTGCTATAAAAGATTCAGGAGTGACTGATGACCTCGGCCAAGTAAAAAGCTCTCACTTTTTCAAACTGTCTTCTTTTGGAGACTTTTTTTTTTTTTTAAATCTAACCTTTGTGTTGACAAAGAAAACACATTAAAAATTCTGTTTGACTACTGCACCCTGTCCAACTATCAGTGCAGTGCAGAAAGCTCCATTACATTGTCAATGGACGTGCATTTTGGGCTGATCTCAACCACACGAAATCTTCCCGCAACAAACCAAAATAACCAAATTATAGAGGGTTACAGATAAAGTCAATGTGGAGGTCAAATACTCCAGCTGGATACACCACTGGAATGCTCTCACTGAAAATATACTGGCGATCATTTATGTGAAACTTTGACATGAAGATTGATATTACTGATATGTCTGTGCACTAATTATGAATCTACAGCCAAGTTTAGCTGGACTCTTGTCATCACTGAGATGTTGCCAGGCAACCAGCAGAAACTCCAGGAAGTCACTGCTCACAGCAAGAGGGTTGCTGGTTCGAACCCAGGGTGGGGGGTTCGAACCCAGATTGGGGGAACCCTTCTGTGTGGAGTTTGCATGTTCTCTCTGTGTCAGTGTAGGTTTTCTCCAGGTATTCCGGCTTCCTCCCACAGTCCAAAGACATGCAGATTGGGAATAGGTTAATTGGTGACTCTAAATTGTCCGTAGGTGTGAATGTGAGTGTCTGTCTCTATATATCAGCCCTGTGATAGTCTCGCGATCTGTCCAGGGTGTACCCTGCCCACGCTCAATGTCAGCTAGGATAAGCTCCAGCCCCCCCTGCGACACCTTACAGGATAAGCGGTTACGGAAAAAATGAAACATAAGAGTGTTATAAATCTCATCTAACCCAGGGCGTAGATTTCATTTCAACATTGGGAGTAGTGGAACACGTGAAGTGGGGGTGGGGGATCTTCCACTGAAAACATTTTGACCATCAAGCACTCAATATCTTGCTTACTGGTAATTTTTATGTACAATTTGTGCATTATTCAGCCCAGTCACAAGATGACATTGTTAGCATTGAATGTTTCTACAGACCACAAATACTTTATAGATGGTGGATGGCATAATATCTAGGCAAGATGTCTCTTAAGCTGCAGACCAATGCGGACAAATGTTTGAGACGAACACACAACAAAACCAGATATTTTTTAGCAAGTCATTGCTGTGTTTCAAGTTGCTTGTTAGCCCCAAAATGTTTTTTAGGGACCTGTCAGTGTGTTTCTTGCTGGTATAGTGGTATGAAAGGAGGTTATGATTCTTACTGAAACATTGCTGCTTTTCCTGCCGGGATTGTGCCCCCAAAACAGAGTATTTTAGACCAAAATATGATCTTCTTCGAACCATAACCAAGTGGTTTTTGTGTCTAAACATAACCGGACGTCAACCACAGCATTGTTGAAACGTTAATTTTCATAGTATAATAGCTTGCATATGTAACATAAAATGTAGGGCTGCCCCTTCAAATAGTCAGTTGGAGACCCCTCAGTTGGCTGAGATTGCTGTAAGTCAAACAGGTTTGTTTTTAGTTTTTTTTTTTTTTTTTTTTTGTTAGTCAGTGTGCAGTCAGCTGCGGACATGATGCAGTGCCACGGAGGAGGAGAAACTTTGCTCCGTAACAGATGATAACATTATCTTCTCTCCTCTGCTTGGAAATGGTGAATTTACAGGTTACAGAGCTCATTACGACACAGTCTCTGACTTTTGTTAGATATCTAGTGTAGGCAAAAAATGTTGCACATTTCTGATCCATCATTAGCGATATTAGCTTGTTTACTATATGATATGAATACTTGTCACCCTGAACATCCTGCTGAGCTGAATCGTCAAATATTCATTTTAAACAGCTGAATCTGATTTGACTGACATAATTCTGAGTCGAGTACAGCTCTAGTACAATGCCAACATTTTTTCTGGTGATAGGGTTGGAATTTCCTACATCAATCTATGGTTCAAATGTCTTTGTTTTTTTTTTTGTCAAAGCATAAGCCCCCTGCTCCTTTCATCCTTTCATATTTAGAACATATGCATCTGTCTCATAACGAGGTATTGAGACTAGGAAACGAAACTAATGCAAACTAGGGGTAGATATTGTATAATGGAAGTCTTGCATCTATGTTCACACCATGGATATACTAATCAATCGATTCAAACATGGTGTGCCATTCATCCCAATGGAAACTGAGAAAGCACAGAGAAGGATAAGTAACAAAACCTTGAAGCTCTGTTGAAGCAAAATATCAATGTTTAATATCAACTTTTTTATTTCCGTTTATTGTGTGATCAGTCACAGCAATTTCAAAAAAGCATACAACTGAAACTCTTGTGCTGGCCAGCCATTTCTACCAGTTCTCCCAGTGACCTTTGACCCAACACTTATGATAGCTAGTTGTCATGCACACCCTTCCCATTATAGTTTAGCAGTTGAGCATTTATTCTGCGGTAGAGTAACACTAAGCATGTAAAATGAGAGAAATAGAGTAGTGAGTGAATCAAGATATAGGTTTGCTGTAATAGTTGACATACATATTGGGCTAATAGGTGCCTTTCTATCAACTTGGACAGCACTGTCTCCCAGCAATATGATGGAAACACGATTTTTACTATATTTTGACAACCTGACAATCGATATTCATCAGTCCACACGGGCTGAACTCTATCACATACAATTTAGTAATAAGCATCAGGTTTTGTTTGAAAAACAAACATGAGTTTGTATGTTATTAAAATTCTCTTTGAACATTTTCTTTTGTTCTGAAACACAAAAAACACTCCCAACCTCCATTATGCAAATGATTGACAGAAGCATCTTTGCTGACTGAAATTATGATGAGAAACAACATTGTATCAGAGCAGGTCTAGTTGGGATCCACTGAATACCAGTAATTTGTTGTATTTTTATTTTAACAAAAACATACTGTTATTCAACCAACAATCAACTACATCATTATTAAGGTCGGTAATATAGAGAGACTAAATGTTAACAGCCACAGCATGGTTTACTCCTAGGGTGTCAAAAAATGACGCTTGCCCTTTGTGTGAGCTACGGATGCACAATGCAACCTTTAGGATCTGTAAGGGACGCACTGTGCTGTGCTACTCAGCAATGCAGACAATTTTTTCCAGTGGCCATTGGCGGTATTGCAACAAAATATCCCCTGCAGCCTAAAAAGCTTTTTCCCCATAGGCCACCATTATAGAATAAATGTCTGTAAACTGTTGACAGAAACTGCAAACAAGATCAATTATGAATCTTCTTTTATGACTTTTTGATCCATGGAAGTTTTGTATTTGTTAAACTTTTCTTGAGCTGAGAAAGGCTATTTAAAAATCCGTGACCTCATCACAATGTCTATTAGGCATGCGGAAACTCGTGGGCGGGGCCAGTGGGAGACACACTACTGTGCATATTTAGTGGGCTGCATACCGTGGAAGTAAACCCAGAAGCTAGAAACTCTTTCTGGCGTATGCACCAGGAGAGCAAATCTATTGAAATGAATATTTGACAAGAAGAAGAAGAATAAGATGAACTTAACTAATCCCCAAGGGGAAATTCACAATTTTCACTCTATTGTCATACACACACACAGGCCAGCAATTCACACACATGCACATATGTACATTAAATGGAGAGATGTCAGAGTAAGAGGGCTGCCCATGGACAAGTACTCGAGCAGCTGGGGGTTTGGTACCTTGTTCAAGGGCACCTCGGCAGTGCCCAGGTGAACTGGCACCTCTCCAGCTACCAGTCCGTGCTCCATATTTGATCAGGAAGGCGACTTGAACCGATCACCCCCTGGTTCCCAACGTAAGTCCTAAGACGTGAACTGAGCAAATTAAATTATTATGCTTCATTAAGTGAGCCAGAGAAAAACTGGACTGGGGGCATAAAAAAACATCTTGATGTGTATCAAATACGTGTCTCTTGGCGCTGTTGTAGAGTCACATTTGTAAAAATGAAACTGTATCTTTTCCATTAAAAAGACATGGGACAGATTTCAAAATGGCTGGTGGTGTGGGTTACGCTTTAGAATACAGAGCTGCCTCCATGCAGATGAAGTCACATATTGCCTGAAGCTATTAGCTAACCTTTGCATGTGAATTACAAATAAATAATCTGTGTTTGAGTTTTATATCTAATTTATGGAATCTGATTCTCATCTATAAAATGTAATTTCAGTTATTGTCATGCACTGAACTCAAACTAGAGGCAGTTTGGGGTATGTTTGGGCGGTGTTTTACAGCACAGTCATTACAGTGCTACAATGACTTCATCTCTATCTTCACTCCAGCCTGCCTTTGTGTCCTCTAATCCTGTAGTGTGTGCCCTATAGCTTTAACCTTATTACCCTGCACACCCTGGGGACATGTAATGAAACAGTTCCCTCATTCAGGAGGTCAATTTGCTCGCTTTTCTTTATGAAGTCTAAAGTCTCCTTCATCCCATTGGCATACCTGCCTGTCTGATTCTCCTCCACACTGGCTTTCCTTTAATTAGCCCGTGTACTTGTGTGTATGCGTTAGAGCCTAATGGAGAGAGAGAATTCCTGTCTCGCGCTGACTTCATTGATTTTAGGTTTGATCTATCAGTAGCAATATTCCCTCTCTCTGCTTCTCACATCTTAAAAAAAAAACCTCGCCTTGATGGTTTGACTGTTTGCCTGTTCACAGACAGATTGCTGCTCTGGTTTTCTGCCTCTCAAACAGGAAAATCAAGCGTTACCAATTACAGAAGACACACACAGAGCATCGCAGGCCCCGAGCTGTCATCAGATTCAATCCAACTGTCAAGGAATCAAAACAGATCAAATGCAGCAACACAAAGCAATGGGGAAAAAAGCCTGTTCACTTGGCAACAAGAAACAATGTGTTCCTGAGCACCCTTCTATGAAATCACTATTGCAATCTGTTACATCACAATACACTTTTTCCCCTTAGATAATTCATCAGTCAATCAGTGATTAAATAAATTACAGTGTATTCATTCTATTACCTGAAATATTACCTGATGTTTTTTTTTACTGATAAACAGATAATTCTGTCTTCACAAACACCTCTCTTATCACACATCATAATTCCTGTAAACAAACTTGAAAAAACAGAAGCCTTTTTAATGTCTTCAAGGACAACAGGGTTATATTAATTGAGATTTTTGGAAAGAAATTTTAAGATCATATGAATTAGCAAAAAAAAAAGAAGATTAAAGTGAACCGCTACACAGCTCTATGAGCCTCTAGTTAGTAGGGGTGTAAATCACTAGTTTCACCACAAATGGACCTGCATTTGTATAGCGCCTTTCTAGTTATCTGACCACTTAAAGCGCTTTTTACACTACGAGTCACATTCACCCTTTCACACACACATTCATACACTAGTGGCCGAGGCTACCGTACAAGGTGCCACCTGCTACTCAGTTTTTAACACACTCACACACCGATGGAAGCACCATCGGGAGTAATTTGGGGCTCAGTATCTTGCTCAAGGATACTTCAACATGCGGACTGGAGGAGCCAGGGATCGAACTGCTGATCTTCCAAATGGTGGACAACCCCCTCTACCTCTGAGCCACAGCCGCCCACAATACAACATTATTTCAATTCTCTGGACAACAATATGATATTTGTTGATATTACAAGGTCTTCCACAATACGATTTCAATTGGATGCGATTCAGGGGCCTGCGATCAATATGAGACGTTATTGTATGCGTATTAAATACAATATGTCACAGAAGAAGCTGCTGTTTCTGTTGTTTTTGGCCATAAAAGATAAAAACAACACATAAATAATACAAATAATTGTAAGAGTGCAGAAAAGTTTACTTTAAATTGACTCCACTAACCAGTGTTGCGCAATAATATTACTTTTTCCAGTAACAAGTAGTGTAACTAATTACTAATATTTCAGTAATGATATTACAGTTACCCCAAAACCAAATGACTCATTACAGCGTTACTTTTGTTATCACCCCCTACTGAGTTGAAATGCAACAATTAATCACATCTATAGATTTATTTTGTAATCACTGTATTGCGCATGTACGCACACATGTCATGAAGAAGCAAGCTAGGAGGATGGAAACACTTACGTTAAGCGTCTGAAAATATCCCCATTACTTTGATTTTGCTGCAGGTAGTCGTACTGAAACTCTTTCCACTGCGAAAAACATGTTCTCAAACCTCCAGTCTGAAACACAGATGACCGACACCACAACAACAGGAAGCTCCAGAAAATACACCTCATCAAAAATGAGCTGTCCTTGGCTGCAGAGGTTGGCTGTAGCTCACACTGGCCAAACAACCAAAACTGGATTTTTTAATCTTGGACAGCTACAGGCTACAAAAAGCATATGAAGCCTCCACAATTGACTCTCAGTCTTTCGGACAGCTTGTTGGAAAAATATTGGTCACAGGCAACAGAAGGCCGAGGTTCAAAAACCAAACCAAACCAAACCAAAACAAAACAAAACAAAACAAAACAAAACAAAACAAAACAACAATTGCAAGGCTGTAACTTTGAGGTGATATGCAATCACCAATTTTCTGTGGTTTAATGGAAAAGTAATATAATGACGATCATGCTGGCAAGGAGTAATATGTACAGTAATAGTATTACTTTTGAAGACTAACAAGAAATGAGTTATACTGTCACAGTCTGCTCTGCCCCTCTCCTGCTCTGCTGCTCAGCCACACCCGTCATCAGCTTAACTGCTTCCAATCAAGCCAGTATATATGCAGCTTCACTCCACTCACTCTTTGCCAGATTGTCTTCGCTCTCATGCCTGACTCTCCAGCACTTGTTCCCAGACTGCTTACCTGGTATCGACCCGACTTGCCTCCGACCTTTGCTTCACGTCTCAGCCCCGGTAAATCTGCCAGCCTTCTGTCCCCAACTACGAGTATTGCCTGCCTGTTTTCTGTTCCTCATCTGCCTGTGGCTGGTTGGCGCTCAGCCTGTTCCTACTCAGCCAAAAGATCCACCTTGTCAGCTTCACCTCGCGAGCCCACTTCCTCTGGTGCTGTCAGCCCCGCCGACTCCGTCTCAAGGTCCGGATCCGCACCCAGCCCTCATCTGAACCACTTTCCAGGAAGACTACCATCAGCAGTGAGTTTGTGCTATTTCCTCTCCACCACACTGTTGCCTGTTGAGAACTTTTGGATAATTACCTGCTCAGGAGTCCTATGCACTCCCTGCCTGCCCTGTTGGTCCTGTGATAACTTGCTTGCCTGGCACACGGAAGACCTGGGTTTGAATCCTGCCATACTCACCTGCTCTGCTCTGCTGCATCTTCTTCTAGCTGTGTTCCTGCTTTAACCTGTTGAATAAAGACTGTTAATACAAGAAACCTGGTTAATTTGTGCCGCAACTGGGTTCACTCTATACCCGTAAGAGTACAGTCTGGCCTGCTATGGACCCAGCACACAGTCCCACTTAGTCGTCTCGAGACGACTGAGGGTATCCTGCAGCAACATGAGGCCATGATGACTGTGTTGGGATTCACTGGACCACTGATGATTTGTCATTTGTTAAAATCTAAACTGGACATGTGAAGGCTTTTCTCCCTGAGATGGAAGACCTCATATTCTTTGTTCTTAAACAAAGAAGTTACCTGACACCCATCTCAGCAGGATACCCACCTCACACCTCTTTGAGAGACAAGTCTCAAAAGTGATTGGTCAGTACTGTTGCAGTGCCATGTGACTCTGTGGTGTCATCAGACACACTGTAGGAGTTCTTCTCCATTCACTATGGTCTCTCTCCTAGCTCTTGGGCGGCAGGCCGCTCACACCTCTTCCCCTCTGGGCCCTGGACCAGCCCAGAGGTGCTCTTTGTCCCAAACCATCAAAAGGGGGGGGCAACTGCTCTACAGAGTTTGTTCCTTTTCTCCTAAGACTCTCATGCCCTCACTCAAGGAAGGTGCATAACTGAAATCACAGAGGTTAGAAGGGCAAACACAAGGTTTGCAACTAACCTCCCAACAATAAGGAGAATCAAGTTGTGTTAGCACCCCAACGTCTAACTCTGCAAGGACCCCGAGCGACCAGCTTCCTCGGATCTGCACCTTTGGAACAAGGACACAACAAAGACTGCTTCTAGAGCCACAGCTCTTTCCAGCCTTCTTCACTGGATAACAAAGACAGCATCCCTCAGACCAACTCTTCCCTCCATCCATTCAGGATTTGGTAATGTAACAACTGGGCATAGCTTTATCACAGCTGTACAGGCTAAGCAAGACTGTTTAACTTGTTGTATGTGATTTAATGCTGTTTATTGAGTTATTGTTGTGATTGTTTGCAATTAGGTTATTGTTTAGGTGGTTTTACCAAAGCTAAGTCATGTTTAGTTTGCTAATGCTGTTCACAGATAACGTCTTGCATATAACTAAACATCTTCTGCACTAATCCAGACCCTTTATAACACAAATCGCATTTGCATAGACTCACTTACAAATAGGCTTTCAACAGAGCTACACCCAAGCAGGCAGTTCAAACTTACCGCTTCTTTTCTTTTGTCTTTGCCCTGACCACACGGTCAGACAAACACCTCCCCCGATTGGAAGCTAGCTTTGATCCGGCCATCTTGTAGTTTTCTGTTGTCAGCCATCTTGTTTTGTAGGCCAAACGGCCTTTCGATTACCACACCCGCCTTTGTCTTTCTCTCTTTCTCGCACACACACACAGACACAGACACACAACTGGCTATCATTTTTTCCCTTTTTGGGAATGGTGCCTCACGAGGTGATTTAATGTTAATTAAGTCTGATAGCCAATTTGATACTTAAATTGTAGATTCCGTACATTTATGGTGCCGCCGTGTGAAGCCTATTAATGTAGATTCCCTACATTAATGGTGCCACCGTACAAAGCCTATAAGTGTGGGTTTCCTACATTTTGGTGCCCCTTGATGAGGCCTAGTATTATAAATTTCCAACAACTGCGTCTGCTGCTGAAGCCAGACAGGCTGCTGAGACTCAGGGATGAGCACTAGCGGCATTAGCCGGACAGATGCAACAGCTAGCAGCCCAACTCTCCCAGCTCTCTCCAGCCGCTGTATTGGCCCCCTCTTCTGAAGCATCGGCTTCTGCTCCTGCACCTGTACCAGCCTCTTCTCTGCCCAGAGATGCTCCTGAGTCCCAGGTGGGAGCCCCAGAACATTACGACGGAGATCGAGAGACTTTTGGCCCCTTCCTCACCAACTGCTCTCTTCTGTTCGCCCTGCAGCCCCGCACCTTCGCCACTGAACAGGCGAAGGTCATCAACCACCTGACAGGCAGAGCTCGACTATGGGGAACAGCTGAGTGGGAGAGGCAGTCTCCAGCCTGTGCTTCCTTTGACCTGTTTGCTGCCGAGCTTCGCAAGGTTTTTGGTTTTGAGAATTGTGGTTCTGAGTCTGCAAGGGGACTGATGGGACTGAAACAAGGCGAGCGAACAGTGGCAGATTACTCAATTGATTTCCGCACCAGAGCCAGCCAAAGCGGTTGGAACAACTCAGCCCTCTGTGAGGCCTTCCTCCATGGTATAACTGACTACATTAAAGATGAACTGGTTTCACATAACACCCCCATCACCTTGGACGGGGTGTTTGATTTAGCCATCCGCATCAACCTTCGAATCCAGACTCGTCGACAAGAGAAGCGTCAAGGGGGAACCCAACATTCTCTTCAACCTCGCTTCCGTGGGGGTACTGCTGCAGTCAACTCCGCCTCATTGAGTCAGCAGATTTGGGATCCTGAGCCCATGCAGTTGGGTCGCACATCCCTCTCCCTGGAAGAGAAGGAGAACCGCTGCAAGTCCAATCTCTGCCTCTATTGTGGGGCAGCGGGACACTACATCTCCAGCTGTCCAGCAAAAGCCAGAGCTCACCAGTAGTTGGGGAGATCCTGGTGAGCTCAACTGCCCTGTCACCTCCCCAAAGCCAGAGACCTCTGTTCCAAGGCCGCCTCCTCCTTCCAGATGGCCCTCACACCTTGGCTATCTTCATTGACTCTGGAGCCGATGCCTGTATCATTGATGAGGAGATGGTCCTTCAGCTGGGGCTCGAGCGGGTTCCTTTGCCTCATCTGGTTCCTGCTAGAGCCTTAGATGGACACATCTTGGGCACCGTCACGCATCAGACCTCTCCTGTTCACCTGCTGCTTTCTGGAAATCATCACAAAACAGTCCAGTTCCATATCCTGAGCTCTTCCTGCCTGCTACTCATCCTGGGGTATCCATGACTCCGTCTTCACAACCCTCACATTGACTGGGCCACAACTCCCTGGCCATGGGCATCATTCGTCCTTCTTCATCTCCTGCTGGAACAGAGTTTTTCTTTGTTGAGAAGAAGGACAAGACATTGCCCTGCATCGACTACCGAGGACTGAATGATATCACTATAAAGAACCGTTACCCATTGCCACTCATCTCCACTGCCTTTGAACTGCTCCAGGGGGCCACCATTTTCTCCAAACTTGACCTGCGCAATGCCTACCACCTCGTCCGCATCAGAGAAGGAGATGAATGGAAAAGGCATTCAACATCCCAACCGGACATTACGAATACCTCGTAATGCCGTTTGGCCTCACCAATGCCCCTGCCATCTTCCAGGCACTGATAAACGATGTGCTCCAAGACATGCTCAACCGATATGTCTTTGTTTATCTTGATGATATACTCATCTTCTCCTGGTCCAAAGAGCAACACATTCATCATGTCCAGTCCGTCCTCTAGCGCCTCCTGGAGAACTCCCTGTATGTAAAAGCAGAAAAATGTGAGTTCCATGTCTCTTCAGTGTCTTTTCTGGGGAACATTATGGCACAAGGCAATATCCAGATGGACCCAGCCAAGGTCTCAGCTGTCACCTCCTGGCCTGTTCCTAAAAACCGCAGACAGCTTCAGCGTATCCTGGGGTTTGCCAACTTTTACCATCGCTTTATCTGCAACTACAGCTCCGTGGCAGCCCCTCTCACTGCTCTGACCTCCTCCAAAATGTCCTTCCAGTGGTCACCTCCAGCTGCAGCAGCCTTCCTGACCCTCAAAGATCGGTTCACCTCATCACCCATCCTCCAGGTGCCTGACTCTGAACGCCAGTTTGTGGTCAAGGTGGAAGCCTCAGATGTTGAGGTGGGGGCCGTCTTGACTCACCGCTCTGGCACTGACCAAAAGCTCCATCCCTGTGCCTTCTTCTCTCGATGCCTGTCTTCTCCTGAGAGAAATCATGACATTGGTAACAGGGAACTGTTGGCAGTTAAGATGGCCCTTGAAGAGTGGCGCTATTGTTTGGAGGGCACCAAGAAGCCTTTTCTTGTGTGGACAGATCACAAAAATTTGGAGTATATACGCTCAGCTAAAAGACTGAACTCTCGCCAGGCCCGCTGGTCCCTGTTCTTTGCCCGTTTCAACTTCGCCCTCTCTTACCGTCCAGGGTCCTGCAATGCCAAGCCCGACGCCCTTTCCCGTCAGTTTCAGAGGACAGAGGATTCTGTTGATAGACCTGAGCCCATCCTCCCTACATCCTGCCTTGTTGCCACGCTGACCTGGGACACAGAGGAGAGGGTGAGAGCAGCCACAGAAGGACAGCCGGGTCCCAGCTCCTGCCCTTCTAACTGCCTTTTCGTCCCTCCAGCCTTGCTTTCTGATGTGCTACGATGGGCCCACTCCTCCAAGCTCTCCTGCCACCCTGGTGTTCAACGGACACGGCATGCCCTCCTCCAATGTTTCTGGTGGCCCACCTTGCAGGAGGATGTCCAGGAATTCATCAAAGCCTGTCCAACTTGCAGTCAAGACAAGACCTCCTGCCAGCCTCCTGCTGGGCTGCTTCAACCTCTTCCTGTTCCTCACCGCCCATGGTCTCACATATCCTTGGACTTTGTTACTGGTCTTCCCACCTCTGATGGCCACACTGTCATCCTGAACATCATGGACTGCTTCAGCAAGATGGTCCGATTTGTGCCTCTGCCCAAGCTCCCCACTGCTAAAGAGACTGCTCAGTTGGTCCTGCTCCATGTATTCCACCTGCACGGCCTCCCTGTTGATGTGGTGTCGGACCGTGGTCTCCAGTTTTCTTCTGTGTTTTGGAGGGAGTTCTGCAGTCTGCTGGGTGCTACCACCAGTCTGTCCTCTGGATTCCACCCCCAGACCAATGGACAGACTGAGTGCATGAACCAAGAACTGGAAACAGCCCTGCGGTGCATGGCCTCCCAGAACCCCTCTTCCTGGTCGTCACAACTACTGTGGGTTGAATATGCTCACAACTCCCTTGTCTGCTCTGCCACCGGCCTCTCTCCATTTCAGTGTGCATACAGCTATCAACCACCACTGTTCACAGCCCAAGAAAAGGAGATTTCCTGTCCGTCTGTCCAAGCCTTCATCCTTCGCTGCCGCAGAACATGGCCCCAAGCTCGCTCCACCCTCCTTCGTTCTGTGGGTTGCTATGCTGCCACTGCCAACCGCCGCTGTACAACTGCACCTACCTACCAAGCGGGTCAGCAAGTGTAGCTCTCCACCCGAGACTTACCTCTCTGGGTGGAGTCCAAAAAGATGGCACCTAAGTTCAGTGGGCCTTTCACTATCCAGAAGGTCATCAATCCAGTGGCAGTCTGGTTGAAGCTCCCACGTTCCATGAGAGTTCACCCAACCGTCCATGTCTCCAAGATTAAGCCGGTTCACAACAGCCCCTTGGTCCCTGCAGCACCACCACCTCCTCCTCCACGAATGGTCGATGGTGGTCCAGTGTATTCAGTGAATCCCCTGATTCGCTCTCGTCGGCAGGGTAGAGGTCTCTAGTACCTTGTGGACCCCATCCTCATGGCCAATTTTGATCAGCAACACCCCGATCCACCCAAGATCCACCTTGTCAGCTTCATCTCGCCAGCTCACCTCCTCTGGTGCCATCAGCCCTGCCGACTCCGTCTCAAGGTCCGGATCCACACCCAGCCCTCATCTGAACCACTTTCCAGGAAGACTACCATCAGCAGTGAGTTTGTGCTATTTCCCCTCCACCACACTTGTTGAGCCTGTTGAGAACTTTTGGACAATTACCTGCTCAGGAGTCCCATGCACTTCCTGCCTGCCCTTTTGGTCCTGTGATAACTCGCTTGTTTAGCACACGGGAGACCTGGGTTCGAATTCTGCCATACTCATCTGCTCTGCTCTGCTGCATCTTCTGGTTAGCTGTGTTTTGCCCTGCTTTAACCTGTTGAATAAAGACTGTTAATACAAGAAACCTGGTTCCTTTGTGCTGCACTTGGGTTCACTCTATACCAGTTACATATACATTACATTTTTAGAGTAATGAGCCCAAAACTGCCACTAACACACATAAATAAGCACATAGGATAAGTTAGCTTTGATGGCTTTCTGACAGAAAGTCAGAAAGAATTTTTTTTCATTTTAACCCAAACATTGATCTTTTTCATAAAACTTGAAGTCAAACTTCTCCCAACTGCCATGAAACATGGATTAGCAGTAACATAATTTCACAAAAGTATCAAATTCAGCTTAATATTAACTGTCACGTTTCACAGACAAAAGAGTTGCTTTTGCCAATTACCTATTATTACCTTGAACACGTTTACATTGCATATTACATTGCATATTTCTTCTACTCATAGCACAACAAATTACATGTATTATTTAAACTTTTTCCTTCTCACCGTTGGTTTAAGTCACTGTGTCTCCCAACAGAACAGGACAGTTGAATTTTTGCCTTCATGCGTGTTTTCACAGTTAAAGATTGTTGAAACGTTGCTGCAAGAAGTTAGCGGAGTGAGATGCCCAACAAGGCAGGTATGTTGTGTTTTATCTCGTAACGGCATTGTTTATCAGAATCAGAAATACTTTATTGATCCCCAAGGGGAAATTGTTTTCGTTACAGGTGCTCCTTACAAGTGTAAAAAGAAGAAGATATAGTGCAAACAAGTGTAGAAAGAAGATATAGTGCAAAAAGAAGTAAAAATATAAGAAATATAAGAAGACAATTTACAAAATATATATGTAAAGACCACACAACATAATTTACAATATATACAGGAACCTTTTATACAGACTGAACAATGCAGTCAGTTATTGCACAGATTATTTAGGAATAAATATGTAATAATTTATTATGAGTTGGTGATAGTGGTGAAGCAGTCCAAGGGCAACTCAGAGGGAGGAGTTGTACAGTTTGATGGCCACAGGCAGGAATGATTTCCTGTGGCGCTCAGTGGTGCATTTTGGTGGTATGAGTCTCCCACTGAAAGTACTCTTGTGCCCGACCAGCACATGGTGGAGTGGGTGTGAGACATTGTCCAAGATAGTTAGCAGCTTAGACAGCATCCTCCTCTCTGACACCACCGCCAGAGAGTCACACGCCATTCCCACAATGTCACTGGCCTTGCGGATCAGTTTGTTAAGTCTGTTGGCGTCCGCCACCCTCAGCCTGCTGCCCCAGCACACAACAGCATAGAGGATAGCACTGGCCACCACAGATATGTTGTGCTTTGTCTGTTAACCCATATTTTCTACGAAATCGAAATTATATCCACACTGCTGATTTATTCCCAAATAAGTAACGTCATTGTCTTCCTCTCAGCTACTTGCCATCTGCCTGCTGTCTGACGGTGGCAAAGACTTTCATAATGAAGGCATATGCTGAAGGTGATGATATCGATCAATGTTTTCATGTTGCATTGATGATATTGGATCGCTGATCACTGAATTGATATGTCGATCCAGATGTATGGATAATAGCTAATAGTTAGGCGCCTAATCTAAGTCAGTTGACTCGATGCTTGGCACTAGAGGCATATAGGCACATAGGCAGAGGCAATTCATTCTGCAGAGAATATGAACGTCTGTACCACCTTTTCAGTGTCCCTCTATCTTACTCTATGTCTAAACTGGATGCATTTCAGCCACATTTTTCTTTCATTGTCTCATATGCATCTGATGCAACAGATATGTTTCAGCTGTACAACTGTGTATACAGGCCACACAGATCTACATTGTACCATACCTCTGAGCTCCTGCATCTTTTTATCCAACATAAAAAGCAGTCTCACACCTTCATTGATGGGCAAATTGGTGGCCCAGAGCCATCTTAATAGCTGGGTAGCTACAGACTGTGTTTTGGCTGAACTACATCTCCATTGCAGTGTCAGTTTCAACTGGAAGTGTTAAAGGAGCAGAGCCTTTATTCCTTAGCCACCTTTCCATTATAGTTCATGATTCTGTTGACATTTTCCATGTTTTCATACGTATTTTGAACATACATTGACACCGGATTTACATGTGATATATGCTTTGGGGTTGTATTAGATAGTTTAAATGGGGATTTCACTAAATATAGGTAGGATATTTAAATACCTTTGCAAGTTAATTTCTTTCTTCAGAGACTCAAGCTGCCCCTGCAAAAATAGCCCAGACTGATAACATATTGGAGGGAATAGCTTTGAGCTACACGTGAAATTGACACCTTAGCCTGACTGGCAGTAGATCATCCCTGGAAACTAAAATGGAGCCTAAAGAGGATGTAGCCCCATCAAGAGGACATTGTGTTTACTGTTATGAGATGCTTCAGTGAATGTGGCAGAGATGGATTGCAGAGAGCATCCTATTTTACTTTAAGGAATGCAATATGACATGAAATGGCCATAACCTCTGAACACTGAATAACGTGGTGGTTACACATATTCTGTTGAAAGTACATGGTCGTGGCACAGTTTGGTTTAGGCACCAAAACTACCTGGTTAGGTTTAGAAAAAGACTGTGATTTCTGTTCTAGTAACTATGTTTGTTATGCATGGGATGTAAGTATATCATAAAGTGGCATTAGTTTGTAAAGGATTTAAGTGTGCTAAGTTTAAAGAGACCTCCTGCACTGCCCATTGTGTGAGGTTGTTGTGTGCCCACCGCAACAACAGATCCTAATTGACTGTCCACTGGTACTGTTTCCGTGGTGCCGGCATGTGTTCATTTCATGTATAACTGAAAGACCAGGTTATATTTGAGCTTCTTTGCGGTATGTTTGGTAAGCCACTTTGGCTGTGCGTGCACGTGTGTATGACACTGGCTAGCTAATCACCACCGCTTTGCACTGCACTCATACAGCGGTTACTGCTGATGTCAGGATGCAGCCATAGCACCCATGTTCTAGTTCCCCCCTGGTTAAAACCATTAGCTCTGTCAGCCCTGCTGCCATTGTTTTGCAGTGTTTATGGAAACAGAACCATTGGCTGCTAGTCGCCAGCTCAGCCTACTCCATGTTGAGAACCCTGTCCTGACAACTCATGTGCTCTAAACTTTGCATTGAACCCCTTTATAAACAGTCTGAGAGCAGTTGAATCAGTTTACACTCCCTATGTTTCCTTGTGTGTGATACTTAGGAACACTTTTCATGTAAATGAGCGGTGTCATTTAAAACTAATTAATGAAACATAATCATTATCTCATGTCACCTTGCTTTTCTTTTGATGGACACAACAACAAACACATGGACCAGCTGAAACTTCCAGTCCATAAAGCCTAATTGCCTTTTCTCTGCCTCAGAGGACCCAACAAACTATGTGCAGGAATTTGGAAAAAAAAAAAAAAAAAAAAAACAACTAAACAATGCCTTAAATATGTACATGTGTGTATATGTTACATTAGGTCATAAAGGTGATACAACATGAGAGCTCAAATGTAAAGTTTTCCTGATTGGTGGGTCAATTTTCAAACAAATGATGATCATTGTCTTAATCACCGGAGCATCAATGAGACATCTAATCAATGCAGAGGGGGAGGAGTTTGGGAAAAGTACAAATGAGCTTTTAATGACGCTACAGGCCCCTCAGAGAGTGAGAGAAAGGGAAAGGAAATTACAAGAAGCACCTGATCTTTCCGATGTTTGATTCTGATGTCTTCATCTGTCTCCCTCCCCCCATCTCCAATAGGTATTCTGCTCCTCTTTTAAAACATCTCTCTTAGATCTTTCTTTCCTCCTTTCTGCTTCTCTCTTTCTGTCCTTCTACCTCCTCTATCCGTGTCTTGTCCTCTGTGTGTGAAGAACAAAGAAAGACATTGTCCGGCGGGCAATGAAGAGGGCTGCCCAAGGTCAGCGTGATATTTGGGTGTGATATTTCCATCGCTGGCCTAAATGTCTGGTGTCAACCAATTTATTACCCAGCAACCACAGGGAGAAAGACTGAGCAATAGAGAGGTTACAAAGAATGGGACTTGAAGGAGGATAAAAGAGGGGAGAAAAGGAGATGTTTTTTCCTGTGTAAGGTTTATATTCAATTTTCCACACGCAATCACAGTAGGAACAGTACAATATACATTAAAGTATATGTACCATCTCCTACCACAGCAAAGATCTGACGCTCATAAATTGACCATTGACTACAGATGCAGCCACTTCCCAGCCAGTTTCCAGCCCCCCCCCCCTTTCTGGGGGTGTGCCTGGATTCCACTGTTATACGCCCATTTATTCAATTACAAGGTGTCACCATTAGATGGCGCTTCCCTCACAGAAACACAAAACTAAGGATTAAGAGGTGCTAGTACTTTCCCTGGTAGTATTTCCTTTCTATGCTACACTACTAATCTACTCCACTCACTCGGATGCAAATATTACATCCACAAGACCACTTTATTTCACATGCGCTCCCTTTGAGTTAGTAAGTTGTGGGAAACTTTATCAACTTTGTGAAAGCTGCCTGTGACAAATTCATAATTAATATTAAGAATTTACAAATATGGTAAACATGACGTCATCGGGAAGGAAATCCCTCGGGCACACCCTTACAAGCCACGGGCTTCAAATGAAGCGGAGAAATGAGAGAATGCATGTTTTATACTTTGTATTCGAGCAGGATCAAAAATAGTGATTTGAATGGGTTTCAATCTGAATATTTATGTTCGTAGGGTCTTTAACATGAGTATCTCCGTTCACACTGTTTACAAAAGGCTACAAATGAAAAAAAAAACATGAGAAAATTACAACACTCAGAACTGCACAACCTGTATCAACATACTGTAAAGGCTAATTTACAGTTGTGCGAACTGTAATACTCTGCAATTACACCTCCAAAATGGTAGTTGGCATTAGGGTTCTATGCCACTGTGTCGAGTTCTGTGAAGTAAAGTATGGTTTGATTCATTTAAAACACACATGAAGTATGGCTCCATAGCAACAACATTGAACACAAGTACGAAATTTAACTGCATTATTACTCGCAAGGCTCACACACAAAATACCTCTCTTTTGCCAGATATGTTTTCCCCACAAATATAACATGCTAATGTTACGCTACACCCCCCTTTATGTCAACAGGTCCTCGGTGGAGAGGTAGGACAGCTTCCAATACCTTGGTGTCCACATTACAGAGAGCCTGACCTGGGCACTGCATACTGACTCAGAGGTGAAAAAGGCAAGACAGAGACTGTTTCAGCGAAATCACATTTTATTTGCAAAATAAACTGATTTATTGATATTAGCACAAGCCTATAACACTATAAATTAACCTAGCAGCTTGCAGAGTTTTTTTTCCACACAGCTGGGAAGCCAGGAACAAAAGCAACATTTAACAAACGTAACGTTACAAAATTCAGCTATTGTTACTAGGGATGCAAGATAATATCGTCATGTCATCGGTATTAGCCAATATCAGCTTTAAAATGAACTATCAGAGTCGAACAACAGGCTTTTTTTGTATTTTTACACCATGAATGGATATTAAATGCATTGAAAAGTATTGTATTTCATATCTCCATCAGCTGGTGGGCCATCTTGATAACAGTATGCATGAGTAATTGTAATGCGTAATGCATATTCCACTACAGAAAAGACCTGATGATCACTGAAGTTAGGCAGGGAAAAAAGTGGAGATATCAGTATGAGTATCGGTTATCAGTCAAATAAATTGTTACATATCTGCATACAGAATATCGGCAAAAAATCCAATATTGTACACTCCTAATTGTAACTCAAAACCTTCACCAACAAAACAGTTACCTTATACTAGGCACATTTTCTCCACATATACAACATACTAACATTATTATCATAAGCCTATGACATTTACATTACAAGAATTAGCCTAGTGGCTAGAGGACTTTACTCCATAAATCATACACCAGACTTCAAATGTTATTTTATGGGGGCTGTATTCACAATGTATTGTTTCTTATCTGTAAAGTAAAAGTAAATAAATTTTTTGTCTCTGCTGAGGGAAGTGGTTTTCAGCTTACAAAAATAATCAGAAGGTCTCTGTAACTGCGACGTGTAGTGACATTTTTTTGGAGATGCACATCAGGCAACACTGTAGGCATGATTTGGTCAAAAACACTTTCCCCGACTGACTTTCTGATGTTTCCGGCTGATACCTTTTGTGTGGCTGTTAAGCCTAAATACTTAAATTTTTCACCTGTAATCTTTTAGAGTGAGGGGTAATTATTATTGCTGAAACCATAATATAGTTTTGTTTGTTTATTCTATCCTTATCTAAACAAGGTAAATATAAATATGCAAATGCAGTTTGCTGATGCAACTGAACACAGGGTGGAGTATTCATGTTAAGGGCATATAGGTAAGCTCCAGGTAATGAAATTCAGGAATGGGGAGGCAAACAGTTTTTGACCGTGTTGTGGACGCATGTTGAAAAGCACAAAGTACTGGCATGTAAAACTGAATTGCTGAATGGAATAATATTTACATATGGACAATGCCGTCGCCCTTCTGTGTTATGATGAGCATAAATATATTGTATTTAGAATATTGGATTGCCTTATTGTTAGCCCAGAACATGCCTCAACAAATTCACCCGTTCGCCCCTCAGTGGCTTGTTTAGACATTTTGTTTTGTTAAAAAGTCACTAAAATTATATTTGGCTAATGTGGAGGTCACGCCGGCTGGGGTTGCTGGAGTGTAAACTTCCCAATAATTATTTGAAGAGCAACGTGCATCCACGAACAGTACAGCTGAAATACTGTTAACAAATGCCAAGGTCAAGAGATAGAAACTATTTTTAGGAGTGTTTTTAACGTTGGTAACTTGTGCGCCAACCCCACATTTTCTTTTCTAAGGTCCAATCTATTTTTTGTCCTTGGCACTTGTAGTGAACGGAATGTATATTCGGTCGGCTGCTGTCCGTTCATCTGCTGACAGACAGCTGTTGTTGGGACAGGGATGGAGAAACAGAGGTCGGTGTAAATTGGACGGCCAGAACGCTTCAGTAACACTTACATCTTGTTTCACAGTGGATGTGCCTGTGGTGAACACTGCTTTTTTAACAGTGTAACCTGTACCCCATAAACTAATGTAACCAAGTTAGTTATGCTAGTGCTCTGTTAGTTAGCCTGACATGCTATGAAATCCAAAGCTTGAAAGGCATATCTATGCTATGAACAAATAGTCAGTTTCCTCATTCCTCATCTTAATTTTACAGTTCAATAAAACATGTCGCTTTCAATCATACAACAACAAATAAGTCAACAAGTTTTAGATTTACTTTCATCCTCATGTTCACCCCCTTCCTCCTGCCTTACTGATTGCGTACTGATTCCTTACTGATTCTTGATTTCAAATACACACACACAAAAAAAACAACATTTTTTTGTGCCATTTATGAAATCTTGGACCATTCAGCATCCAGGGTTACACTTTTCCACTCAGTGTGTGTTATCATCCAGCATGAAAACTTGCAGGTCTGGATTTGATTTCCCTCATATTTTTATTTAATGAAACACATTAAATCAACCAGGTTCCTCTGCGGTCGCAATTCTACACAGTATGTGTGAAACCCACTATGCCAGCGTGAATCCGTGAAGCAGTGTGAAACAACTTTAACAGTGGATTATAATGTGAGTGTGACTGCGTCCTGAACTTAATGTTACTGTTGAGATCTACTTGCTGCTGCTGTTGTTCTGTTGTTCTGTGTAACTCAACAGGTAGGTTTCAGTGGATGGATCATATTTCTCTGTATTATGTTGTATTGCATTTCAGTGTTTATTAAACCACATGACAGCCATCATTTTCTTCCTGTTTAAACTGACATGGCGGGCTTTAAACAGTGGCAGCAGCAGAAATCAGATCTATGTGCTCCTGTGGTGCAGCTCCCCTGCAGATGTTAGAGAGGCAGTGACTGCAGAGAGAAGAGGCAGATTACATTTGATTAGATGACACAGTTGTGGAAAAAGGAAATCAGATTGAAACTTAATCTACTGGGAAGAACATGAAGTGCACTTTACGTCTATTCTGGTGGAAACATACAGTAGTTCACATAGTTTCCTTTATTCATAGAGTTGCTAAGAAAGCAGGATACAGACTTAGTGTTTGTCTTGACTCAGTGCTTATTTAGTCAAAATTGTAATTACAAAAAAATATATATATATAATAATTGTATTTATTTCACTGCAGGGATATCACTCTCAAATATTGAGGTCCCCCAAGCTGTGTGACTTTTTCTACTGCTAATAATGTGGGTAATTTGATTGGTGCAATATCTGTGTGAGCTGACACTAAGAATAGTTCATAATTTAATTCCAAAGAACACATGCTGTTAACCAGCCGGGTGGTAATCATGCTGTGACTCACAGGGTACGAAGTACTGTGGTTACAGGACTAATCATTGCAGTGATTTTTGACACTTTGGTCTTTGGCCATCACCACAACTGGACCCACGACTGAGCAACAGCTAACGCTTGTTTGACCCCTTTATAGGCCACAACATTGAGTGTACAGGAGCTTGATAATGACGCTCAGTATTAAAAAATCATGAATGAAAAGTAAATCTACTGGGAATCAGTGCTAACATTAGCAAGCTAAACCAACTAGCTTTCAGTGTCTACATGGAATGTAGCCCAGGCCCCCAGGAAGTGCGCTGGGCTTTTATGGTAATTTGTGTAGTAACCAGCTGTGTAATTGCATTCGTCAGGTGATGCTGCGTGGCCCTAAACACGTTTTCCCATTGCCTCACATGGAGAAGGCATATCTGTGAAGCAGTGGGTCAATTTTTTTGAGCTTCACAACCTTTAAAATTTCATTGTCAAAGTTTGATTCGTTCTGTCTGTGTTTGCAAAGTCTTTAAGACCCACATGATTTAATTGTTTTATCCCCATTTAAGTTAGCAGGGCACTAAATCTTAAGTAGTTGGCTTGATGGACCTGCTCTATAAGCCACACTGAGTGAAAGCAGTGCTGATCATCTGGGTATCTTTATTGTCATGGCAAACACAACCCTGGGCACTTCTTACTATTGCTTAGTGCAAACACTTGTCTAGAGCTTCCAGGGCTTGGTTGTATAGAGAGTAAGCGTTTGGCTGCCAGGCTAAAGGTAAGGGATGTAGTCTGTTGCCTTGCTGTCCCAGTCCTGATCCGACAGCCGTCACTTGGTCGGCTTGCTCCCCATGGTTAACCATTGCCAAGCCTTGGCACTCCATTTGACAGATCATTTTGTAGACATTGAAACACATGAACAATAATTTGAGACAAAACTTTATGGGGAAAGGAGAAAATGGTCTGTTTTGCGGCACTCAGAAACATCCCTCCTCGATTGTGGTCCCCACCTGGTCTGAATCGTCTCTCTTAATAACTTCAGCAAGTACTCCTTTAAACTAACACAGGCTCTTCACCAAGGTAAGCCCAATCCACTTGGCCTGACAGCCATGCAGGACATCCAATAGGACCATATGCCGTGACATTACACACAGCAGTTGAGCTCATTTGCTTTTTTAAACTTAACAGCACACTATGTTCTTCCTAATGTTGACACTGTAAAGTGACTGTTGTCAAAATGCTAATGGCTGCAATCCAACGCTAAAGGCTTGCTGAAAAAGATGAATGTATTGTATGTACTGTTGCTTGAGAGCATTTGTGTTATTTTGCATTAGTAACTATTTGATATAACCAATATAACCAAAGTTGTCTGAATATGTCTGAACAATACAATATAACAGTGTATCTCTTCATCCAAAATAGAGTCACAGTGGAAACTTATCAGGTTAGCTACACTTTAAAACACAATCCAGTAACTTATTGTGTAAGAGGCTGATTATTCAAAATTACATTAATAATAAAATATACATTATAGTTGGGTAAATACATGTTTTAATTCAAATATAAAATTCCTATTAACAAATGTTAATAGAGACAGAGTGCAAATATCATACTATGAAAACCATAAACACCGGAGGGGAAATCCATCAGCACACGTTATGCAACCAAGAGCTGAAACGCTAACAAAATGCCTGTAGCTATGTTACGCCCCAGTGTATGGGTGTTAGAGCATAGCATAAAAAGTAATACAGAGAGCGTGTATAAGTAAAAAATAGTGAGCAATGTATCGCTAATTACAACGGCAATGAAAACTGATTACAAATAATGATTATCTACTAAACACGATAAGAAAGATAGTCACAAATGAAGCATGGATGTCAGGGTGAACCACGGCCAAAACAATAAACAAAACCCATCTATCTCTACCCTGACATATTGCTTAGTTCTCAACAAACAAAAGAAGCAAACAAAAAGACAATACTAAGCCTCACTCACTAAACTCAACAAAAGCAGAAGAAAACAGGGCTTAACAAAAAGAGTGGTTCACCCCTACAGCTTCGTATTATAGCACTATAAAGTGCTGATCTATTTACAATATTTTTAAAAAAGTGTTAGCCCTAAGCTGTGCTAGTGGTATGCTAACACACATACACTGGCAGTGAAACAAGCAGTGATACTGGCAAATAGCCAACTGGGCAGTAAGCAACACATGAAACAGGTCACTGTTCTGAGCACAACTGAACACTAAAAAACAGAGTTAAAAAATCAGCAGGCCGAGGAAAAACACGCCCTCGTCGATCCTCTGAGTCATTTTCTCGGCCAACCTGGACGTTAAGTAGGCCAAGCCCCCAGATCAGCCATTCCTCAGCAGTGATGTCACCAGGGGGGTCACCCAATTGGCACTGGACACCAGCACCTGAAGGGGAACAGAGATCCTCACAAAAATGAGAGCACCTACTCCCTTAAACCAATACTGCTAGCATACGCAACAAAATTTACAATAGAACATACAGCTGGCTGTAAGACCCCCCTTCCTAAAGAACAAACATCTTTACCCCCAAAGAGGTTTGTTGATGAAGACTGGACTGGTACACAGGAGAGGGCATCTGCTAACACATTTTCTGCTCTTTTTTTATGATGAATCTCCAGGTTGGAATTCTGACCCAGAAGTGACCATCTTAGATAATACAAAAATATATATGAACTACGCAAAAATCACAAGTAGTTTCTTCTGCAGGCTCACATGTATGCTACATTCTAGCATACGTACAAATACACATCTGATATGTTAACATGTGCACATATGCACACGGAAACAAACATTAAACTAGTCCTACATTTGCCTACATTTTGGGTTTCTGGGATTTAAAAAGGGGGATTTGACACAACTTTTGTCTTGAGCCACTGTTAGACAGGAGGAACACAACTTCTTGTAAAGTGGAGAGACAGAGTCGGACAGACAGAGGGAGGCAGTGCGTCTTTCCCACTCTTATTCCATCTCATCTAAATGGACAAGCTGTACTTTGAGCTGTTTAGTTAGGTAAACTTCTCAGGTACAGTCTATCCAGTCTCAATATGACATGTAAATCCCAGAGGTGGGTGGCAGACTGAGAGGCAGGGGGGAGGAGACAGAGAGAGGGGAGAGAGAGAGACAAAGAACAACACAGAGAGGCAATCAGAGGGAAAGTAGTTGTCATGCATTCTTCTCATCTGTTTTTAATAAAAACCCTTCATCCTGAGAGATTCACTGCACCAGTAATCACCCTTCCTCATTTCCTCTGCCTTCGCTTTTTCTCTCCATCTCTTAACTTTCATACTTTACTTCCACTTTATATTTATCTCTAAACAGTGAAGATGAAAAGCATGTATATGCACAAGCTCTCTGTAGCTGCTTATGATGAGATTGTTGCCTTAAAGCAAGGCGTTTTGCTGTTCATTGAAAGATACATAATACAGCTGTTACTGATAGACTCTTTTCATATTTTCCTCAACTCTCCAAACACCTTATACAAACTGACATGCACTTAATAAATGAAAAATGGACCCATGGGCTGTAGTGAAAGTTACAAATATCTATATTTTCACAACATGCCGTCCATGCCCATTTAATGTTTATCCATTACCAAAAAAAAAAAAAAACACTGATATCAAATCATTCATGAGTACTGCAATCAGTCTAGCTAAATTTTAAAGGCTCCACCTGTTTTCTATTGCAGGATTTTGGTTTGATTACACAGCAACTGATATGATCAGACCATTAAGTCTTCTGCACATCGACTTGGCATAAGTTGTATATCCAGTGCCAAATCTATATCTATAACTATATATGTGTGTGAGTCCATCATGACCATCTCCCTGTCTGTGAATGTAAACTACATCTTCTTTCATCCCCTTCCCCACTGTCTGCTTGCAGTGTTCGATTACAGAATTGTTGCAGCCAACCAACTTTTGCGTCCAAGTTATTGCAATTTGGTGTTTGATACATTTGAACCAGACACTCTGATCGCCTAGTCCAGACATTCTATTTGCATGCATTTTGGTCTTTCGACCACACAGACTGTGTTTTAGGTCACTGAAAACATATATCTTGTAAAACTCAGTCGAGGGTGAAGTTCTTCAGAAACTCTTCAGTGTTGACATGTAGTAAGGGAAAGACAGAGTTACCCCCATTATCTTCTTTGTGAGGCGTCACAAATCAGGCAGCATTTCCTGCAATGGCAGATGTGACCAAAATAGTGCTGGCTGTAACCTTGCTAACTTTTTTTTCACATCTTTACACATGGATGTGCAGTTGCTCTTTAACTATATTGAGGAACAAAATGGAGGATACCTCTTGTGGACCAGTGTCACTTTCAGCATTGGCTCATTCTCCTATTAGGAGTTCCTGTTCTGATTACACAACAAACAATATAATTGTCAAAACATCCTGAAGAATCTGGCATCAGTTCAGATGTTATTTCGGTCTTCAGTCATACTCATACATTATCCTTGAGAGGAAATCATGCCTTTCCTCCATCTTTGATAGATGGTGCATTTACAATTTGGTCCACCCTAGGCATTAAAACAATTAGAATCCTATATTTTGATAACACCTTTGCTTCTTTTCAACAGTTATCTGGAACATTTGCCCTACCTAAACAACACTTCTTTAGATATCTTCAGATTTGTAGTATTGTTCATAGTAGATTTACTCAATTTCCTAATTTGCCAGTTGATTCACCTTTGGACGCATTCTTCAAGCCAGTATCCACCCTGAAAGGAATGTTGTCATCTATATATGCTCAAATTCACTCCCTGCAGCTCGTCTCTTTAAACTCTATTAAAACACTTGGGGAAGTGGATCTGGGCGAGGAGATTCCTAAGGAACTTTGGGAGGGTGCCCTTGATAAAGTACACAAATCATCTATATGTGCAAAACATGGATTGATTCAGTGCAAAATAGTACACCGTGCTCATTTCACAAAGGTTAGGCTCTCTAAGATCTATAAAGATGTGAACCCGACTTGTGACAAGTGTAGTCAAGCATCAGCAAGCCATGTACACATGTTCTGGTGTTGTCCTGCATTACAGATATACTGGGGGGAAATCTCTAGGTCACTCTCAAGGGTTACTGGAAAATCTGTTGAACCTAATGCTATGACTGCATTGTTTGGTGTAACTCCACCCACAGTACCACTCTCTTCCCACGAGGAAACTTTTATACCCTTTGTTACCTTATTATCCAGACGTTTGGTGTTACACAAGTGGAAGTCCCCAACACCTCCCTCACACACACTATGGATATGGGAAGTCCTCAATTTTGTCAAACTGGAAAGAATCAGGTGCATAATGAAGGGCCCCCTTAGGAAATTTTGTATGATGTGGGATCCCTTGTACAAGAGCTGGATTTTCCAGATATTCCTGAATGAATGATCATCTATTTTATAGAAATTAAATTGTGATGTGACAGGCAGTCATCTGACCAACAACTATTATATCATATTTAAGTATTTAGTGTGATTTTTGTCATTATGCACATATTTTCACATATTTTTGTATTTTCATTTTACTACTCTGTTGTTTTGTTCTTTGTCTTGCCCTGGGTATTGATTTGGTTTTTAGTATTTGTCTTGTCTTAGTCCTGTCCTGGTTCTGTATTGTTCTTACTTTACTTACCACTTACTTTTTTGTTGTGTCATTATTGGATTGACCAAATACTACTGTGCTCTTTATCTGCTGTAATTGGGAAAATCTCAATAAACAGATATGGGAAAAAAAACAAAACTATATTGAGGAACAGAGGCGTTAGAATGTGCTATGGATTTCACTGCTCCACTACCACTACCACTACCACTACTACCACTACTACTGCTACTACTACTACTACTACTACTACTACTACAGGCCTATCCAAAAAAAAAAAAAAAAACCCTTACACCCTCTCCCTACCCACTTTCACTCTGTTTCTGTGTTCACGTGGAGGGTCTGCCACATTGACTGCCGTCCCAAACCAACAAGTGGGAACTGGAAGTGGGTTATAAAACGCTCCAACAACAAGCCTGCACCAATACAAACTTTAAAAAAAAAATTCTTTATACTTTTATCCCGTTATTTATTTCTTATAATATAATACAACAGTTAAGGTAAACAATATCTACAAATACATATGAAGAATATAAAATGAAAGAAAGTGTATTTTTCTCCATTATGTAGCACAGAAAATTGGATTAAGCTTTTTTTTTCTCCATGGTTACGAAAGTTAAAACAGTTGCTCTCTTTCTGCTGTAGAGAGGGAAGTTTGTCCCAAAGCAAGGAAGGTGACAACAAATAGACTTACACTCCACGGAGTGGATAGGGTCCGGTTTTGAAATGCCCTGCTACTTCTTACTCTTCTTGTTTGCGTGGCTCTAGGATGAGGGTTATATTGCCCCCTGTTAATTCGGCATGCTTTTGACAGCACTTCAGTTGTGTTTTTGAATTTTCAATTGGACAGGACAGGATTTTTTTTTTTATATGATGAAGGAGAAAAAAACATTTTCAAAAATACCTGTGTATTTGCAGGCCCTACATTCAAAGAAAAAACATGCTCCTACAAGGGTGAATGATCTTGCATGTTGAAGTAAGTGTAAGTGGAACAGTCTTCATCATCAGGTAAAAGGTTTCATAGTCAGTGAGATCAGTTATACTTGCCAGGGCACATCAGTGATGCTTGGTTCTATATTATAGACCCAAAACTATATAAATATAGAACCAAACTATTAAAACAAACAAACAAACAAACAAACAAAGACTGAACATTTACAAGACTCCTGTTAATATGCCAAGAGAAGAACAAAGTGCTCTTCCACACACAACAGCAAACATGGCAAAGCCAAAAAGGAAGTTCTTTTTTAGGATTTTCTGAACATTATACAGCCATTAACACACACACCACCATTATTTGTTTACATTCTTGTTGCTGGAAGTTGGTTCCTACAACCTCTTTATTAATGACATCGTGGGCCTTGTGAACGACAGCAAGATTTGGGCCAAAATGTAGTCTATCATGTCTCTCGGCTAAGTCATAGCAAGAATTTATGACTATAATCTTCTAACCTGACCAAGTGGCAACCTTCGTGACAGATAATAAAGCCAATGCCAAAGTGCCAAAAACTGCAGTTCATGAAATGGTCACTTGAGACTGGCTCAACTTTACAACAAAAATGAACATGTTTACAGCCTGGTACAAAAAATGGTTTTGGTGTCTATAGCTAATTTCCATGTTCATAACTCACTCGTTTAAATGTCATTAAGGCTTTAAGTTATGCATAATTAAGGCCTTGGCCGCTTTGAGAAACAGGTGGGTGCTGTCTGTTGGCAAGTCACTACTATGGCTACAGCATTAGTTAGGTAATGTAACCATGCTGTAGCACCAGATTCACAGACTTTAGCTTTAGCTGTTGCTATTTTAGTGTGTTTTCAGTTCATTAATTGTAACATTTTGGTCACCTAAAAAAGTCTTGTTCAGCATTTGGTTACTGAAAGACCCTCTAAGGAGTTGGATCTTTGGAAAGTATATTTTGTTTTAATGGTATTAAGCCTATTTTCCGCCAGCAAAATTAGCTAAGCATTAATATTATCACAGTCAACCACAGTTGTAAATGCACCACTCTAACCAAGGTAATGGCTAGTTTTAAGGTTATCACCACCCTTTTGTCCAAATATGGTCACTTCTGGCTCCAAAAATCCAAGATGGCAATGGCAAATATGCCACAGTCAAGGCTTCAAAACAGGAGTCCAAAAACCAACACAGTGACCTCTGTAACAGACAAAAATATTGTGTTGTCTGAACCCAACATTAGATTACTGTTTATGGTCAAAGGCTGCGAGGACACAACATGCTTGTTACAATCTGCTGCACCTTGCTGCACACACCTGCACCTCTTCTCTCTGTTTTCTTTCCTCTCCTTCCACCCTCTGTCCTCTCTGTCACTCTCTCTCCACTCGCTCTCTGTCTCTCCTGTGGTATGAAAACTTTATTGGATGCCGGCAGAGCCCTTGAGGGGAAACACTTTAAATGTCTCCACAATTATACTTCTAATAACGGTTTCACACACATACACACTCACACTGAGACATGCATGCAGCCGGGGGCTGACAGTGACACAAAGGAAGTGGAAGTTACTCTGTCAGTCAGTAAGGCTATTAATCTCTGTCACCTGAAGCTGTGCGTGTGTGTGTGCATATTTGTGTGCGAATGGGAGCAAACAGTTGGCTCAAAACAGTGATGTGTGTGTTTATGTGTGTGTGTTTATGTCCTGACCTAGACAATATGTAGCTGGTCAACAGCAGGGAGTGGTTTAGTCAGCATGTCACCACGGATTATACATCCACCCGTTGTTGTTTGTATCTATCTATCTATCTATCTATCTATCTATCTATCTATCTATCTATCTATCTATCTATCTATATCTAAACACATGGGAACGTAATTTTATTGAGGGGTAGTGTGGGCACATATGCTTGAAGGAGCCGAGATGTTGTGTGAGGATCCTATCCAGCCCTCCGTACTGAGAGACCGGTTAGAGGGGATGGGAGTAGATTGCTTCCTGACCTCCTGGATAACAGACTACCTGACAGAGCGGCCTCAGTATGTCAGGCTTGGAAGCTGTGTCTCTGGGATGGTCAGGAGCAGCACTGGTGCTCCACAGTAGTGCTGGGCGGTATGACCAAAAATTTATATCACGGTATTTTTCAAACTTATGACGGTATCACGGTATATCACGGTATTTTTTTTTTCATGCACGACTGGGTGTTAACCACATTTTTTAATGATTTAGAGAAGAATTACTGCAGTAAATTGGCTTAGAATGGCCTATTTTACTGTCATGGAGTGAATATTGTAGAACAACATTAATGGCCACACTAGTATTGATACAGGTTTGCATGGCCCTACAAAATAATGATGTTTACAAGGACGTGGCACTCATGAGGTCTGTACTATGAAGGGGGCTCAACACAGCCAGGCTTTGTGTTCATGTTCTGGCTTAACAAAACCTAAAGCCCCTAAACAGAGATAAACGGTATCACGGAGGTGGTTATCAACTTGGTTTGTCAAGTCCGGCTCTCAGCTTTGTGCTCCTGCGCGTTCACATAAAAAGAGGTGTTTGGCGTCATATGATTCTACTTCTGCACATGGTCGCTGATTTCAGCCAAGAGGAGCAGGTTGTTTTAATGGAGAGAGTATGAGCGATATAAAAAAGCGTGATCACAGCCAAAAGCAACACTATTGCTGCAAATATGATAATTAATAATACGTAAAGAGAGGAGGCTGATTTTAATTTCTGACAGCTGAACACTGCGATACTTTTGAATACGAAGCTTTATCCATTCAAACAAAATAAACTAGAGCAACAACTGTCATTTTTAAATTGTGTTTTATATTGTTTTCATATATTTTACTGATCAATTATAGAATGAGTGTGTTTTATTGAAAGTGAGGCTGGATGTGCGTTTGAATATAAAGTGAACTTTTTAGGTGCTGTACAAGTAAATCTCATAGCCTATTGTCTCTGTACAATGACAACAAAACCTTTTTAACTGTGAAAATAGCATAGACCTGTTCAAGATTTGTGTTTGGGCAACACTGCCATATAACAGGCCAAACACTGAAATTCATTTATTCATGGCCACATCAAAGTGAAATGATGAACTTCACTGATTACCTATCTGATTATCTGTAATGCTTGTTTCAGTGTCCTCCTGACGCTCGGCTCAACAGTGAGTGGCGTATTCCCTCAGCTGAACATCTGTAGGCGGAGACGCTCAGACAGAAAGTAAACACCAGCGGATCAGTGCGATCTCTCCCTCCGTACAAATGCTCGGTTCTGATCCAGCTCCACTGGACTTTCAAAGTAAAGGTTACGCCAGCTCCAAATGCGCTAAATTGTGAAACAACTGCGCTTTTATAGCTGATTTTAAGATTAAACTCTGAACATAACCTGGTCGGGACCAGGTTATGAGCTAAGCATAAGTTACCATGGTGATCTAGCCAGGTTAAAAGAGAGCCACCTTCGTGACACTGAAAACCCTGGCTTTAGACTTAACATACCTCGCTAACCCGTTCATCTCGCTTCGTAGTACACCCCTATGACTCTAATGAAGTGAAGGAATCAACACAAACGCGTCTCTGAGTGACATCTGGCTCGTCTTTTCTCTTGCAGTGCCACTGCCAACGTTACCTGCAGACATGTAGGACGCAGATCTTAGTTTCATGCATTCTTGATATTCCAAGACATGTTAATGCCTGAGGTGGTGAAGCATATTGCTCGTGTTGCCTCCTGCGGCTACAACTTTAGCCCGACAACATTTGCAGAGAATTGTTGTTTGATCGACGGCAGATTTTTTAAAGCCGAAGAACTTCCAAACAACAAACACAGCTCCTCTTTTCGGTACAAGTTCTTCTGTGTCATTTTCTACTCGTTCTGTAACTTTAGTTTCGGAACTTTCACTGTTCTTATCCATTCTCTTAACTCAACAGCTCACCGCTGTGCCGTCACATCACCTTGCTTAGTGCAACTACAGTCCCCTCCCAAACAATGTCCCGCGGCGCTACGTTCCGTCACTCGGCTTTTTGAACGTTGTGTACGCTACATACTCACCGGTATTGCGGTATATGAAAAATTCGTATCATAAACAAAAAAAACACCGGTATTCAGTATGAACCGGTATACCGCCCAGCACTACTCCACAGGGAACTGTTTTAGCACCATTCCTGATCACATTCTACACAGTGGACTTTAAATAAATACATGTACAACTCAGAGTCCTGCCACATACAAAAATACTCTGACGATACAGCTATTGTGGCTTGTATTAGGAGCAGTCAGGAGCGGGAGTACAGAGACCTCATGGATGCCTTCAGGGGCTGGTGCAGTAAGTGCTGTCTCCACCTGAACACAGCCAAAACCAAGGAGATGGTGGTGGATTTCAGAAGAAAGAGGTCAGCCCATCAACCAGTCTCCAAACAGGGGGAGGACATTGAGGTGGTGCACACCTACAAATATCTGGGGGTCCTCCTGGATGATAAGCTGGACTGGTCCTCTAACACTGATGATGAAGGGGCAGAGCCGCCTGTTCTTCCTGCAGACACTGAGGTCCTTTGATGTGTGTGTGGAGATGCTGACCATGTTCTATCACACAGTGGTGGCCAGTGCACTTCTCACTGCTGCAGTGTGTTGGGGAAGCAGCTTGACAGACAAAAACACCAAACGTTTGGACAAGATGGTTAAAAAAGCTGGCTCAGTGCTCAGCAGGAGACTGGACCCACTAAGAACTGTGGTGGAGAGGGGCACATTGAACAAACGGAAAGCTATAATGGACAATAGCAGACACCCTCTCCACAGCCTCCTGGAGCGACAGAGGAGCAGCTGCAGCAGTCGGCTCATCTCACTGCGTTGCAGAACAGAGCGTTTCGTCTCCAAGGCAATAAGACTGTTAAATACGTCCTGAATCCAGTCACACACACACACTTACACACATCACATTGGCCACAACTGGCTGTTGACTGTGAAATGGACAATTTTATCTTAATTTAATCTCTATTTGTGCACTCATTTTAACACATTTTATTTGTTTTTTTATCTTTTATGAGCTGCTGGACAACTGAATTTTCCCTCAGGAATAAGTAAAGTGTTTTCTATTCTAATGTATTCTATTCTTAGGGTGCTGCAGTCCACTGTTAGAGACCAACAAACAACAAAACCATTTTTTTCCCCTTTCTTTCTTCGAACCTGGGATGGGGGCTTCTAACCCGGGGGTGGGGGAGCCCTTCTGTGTGGAATTTGCATGTTGTCAGCATGGGTTTCCTGCAGGTACTTCAGCTTCCTCTAACAGTCCAAAGACATACAGGTTAGGTGAATTAGTGACTCTTAATGGCCATGGGTATGAATGTGAGCGTGAATGCTTTATGCATTAGCCCCCTCAGGTCTGATGACCTGTCCAGGGTGTACCCTTCCTCTCGCCCAATGTCAGCCTAGGATCCAGGGCCCCTGTGCCCCCAACAGGATAAGCAGTTATGGAAAATGAATAAATGGGCTGCATAATAAGGTACAAGTTTAATCTAAAACCTACAATTTGAACATTTATTATCATGATGGGGCTGAGGAGTTGCTGCTCAGGAAAACTGCTCAGACTTACTAACATTGGTGGTCCTGTTAGTCAAAAGAATGTGCGTTCCTTGGCTCAGGCACATTTTCTCCCTGGACTGCATGTGCCAAAAAATCTAATACTTCCTTTTAAATGGTGGCGGACATCCAGCTGTCTGTTAGCTGAAGCTACTCACATCCCCTGGGCCACTCTAAACGTCACGTCCGCTTGTCTGCCGCTCTATCATTACCCGCTATAAAACTCTATCCCGATGGCTTTGCCGCCACAGTAGAAGTCCCTTGTGTCCAAAACATTTTATTGGTCTAAAAAGCAGCTCCAAAACTGTCCTGACGATATTCTAATCTTTCTCAACCTATCTGTGCTATTGTTTAGCTCCTGCTACCACAAATCTCCTCTCAAGTTTAGCTGCCCTATGAGCTGACCCCAACCCTTGCACTTTGACCTTACCTCATGACGTTGTCACATGAGATCAGGGGAATCAATTAAATTAGCATTTTGTAACCATGATTTTTCATATAATTTCTTACAGTCATATGCTGTTTAAATTTAAAACAAATGTTTAGCTAACCAATGAGTTATGGTAAAATAGCCACCTATTTGCAGACTGTTGTTCCACCCCTTGTCAGTAGGGGGTGCTGCAGAAGCCACAGTACCCACCTCACACCCCTATCTATCTATCTATCTATCTATCTATCTATCTATCTATCTATCTATCTGTCTGTCTGTCTGTCTGTAAGTCTGAACAGCTCTTAAAGCTACTCTGAGGAACATTATTCAAAGGACTCAGTCAAATAGCACAGACTGAGGTCAAGGGGATCCTGTCGTGTCTCTTCAGCTGCAGTTTTCATATACAGTAACGCAGCCTCTTCATCATCCCAGCATTGATTTCCTGTTCAGTGGGCTGTTTACAGCCACGAGGCGCCATAATCACATTCTGATGTAAAGAGAGAGTAAGCAGGATTCTAAAAATGAGTGTGTGACTGCAGCATCTTTGAAGCAGCTCTAATGAACGTCCAAATTTCGTCTCCCACACTAAAGAAGCACAAATAAACTTGCTGCCTCGTCAGAAAGCTGTGAAAAACTCTCCTCAAAGCTGAAAATTGTTGTCCTCTTAAACCCTGATTCCTCACGTGTGTGTGTGTGTGCGTGTGTGTGTGTGTGTGTGCGTGTGTGTGTGTGTGTGTGTGTGTGTGTGTGTGTGTGTGTGTGTGTGTTTATATGGTATAGCCGGACATTTTGCCTGACATCTCACCTGGGCTCCACGGACCTAAGGGGATTAGCCGGACTATGCCAGAGTCCTCATAAAACAAAGAGTGTAACTGTGTTCCTGAGTGTCTAAATAACACGTATTCTTTTTTTCATCGTAAGTCCTTATTTACCAGTAACCTGATTTTTGAGTGTATCCCAGTGTATAGGACAGCGTAGCCACTGGCCGGTGGCAGAATTGCAGTTTCATACACATTTTCGATACACACGGTCAAATTTGGCGGGCTTTTCTTCTGATTGGCTGGTTTTTGTCAGTGGGCGGTACCTACAAAACGTCGACTCCAAGGTCCGCCCACACTGTCTCCAGACCTCAGGCCCTTTAAAAATTAAACACTGGATGAGGAAAGTCGGAGTGCTGCGTCATGGATTAACTAAAGGAGTAAACACAGACAGGTAAGCATTTTTAATTATAATTTAGCCTCTGTTTGCTGAAGAAAAGATTTCAATTTATCAACAGTAAGTAACAGTAACTTGTAAATAATATGCTTCATGTGTAAAACAAAATATATTTACTATGTCTATTTTGAATAAAATCAAGTGGGGTTAATTTATTGAAATTTATATAAATTAGCCACCATGTGTGAAATTGTATCAGGGCATTGCCAGCTAGCTTAGCAACTTAGCTGTTAGCTTACCCGAATAACTTATGATAGGGAGGACAGCTATCTGTTGGCTGCTAGCTGTTGCTAGCTGAGAGGAGGCTATGTGCAGCGGATGCAACATTAAATGGGAACTTGCAGTTTGTCTTTCGGAAAAGAGAGGTATGATGGTATGCTTTTAGATATTACAGGCCTGTGTCAAGCCATCCATGTTTGTTTTCTTTGCACATGGTAAGGTTAGATGAGCTAGCTACATCTCAGTAGCTAACGCTGCTATGGCATAACTCTTTGCTGGTAGGAGGTCAAGGACAGAGCCGCAGAGAGGACAGAAGCAACTAACGTTAACGGTAGTCGACAGCTCAGGTTTGGTTTTTGGATTTAAAAGTTATACACCAGTATATGATATGGCACTGTTGTTGGTTTTGTGTCCGTGCTGCAAGCTACAGTCTGCTTGTTAATTAAGCCTCGTTAACGTTACGTAGTGCATGCTTTCGCTGCGTGTGTACGCAGAGGACGGGAGATGAGGAGGAGACAACAGCGTGACCGCTCAGGTGTTCTGTGTGTGCAGCAAGCTACACGCTGGTAGTTAATTAAGCCTCGTTAACGTTACGTCGAGCATGCTTCTGCTGTGTGTATACAGAGGGCAGGTGGAGAGGAGGACATAGACAGCAGCTTGGCAGCTCAGGTTTGGCTTTTGGGGAAAAAAAATTATGAACCACAGGAGGATGTATTACACTGTAACGTTTATTTGATGTTAAGATACCACTTTTAAATTTTCATGGCCTGCTTGCATGTCTGTATCTACAGCTGTAGCTCCTATTGCGATTACTGAGGTGTGGACCTCTGTGACTTTTGCCACAGACAACTATTTTTTGGTTGTTTTTTATTAATGCAATCATTTTTTTGTATCCAAAGTGATATCAAATATTGCCTGGGATGCTGTCAGTGACACAGAAAGGATGGAATAGACAAAATCAATATGAGTGAGTAGCTTATAAGCATCATGTGATGTTTTAAATGTAATATAGACACATATTGTGTAGGTCTGCTTGTGTACTAAAATGTAAGATAATAATAATTGATATTTACGGTAATCAACCAATTAACACAGTGATCAATGTGTAACACATGAGAGGAAACAAACCTGACTTGTATCTGGTGCAGTGTGCACAGTGTTAATGCTATTTCAAAGTTAAAACAGCATGTATTGTTAAAGTCAGTCTTTAAATGGTTCATTTAGTTAGCTGAGGAGGCCAGGGGCAGGTGTTTTGAGCAATCAGCACACAGCTAACTGAGCCTGCTTTAAATTATGTGGTTTAGACTAGTTATTATTATTCATCAGTATGGGACTGAGAGACTGAACAAGCAGAGTAGGGTGTCTTTCTCCTGTTGTTGTTTCAAAGTTTTTTGAAGTATGTGTCTAGTTGAACTCTTTCAGTAGTTAGTCTCTTGTAGTTATTTATTTTTTTAATAAGAATCAAACAATCAGAAACTAATCTGATGTCAAAAGCACCACAGTGATAACATTCCAAGCCCTGGTTCTTGTTAATGTCATAAAGGTCTTGAACCCAAAACCATAATGTGGCTCCTATCACTGCCATATCACAAGATAAATAATTAAATAATGCTGCTAACCTGCTTATATTTTTATTAGTGCAATATTATTGCTGTAGTAATCTAAAGTGAATGAAGGAGAGTGAGAGAAGGAAGTGGTGATTTAGAGACTGAGGATGATGATGTAGAGAATCAGTCAGATTGAACAACATTTAAATTTTTTTCTTGGAAAAATATCCATGGCTGCTAGTGGACGTCAGTTAAAATATTTTTCCTTGCCATAGCCTTATCAGTGTGGTTCTTTTGGAGGTCCACTGGAGTTGGAGTTGTTTCATGTTGTGGGGGACTTTGTACACTATCAAAAAACATGTAACAAATAAAGCAGTGGGTGGCAGAATGCAGTTCAGTGTTAATGTGGTCAAGCACAGCTGTACATATCCTCTTCCTGTGAATGTTGTGCAGACTCCAAACAGCGTATTTCTGTAGTGGAGAGGTGTTTTTCCACTTAGGGAGAGACACACGCACTACACAGTCAAAAAACTTAATGGGTTTTTCAAATGTGAACCTGTTTGCCTACTGTTGAACAACATTTTATCGGAAGAGTAGCAAGGGCCATATTCCTCCTGTTGCATATTGTAATGAATTAATCTTTTAATTTGTTAAGCATCTTTAATAAAATCTGGCTTGTCTAATCATGCATGTCTATCATCTTTGGTAATTCAGGTTTTGACACCGGCTGGAAAACATGCAAAGGCGAAGACGCATTAATCCAAAGGAAGATGCAAAATTTTATGTTACTACTGGAAAAGACAAAGTGGGACTTGACATCAAATACATAAATGCCTTCAAAGGTAAGGTGTATCTTCTGACTGTTTAATCATAATGAAACTTAAAAATATCAATTGACTTTTTGTCACTTCTTTGTTCTTTGTGTATGAACTAGGTCGTGGTATCTTCACCTCTGCTCCATTTACAAAAGGAGACTTTCTGTTGGAGTACAGAGGTGAACTAATCAGCAGGCAAGAATGTGAGAGGAGGCAGAGAGCTTACCATGCCCACCTTAAAGTGTTTATGTTCGAGTTCCATTTCAGTGGAAAACTGTGGTGGTGCGTATTATGTCAATGGTTAGTCTAATAAGAATTATATGACACTTTGCTTTTGTTTTTCTGAACATGCATAAATTGTTGATAGATGGTGCTTGAATCAGGCCAATTTACACTGCCCAAATATATGAATTAACTATTTTAAAAATTGTTACTTGTTTTTGTAGTGTTGATGCAGCAAAAGAGGATGGGTCACTCGGAAGACTTGTAAATGACGACAATATCAACCCAAATTCCAAGATGAAGTACTTAACTGTGCAAGGAAAGCCCCATCTGTGTTTGTTTGCAATACGAGACATTAGTCCAGGAGAGGAGATCACCTATAATTATGGTGACTCAGACTGGCCGTGGAGATGCAAGGTAATGAAAATTTCACTTTTAATTCTCATAAAGCAAATACTCTTAACCGTAGGAAATTTCATGTATATCAATACTGTATATTGTAAATCAAGCTCAATTTGGACATGATATTTAAGCACTTAAAATTGTTACTCACATTGGAAGTTGAGTATAGTGTTAAATACACTGCCACAAACACATATCTTAGATAATGACTGCATTAGAACATACATTTTTACTTGATCTCATTGGGATATCATTGGTCTGATGTTTATTGTAAAATCTTTAGAAACCTGGAGGAAAGCCTTTGAAGGGGCAGCTTGATGAGGGACTACCCACATCAGAGCCTTCTATGAGTACTCAAAAGGCATCTACAGTAGCAAGTCAGTGTCAGAAAAAGGCCTCTGCAGGTGCAGCAACTGGTCTCAAAAGCTTTGATAAGGTAAGTTAAATGTGTTTTATGATTTCTATAAAAGCTTTGAAGCTACCTATAGATAGTGGGTGTCAATATATTGAACTTTTCTCTCTTAAATTTCATCTTGAATGTTTAATCTTTTAATGTTGCTGATGCTGTGAAGAATTACACAAGGATGACTCACAATGGGCTTGTTAGTTGATCCCAGTTAACACCTGTCTTTTTGTCTAAATGTGCCTACACAGAGGTCAAAAAGTCATTTGTTTTGAAACTATCTTCACATTTAATCAGTTTTTCTCATGTCCTAGTTTTTCACCTGTCATTTTTGTCAGTTAGACTTCCCATGACAGGGTTTGATAATTTAAGGTAGAAAAAAAACAAAAGCACATTTTGACTTGAAGACAAAGAATGTGTGAACACACCTATGCTGTCACCTACATGTAGCAGAGATACAGTGTGCATGGTTGGTTGTATATTGACATCTAGAACATGCTACTAAAAGCCATTGACTGAAATGCTTTGATACTGATGCTAGCACAATCAAATAGAAATGTACTTAACATAAATAAAAATCATTAGCCATTATACCTTTCACATTATTTTATACAGGGAAAATACTGTGTTCAGATATTATGATAACTTTTTTTTTTCTCTTTTCAGACTGTTGATGAGAAAATGCCCTCGACATTTTGCAAGGCCACAAATTCACCGTCCACAGTTGAAGATACTGATGAGGTATATCTTCATGAAAGACAGATTTTCATCAATGTCTTGCAATGATTGTCTGTATATTACAAGGTAATGTAGTACCTGTCTCTTTATTGTCCTTCTCCTCTTTGTTTTATCTGTTACAGGTGGACTTGTTTCTTACAAAAGACTCAGAGACACACAGCCATGATACCTTTCTTGTAATGTTACACAAGCAATATCCTATCTTCACATATTTAAGATATCCCTCTCTTTTTTCTTTTCTTTTCTTTTTTTTGCAGGGTCTTGATGAGGAAATGCATTCAACAGTTTGTGGGGCCTCAAATTCCCCATCCACAGTTGAAGATAGTGATGAGGTATATCTTCATAAGTGATAGATTTTCATCAATATCTATATTGTATCTTATAAAGTTATCTAGAGATACCAGAGATATGCTCTCTGGTGGTACATTCCCAGTACCTGTCTCTTTATTGTCCCTCTCCTCTTGGTTTTATCTGTTACAGGTGCCGACTGAGAGCAACCAGATCCAGACGGCTGTGAGTGACCAGAATCAGACAAGTCCAGTGCTCAGTCCACCCAACAAGGTTGAAAAGGTAAATTAAATCCAATTTACTGCTTAACTGTGTAACTTTGGGCAAAATATCAAAACTGCAATCACGTTTCATTGGTGCTGTGTCTGTGTGTGTGTGTGTATTGACATGAGTGTGACATGGTTTGTATGGACAGTGGTATGGTTTGTATGGACATGGTTTGTGTGGACGATAGTATATAACGACTCTCTCATAACGTGCTTTTCAAAGCGTCAGTCAGTAAAATATCTGAGTGTATGTGTGTCGAACAGTGACCCACCCAAATGTGACTTGTGAAGTCCATATGGTTTATGTGGTCCTGTCTCCATATGGAGTTGAAAGTAGCATCATTTTGTTTTTTAAGAATACTTGCACCACTTGTATTTGATCTTTTATCTTGGTTCAGTGTGTACGGTGGGTTCTTTAGTTACATTTCTGCAGTAGATAAACAACTAAGTAATCCGGTGTTGAGTTCATCAGTCAACATTAAATATAAGATAGTAGTTTTTGTGATCTACAGACTGTAGTCATGTGGTCTGCTGAGTGACTTAAGAACTGTTTCAAAGTGGACTTGTTTCTTACAAAAGACTCACAGAAACACAGCCATGATACCTTTCTTGTAATGTTGCATAAGCAACATCCTATCTTCACTTTTTCTTTTCTTTTTTTCTTTTTTTTTTGCAGGGTCTTGATGAGGAAATGCATTCAACAGTTTGTGGGGCCTCAAATTCCCCATCCACAGTTGAAGATATTGATGAGGTATATCTTCATAAGTGATAGATTTTCATCAATATCTTGCATTGATTGTATCTTACAAAGTTATCTATAGATTCAAAACAAAGTTTTCCTCTTTGTCTCCTTGTCAACAGTAGGGTGGTTCCTTTTATCCAGGCCTCAAATATCCTTTCTGGTGGTACATTCCCAGTACCTGTCTCTTTATTGTCCCTCTCCTCTTGGTTTTATCTGTTACAGGTGCCGACTGAGAGCAACCAGATCCAGACGGCTGTGAGTGACCAGAATCAGACAAGTCCAGTGCTCAGTTTACCCAACAAGGTTGAAAAGGTAAATTAAATCCAATTTACTGCCTAACTGTGTAACTCTGGGCAAAATATCAAAACTGCAATCACGTTTCATTGGTGCTGTGTCTGTGTGTGTGTGTGTATTGACATGAGTGTGACATGGTTTGTATGGACAGTGGTATGGTTTGTATGGACATGGTTTGTGTGGACGATAGTATATAACGACTCTCTCATAACGTGCTTTTCAAAGCGTCAGTCAGTATAATATCTGAGTGTATGTGTGTCGAACAGTGACCCACCCAAATGTGACTTGTGAAGTCCATATGGTTTATGTGGTCCTGTCTCCATATGGAGTTGAAAGTAGCATCATTTTGTTTTTTAAGAATACTTGCACCACTTGTATTTGATCTTTTATCTTGGTTCAGTGTGTACGGTGGGTTCTTTAGTTACATTTCTGCAGTAGATAAACAATTAAGTAATCCGGTGTTGAGTTCATCAGTCAACATTAAATATAAGATAGTAGTTTTTGTGATCTACAGACTGTAGTCATGTGGTCTGCTGAGTGACTTAAGAACTGTTTCAAAGTGGACTTGTTTCTTACAAAAGACTCACAGAAACACAGCCATGATACCTTTCTTGTAATGTTGCATAAGCAACATCCTATCTTCACTTTTTCTTTTCTTTTTTTCTTTTTTTTTTGCAGGGTCTTGATGAGGAAATGCATTCAACAGTTTGTGGGGCCTCAAATTCCCCATCCACAGTTGAAGATATTGATGAGGTATATCTTCATAAGTGATAGATTTTCATCAATATCTTGCATTGATTGTATCTTACAAAGTTATCTATAGATTCAAAACAAAGTTTTCCTCTTTGTCTCCTTGTCAACAGTAGGGTGGTTCCTTTTATCCAGGCCTCAAATATCCTTTCTGGTGGTACATTCCCAGTACCTGTCTCTTTATTGTCCCTCTCCTCTTGGTTTTATCTGTTACAGGTGCCGACTGAGAGCAACCAGATCCAGACGGCTGTGAGTGACCAGAATCAGACAAGTCCAGTGCTCAGTTTACCCAACAAGGTTGAAAAGGTAAATTAAATCCAATTTACTGCCTAACTGTGTAACTCTGGGCAAAATATCAAAACTGCAATCACGTTTCATTGGTGCTGTGTCTGTGTGTGTGTGTATTGACATGAGTGTGACATGGTTTGTATGGACAGTGGTATGGTTTGTATGGACATGGTTTGTGTGGACGATAGTATATAACGACTCTCTCATAACGTGCTTTTCAAAGCGTCAGTCAGTATAATATCTGAGTGTATGTGTGTCGAACAGTGACCCACCCAAATGTGACTTGTGAAGTCCATATGGTTTATGTGGTCCTGTCTCCATATGGAGTTGAAAGTAGCATCATTTTGTTTTTTAAGAATACTTGCACCACTTGTATTTGATCTTTTATCTTGGTTCAGTGTGTACGGTGGGTTCTTTAGTTACATTTCTGCAGTAGATAAACAATTAAGTAATCCGGTGTTGAGTTCATCAGTCAACATTAAATATAAGATAGTAGTTTTTGTGATCTACAGACTGTAGTCATGTGGTCTGCTGAGTGACTTAAGAACTGTTTCAAAGTGGACTTGTTTCTTACAAAAGACTCACAGAAACACAGCCATGATACCTTTCTTGTAATGTTGCATAAGCAACATCCTATCTTCACTTTTTCTTTTCTTTTTTTCTTTTTTTTTTGCAGGGTCTTGATGAGGAAATGCATTCAACAGTTTGTGGGGCCTCAAATTCCCCATCCACAGTTGAAGATATTGATGAGGTATATCTTCATAAGTGATAGATTTTCATCAATATCTTGCATTGATTGTATCTTACAAAGTTATCTATAGATTCAAAACAAAGTTTTCCTCTTTGTCTCCTTGTCAACAGTAGGGTGGTTCCTTTTATCCAGGCCTCAAATATCCTTTCTGGTGGTACATTCCCAGTACCTGTCTCTTTATTGTCCCTCTCCTCTTGGTTTTATCTGTTACAGGTGCCGACTGAGAGCAACCAGATCCAGACGGCTGTGAGTGACCAGAATCAGACAAGTCCAGTGCTCAGTTTACCCAACAAGGTTGAAAAGGTAAATTAAATCCAATTTACTGCCTAACTGTGTAACTCTGGGCAAAATATCAAAACTGCAATCACGTTTCATTGGTGCTGTGTCTGTGTGTGTGTGTATTGACATGAGTGTGACATGGTTTGTATGGACAGTGGTATGGTTTGTATGGACATGGTTTGTGTGGACGATAGTATATAACGACTCTCTCATAACATGCTTTTCAAAGCGTCAGTCAGTATAATATCTGAGTGTATGTGTGTCGAACAGTGACCCACCCAAATGTGACTTGTGAAGTCCATATGGTTTATGTGGTCCTGTCTCCATATGGAGTTGAAAGTAGCATCATTTTGTTTTTTAAGAATACTTGCACCACTTGTATTTGATCTTTTATCTTGGTTCAGTGTGTACGGTGGGTTCTTTAGTTACATTTCTGCAGTAGATAAACAATTAAGTAATCCGGTGTTGAGTTCATCAGTCAACGTTAAATATAAGATAGTAGTTTTTGTGATCTACAGACTGTAGTCATGTGGTCTGCTGAGTGACTTAAGAACTGTTTCAAAGTGGACTTGTTTCTTACAAAAGACTCACAGAAACACAGCCATGATACCTTTCTTGTAATGTTACACAAGCAATATCCTATCTTCACATATTTAAGATATCCCTCTCTTTTTTCTTTTCTTTTTTTTATTTTGCAGGGTCTTGATGAGGAAATGCATTCAACAGTTTGTGGGGCCTCAAATTCCCCACCCACAGTTGAAGACATTGATGAGGTATATCTTCATCAGTGATAGATTTTCATCAATATCTATATTGTATCTTATAAAGTTGTCTAGAAATACCAGAGATATCCTCTCTGGTGGTACATTCCCAGTACCTGTCTCTTTATTGTCCCTCTCCTCTTGGTTTTATCTGTTACAGGTGCCGACTGTGAGCAACCAGATCCAGACGGCTGTGAGTGACCAGAATCAGACAAGTCCAGTGCTCAGTCCACCCAACAAGGTTGAAAAGGTAAATTAAATCCAATTTACTGCTTAACTGTGTAACTTTGGGCAAAATATCAAAACTACAATCACGTTTCATTGGTGCTGTGTCTGTGTGTGTGTGTGTATTGACATAAGTGTGACATGGTTTGTATGGACAGTGGTATGGTTTGTATGGACATGGTTTGTGTGGACGATAGTATATAACGACTCTCTCATAACGTGCTTTTCAAAGCGTCAGTCAGTATAATATCTGAGTGTATGTGTGTCGAACAGTGACCCACCCAAATGTGACTTGTGAAGACCATATGGTTTATATGGTCCTGTCTCCATATGGAGTTGAAAGTAGCATCATTTTGTTTTTTAAGAATACTTGCACCACTTGTATTTGATCTTTTATCTTGGTTCAGTGTGTACGGTGGGTTCTTTAGTTACATTTCTGCAGTAGATAAACAATTAAGTAATCCGGTGTTGAGTTCATCAGTCAACATTAAATATAAGATAGTAGTTTTTGTGATCTACAGACTGTAGTCATGTGGTCTGCTGAGTGACTTAAGAACTGTTTCAGAGTGGACTTGTTTCTTACAAAAGACTCACAGAAACACAGCCATGATACCTTTCTTGTAATGTTGCATAAGCAACATCCTATCTTCACTTTTTCTCTTCTTTTTTTTTTCTTTTTTTTTTTGCAGGGTCTTGATGAGGAAATGCATTCAACAGTTTGTGGGGCCTCAAATTCCCCATCCACAGTTGAAGATAGTGATGAGGTATATCTTCATAAGTGATAGATTTTCATCAATATCTATATTGTATCTTATAAAGTTATCTAGAGATACCAGAGATATCCTTTCTGGTGGTACATTGCCAGTACCTGTCTCTTTATTGTCCCTCTCCTCTTGGTTTTATCTGTTACAGGTGCCGACTGAGAGCAACCAGATCCAGACGGCTGTGAGTGACCAGAATCAGACAAGTCCAGTGCTCAGTTTACCCAACAAGGTTGAAAAGGTAAATTAAATCCAATTTACTGCCTAACTGTGTAACTCTGGGCAAAATATCAAAACTGCAATCACGTTTCATTGGTGCTGTGTCTGTGTGTGTGTGTGTGTGTATTGACATGAGTGTGACATGGTTTGTATGGACAGTGGTATGGTTTGTATGGACATGGTTTGTGTGGACGATAGTATATAACGACTCTCTCATAACATGCTTTTCAAAGCGTCAGTCAGTATAATATCTGAGTGTATGTGTGTCGAACAGTGACCCACCCAAATGTGACTTGTGAAGTCCATATGGTTTATATGGTCCTGTCTCCATATGGAGTTGAAAGTAGCATCATTTTGTTTTTTAAGAATACTTGCACCACTTGTATTTGATCTTTTATCTTGGTTCAGTGTGTACGGTGGGTTCTTTAGTTACATTTCTGCAGTAGATAAACAATTAAGTAATCCGGTGTTGAGTTCATCAGTCAACATTAAATATAAGATAGTAGTTTTTGTGATCTACAGACTGTAGTCATGTGGTCTGCTGAGTGACTTAAGAACTGTTTCAAAGTGGACTTGTTTCTTACAAAAGACTCAGAGACACACAGCCATGATACCTTTCTTGTAATGTTACACAAGCAATATCCTATCTTCACATATTTAAGATATCCCTCTCTTTTTTCTTTTCTTTTCTTTTTTTTGCAGGGTCTTGATGAGGAAATGCATTCAACAGTTTGTGGGGCCTCAAATTCCCCATCCACAGTTGAAGATAGTGATGAGGTATATCTTCATCAGTGATAGATTTTCATCAATATCTATATTGTATCTTATAAAGTTGTCTAGAGATACCAGAGATATCCTCTCTGGTGGTACATTCCCAGTACCTGTCTCTTTATTGTCCCTCTCCTCTTTGTTTTATCTGTTACAGGTGCCGACTGAGAGCAACCAGATCCAGACGGCTGTGAGTGACCAGAATCAGACAAGTCCAGTGCTCAGTCCACCCAACAAGGTTGAAAAGGTAAATTAAATCCAATTTACTGCTTAACTGTGTAACTTTGGGCAAATTATCAAAACTGCAATCACGTTTCATTGGTGCTGTGTCTGTGTGTGTGTGTGTATTGACATGAGTGTGACATGGTTTGTATGGACAGTGGTATGGTTTGTATGGACATGGTTTGTGTGGACGATAGTATATAACGACTCTCTCATAACGTGCTTTTCAAAGCGTCAGTCAGTATAATATCTGAGTGTATGTGTGTCGAACAGTGACCCACCCAAATGTGACTTGTGAAGTCCATATGGTTTATGTGGTCCTGTCTCCATATGGAGTTGAAAGTAGCATCATTTTGTTTTTTAAGAATACTTGCACCACTTGTATTTGATCTTTTATCTTGGTTCAGTGTGTACGGTGGGTTCTTTAGTTACATTTCTGCAGTAGATAAACAACTAAGTAATCCGGTGTTGAGTTCATCAGTCAACATTAAATATAAGATAGTAGTTTTTGTGATCTACAGACTGTAGTCATGTGGTCTGCTGAGTGACTTAAGAACTGTTTCAAAGTGGACTTGTTTCTTACAAAAGACTCACAGAAACACAGCCATGATACCTTTCTTGTAATGTTGCATAAGCAACATCCTATCTTCACATATTTAAGATATCCCTCTCTTTTTTCTTTTCTTTTCTTTTTTTTGCAGGGTCTTGATGAGGAAATGCATTCAACAGTTTGTGGGGCCTCAAATTCCCCACCCACAGTTGAAGATAGTGATGAGGTATATCTTCATCAGTGATAGATTTTCATCAATATCTATATTGTATCTTATAAAGTTATCTAGAAATACCAGAGATATCCTCTCTGGTGGTACATTCCCAGTACCTGTCTCTTTATTGTCCCTCTCCTCTTTGTTTTATCTGTTACAGGTGCCGACTGAGATCCAGACGGCTGTGAGTGACCAGAATCAGACAAGTCCAGTGCTCAGTCCACCCAACAAGGTCAGAAAGGTAAATTAAATCCAATTTACTGCTTAGTGATGTTTGATGAAATATTGCACGAGTGTGACATGGTTTATATCGACAGTGGTGTTATTATTTGGTGTTATTAAGCTATTCTCAAAACATGCTCTTCAAAGTGTACTTTACGGTACAGTAATTGTTAAGCATGCATAAATACAGCATTTTTAAGCCCGACTCCTGTTTTTCAGACTGCTGACTTGCCACTCAATTTTTTTTTCTTTTTTCATGGTTTAAAAATTTGGAACTATACCAACTCATGCACGAAGAGCACTTCTCATTCTCTCTTTTTTTTCAGATGGCCACTGATAATAACCAGGATCATTCCCCCTGTTCAAGTCAAATGGATCCAGTTGTCAACAGCACAAAGGTAAATTTAATGTCACATTTAACTTGAATTTGTTCTCTTGACTGGTAGATATCAACATATAAATCCGTGGTACTGGTAAGTGTTACATTCAAAGTTTTGCAATGTTTGTCGGGCAGTGTCAAAAACATCGCCTGGTGTTCACGACAGTATCCTCCTTGGACAAGTGTGTTCAGTGTGTGGGACCTGTGTCTTCCTTCAAGTGGCTTGGCTATGAATGCAAAGGTGAGGTATTTAGTAAATTTGCACAGTGTGCAAAAGGACTGTAAGTGCATGTACAGCGTGTGTTATGCTCTTATGATAAACAGTGTTGGGGTTACAAACAAACACATTACAGTAATCACATTACATTTGTCTGTAACGCTGTATTGTAATGTGTTACCGGTCCTAAATTCAGTAATCACATTAAAGTTAATAATCAAACAATTATCTCCACATTATCTGCATAATTGGGGTAAGAAAAAAAATCTTCAATCTATACCTTTTTGTACACATTCCCACATCAACAGCCTGAGCTCTACAATAAAGACTATATACCCATGAAATTCAACACAGTGACATCGGCTTTTGCACCCATAGAAAAGCTCTTTATCCTGGGCAGTCTTGTGCTAACTCCAAGGGACAGGTGATTTGAGAGACTCCTCCCTATGAGGTATAGCCACTACTTATGTGATAAACATGTCAAATTAACTGGACAAGTCTACTATGACGCAATGGTTTGGTGAGCGAGTGACAGGAGTTAATTTGTTGCATTTGCGTTTGAGTGCATTTAGCCTGTCACCTGTGGTTCATAGGCAATTTAAACATTTCTGTCCTTTTTAAGTCTCTGTTATGGATATTATTTTTAGGCAATTCATATTTGTACTAGGTGGTGAGAGAGACACCAGCTGCTTTTATATTGTTTTATATATTGATATTGTTTTATTTTTAGGGCATTGTTATCCTGCTGCAGTATCAGTCCTCCTCCACAAAGACCAAACCAGAGGGTGTACATGTCTGTGAAGGATAGGGTGCCACAGAAATAAATCCTAAAACCAGGAAATTAGTTAGCATTTTTGCACTTCAGTTTCCCTCGTCTCAAAGTCTATGGGTTTTTGAATGAGTTTTAAGTAAAGTAATGCATTGATCTTAAAAATAACAAGGAATGCACATTACTTTTTTTTTTACTAACCACCCCAACACTGCAGATTAAACACTTTAATGGAACACATATGACAGAAGAGGCTGTCATTTTTTGACGAGTAAAATGGTGTCATGATGGAATTAAACACTGTCAAATCATCTTGATCTGTCAGCTGGAGATTGATTGCAGTGAATGATGCAGGTTCTGCTAATCCACCTTTGTATTGCACTTGGATATGCAAACATGAAAATCAATTAAATATCTCTTGAAGAGTGAGGAGTTTTTGCTTTTTTGTGTATTCCACATTACTCCAGTGCTAGGAGAGGTGATCAACTTAAATAGACTGTTAACACTGATTAACTAACCTAAACTAAATGTATTACAGTTTGTTCACGGGTCTGGCATCAATCCTGCCTCAGACGAATTAGAAAAAGTGACCTCCAAGACCCATCACAGGTTAGTATCCACTTATATTTGCTGGACTTGAACTGAGTAAAAATGTCCATCACCATCTAAAACAATTTGCTTTCTTACCATTTCAGGAGCAACAGTTTACCAAATTCTCTTGGGATGAGCTGTCAGATGAGGATAACGAGATGTCAGACGAGGAATACATACCCGACTCAGAGTCAGAAAATGATGACTATGATTCAGATGCAAACGTCCCCTCTATGTTGAATCAGTCGCAAGCTGCACAGATTCAAGTAAAACCATTAACACCTGATGTTGGAACATCTTACGGGTCAAGCACAACCATCACAGTTGTGCCTAGCAAATCAAAAGGTCGGCAACCGCTTGAAGATCACATGGTTCCTAATGCTGATGACACATCTGATTCAGTGACTTCCATGAAAGACTCATCAAAAGGAAAGCCAGAGGATGAAGCTTTGCTTCAAAAACAAAAACTGACACATCTGACTATGAGTACAAAAAATTACTGTTATATTTGTGGTAAGCCACAAAGCAAAATTTCCCGCCACTTGAAAACACACAGCAAGTCACATGCTGAAATTCTACATGTGTTTTCCCTCCCTGAGGACTCAAAAGAGCGCAAGATATTATTAGAAAAAATGAGGAATAAGGGAAATTTTAAACATAACATTGAAGTTTTACAGGCTGGAACAGGACCAGTCAAAGTGAAGAGACAACCAAAGACTAGAGCAGTGGCAGGAAAGTTTATTCACTGTATGCACTGTCAAGGGATGTACATTCGTAAGGAGCTCTGGAGACATGTCCGCAGATGCCCCTGTAAGCCAGAAAATGAAGATTTGGATAAAGAACCTGGGAGAACCAAAGTACTGGGCTTGGCTGTAGCTCAAGTGTCTGCTTTCTGTCAGCAGATCTCAAGTGGAGTGTGGAAGCTCCTTGGTGCCATGAAACAAGATGAGGTTGCTTCAGTCGTGCGAAATGACCTCTCTATTATTCAGTTTGCCCAGTCACTCTACAACAAACATGGACAAGACCCTACAAAATATGAATACATGCGACAGAAGCTCCGTGAAGTGGGACGTTTGCTGTTATGTCTGCGTTCAGAATTCTCATTGCATAACCTAGAGGAGGCTGTTAAACCTGCTAACTTCCAGAGAGTTGTGCAAGCAGTAAAGAAAGTTTCAGGTTTTGATGAGGAAAAACACTCATACCTTACACCAAGCCTTGCACTGAAACTTGGACACACTCTGCAAAAAATCTCTGACATCATTCATTGTAGGGCACTCATGGCAGAGGATGAAGAACTGATCAGGTCCACTGACACATTCAAGAAGCTGTACACCTCTAAGTGGTCTGAGTTGGTGTCTCACACTGCCCTGAACACTCTGAGTGATGCGAAGTACAACAAGCCATCAACATTGCCCTTCACAGAAGATGTGCAGATCCTTCATCGATACCTTGAGAAATCTGCGGAAAGTGCCTTTTGCAGCTTGAAGGAGGAGGCCACCACTCAGAACTATGCTCAACTTGCAAAAGTTACTCTTGCACAAATCATTGTGTTCAATCGAAGACGAGCTGGGGAGGTTTCAAAAATGCGCCTCAAATCTTTTCATGAGAGAGACACCACAAAGCTCCATGAAGATGTTGCCATGGGGTTGTCAAAGACTGAACAGAGACTCTGCAACTATTTCAGCCGAATTGAAATCATGGGAAAAAGGGGCAGAAAGGTTGCAGTTCTGCTCACACCAAGCATGGTGGATGCTCTGTCACTACTTGCTAGTAGCAGACCTGAATGTGGTGTTTGTGCCACAAATGTCTTCCTGTTTGCAAGACCCAAATCAATGAGCCACTACAGAGGACAGGACTGTTTGCGTGTTCATGCAAGCCAGTGTGGAGCGAAGCACCCAGAGCACCTCAGGTCAACACAACTCAGGAAACATGTTGCCACACTCTCACAAGTCCTTAATTTAAAAAACAACGAACTTGATCAGGTTGCAGACTTCCTGGGTCATGACATCCGTGTTCACCGTGATTTCTACAGATTACCAGTTCCCACAACACAACTGGCCAAGATTTCCAAACTGCTTTTGTCAATGGAGAAAGGACATCTTTCTGGCATGCAGGGGAAATCACTGGATGAGATTGAAATTGAAGGTTTGTACAGAAATTAACACTTGTAGATGCTTTCCTAGAGTTTTTATTTTTCTGAGTATGAAGTCAAAGGCATCTAGACGATTTCAGTTAAATTGTACTGTGAGAAATACGTACATGAAAAGTTTTACATTATGTGCATATGGAACAGTTCACTGAATGAACAGTTCGATTAAACTGTGTATGTGTGTATGTATGTGTGTGTGTGTATATTTGGGGTGTGATGGTACACAAAGTTCACGGCTCAGTTCATTACAATAGTGATGCCATGGTTCGGCAAGTTTTTGGTACAGCAAAACAGCAGAAATGCAGAAGAAATGTCCTTAAGTTTTATAATTTCAATTAAAAAAACGAACTAACTTATTTTAAACACACTTTAAGCTGTAGATTTTATTTTCCAGATATAATAAGATTAGTTTGATGTATCATTTGGTCCGTAATGCGTACCAAACTGTACATTCAGTTTACATACAATACAAATACGAGTATCGTTACACCCCTAATATATATATCACTGCTGCATCCCATAGCAGGCTAGTTTAAAAATCTTACTAAATGGGGTTGGTATACCCGTACTGTGGCTGTATTAATTTATGTATTTTGCACATATACAGTTGTTTTTTATGTCCATCTTTTCATCTGAATTTCACTATGCCACTTGCCAGATGAGATTGTGTTCAGTGACGCTGAAGCCAGCGGAAGCGAATCTGATGATGGCAGCACGGCAGCCACAGCAACAGAATGTGAAACTGTGGAGCCTGTGGAGCCTGTGGATGCTGACTCTACAATCACACAGCAGGTCCAAGACACTGAAGATTTTGGTAGGCTACCTCACTTTATATTTGTTCCTGTCAATAAAATGTATTATTTCCTGTGGAAAAAAAATATACTTTTGTCAAATTATTTGTTCAGCAGTGTCAGTATCGTTGGTGTCATCTACAGTAAATGAGACTGCTCCTCCCTCTGAAGGTAAGGCAAGTTGATTGAACTGTGAAAATTTTAGTGAAAATTCAGTCCCCCGTACAGTTGTCATGGGTGGGGAAGTTAGCTATAGAGACCCAAACTGTTTTTTTTTTTCAGGCTGTAAACATTTTATTTCTGCTGTAAAGTGGGGCATTTTAGCATTGGCTATTATGGGGGTTTGTTCCCTTTTGGAGACGACCTTAAGCGGCCATTCGAGGAACTGCAGTTTTTGGTACTTCTGCATTGTCTTCACTTTGCAGCCTTTCGTTCACCCATACAGATAGACCGCGGACATGGGTTTGACACACATCATCACATTGTAACTTGCAAGCCTGGCTGTTGTGCAGTCATGTGTCAGTGTCCCAAGTTCACAGCAGTGTTGGTGAACCTGGGACAGATAAGAACTGTGATGCACAAAACTCTCAAGCTTAAATCTCCTTGTCTATGAATAAGCAATGATAATTAATGTGATGCATATGAATAATTTAGAACTACTACCACTGCATTATTGGGGATTTTTGATGTAATGCAAAAAAACAAACAAACAAACAAACAAACAAAAAAAAAACAGCAGCCTGTCTAGTTGGTGGAGTCACATCAAGTGAGCAATCAATTGGAAACCTCAAGTGAATTATTGTTTATTCAAGGAAACAATTTCTTGTCAACCATAGCAATAGTTTAACTCAACTTTAATCACTCAGACTAACCAACACAATTTGTTTTTGGTTTGTGTGTTATTTATTTTTCTATTTTGCTTATCTTCCAGGAAAAGATGCTTGTGAAGACCAGCGTAGAAGAGTGCCAAAGAAAGTGTGGTCGAAGGCTGAGGTTGCCGCAGTATTGCGGCATTTCAAAGATCACATTCAAAAAGGAAAACTGGCCACCAAAAATGAATGTAGTCACTGCAAGCTGGTAGAAGGCCCTGTGTTAGCACAAAGAACAGTGCAAAATATTAGGGACTTTGTTAGAAACCGAGGAATAGCTGCAAAGAGGCAGTCAGAGAAAAAAAAGCTTTAAACTTGCTGGCAACCTTTTGTTTGTTGTCTTGGATTAGCTCTAACCAGTTGTATGGAGACATTTTCTGTTTTTTTATTTTGTTTATCATTATTTTTTTTTTTTTCAGATTTTAGGTTTTAAAACAAGTCCCCAGCTGCTTCAGTTGTATAGGAGAAGGCTGCTCTGTTGTTTTGCTGTGAAGCTCCAGAAATGTTTTGGGGACTGAATTTAATTTTGAGTAAACACATCCTTAAATGCTGTAGATAGCAACATGTTCCAACCATGGATGTTTGTGAGTTAAAAAAGGGGAATTAAAAAGGTCCTTGTGTTGTGTGAAAGGCTGTTTTCTTGCTGTTTCAGGCTGCTATCTGGCTATTAGTCAGTGTCACCACTGCATTATAGTGATGTTTCAGCTCTATATAGTACATAAATAAATATAAATGTCCTGTTCCTTTAATGCTTGGTGCAGTCAGGTCAGTGTGTATTTATGTTAATGAGGGGTCATTTAAAAGTGACGTCATTGTCCCTTTAAAGTCCTGATAGTGTTTGTTTAGTCCGTATAAGCCACATATTTGTCAAAAAGAGAAATGTCTGCGTAAACCACAATAAAATTAGGGTGATGTGTATCGAGTTCTGAAGGGTGTATCTGAAAGCTAAAGTGACCTAAATTTTTTTCAGATTTTTTGGAGCGTTTCAGTGTAACTCCTATAGCTCTAGGACCTCGGGAAAGGGTAGTCCACCTAAACCACCACCGGGCGGGTTTGGAGAAACTGTCCGGCTAAATCATAAAAACCCGTATAGGTGTGTGTGTGTGTGTGTGTGTGTGTGTGCGCGTGTGTGTGTGTGTGTGCGCGTGTGTGTGATTTACACTTCCACAGGCAAAAGAAAATGCAATTGTTGTGGACACCAGGGGTGGTATTGATATATTATATTTACTCCAGTTACTTAAGTTGTGCAGAGCATTTTTGTATTAGAGTTTATTAACGGAATTTTTTGCTATTAGGTGATAATATACTCCCTGCTAAAGATGCACTGATTTTTTTTCTGCAATACATACTTCTCCAGGCTCTCTCTATCATATTATTTTAGAATCTGGGTCAATCCTGCACAAACTAGTGGAGAAAACACAGTTAACTAAATGCTCAATATCATCCATTATAAGGAGTTGAAGTCCCACACCTCCTCCTCCTGCTAGCTTCAGCTCTTATTATTAGCTTCTGTAGCAAAGTACCATCTTTTTTTAAATGGTTTCATCAGTCTCTCTGAAATAAAAGAAACATGTTCCAAGAGTTTGTCAGTTATAATTTAACACTTTGTCATTTTAAAACATAAAATCATGGCTATTACATTAGCATTTTGGGCTGCGCTGGGTCTTCTGCGGGCAGGTGATGAAATTACTGCTGGCTTGTTTCATATACAATTATACATCATCATTTATCATTTGATTGTATTTTCATTATTAATAAATGTTTTTAAAGTAACTAAAGTATGATAGAAAAAGTATGATGTATAAATTAGCATAAAATGGAAATACTTAAGTGCAAGTTCCTTAAATTTTTTAAGGATAAATAAGATGATAGAGTGCACACAATCAGAAAAAAACCCACACTCTATGACGGTCTGTGGCATAGACAGTATAGGCGAATGCTAAGTGTGCCGTCATCCATAGGAGGCGCCACAAATGGGGAAAGAAATATTTATCTTTTGATATTTTTATTGATACTATTACTACTATTATTTTGAAATATTACATAAGGCCACAACAACATAACTACACAGCAAAGCCTACTAAATGATAGAGGGGCCTTTTTTGGGGATTCTTAAAGCCCCCAGACCCCCCTTCTCAGCTCCTTACACTTTACCTGCCCAAAGCAGTATTTTGGCGGTTTTGGCCAACACTGACTGTACCTCTCTTTCTCCCTTGTATGCTGCTCATGTCCTAGGTACAGATAGGACAAAATCAGCAAAATGTGCACATTATTCACCTAATTCGCTTTGACACAAGCATATTTTCTAAAATACTGGATTGTTCCTATCATAAAATATTGGATTATTAAACCAAAATAATCAAAAAATGTAACAGCATTGCTATCTCAATATAGTATGTATTTATTTACCAATTTATTTTTGACAGAATTTACTAAAAATATCCTGGGAACATGGCAGACGGCATGATCATAGAGTCCCAGTTTGGATTCCAAAACCACAACACAAATTAGAAACTAGGAAGCTCATGAGTAGAATACTTAGGTTTTTTTCACTTCTGATGGAAGGAAGAAATTCTCTTTCTTTCTGTCTCAGTTGTTTCGAGTTCTCCTTTATCTGTCTTTGCTCAACTCTCTCTTCACCTGCTTCAATGCGTCACTGTATTTCTCCCTGCCAGACCTTCATTCTTCCTCCCCATCTTTCTCCATTGCTCTTCCACCACCCTCACTGCTTGTCCTCTGTCTTTGTTATTTTGTTTTTTTGGATCATCATTATGCCCTATCCATCTCTCTCTTCCACTGACCTTCTGCCTCCCCTTTTCTTTCCTCCCTCCATCCTTCTCTTCTCTCCGTTTGATGAGGAGAATGAGAGGAAAGAAAGAGATTGCACCCTGATGCGAAAGATGCCAAATGTCTGGGTCACTCACACACTGAGAGCCCACCGCTGTGTGTGTGTGTGTGTTTGTGTGTGTGTGTGTGTGTGTGTGTGTGAGTGACAGTGGAACAGTAGGGAACTCGAATGAGGGAGTTGAAGTGTTTTTGTTAAACCCTCAAATGCATGCCTACACACACACATACACGTGCACACACACAAAAACACAGTGTTGTATAACGGTATGAAAGCAGGGCCAACATCATGCTGGGTAAATCATGGGTTCTGAGAGATGTGATCTTTCACAAGTCTCTGTTTCACTTCAGCTTACAGAAGCACTTCAGTCTTAAATGGTGAAATGCAACCAGACAACATTTTGTACTGTTTGGCATCACCAAGATCTCGCAAAGTAAGATTTAGAAAGAAGAGCACATAGAACCAGGGCTATTGTAATGACACTGTTCTATGTGGGCCCAGCATCGTGTTAATCAGAGGATTATGTGAAACCGTCCTGTTGGAGTCCCCTTAAACACCCAATCCAATAAAATGGCATTGCACTTGTGGCACTATCCTAGCATGATTTTATACTTTGTGTTGTCATCATGCCAACATAGACTGTTTGTCCATCCCATACCTGTGAACATGATATCTCAACAACGCCTTGACGGATTTAAAAAAAAATTTTTACACAACTATTTACTGGGACTCAACGATGACCTGATTTGAATTTGGTGATCATAGGCCACAGGTGAAGGTCACTGTGCCCTCGTCTGTTTCATTCTTGTGAACCCCATATCTTAAGAGAAGCTTGAGGGAATTTCTTCAGATTTGGCACATGTCCACTTGGGCTCAACGATGAACTGATTAAAATTTGGTGGTCGAAGGTCAAACGTGGGGTGGCTGGGCTTAGCCTTAGACATAGGGGGAGGAGCTCGGACATCCGGAGGGAGCTCGGAGTAGAGCCGCTGCTCCTTTGCGTCGAAAGGGGTCCGTTGAGATGATTCGGGCATCTGATGAAGATACCGCCTGGGTGCCTCCCATTAGAGGTGCTTCAGGCACTGCCCACGACTAGGAGGCCCCAGGGCAGACCCAGAACACACTGGAGGGATTAAATATCTCATCTGGCCTGCGAACGCCTTGGGGTCCCCCAATTGGAGCTGGAAAGCGTTAATGGGGAGAGGGATGTGTGGGGTGCTTTGCTCGGCCTGCTGCCCCCGGGACCTGGCCCCAGATAAGCTGATGAAAATGGATGGATGGAGGTGAAACATCACTGTGACCTCACAAAATATGTTTTTGTCAAGTTAAAGGTAAATGCTGGATTTTCCTAACATAACAATGTATAGACTCATACAACATAATCCCTCACAATCAGTACTTATGACCCACTAGAAGTATGTGGCACTTTCTGCAGAGAATCTGCCCACTGCCTGTATTTTCTTCTCAGTTTTCTGTAGTCTAGACGTTCCAGGTTCCAGGTGAGGTCAGGTCATCTATGAAAATCACAGACACAGTGCTGAAAAAAATAAAACCGTAGATACAGCAAAGCAAAACAGCAAGCGGACAAAGCTTGCTCCAAATTAGAGTAAATATGGGGTTGGCCCTGTGCTTTCACTTTTGGACAGTTACTGACTACTCCTGCATAGTACACCTTTAACACTATCTTTACAAGCATGTTAGCATACTTACCTACGTTAGCATTTAGCTTTAAGTACTGCTTCTTTACGCATTAGTACAGCCTTACAGAGCTGCTAGCATGGCTGCAGACACTTAGTGTTGTTTTAAAGATGTAATACTTAAAAACGGATTCAAACAACCCGTATAAGAGCCAAGAGACCGCTTAATTCATGCATAAATAAAACGTGGTGGTGAAATCAGCCAGTTAAGCTTTGTTTCATTCTTGCTCACACTCTCAAATGGTTTGCTTCCTCCACCTCCCACTGCAAGGACAGCTCCCCTTATTGTCTGCAGTGCTAAGTGAGTGATTGCCAAGCAGCTGTTGTCTGTGGAGAACCTGAAAATGTTTCTACGCAAACAACAATTACTCATATGATGACCACTAATAGTCAGTGAGTAGTTGACAGTGTAGGAGCAAGTGCAACACATAGCCTACTATCTATTGTCTACATATTAACGCACAAACTCACTGAAGGAAATGCCAAATTGTCAATATGCTCTAATTGGCTGCTTTCCTAACAGTAATACACACTGGATAGAGCTGACAGTGAAGAAGACAGAGATAAAAAGAGAGCTACGCCAAATGGTTCTGTTGGTAGGTGTCCTTGCATACTAAAGCAAAGGGGTTGTAGATAAATGTTGTTCTCCACACAGCTCGCTTCTCTCATATATCTCTGTTAGTCCACAGCCAGCCATGACTGCACCAGACAAGGCCAAGCTCTCAGTCCGTGTGCCTCTATATCTGTGTGTGTGCGCGCTACATGTGAATGTTTATGAGAATGGATGGGACGGGTGTGTTTTCTGCCTTTGAGCGTGCATTTGTGGGTAACAGATAACTCATGAGATTTGCTGCTGCATTGTGTGTGGCGAGGGCGTTTGTGTGAGTGTTTTTTTACCTGTGTGTGTGTGTGTGTGTGTGTGTGTGTGTGTGTGTGTGTGTGTGTGTGTGTGTTTGTCAGCCTGTATGAAGTGTTGTTTAACCTGCAGAAGCAACCTGCCCTTCACACTGAGAACTTCTAAGATTTCACTAAAGTGCTGCAAAAGCTGCAGACACTGATTTATAAAATGTGGATGTTTATTTATAGTGTTTTTTATTTTCATATCAAAGATGGGTTCTTTTTTGTTTTTTCGTGGTCCTTTTTTTGTTGTTTGTTTCTGGTCAGTGTTGATCATGACAGCAGGCTGAAGTGTGACTAAACATGAAATGTGTATCTTACTTATTATTTTTTTTTTTTCACTTTTATCACAACGCGCCTTCTTTTGTTTAAAATCAGATTTTACTGGACTGCGTGTTTCTGTATTTACCCTCCAAAGCATCCATTGCATAAAACACTGAGCTTGTCTAATTTTTTGGAAACATTGGTTTAATGTTACTGTATACTGGACACCATATTGTATCAGGTAGTAATTTCTGTCTTTAGCACTGATTGGACCTTTTACTCCATGCACAGACTTTACAGAGGATTAAATGTCAGTATGGTGATATCGTCTCATGTCAAAATAGAGCAGCAACCTCTGGGACTGAAAAATTAAGCCAATACAGTATTGCCAAAAACTGCAGTTATTTGAATGGCCACTTGAGGCTGGTTCCAAAAGGTGAATCAATCCCCACAGACCCCCATGTTAAAATGCCCACCTTTACAGCAAAAATAAACATGTTTACAGCCAGGTACAAAAAAAATGGTTTATGTGTTTGTAGACAATTTCCTTGTTCATAACGAGTCCCCAAGAACAGCGCTCAGCATTGAAGCCAATTTTTGTAGTGGCGTAATGTGGAAGTATAACTTCTTTGTCCATCATCTGAAGCCATTGGTTCCAGAAAAACATTTTCCAATTGACTTCCATTTTGAAAGAGACACCTGTGAGACACCTGTAGATCAGTAAATATTTTTTTGAGCATCTCCTGCGAAATGACTTGTTTCTAAATGTCTTGTTTTCCAGGATTTTGCAATTTGCTGTTGCTATTTTAGTGAGTCTTCAGTTCATGCCAGTTAATTGTAATGTTTTTGTCACCTAATAAAGTCTTGTTAAGAGTTTGGTTGTACTAAAAGAACCTCTAGGGTGTGGGTTATTCAGTACTTCCGTAAGAACTTTTATTTTGATGGTTTAGGCTCTGATCACACAGAAAGCATTTTGCAGGTTACAAAACACAAAGGTGCACTGCACTGTCTTTTTTTAAAATGGCATACCACTATTAAAAATGCTTGCTGCACATTTTTATTGTCGCCAGGCAACCACCCAATCACCTCCTTATCCTAACCTTCCCGTGTATTTAATCTACCATTTATGTATTTTTTTTTTATTATTTGATTTATTTCACAGTTATTAGTAGCTAGTTCAGTCAAGAACACTAAGTCAAAGAAAACTCTATTTCCATTTGCAGTATCTTATTTGGCAGTATGGCTCTCTTCTGGGGCCTCTCTGCCTTTCCTCTGGCCAACGCAGAAAGCCTCCTCCACATGCCTACTTGGAAAGCCTGAGGCAGAAAGACCATACCTTTCCACACCTCCACACGCTTATGTGGAAAGCCTTAAGGTGGAGAGAGCACACCTTTCTACCCTTCTGCCTGACTATGTGGAAAGCCTTAAGGCAGAGAGAGCAAACCTCCCTGCCCTTCCATGCGCCTACATGTAAATCCTAAGGCAGGAAAAGCAGCAGTGAAGACCCTTTTGGAACAGAACAGAGCAAGCATCAATCACAAACAGAAATGACTTTGATAAGTCAGACACAACATGAAAAGGGGAAGCTGGGGTGGAGGTGGGTTACAAAGCGGCTTCCAGAGAAAGCAGCAACAGTAGGCAGGCCAAAGCAGTTTAATGGTGTCCTGAATGAGATTCGCCATTTGGTTGCATAGAAAGGAATCATGTGATCTATCAGCTGACTCCCTTCCATCAATCAGCTGCTCCATCAGTTGATCGGACTGCTTGAGATCAGCTGATGTAGTTGGGATGTGAGGTGAGCTTGATATGGTGTCCTGCCTGAACTAACGCTATGCTCAATTTACTAAAATGGACAGACAGAGTGTACTTGCTCTAGCTCTGGTTGAGGGTGAGTTACTGTCAGCAAATAGTTTGTTGGGCACAGGGAAACAGAGATCTGTGTGGGTAAAAAAGAGGGTGGATCACAAGGAGTATCACTGGTAGATCCAAAAGCTTCGCCTCAATGATGGCCATTTCAAGTACTGCACTTGTGTTTACGTATGTCTGCTGTCTGCTGCAGTTTGTAAAGTCGTATAGCTCTGGATATTAGAAAATGGGAAAAAAGCAGAGATGGTGTGGGACACTTTTCCACTCAGAGTTGACATTTTTTCAACTTGAGGAATTCAGAGCGCTCTGACAAAAACACAAGCACCTAGAGCACAAAAATGCAACATGCATAGCAACACAAAAACACTGAGCAGAAACTTAATTTTCATTAAAAACAATTACAAAAAGTGGCCTCCAGCAGCTAAAGTACTTTCTGTGTGATCGGCACTCTAAGCCTGTTGTTCACTTGCAAAAATTAGCATTAGTATTATCATTAGCATTATCTGAGTTAACCAGAACTGTAAATGCATTGTGTTAACCAAATTAGCAGCTGGCATTAGGGTTATCACCGTTTATGGCTCAAAAATCCAAGATGGCGACGATCAAAATGCCAAACTCAAGGCTTCAAAACATAAGTCCACAAACCAAGAGGTGACATCAAGGTGGCTACATCCATGATTTTATAATCTATGGGGATGAGTGAGTACACCATTATCTGTATCTGTTAAACCAACAAAATGATCACTATCCGTATCTGTACTTGAAATGGGCGGAGTTCAATCAGGAAGCGGGTGAAATTTAAACTACAAATGGGTGGGGTGTCTCCACTGAAAGTGATATCCATTGGTTGATCAGAATTGAACCTCAGATTACCTTGATAAAGTAAAGAGACTAAATTTCATATTTGGCTCAACCTTACAGTCTACGGTCAAAATTCCCGAATCTGTGTCAACTACAGCATAGACACTCATAGTTCTTTGGTACAAAAGCATGTATCCTGCACCACAGTGAGACAAAATATGTCTGAGTGTTTCAGCTTGTGTGTGTGTGTGTGTGTGTGTGTGTGTGTGTGTGTCCTACTGCAGCCGCCTATTAAATTTAAACACCGTTTTTATGACGGGCTTTGTAAAAACAGAACACAGGCAGGGCCACAATTTACCCCTTCCACTTAGCACTCTATCACGCTATCTCTGTATTTCCCTGCACTCATCCCTCTCTCCTCGTAAATCTATCTCTCGTTCTCTCCACTCAAAAGTCCATTATAGCCTCCTGCCTGCAGCTTTCTCTGTTTGTTATCCGTCCCACTCACATTATCTCTGCCTCTCCCTTCGACTCTCTTCTCTCTCTTCATTATATCGGTAAAATCAGACCTGATGTTCTTTCTCCATCACTTCTTTTTTGGCTCTGTTCGTCTCACTGCTTGTGTGTCACCGCTTCTCCTCATGGTCCAGCCACTTTTCTTGCCCACCTATTTTTGTCTCTTTGCAGACACTCTATGCAGATCTTCAGCATTCTCTATTATTCTAAACTTACTTTACTTTTCCCTTACCCCTAACCCTGTTCCCCCCCTGCTTTCCTCACCCCCGCTTCCCTCTCCCTGATTCTCCTCCCTGGTGCTGCATGCACTTTATCACTTTTGGCAGCACCAACTTAAAAAAGAAGAGAATTTATGCAAATGCAGGGCTGAAAAATGAGTGTTCACCTCCGCTGCAATGTGCAGAGGAAAGTAGCGAAGCGCCTCATTACAATATTTTCTCTTTGTTGTGGATCCGCGGGATAATAATTAAGAATGATTTGTGATGCTGGAACGAAGCTGAGCCCCTTCTCCTCCCAGGAAATTCACCTAATACTTTAGTTACTATACATGTAGACAGACATGGAGATAGAGTCATAACCAGCAATCTGATTATAAAGCAATTTGACAGTCAGATGAGAGACAGGCCAACTGGTTGCAGCACACTGAGCTTTATCAGTGACTGCTGCATTTTCTTTCTTGTTGTCTGACTCATCAATGAAGCTGAGAAAATAACCGCCATGACAAAGGATACAACATACAAGACAGTGGAAAGTATGCAGAGTACTCTTATTTAATACAAATGTTTTGTTGAAATAAAATGTTTTTCTTTGAGACTGGTTTTATTAAACTGGTTTGGACTGGTATAATTAAATATAGATCCATCTTACACCATCTGCTCACTGTGAAAATGTTGCCTCTCCTCTCCTCTCCTCTCCTCTCCTCTCCTCTCCTCTCCTCTCCTCTCCTCTCCTCTCCTCTCCTCTCCTCTCCTCTCCTCTCCTCTGATGGATTCTCCCTGCCTCTCTTTCTCCCCTCTGTGGGCAAGCTGTCATCCCTCTGTTTGCTCTTTGTGACTTCTGAAACTGACGCAGCACTGCTGAGGCCAAATATCAAATTGTCAAGACATAAAGGTGCAGAGGTCAGAATACGGATGTGTTCTCTTGACACACACACATACATTCTGTATATTTGCACACAGCCAATATACAGATGGGTGACAGATTACGTAAACAAAAGTACCCCATGAAATATAGTGAATGGAGATTCTTCCATGACTGGTCACAATATGAAAATAATTGGCTTTGGCCTTCACCTATAGGAGATTTTGGAGCAACATGTTAGACAGCGCTCTCCACCACCAACACCAATTGAGGGAAAAGAAAGAGTGATCGTCATCCCTTCAGGAGAGCTCAGAGAGAGACTTGGAGAATCAATGACGAGGAGCACTGAAGCTGTTCTAGAGGCTAAAGGTGGCCCAACATCTTACAAAGTTTTTAAAGGATTTGTGACCCTTTTTACAGCATTGAACAGTCAAACTGCTTTTTTTTCCTGATTTACCAAACAATTGCACAGAGGTTTTGTGCTTGTACAATGTCAGATGAAACAAAAATTGTGGGTTTGGACTTCTGCAATAATGATTTTAACCCTTTAAACTCTGCCATTGAAATGGTCCATATGGTGGTCCATATGTGCATATGTTGGCATTTTTGTCCATTGTAATGTCATTTTTTTTTTAGTATTTTCAAATGCTACATATTGCTAAAATCGGTACAACCTAAGCTAAAAGGTAGTGTAAGTCAGTAAACCATAATAGTTGATAAAGGTATTGAAAATATGTCATAAATTCTTTGAACTATGTACATTTTTTTTGTTTCTGAGCTATGCTCATTTTTATGTGTGATAGTTTGATCTGCAGTAGGAATATATACCCAGTGCTTAAACTGGTAAGCATATCCCTTAAATCTGTATAGCCTCAAAGCTAAAAAGATTATGTAATTCAACAAACCACAATTACTGATAAAAATATTGAAACTGTGTCATAAAAAAAGTACAAGAGACATTCCTATTGACCTGCTTCTCTAATCCCCTCGTGCCACTGCACGTTTTTTACCATCTATTGGACCACTTGTAACATAACGTAATGACATTATCGCAAGTGGACAAGGTTATAGCTCAAAAGACACAAGTCTTAGCTTTCTGCAGAAAAAAGGAAGAAAAAGTCGCTCTAGCAATTTTAATCAGGATCATGTAAACAATGATCTCTTGCCACCGTGACGGGACAATACTGCGGCATCACTGTGCATTGTCACTATCTTTTTGACTGCTTGTAACATAACATAATGACATCATCGCATGTGGACAACATGATGGGGTGAAAGACATACGTCTGAGCTTTCTGTTGCAAAAAGCATCGATGCTCTAGCTAATTTTTTTTACATTTTTATTTAAGATCGATTTCAAAAATGGATCATGAAAACAACAACCCCCAGCGACCACCCGTAGAAGGTCTATTCTCAGAGGGTTAAGACATTCCTGTTTGGAGGTGCAAAACATGGTAAATAGGACAGGGAGCCTTCCCTGGTCAAAACAGTGAGTAAGAGAAAAACAGTGTCCATCCAAATTAAGTAATTGAGTAATTTAAACCAAATTTTCAGAACATCTGTAACAGAACAGATTTATCTGTGCTGCCATGGACTGAATATTAGAGAGTGGGTGCATCAAGGCAGAGATGGGACAAAGTCACTGTTTTTCAAGTCACAAGCAAGTCTCAAGTCTTTTTACTCAAGTGCCAAGTCCTCAACTTTCAATTCTCAAGTCCCAAACAGGACATAATTGACTCTTTGCCAAATGAAATGTAATAATATATTACATGTAGAAAAATCATAGATGCTTTTTTAAAATTTGCATTTCTTTGTTCAAACAACTTAACCAAAAAAGTTTTTTAGTTGAGAAGCAAACTTCAGCTAAGCATTAGCTCACTGACTATATTAATATTACATAGTGGACATACAATATTGACATATTTTTCTTTGTGCACCTTAAATTATTGATAGAAATTGAAAGTTGTTGCGTCACTGTCTGTAATATCTGACCGATATGTTTTGCATGCTGCAGTTTGTCATTTTTGTTCACTAACAAAATTAACTTTGGTTAGTTTTTTCAAACTAGCACTCAGTAACGTAACTTTAGTTCTTCATCGTCCTGCAACCTGGATTGGATGCTGCTGGATAGGTTCAAACAAAGCGGATCTGGAGAATTAAGTGCTGACTTGCTGGAAATGAATAGCATTAAGGATAGCTGATTCAGGAAATGAAGGGAGCTGAATTTATTTGCGGCACACTTTTTTAATAGCATTCTTTCTAATCTTCTGGCTTAGGGGAAGGTATTAAGTATTTTCAAATCCAAGGCTTAAGTCCAAGTAAAGTCACAAGCCATTGGTGTAAAAGTCCAAGTCGAATTGGAATTTTTAAAAAAATTTGTCAAGTGGAGTCTAACATCATCAGATTTGTGACACAAGTAAGACTCAAGTCCAAGTCATGTGACACGAGTCCACACCTCTGCATCAAAGTAAACAGTTCATACTGCTAAAATTCTCCAGTCAGGTGCCGTAAAACCGCTGCAGAAGAAGAAGGCGCAACAAGACGCTGTATTTATAATAGTGCCAGTCAAAATTCAAACACACAAAGAACACGGAAAATGTTATGCAAATATATTATTGTTTGTTCCTGTATTCATTTTAGGAAGGTTGCAGTCCCCATACCGTTTCACAAACATCTAATGTTTTTGTCTGACACTATTTTTAGTGTCTTCACTGGACATTTTAGTCATATGCATCATGTGCATCATGATTTATTCACTGAATCTGTGACTTTGTCACAGTTTTCTTTTATAAATGGACCAACTTTTCTACCTTAGACAAGTGTGAAAATGTTTCGCATTTGCAGTGTTTCAACTTTTTATAAACTTTCACTCAGGGCTTTTTGAAAGTGCAAATGGAAAATCTGCACAAAAAAAATGTTGATGGAAAAACATGATGACACAAATCTTAATAGCTCAGACAATTAAAACACTGACGACAGGAATGAAAAATGTTGCTAATGTCTACTATGTCAATGTATCCTTATATAATGGTTTGCATGATATCCTACAAAAAATGCACACGCAACAGTTTGATGTTACGTTCTTAATGTACAGTACAGTCATGTAATTAACGTATAGTTGCGGAGGTAAGATTTGGGCAAGTTAAGTTATTGTGGTTAGGTTTAGGAAAAAAACATGTTGAGGATGTACCTTAAAATGACTTAAATTTCACACAGCTCTGATCATACATTTCCAGGGGAGAGTCCCAGGGGGATGTCCGCCTTTTTCTGAATCATTCACCACCACAACCTGCCTCCTAACAAGATGACTCGGGACTACTTCCTCTCCATCGGTGCATTTGTCACATGATTTTAACCTTTAAAAATATTTGGATATGTACAAATTTGGGTGCATTACTTTTTGTAGGACTATGTACAGTTTATGAGGACAACAGCCTCAGTACATACATTACTAAAATTCAGCATTGTGGTGATGTTACAGGTTGCGCCCCTAACACTGATTAGTGGCAGGTTTGGTAAATATCTCCCTTATGTCAGTAATGTCAGTGATTTAAAAAAAATATTTATCCTAACATGTTATATTTTAATTAAAAAAGAAATTATTCTATTTTTATTTGATATCTCTGTCCTATTTATACATGTTTCTGTGTTGAATACTATGAAGGTAGTGACAACTGTATTTAATTGATCCTAGAACGAAACAAAGATTGAAATACGACAACAGAGGAAGACACAAAGAGAGAATTAAGCACCAAAAACATAAACAAAACAAAACAAAAAACGAACAGCTGCAAAGTGTCAGCCTGTGCAAATAATCCCGTCCCCCCATCTGGACCAGTAAAAAAAATATGGTACCCTGTTTCACTGATAATTCCTCCAGTAGTGCATTGCATACAGTACATGCATTCTGCATTGTTCAGAGATAATATGTGATGAACAGATGAACAAACATTTCTGTATGCAGGTTCTAACTCCATCATTTTAAGGCTATCATCAGTTTTTACCTGCACTAGTATACTAAAGACGGCCTCTAAACTCTCACTGATTAATATGTACGCACACACACGCACACACACACACACACACACACACACACACACACACACACACACACACACACACACACACACACGCACATACACTTGTACATATAGAGATACTGTATGTGTGGCTGCCTGCATTCATTAATAAAGAGAATGACCGGGAGTAGGGGAAGGGGTAGGGAGGGACAGACAGGACAGGACAGCACAGACAGGAAGGAAAAATAATAGCCAATTTAGCCTTGTCGTCTTAAAGCTACACCTTGGCATTTTGAATTTTGCCTGGTTATTTTTCTTCACCAGACACTTGTCATATTGTGCGGGGGAAAAGTTTCACTTTCCCTAAAAATGGCTTGTTAGCATCAGTAGAATGCCACATTGAAACCAAAGGGGCACCGTAAGCGATCCCTTTAAAGATCCTTAAAAAACAGAAGCAGAAGGAGGAAGAGAAGACAGAAGACGGAGGAGGTAGAGACGGATGGAGGGGAGGGGAGGGTCACTGAGTGTGTCCTCACTCCGTTTTTATTCCGTCGCTGTTCGATGTCCGCTGTGGCAGAAGAGGATAATGAGGAAAGAGGAAGGGAAGTATCAGAGGGATGAGGATGCAGAAGGAAGAAAGGAAGGGAAGAAAACTCAGGGAAAAGAAAGAAGTACGAGAAAATTATCTGGATCGGGGGCAGATTTGATATAAAATATGCTTCTGTGTTTGTAAGGGAAATATGAGAATTCATAACTGATTTCAACAGGTCAAAGAGAGGGCAGAATGAGGCTCACGGAAATGAAAGCAGTCAGTGGAGGTTCCTTACAAGGACAGACATAAAAAAATGTGTGTTTTGTATGTGTGTGTCATGCCTGCAAGGTACATCTTGGTGTGCAAGACTGAACTGAATGTGTCGAACGTGTGCATACTGACTGTCATGCTTTTTGTATGTTGGAATACATTTGTGTGGGTGTACGTGTCTGTGTGTGTCACCTTTTTACACAACCCAGCATTTCAATTAAAGGCTGAAAGCACTCCTTTGTTTGGCATACTGTTGAGGAGAGAGAAAGAAAGAGCGAAGCGTATTACTCTATTCAAACATTCAGTGGGAACAAAAGGGAAAGATTCAATTTTGTCCCTGTCTGCCTCGCATGAAGGACAAACTCTTTTCATTGGTGTTTAGAGGACACACACACACACACACACACACACACACACACACACACACACACACACACACACACACACACACACACACACACACACACAGCCTACTTACACACATCGCCTACTTACACCCATTCAAGCACAAACACACACATGAACGCAACTCTTTCACCCTTGTGCCAACTCCTTCTATCCGGTCACACATATACACAGTATACACACAATAGGTGGTCTGTATGCAGTGGTGGAATCTAACTAAGTACAGTTACTAAAGTACTGCACTGAACAATTTTGAGGTACTTTACTTGAGTATTTCCAATTTATATCTTCAGTTGACTGCATATAAGGGGTAATATTGTACTTTTTAATCCACTACATTTATCTGACCACCTTTAGTTACAAAGATACAGATTAATAATACAAAATATACACTCACTGGCCACTTTATTAGGCACACCTGTTCAACTGCTCGTGAATGCAAATAGCTAATCATCACATGGCAGCAATTCAGTGCATTTAGGCATGTAGACATGCTCAAGACAAGCTGCTGAAGTTCAAACTGAGCATCAGAATGGGGAAGAACAGTGATTTAAGTTACTTTCAGAAACTGCTGATTTACTGGGATTTTCATGCACAACCATCTCTAAGGTTTATGGAGGATGGTCTGAAAAAGAGAAAATATCCAGTTAGTGGCTGTTCTGTGGGTGAAAATGCCTTGTTGATGCCAGGTCAGAGGAGAATGGCCAGACTGGTTCAAGATGATAGAAAGGCAACAAGAACTCAAATAACCACTCGTTACAACCAAGGTATGCAGAAGACCATCTCTGAACCAACAACATGCTGAATCTTGAAGCAGATGGGCTACAGCAGCAGACCACAGCGGGTGCCACTCCTATCAGCCAAGAACAGGACACTGAGGCTACAATTTGCATGGGCTCACCAAAATCGGACAACAGAAGATTGGAAAAACATTGCCTGGTCCGATGAGTCTTGATTTTTGCTGTGACATTCAGATGGTAGGGTCAGAATTCAGTGTAAACAACACGAGAGCATGGATCCATCCTGCCTTGTATCAACGGTTCAGGCTGGTGGTGTTGAAATGGTGTGGGGGAATATTTTCTTGGCACACTTTGGCCCTGACAGTATCCATAGTAGATAGTACCACAGCCTACCTGAGTATTGTTGCTGACCATGTCCATCCCTTTATGACCACAGTGTACCCATCTTCTGATTGCGACTTCCAGCAGGATAATGCACCATGTCACAAAGCTAGCGTTTCTTAAACATGACAATGATTTCACTGTAGTCCAGTAGCCTCCACGGTCACCAGATCTCAGTCCAGTAGAGCACCTTTGGGATGTGGTGGAGCAGGAGATTCGCATCATGGATGTGCAGCCAACAAATCTGCAACAACTGCTTGATGCTATCATGTCAATGAGGACCATAATCTCTGATGTATGTTTCCAGCACCTTGTTGAATCTATGCAATGAAGAATTAAGGCAGTACTAAAGGCAAAAGGGAGTCCAACCTGGTGCTAGCAAGGTGTCCTTAATAAAGTGTAGATTAACTAATAATTTCTAATGTATTATCATTAATGAAATTACCAGGCAATATATAAGGTAGTTAAAAGAGCTCCATCTTTACCAGCTGCAACATTAAAAGAATACTTTACCTGCAAAATGTCCATTTGTTTATCAATTACTCACTGTGTGTTACCTTAAATTTGTTTTTCTTGCTTGCCTCCACAGTGAGCAAAAAATCCAAAAGAGGGAAACATTCTTCATGAACTGAAATAATTGGGGACCACGTTTAACAACAGCAAAATTACATCAAAGCAAATGCTTACAAACTCTCACACACAGACGCCTGCAGAGATTGACCCCAGGTGGAGCTCAAGCACCTGCCCTTTTGCCTTCTGTCTAGAAAAGTGCCCTTTTTGCAACATGTTTTTTTTTCTATTTCTTTATAATGATTTTATATTTTAGTTTTTAAATTTGGCCCATAGCATAAATTCTCAATTAAAAGAGTGCTGTGTGCCCGACAATGGCATTTGAGTTGAGTCCCTGCCCTTCCCTCTTCAACTACCCTTGTGAAAGCCGCACACAAATTGAGGGCCCTGCAGAGCAGTGTCACATCTCCCTGACCTGCCTTCATGGACAGCCAGGTAACGCTAGTGTGTTTGCCCTGAGCCTTAGCATTGTCTCTGTTGTGAAATTAAACCACGATTAAAATATCTATATACAGCCAGTCCAATGTAGGCAGTAACCCACCATTAAGTTTAACGACAAGTAAGCTAGTCTGGCTGTAAACCCACTCCCTCTCCCTCCAGCTCTCTGGTTGATTCAGGTTCACCAACTGTCTGCTGTGAACAGTGACAGATGCCAAAGTAGTGCCTTCCCACTTCCACTTGTCTTTTTAAACCAATATTCAATTTGAAATAATGTTTACGTCTCCCATGTCCCGTTTCTGATAATTAAGTAAAACAAGTAAAACATAAATTACATGCAGTTTGGGTCTGTGGTGCATAAAGAGCGCAGAGGAGGAACACGGGGTACACATGCCTGCACCCTGGGACTCTTTAAGAATATTTAATGCTTATTTAGGACTAAAAAAATTAAACTACTAACTAAAAAAGAAAGTTAAGAAGTAAATAAGAAGAGGAGATTAGAGGAGAGGAGAACTCACTTGGCCTGATTGTTGTGACTGAACACAGGCCTACTTTGTAGTTTTTGGTTTGTTATTTTATTTATTCAGAGAACTGTGTTTTTCAGTTTTGTGTAAAGGTTGGTTGATCGTGAAGGTTACTTACCTATAATATATACAGTACAGGCCAAAGTTTGGACACACTTTTTCATTCAATGCGTTTTCTTTATTTTCATGACTATTTACATTGTAGATTCTCACTGAAGGCATCAAAACTATGAATGAACACATGTGGAGTTATGTACTTAACAAAAAAAGGTGAAATAACTGAAAACATGTTTTATATTCTAGTTTCTTCAAAATAGCCACCCTTTGCTCTGATTACTGCTTTGCACACTCTTGGCATTCTCTCCATGAGCTTCAAGAGGTAGTCACCTGAAATGGTTTTCCAACAGTCTTGAAGGAGTTCCCAGAGGTGTTTAGCACTTGTTGGCCCCTTTGCCTTCACTCTGCGGTCCAGCTCACCCCAAACCATCTCAATTGGGTTCAGGTCCGGTGACTGTGGAGGCCAGGTCATCTGCCACAGCACTCCATCACTGTCCTTCTTGGTCAAATAGCCCTTACACAGCCTGGAGGTGTGTTTGGGGTCATTGTCCTGTTGAAAAATAAATGATGGTCCAACTAAATGCAAACCGGATGGGATGGCATGTCGCTGCAGGATGCTGTGGTAGCCATGCTGGTTCAGTGTGCCTTCAATTTTGAATAAATCCCCAACAGTGTCACCAGCAAAACACCCCCACACCATCACACCTCCTCCTCCTCCATGCTTCACAGTGGGAACCAGGCATGTGGTTTTCTGCGTCTCACAAAGACACGGCGGTTGGAACCAAAGATCTCAAATTCAGACTCATCAGACCAAAGCACAGATTTCCACTGGTCTAATGTCCATTCCTTGTGTTTCTTGGCCCAAACAAATCTCTTCTGCTTGTTGCCTCTCCTTAGCAGTGGTTTCCTAGCAGCTATTTGACCATGGAGGCCTGATTCGCGCAGTCTCCTCTTAACAGTTGTTCTAGAGATGGGTCTGCTGCTAGAACTCTGTGTAGCATTCATCTGGTCTCTGATCTGAGCTGCTGTTAACTTGCGATTTCTGAGGCTGGTGACTCGGATGAACTTATCCTCAGAGGCAGAGGTGACTCTTGGTCCTCCTGTCCTGGGTCGGTCCTCATGTGTGCCAGTTTCGTTGTAGCGCTTGATGGTTTTTGCGACTCCACTTGGGGACACATTTAAAGTTTTTGTAATTTTCCGGACTGACTGACCTTCATTTCTTAAAGTAATGATGGCCACTCGTTTTTCTTTAGTTAGCTGATTGGTTCTTGCCATAATATGAATTTTAACAGTTGTCCAATAGGGCTGTCGGCTGTGTATTAACCTGACTTCTGCACAACACAACTGATGGTCCCAACCCCATTGACAAAGCAAGAAATTCCACTAATTAACCCTGATAAGGCACACCTGTGAAGTGAAAACCATTTCAGGTGACTACCTCTTGAAGCTCATCGAGAGAATGCCAAGAGTGTGCAAAGCAGTAATCAGAGCAAAGGGTGGCTATTTTGAAGAAACTAGAATATAAAACATGTTTTCAGTTATTTCACCTTTTTTTGTTAAGTACATAACTCCACATGTGTTCATTCATAGTTTTGATGCCTTCAGTGAGAATCTACAATGTAAATAGTCATGAAAATAAAGAAAATGCATTGAATGAGAAGGTGTGTCCAAACTTTTGGCCTGTACTGTACCTATACAATGTGAACAACGTGGCATTGTTGTATTTGTTGTTGTCTTTTAGTCTGTCTGGGCATTGCTCACACAATTAGGGTAGTATAATCCAAGGCTCATTTATCCAGTCACATGCTCAGTACCTCCCAAACACATGCATGTTCGCTAAAGCATCACACTTAACACTACACGCTAAGGCATGCTTACATAATGGTTATACAGACATGTTTGAAATCATGATGTTTTAGTGAAAAGGCATGTGTTCAGTAAGTACTGAGCATATGACTGGATAAATGAGACTTATATGAGGATTATACTCACAAGTTGTGTGAGTTTGTAAACAGATGTTTTGTTACAGTTTTGTGTGCCCCATTTACTCCAGTTCATAAAGAATGTTTGCCTGTTTTGGATTCTTGTTTCACCATGGGGGCATGCAAGAAAAACAAAGTTTTCTTCACCAATGTAACACATGGTGTGTAATTAATCATCAGTAATTATAATCCAGTAATATATATTATTATGAAATCGGCCATTCTGCATAATGAGTACTTCTACTTTTGGTACATTAAGAATATTTTGATGCTAATAGTTTTATTTACTTTTACTTGGAGATTTGAATGCAAGACTTTTACCTGTACCAGAGTATTTCTGCAATGTACCTCTACTTTAGTAAAAGATGTGAGTACTTCGTCCACCTCTGTCTGTATGTAAAGTGTGTATTGAAACATAAGCTGTATAGCTACATTATCTGGATATGAAAGTTTAACACTTTTACAGGAAAATTTCTTGTTCATGCTGATCCTCTAATGTCTGACTTAATAGTTAAGGTTTTGAGTACGGTAATGTAAAACAAAAAGTGCCACACTACAGGAACAATGGCACTATCAGGAAATGTTCCATGTGAACTGCAACATACATTATCTTTAGGATAAATCAGGGAAATACTGCAAAACATGTTATATAATAACATATTTACTGTGTGACTCTTATTTGGACCATTTTCTTTATACTTCCTACTTGCATGTGGTTTTCATAATCTACTGTTCGCTGCATTAGCTTACAGGTGTGTTTGTCCAGTTCACAATGCGGCAGGAAAAACATGAAAAAGAATCCTTTTGACTTCATTTCTAATTGTCCAACATCATCACACAAGTGACGAAAAAAAAATCAACAAAACTGTGACAGTAACAGTAAGTTATGTGCAGCTGTTTGAACAAATTTTAGACTCTGCTACCTTCCAGGAAGAAGTGGGTATATAAAGAAAAGATTTGGTAGTGTAGTGGCTTAGAATATGTATTGTAAAATGAGTGGTGACAGACTGAAAGTGTAATGAAATGTAACAGAATGTATTAATCTACATAGTAATCAGTGTGCATTTATCCATAGAGGTCAAGAGGGAAGGTTTAAGGAAAAGAGCATAAAAGAGAGAGCATCAAAAGTGAATCCTCAGTCTTGTTCTGGAGCTTGACTCACGAGTTGTATGTGTTGTTGCTTGAGAACACATTAAACTCAATTGCACCTGACTTGACTCCAAGATGCATTTAAGAGAAGAAGACGAATATTGAAAGAATATTGATATTGAAGTGTTGGGGACAAGGTCCAGAGTCATCTGGCCCTAATCTGGACATCGATTACTCAACACCTACACGTAACCGTTATGACTGTGGTTTTCAGAGAAAGAAGTATACTGACACTGATATCTTTGGCTCAACCACATCAATTTAAAAAAGAGCTTTATATTAATTATATATATTAAGGGCCCTATTTAAACTATCTATAGTACATGATATAAAGTGCATGTCACAAGTGCTTTTAGGGCGTGTCAGTTTTGCTAGCTAAACGGCGCGTAATTTGGGCACAAAATTAATGCACAGGGGCCACTGGGGTTGTAGTTAGTCCCTTAATTAATCATAGGTGGGTTTGGCGGTAACATAAGATTAATAAATAGTGAGTCGTCTCCTATTCCCCGTGCACTGCTATTGAAATAGCAGATTCAATAAATTTGATGACATGCAGGAAGAGCAGTAATGTCACTGCGGCAAATATTGTGGGGCATTTAAAGTCCAGTGTGTAGGATCTAGGAGCATTAACTGGCAGAAATGGTTTATAATATTCATAACTTTATATTCACCTGAAAATAAGAATGATTGTGTTTTTGTTACCTTAGAATGAGCTGCTTAAAGCCACATATGGAGCGGATCCTCTTCTACAGAGTCTGTTTTATGGTATTTTCCAGTAGCCAAGAATGGACAAGTAAAACATTGGCTCAAGATAGACCATTTGCCTATGTGAGTTGGCCACTGTAGTTGTCCTATACGCTTGGCACAAGAGAGAAGTTTCAATTCTGCAGTCCTACTGCTAGATGTGACTAAATCCTACACACTAGACCTTTAAACACAAAACTAAAAACTGTAGTTATTAACTTGACAGAGGAAACAGAAATAAACTTTTAGCTACTGAAAAAATTAATGAAGTTATGCTGCTCCTTCTGATTAAGTGTGCACAGTGTCTCTCTTAATGGTGAGTCAGTCAGCAGCTCTGCTCTGCTCTCTGCTATGTTCATATTTTGCAGTGTGAGTAATATTTTCCTCATTAATGATGTATTATTACATCCACTTGCAACTCATATTTATGGCCCTATGTGTGTAACAACCAGAGAGAGAACTTGCCTATGTAGACACATCTTACAATCTGAATAACGTGCTCTTTACATAGCAGGAAAGTACTGCAGCATTCTACCTTTAGATCAGGTTTTGTTTGTCAATGGCGCAATCACTTTCTGCTGCCTCAAAATAGCGATGCCCCAAATACGCCCATTTTGAGACATATTAAGTAAATTTTCTGCTTACACAATGTGAATGCTAGCTGTGAAAATGACCACTGTGTCAGTCTGAAACTAGCAATGACAGTTGTATTTCACTGTCCATCACTTTGCGCTAGGTGTAGAGCAGGGCCCTATAAGTCCACAGCATGGCAGTGGCTTTCTGAGGCTTGGCTTTTGCTAAATACTAACATCACCATAACATTGCTAACATTCAGTTTAGTGTCTTGCATACAAACATTTTTTTATCAGCACAAAACATAAATACAGCAGAGGGTGGTGAGAATGTCATTATTTCTACAGATATTGGACAAATTAAAAATTTGACCTGAACTATGATTCTATGAAAAACACAGGGCTCACCAGAATCATCACACTTTGACCAATAGAAAAGATAAACATTTGTCAAGACATTTTACGTAAAACAATAGTGTCAACCTAATGGGGGCACTAGAGGAAAAGTCAGGGGATAATCAAAGTCATTAGGATACATATAGAGAAGTATTATCATCCATCACATTTATATGATCTTGATGATACTGATGATACATGCAAAAGGAAACTCCACAGGAATTGTTAAATACCTCATATAGCATCTAGGGTTTTATAACACACCTAACTCCATCAGTGTAAAAACATCAGTTTGCTTCTCTAATGAACTTACAACCTCAGCACACAATTGCATGTATGCATCTTTATCTGGCCTTTTATGTGTGGAATAGTTTATTTGTGTGGAGAAATAGAGAAATGTGCCTGATCTGGTGCAGTAAGTGGACCAAAACATCAACTACATTTAATGTCAAGTTTTATTTAAACTTCCAGTTCTTGATGTAAAAGTCTTTTTATTTCACCTACTGCCAGCTGTGTGATGTTGTGAAATGAGTACAGACAGAGGATAAATGCAGACAGAGGGTGTTGAGAGTGGCAGGGCAAAACTGCACATGCAGGCATTAGTAACATAAGAAGACGAAATAAGAAGTTTATTTGTTTAGGACAATGCACAATAATGAACAGTTTGCGCCGTGGCATCCTGTAAGTGTGCCGGATTTAGCTCAAAGCTAATTTCCATCCGCAGTCCTCACATTAAAAAGACAGACTTGACATATTACAGAACATATATAGTAATAACAATAATAATAGCAATGGAAACGAGGACGGCAAGTGACGATGCCATGCATCTGAGCGCTGCACGGCATCGTCACCACATACACATCGGAATGTAAACTGTTAGAAGCAATGGAAAAATAGATAGAAATCAGCATAGACAGGCAGTTAGCGAGCAGGTTACAGTGCTTAACAGCTAATTATTGCTTTGTGTTGCCTCTATGCTTAGTAAAGTGCATAAAGTAAAGTGCATGAAGTATTAGCAGCAATTGTCATTATAGAAAAACGAGGAGGGAAAAACGAAACAAAACAAAAAAAGAAAAAAAAAAAACAAAACAACTAGCCGGTGATAGTGCCTGTATAAATAGGAAAGGTAGGTGTTAGCAGCAGGTACAATTACATAGTTATGGTTATACAACAGGTAACGGTGTTAGGCAGCTGGCCGCCGCTCAGCACTGCCACCTGTGAGGTTAAAGTGCACATAGTGTTAGCAGCAGTTACAATTACATAGTTATGGTTATACAACAGGTAACACTGTTAGGCAGCTGTCCGCTGCCCAGCACTGCCACCTGTGAGGTTAAAGTGCACATAGTGTTAGCAGCAGTTACAATTACATAGTTATGGTTATACAACAGGTAATAGTGTTAGGCAGCTGGCCGCTGCCCAGCATTGCCACCTGTGAGGTTAAAGTGCACATAGTGTTAGCAGCAGTTATAACAATAGAGGATGAAAGGATAGACAAAATCGTAAAAATTGTTGTTAGCAGCAGTTACAGTTATGATAATCAGAAATGAGGAGACAGATATTAGTATCTGCATGAAAATGACGGAGGTAGTTACACAATATTACAGTAATGAAAATGAAGTATAAGAAGATAAGGGCTACAGTTGTACTGTATAGGAGCTAATCATTATCATTATTTCAGACGTGGGTGCAGGTTTGGTGGGACAGTAACCACGCTTTAAGCTGTTTTTTGAATGCATTAAACGTGGGGCTGTCTCTAATTGGGGTAGGAAGACTATTCCAACATGCACCGCCCTTGACAGTTAGAGAATTTTGGCCTATTTGGCTACGTCTGAACTGCACCTCACAGTCCCCTCTGGAGGCAGATCTGGTGCTAAGTGTGTTATCTCTCCGTCTGAAGAATTCCTTCAGCGGGGGAGGAGCCAGCCCATTGAGAGTTTTGTAGATGAGGCAGCTATTTTTAAAACTTCTAAGATTTTCCAAGTTCAAAAAATTGTGCCTCGCAAGGATTGGACAGTGATGATAAGTAAGAGGCTTTTTAGCAAATACCTTGATTGCTTTTTTGTATAACTGTTCAATTGGTTTCAGTGTGGTGACACCAGCGAACGACCATATCACAAAGCAGTATTCTATGTGGGACAAAATCATACAATGAAGATAGGATTTAGCTGCTTCAGACGAGATGAGGGGCCTGATTTGTTTAAAATTTTGCAGACTGAATCGGATTTTGTTCGCCACTTTTTTGATGTGTTTTTTGAATGTAAGATTTGCGTCTAGCGTGATACCAAGGTACTTGAACTGAGTTACTAGTTCAAGTTCGATTCCTCCAATGAATACTTTGGATCTGCTCTGGTTTACTGGTCGTTTTGTGAATGTCATGCACACAGTTTTTTTTGTGTTGAGTAAAAGGCAGTTGTTGTTAAGCCAGTCTTGGACCTTGGTTAAGGCATTTGTGAGTTTGGATGAAGTAATGTCAGAGTTAGGGCCGTGAGTAAAGATGACTGCGTCGTCTGCATACATCTGGACGTTAAGATCTGGACACACATCTGGGAGGTCATTTATGTACAGTGAAAACAACAATGGTGCAAGGATCGAGCCTTGGGGGACCCCAACAGTAGAGGAGCGGAAAGGCGATTTAACCCCATCGACAGTTACACATTGTGATCTGTTTGAGAGGTATGATTTAAACCATTGCATGGTGTTGTCGGAAAAATTAAAATAGGTGAGCTTGTTTAAAAGTACTTGGTGGTCGACGGTGTCAAATGCTTTTTTAAGGTCGAGAAATACAGCACTGACACATGATGTTTTGTCCAGTAAACACTTAATTTTTTCAATGAACATACAGTTGGCTGACTCAGTAGAATGATGTGCCCTGAAGCCAAACTGCAGTGGGTGCAGTGGAGTGGCACCCTCGTCTAGGTGCCTGATCAGTTGGTTCGCAACCCATTTTTCAGCTACCTTGGAAATTATTGGAAGTATACTGATAGGTCTGTAGTTGGCCTCCAGTGCTTTGGAGCCAGATTTGAAGATGGGGGTCACCGTGGCTACCTTCCAGGCTGACGGGACTCTGTTCTGGCTGATAGATAGATTAACCAGATGAGTAATAGGTTTACACAGTGCATGAGAATGGGTCTTTATGAAGTTTGTGTCAAAACCATATATATCTTTTGTTTTGGAGCATTTGAGCGCTCCAATTATCTTTATGACTTCTGTCTCCGTTATCTTGGCCAGCTGAAAAATGGGTTGTTCGTTACTGATCAGGCGAGGTATAATAGATGGTGGTGTAAAAAGTCTTGTTATTTCCAACACACTGTCTAAAAAGTAGTTGTTAAAAGAATTTGCAATTCTTGCAGGATCCTTCACCAAGACATTGTCAATATTCAGTTCAAGAGTGTTTGTTTCTTGTTTGCTATCCTTGCCTAACAGCTTATTTAAGGTTTGCCACACCTTTCTCCCATTGCCCTTGGCACCCTCAATTACAGAAATAAAAAAGTTTGCTTTGGCCTTTCTCAGCGACTGGACTACTTTATTACGTATGTGTGTGAATTTTAGTCTGTCGGTAGGTAGGCCAGATTTCAAATAATTCTGAAGTAGTGAGTCTCTGGACTTTATCAAGTCCCTGCAGTTTTGGTCGAGCCATGGCAGAGAGTTACGTCTCCTGGCTCTATTTCTCGCTCTCCTAGCGAGCGGGGACATCACATTTTTAATTTTATTCAAAAAGGAATCATAGCTAGTTTCTATGTTGTCTGATGTAAGGATTTCCTCCCAGTCAATGTTTTTTATGCCCTCACTAAGGTTTTGTAGTTGATTCCTTGGTATTATTTTAATACTGCAGGATGGCTGGGCTTTGGGTGGTCTGGCATACCTTAATTTGTTGAGTTTTCTGGACAGAAAGATGCAGTTATGATCAGAGATACCAGTTAGGAAGTTATATGTCTTCATTATTCTATCAGGTTTATTCGTAAATAAAAGGTCAATTCTTGTCTGTGATCTATTTGTCAGTCTAGTTGGTTGCTCTACAACAGAATTTAATTTCAGAACAGCTGCGAGCATTGAGGTAGCATTGAGGAAAGAAAATCGGATCTGCCCAATCAAAATCAGCCAAGAAAATTGCAATCAATATACTGTATGTTAATGAAGAAAAAAGCTGTTGTTAAAGGCATTGACCTCCAGGCAATCTGTGAAAAGTTAGAGGCAAACTGATGATACCAAATCTGCATGACTGGCTCCTTTAGAAAAAAAAAAAAAAATCAGATCATCTCCAATGTGAAGACCTTAAGTTGAGGGGTTGATGTGAATATGATGTCAACAGTTGATTAGTACTCATGTAAATCTCAACCATTATCTATCTCTGTTATACTATGTAAAACAGCAGACCTTGCACATATCTTTTATAAACTGTCCAGTCAATAAAATTAAGGCCTGTTCAGAAAAATACTTTGAGATTGTTACATGGTCAAGAACTTGCACTGTATCCATGGAAACGAGTGAGTTTTGAAGTCTTATCCCATACAGCAGTGGCCCAGTGCCCTTGCAGACATGACCACTTCAGATATGTCGTTCTTTGTGTAACTGAAGGCAGCTGAGACTCGGTCTGCTATCCAGAGTGAACGTGCGGATGCAGCTACAAATTTAATTGCATTAGCCCCCTTATGTCCAAATTAACAGTAAATTCCATTTCTGTAGAATGTACTCTGAAGCCTGAGCATACAACTGATTATCATTTATAAATATATAGACAACTTTTACAGTGTAGCTTCTTTAGAATAAATCAGAAAAGAGACAAAACTCAGACAATTAAACAAAAATGGCTGATAAGAAATAAAAAGAACTATGGACACCGCAGCTACACATAATAAATAGCCTGAAACTTATTTTAGAATTAAAAACACAATTAAACTTCACCAGCAACCATCTGGTGGCCGTGCCTTGGGCCATGGAGCCCTGGTCCGGTTCAACCCAAATGAATGACATGGAGCTGCCACCCTGTGGGCCCACCACATGCAGGGATTGGCATCGTGGTCAGGTGCATCGTGTGCCGTGCGGCAGGCAGGGGCAGGTACCTTGGCATGCTGACCCCTGGTGTTGCGGACTGGCTCCAAGGATGTGGAACATCACCTCTCTGGTGGTGAGTTAGATCAGATGGCAGGGGAGGCTGCTGGATAGACATGGTAAACCCAAGTGCATAGTGAGGGTGAGCTGGTAACGTCTGGTGGAGGCCCCTATCTTTGAAGTCTTCAACTTCAACCTCCAACTTCCAATTTCTCATGCATTCCAGGGGAGGTTGGGGAAATGGAAACAGTGATCCATGTTCAAAGCTTCCATTGTAGAGGTGCTTGCTGAAAGCTGTTGTCAGAAGGTTGTCAGTGCCAGTGCCAGTTGTGGCGGCAACCTAAGAACCTGGTAGGTGGACACAAGTGGTGAGGGAGGCTGCAGGCTGAGGAAGGAGGCCTATGGGCTTGGTTGGCCCTGAGGTCTCCTGAAGCAGCAGACAGGTACCGGTTGGCCAGAAGGGCTGCAGCTGCAGCAAGCCAAAGCAAAAACTCAGGTGTGGGAGGATTTCAGGGAGGCTGTGGGGAAGGACTTTCAGTTGGCCTCAAGGAAGTTCTGGCAAGGGCTTGTCCCAGGCTGTGTACAGCTGGGTAGGAGAACTACAGACCCAGACTGGAAGGAGCACTTTGAGGAACTCCTGAACCCGTCCATCACATCCTCTTTGGAGAAGGCAGAGCCTGAAGACTAGTGAGCTCTCATCCACACCCCTGGCAGAGGTCACTGAGGTAGTCAAAAAGCTCCCTAGTAGCAAGGCGCCAGGTGTGGATGAGATTTGCCCTGAGATGCTCAAGGCTCTTGACACTGTTGGGCTGTCTTGGCTGACACGCCTTTTCAGTCTTGCATGGAGGTTGGGGACGTGCCTGTGGAGTCACAGACTGGGATGGTGGTCCAGTTTGGTGACTTCAGACTTGTATTTCTACTTTTGCAGATGACTTGGTTCTGTTGGCTTCATCACACTGTGATCTTCAGCATGCACTGGGGCGGTTTGCAGCAGAGTGTGAAGCAGTTAGGATGAGAATCGGCACCTCCGAGTCTAAGTCCATGGTTCTCTGCTGGAAAACCTTAGATTGCCCCTGCCCGGTTGGGAGTGAGTTACTGCCTCAAGCAAGGGATTTCAAGTATCTCGGCATCTTGTCCAAGAGTGAGGGTAGAATAGAGCATGAGATGAATCAGCAGTTTAGCGTGACATCTGCAGTGATGCGGGCACTGTGCTGGACAGTTGTGGTGAAGAGAGAGCTGAGCTGGAAGGCGAAGCTTTCGATTTACTGGTCCATCTACATCCCAACCCACATCTATGGTCATGACTTATGGGTAATGGCCGGAAGTGGCCAAAATTTGTTACCTCCGAAGGGTGGCTGGGTTCAGCCTTAGAGATAGGGTAAGGAGCTCAAATATCTGGAGGGAGCACTGAGTAGAGCCGCTGCTACCTTGTGTCGAAAGGGGTCAGTTGAGGTTGTTCGGGCATCTGTTCGGGACGCCTCCTGGACTCCTCCCCTTAGGGGTGTCCTGGGCACATCCAACTGGGGCAGACCCAGAACACACTGGAGGGATTACATATCTTGTCTGGCCTGGGAATGCCTTAGGGTCCCCCAGGAGGAGCTGGAAAGCCAGAGCCATTCGCAGCTGCTTCTTTGCTGTAGCTCATATACTGTATCTCCTTTCTTCTGTTCCATGCGATGGATGAGACTTCAAATGCAGTAAAGTACAATACTTGTGATAAAAAGTACTTACAAGATCAAGTGTGTAGAATTAAGGCATCTAGTGGTGAGGTTGCACATTGTAACCAGCTGAAACGTCTCCTATGTGCCCAGGTTGTAGGAAAACTACAGTGGCCGAGGGGAAAACACAGATGGCCCCATTTAGCACTGGTATTTGATTTGTCTGTTCTGGGCTACTGTAGAAACAACATGGTGGACTTCATGGAAGAGGTTCCACTCCATATGTACTTATAAATGGCTCATACTAAGGTAACAAAAAAAACACACTGACTCTTAGTTTCAGGTGACTATACGCTAATGGAAGCATAGTTATAAATATCATGTCCATTTCTTTCAATATCCCCTTCAATCCTACATAATGGACATTTAAGTAAAATAAATATTTTTTTTAAGAATAGTCCAAAAGGTAAGAGTACACACACAAAACTTGACTTTGTTACAGTAATGACAGGAATGTAATTTGTTACTTCCACCCCTGGGTAGCACAGGGTCAGGACACACTGTGAGTGCATGATTTGTTCCTGCAAGGGGGCAGAGAGTTGTATTGGTGGTTATGAATTACAAGGTGTGCAGTAATTATTTGTACACTAGAGAAGCAAGCTGGTGCAGACAGAAAGATTAATGCTTTACAATAAGACTAAAATAACTTTGGGCTGGAACACTGTATTCTGCAAACAGGAGAGGCTACAGACCAAAAGTGAGCCAGCAAAAAGTAAACATTAAGTGCAAGAGGACACTAGGTGGGGTGTTTGCTGGTATTTCTTTGAATATTCAAGATGAACCTACAGCTATCTGTAAACAATGCAAGACATCGTCATCTGCATAATCGACAGTTAATTAAGGGTCTTGCACAGGTTTCATTTGGGCAGAGGAGTCATTTGATCCCTTTTTTTTTTTTTTAAAGGCATTGATTAAAAGAGGACCTATTTCAGTTAATTTTCAGGTTCACACTTCAGTTTGGCTTTGTATTTGAAATAGTCTAGATACATTAATGAAAAAAAACCCCAAAAAAACAACACTACTTTATTTCCCCAATACTGTCTCTTCTGCAATACCTGTGTTTAACCTTTAAGAAAACTCAGTTTCAGCACCTTGTCCCTTTAAACTCCCCTCTTTAAAAAGCCTAGTCTGCTACCCATATCTTTGTGTCTCTGTGCCATCATTGCAGCCGGGGGAATGACTTTAATGTCTCTCTAACATCATGTGTTTAATGTTTTTCAGACTTCTTACAACTGCTTTTTTTTGTTTGTTTTTTTTATTTAGTCCTCATCTTTATGAGAGGTGAACTGTCTCTTCCCCCAGATAGATGACGACAAAGATGATGTGTGTCTTTCAACGAGTTTGTCACTGTTGTTGTGTCAAACTAAGACCTGTAAGGTTAAGACTAAAAAATTTAGTCACATTGCATCAGAGCTCGACAACAATGGTGGTGTTTTTACTTTCTAGGAGTATGACAATTGACCTATGGTTAAGCCCCGCCCCCTCCACTCACTCGGACAAACTGTCAATATTCTGTGACAGGCGCTATGGCAAGTGTCACAGTAGGAGACATTTCACAGGGGGCAGTTGATGATTTTTGGAGACAGAAAGATTATATATCATCTCGAGGTCACCAAAAGGGCCTTAACTATGCATTGGAGGGTTATATAAATAATTTTATTGCTGAGAAGGTCGATGAAAAGCTTCAGCTCCAGGCAAAAATTTACAGGTCACAGTGTAAACGTGATAAACCGCATCTCGTTGCCATCACCATCTCAGACAACAAGACAGAGGATCAGCATTGTCCATGTACTGCAGGGTAAGAAATGTGATTTACCTTCAATTAATTAACCTAACTTGACGTGACTTGTAAAATAGGCTATGTTATTGCTACTAGCTTTTTTGTTTTTTTTTTATCTAAACCTAGCTTAAAGCTCTGTGTTAGCATAGCTAGATTTTTCTTCTGCTAAAGCAGAGTTTAGTAATATACTAGGTTTTGCTAAATATCTGTTAATATACACTAACAAGTTCCATGTCATTGATCTGACACATCATTGGGATTGAATCCATAGGCAACCGGGTTACTGCTCCCATATTATTGGTCTGTTCCACTATGTGGACCTGCTGCGGGGGAGAGATCAGCTGTCCTGTACAAGTCAGGCCCAGCAGTGGCATCGGCCAAGATGCAAGCGGATCACAAGCGGCCAACCTATCACGTCTGTCATTGTTGCCAAAGCAAAGGCTAAACGGAAAAAGAAGCCGATCATCTGCTCCTACAACCCAGTAAACTCCCAGTAAACAAAGTGACATGATGTACAATGCAGCCAAGAGCTAACGTTAGCTAACGTTAGAGATTTTAAAGATAACTTTATATTTCTTTCCAGCAGAGTGACAATATGTTGCCTCAAATACTATGTTGACTTAGATGTAGCTTGGGAAAGGGTAAAAAATACACCCCGTCGCCCAGCCTCTCAGGATACCTAGTGTCAGAGTTGCATGTACCCCATGCACACCGTTTGACCATTTTAAACTTAAAATGTCAGAAAAAACACATAAAAACGAACGAAAACTGATACATTTCAATGGACATGCAAGCAGAGAATGTCCGAGTGTATTGGGTTGGCTATGCGCACTGTGATTGGCTCATCGCATTTGAGGGCGGGGCTTAGTCATAGGTCAGTTCTGTAACAGCCTTCACATTTATGAGCACTGGCAAATAAATAGTTTGGCCACATTGCCTGTGAACTTTATTGCTTAATATAATGCCATTATCAAATGTTCTGAAAAAGGGAAACTTGGTTAAACACATACATATTAATCACAGAAGAGTTGAAATGTGCTGCCTTTGAGCATGTTTCACTGATTCTGAATGTCTGAATGTCTTCTCTAGTTTTGTGTTCTGCTAGGGTCCTTGTCACTACTGGTAGTGTGAGGTGGTACCTGCAGCCCAATCAGGTTGTACAGGTAGCCTTCCAGGATGACACACCATTCTGTGTCACCTGAGACGCCTGGAGGCTGACATCGCTGTTAGCGACGCCACTAGTTCGATTAGCTAGCTAACTTTCATTGTTTGGTGCTGTTTATCAGTTTTACTATGCTGTGCAGTGACTGCCACTTACTCCAGAAAGCAAACAGGAGTATCACTCACCTCAAAGAAGACATCCACAGACTATCAGATAAACTGAAAAAGAAGGATAGTCTTTTATCCAGTTTCATCGACACGGCTTCTACTCAGGCTAAAAAAATTGCCATGCTGAACTCAGCCGTGTCCAACACGATCCTGTAGGACACCTCAGCGCAGCCAAGGCCTTCCTCCTGCTCAACCCCTAACTCCCAGGCTACTTGGACGGATGTGGTGGTTAGAAAGAGTAAGAAGAGCGGTCTGCAGGCGGTTTCACCCCGGCTTTCAACCTCTCAAACCGCTTCTGGGCTCTACCCTCGAAGGCTGCGGTGCAACCTGCAGATTTATCCGTGGCTGCTGCCGATGTCTGCCTTCTCGCTGCTGGTGCAATTACCACCTCAGTCACCGCTGTTTCGACCACAGCTTCTCCTGTTGCTGCTGCGGCCTCCACCGCTGCTACGACCACAGCTGTTCCTGCTGTTGCTGCGGCCACCACTGTCACGACCACAGCTTTTTCCTGCGGCTGCTGTAGCTATCGCTGCTCTGTCCACCACTGCTCCTGCTGCTGTTGTGTCCATCACTGCTCTCCCTGCTGCTCCAGCCTCCTCTGCTCTCCCTACTGCTGTAACCACCACCGCTCCTACTGCCGCGGCCTCTGCTGCTCCTGCCGCTGCTGTGACCACCACTGCTGCTGATGTTGCTGCAGCCTCTGCTGCTCATTCACCCAGAGATAACTGGCAAAGTATCACAGCGCATCACAGGTCTGACGCTCAGTCCACGTAAGACGGACCTCAGGGGGTCACCATCAACAAGTCCTCCTCCTCCTCCTGTCTTATTGTGGGCTCTTCCATGATTCGGCATGTCTACTGTCCCAACACAGAAACTTTTTGTTATCTGGGGGCTCAGGTTCTCCACATTAACTCAAAGCTCCACAAGCTGCTGCAGGATAACCCCACTGCATCCACAGTAGTAACACATGTGGGATCGAACGATATCAAGTTGCAACAATCAGAAAAGCTTAAGGATGACTTTAAAACTCTGATTAACACTGTCCTGGAGTCTGGCAGACAGTGTGTTATATCCGGACCTCTGCCCTCTCCTCGGTTCGGTGATGTGAAATTCAGCCGGATGCGCCAACTGCATATTTGGCTTAAAAAACTATGTTGCACAATGGGAATTCCTTTTGTTGTTAACTTCCATGTCTTTTGGAAGCAACCCGACCTCTTCATCAACATCAACGTCATGTCGGAACCGGTCACAGCTCAGTCACACTGCAAAGTCAGTCCTTAGTAATACCCTCCTGTTCCTACCACACAGAGGTTGTGAATAGTGATCTGTTTTCCATTCCTGTCTTAATAACCCGTCACAATATTGCACCGACCTTTCACTGTGACACAAAGGCACGCTGCCTCGTCAAAATTGGGCTGACACGGTCAGTACCGATCAGTCCCAGACTAGTGCCGATAAAGTTAGCTCTTTTAAATATCAGATCCCTCTCTAGCAAAACGTTTTATATTAATGATTTTATTTCTGACCATGGTCTCAGCTTTTTATTTTTAACTGAAGCCTTGGCTCACCTCTACTGCCTCAGCCACTGTGTTAGAGTCCTCTCCTCCTGGTTTTTCCTTTTTTATATTCTAGTAGACAAAACAAGAGAGGAGGCGGGATTGCAACTATTTTCTGTAACAATTTTACCTGTGCCCAGTGTTCTTTTGGGAATTTCTTAACTTTTGAATATTGAGCAATTAAATTAAAGCACAACAGCCTGTGCTCATTGTCACTGTCTATCACCCCCCAAACACGATATCAATTTTTTATCTGAGTTTTACGATTTTATGTCCATCACTCTCACCAGTCATGATAAAATCATCTTGCTTGGAGATTTTAATTTTCATGTCAATGACCCCACCGATTCCAGGGCTTTGGACTTTTTAGATCTTGTCACCTGCCTAAATCTTGTTCAGCATGTCCAGAGTGCCACCCACATTCATGGCAATACCCTGGACCTGGTTATCACCAGAGATATTGATGTTGATATTTCATCCATTGACAAAGTCCCTGTGTCTGATCATTACTGTGTCTTTTTTAATACTACTCTTTTTACTTCAAATGACCATTCAGAAACTGTTGTTGTGAAGCGCAACATTAACAATGAAGTCACTGAAAGATTTTCAAACCTGGTGAGTATATTGATGACCTTGTTGATAATTTTAATAATAAATTAACATTAGTACTCGATACAGTTGCTCCTGCAAAAACAAAGAAAAGGCATGCAATATGCAAATCGCCATGGAAAACAGCTGCAATTTGTCAGCTGAAGAGAAACTGTCGTAAAGCCGAGAGGCGATGGAGGAAAACCAAACTACATGTTGATTTCAACATCCTTAAACACTACATTTTAACTTACAACAATGCAGTCAAGAAAGAAAGACAAACCCATTTTTCTAAGATTATTTCAGATAATCAAAATAACCCAAAAGTGCTTTTTTTTCCACAATTGACAGTCTTTTAAATCCTTCCTCTGCTCTTAGCCTTCAAAACAGCTCTTCAACTCCTAATTATGAAGACTTCGCTTCATTTTTTAAAGACAAAATAGTTTCAAGTAGAGCTGCTACAGATAATCTAACCCCCTGGGAGTTTCCTGTTCAGGGTCCTCCATCTATGATGTCATCCTTTGTGATTATGTCAGAGGATGCTGTCAGTGAGGTAATTAGTGGGATTAAGTCCTCCATATGTGTGTTGGACCCCATCCCAACCAAGCTATTTAAATCCTGCTCCCATAGTCTTTCCCAAGAAACAACATGTATAATAAATTCCTCTCTTAGATTCTAATTTAAACTTTAATTCTCATTTCAACAGCATAATTAAAACTTCAGTTTTTTATCTTAGAAATATTGCTAAAATCAGACCATTTTTAACTCAGAAAGATGCTGAAATTCTCATCCATGCTTTTATATCTTGCCCTTTAGACTACTGCAATTCGCTTTTTACTGGCCTACCCAAAAAGTCATTGAAGAAACTACAGCTAGTGCAAAATGCTGCAGCCAGAGTTTTAACCAAAACCAAGAAAACTGATCACATTACTCCACTTCTTAAAACACTTCACCCGTTGCTTTTAGAATTGATTTTAAAGTTCTTTTATTCGTTTATAAAGCTTTAAACGACTTTGCTCCTTCATACATTAGGGATCTTCTTTCATTTTATGTTCCAGCCAGATCCACTGCTTTTATTTTAAATGTCCCTCACGTGTCCCATAAATGTACTGGTGAGAATGCCTTCTGTTTTTATGCCCCTAAACTGTGGAACTCTTTGCCTTTGGACATTAGATCGGCAAGCTGTGTCAGTATTTTTAAGAGAAAAGTAAAGACCTATCTTTTTAATCTGGTTTTTAATTGTTAATCTGGGAGTTATGTTATAATTTTGGTCTTCTAACCTCAATAATGAGTTTTTTATGTTATATTTTTTATATTGGTGTTCCTTTTACTTAATCCTAACAACTTTTTTTTCTTTGTTTGTTTCTGTTGTTTTAATGTTGCTATGTGAAGCACTTTGGGCTGCATGTTTGTATGAAAGGTGCTATATAAATAAAGCTGAGTTGAGTTGAGTTGCTGTCGCAAGACAGTTTGCTGTATCTTCCAGTACAGTTTCAAGAGCATGAAGGAGATACCAAGAGACCAGCTGTTGTACGAGGAGAGCTGGACAGGACTGTAGAAGGGCATCAACCCAGCAGCAGGACCAGTATCTGCTCCTTTGTGTGAACAGGAACAGGAAGAGCACTGCCATAGCCCTACAAAATGAACTCCAGTAAGCTGCTGGTGTGCATGTTTCTGATCAAACTGTCAGAAACAGACTCCACGATCATGGCATGAGGGCCCCTCATCCTCTGGTTCGACCTGTACTCACTGTCCAGCACAGTGCAGCTTGATAGACATTCGCCAGAGAACACCAGAACTGGCAGGTCCAACACTGGTGCCCGTTCCTCCTCACACATGACAGCAGGTTCACACTGAGCACACGTGACAGGCGTGAAAGAGTCTGGAGACACCATGGTGAATGTGCCTGGGGAGGAAAATCCTTGGAGAGTCACACAGACCTCCATTTCATAGCTAACAGTACTCCTCAGAGCAACTGTCAGACCTTACGCTGGTTTAGAGAGGCCTTGGTTCCTCCTGGTGCAAAACCATGCCCGGCCTTAAGTGGCCAGAGTGTGTAGGCACTTCCTGGATGACGAAGGCACTGATGCCATTGACTGGCCCTCTCGCTCCACTGACCTAAATCCAATTAAGGACCTATGGGATGTTATGTATCAGTGCATCGAATGTCGCCAGGTACTGCCACAGACTGTCCAGGAACCCAGGTGATGCCCTGATTCAGGTCTAGGAGGAGATCATCAGGAGCATGCCCAGACTTTGTCAGGAGTGCATACAGGTATGCAGGGGCCATACACACTACTACACATAAGTTGGGTCAGCCTGTGATTTCAAGTGTGACATGGCTTGTAAAATAATTGAAGAATATTTTTAGTATTTTAATCTTCCAGCTTAAAGTTCTTTGGCAAAGGAGCATGGAAAATAAGGCCGTATATGAAGGTACCAAAAGAAAAAAAAGTTTAGTTAAATATAAAAATAGTATTTTTAATGTGCATTATTCCCTTTTGTGTGATAAAGAAGACCCTAATCTATAGTTTAAACCATTTGCTATAAATATTTGATGCATTTTACAGGAAATATGAGGAAGTTTCTGACATTCAGGGATGGTGCTTGTTACGTGCAAGCGATGTAAAACAATTAATTTCAGAAATTGCAATTAATCGCTGAATTTCAAAGGGTAATCACACTTAATCGTACTTTTCAACCGCAGGCTTAATATTCTATAATTCTGCATTTCAAAACAGGTTTAATGTTGACATTAACAAAGGGGAAGCAATTCTTACCAAAGTGTTTTGATTGGGAATCAAATGAATGCAAAGAAATCTACTTCATGATCTTGACTTTTAGATTGATTTCTTTTCAAATCAGCGCTGCACCACTGCAATAGTGTGGTCTAAGAGACCAAATAGCAGCATGCAATTAACCCCCACATACTGTAGACCCATTTTTGTCTTTTTGGGTGGAACAGAGGATCTTTTGGGGGAGATAGAAGTTAAACAGTGTATGCCACATCAAAGTGGTACATATGACCAGGAAGCTGGAAACCTGAAGATTAATTTGAGATGCAGCTCAGCACTGTGTGTCAAGTTTTTCTGGTCACACACCTGTAATAAACATTGTGTGGCTAGGTGACACCCAATATACGCATTTCAGAATAAACTGGGGCCAGAGACTTCTATACCATATAAATACATTTTATTGACAATGATGAAATAAAAAAAAACATGTCTGCCTTCAACCAGGTAGCTGCAAGGACTTTCAAGTCCTGAATGCCAGGAGGGGGGTGGAGTAAATTATCCAGCTAATGCATAAAACAAATCACTAATAATGAACAGTGAATAATGTGGGGCTAGGCTGGGCTATCAAAAGGTTACTGGAGTTATGCATACAAAAAGGAAAGTGTCACAAAAAAAACATCACTACACACAAACCAATTAAAAATGGTTCTCAAATAATCAGTTACTTCCTCACAGTAAACAAAGGTGACTGAAACCACACAGCAAAACATACATGCAAAATGGCTCTTCTTCTCAGTCCCCCTTTTAACACAGCAGAAAAGCTCCACAAGAAAGATTAAACAAAAACTGGGCCATTTGGTTAATTGCTTAAAGCACACTGAAATCTGGTATGGCAAAACAGTGGTTGCATCCTCTATCATTTCTTTGTTTGAAAACTAAAAGAAACAAAAGCACATTAATGTAAAAAGAAAACTGTACATGAACTATTAACATTATATTAACAAGAACTTAAAACATTTTTTTCTTTCATCAACATCTTTGTTCTACTTGGGCTTACCTTGTTCCTTGGCTGATGTGCCAAAGCAGTCACTTCGAACTTAAGTTCGTCACCAAATATGCAGAATCTACCCAATATGTTCTTAACAATTATTTAATAATCTTATTGGTAATTTTTCATAGTAAAAAGTGCCACTATTATCATTAACAACTCTCTGTTGCAACAGAGTTACATGTTTCTACTAACTACATCAGGAAACTCTTAGCTGAGCAATATACAGAGTTCTAGTTTGGTCAAAGTGTTTTTGTTTCCCACTACTTTAGTGTAGTCAGCGAAGGTAGCCTTGAAGAGTTCTATTGCCTGATGTGGTGACTGGAGTGAGAAAATACTGATAACTGTTTATTCCAGAGTTTATTCATTAATTTATGCGCATTTTACATGGATATGTTAGTACAGTAATGTGGTTATGCTCATGCTACATTTAAACACATGGGTTGGACTCTACTGATTTGGACCATCCAGGTAAAATAAAGGGAGTTGGATCAGCTTGTTAAGATCAATAATGGCACTGCCCGTCACACTTCCTCATTTGTCATCTGAATGAAACTGATAATATATTTTCATTTTCTGTATATTTTGCTCTTTGGTTGCTCTGTCATCTTTTCGCCTTCCTTTAGGGGTAAATACAACATTTCTACTGACCATTAGTTTAAAAAAAGGCATGATCGAGTATTAGTGATGCAACAGAGAAGCTTATTGGTAGATAAATGTGACAGGCAAGTCTCTATATACGTATGATAGCAACACTCCTGGAAAATAACTACAATAACAACAGCGTCACCATCACCATTGTTGTCCAGCTCTGAGGCAATGTGGCCAAATAATTGATTCTTAACTGGACATCAGGTTGTAGTATGTTACAATATCGACGAAGTAACCAGTTTTTTGAAGAGACTGTCCACTTCAGCTGAGCTTTTGTCCTAAACAAAGGAAAAAAAAGAAAACATAAAACATGTTAGTGAAGCATTGACAGCTCTCTGTTGCAACAGAGTTACATTGTTTCTACTTACTGCCTCAGGGTACTCTTTGCGGAGCAGTTCAGCCAGTTCTTTCTCGGTCAGGGTGTTCCAGACATGCTCTCTTTCAATGTACTTTTTTACAGTTTAGTTTAGAGTTCTATCGCCTCTGTGATCTTGGACATGTTGGCTAGAACAAGAAAATAGTGATGACTGTGTATTCCAATGTCTGGTTATTTATTAACTTTACATAGCTGTGGCAATGAGGTAATGAGGTCATGCTTCATGCTACGCTGAAACACATTGGTTGGACTCTACTGCTTTGGAACATCCAGTTAAAACCAAATGGCAACCTCTGAAGCTGAAAAATGAAGCTTGTGTAGAAGTCCCAAAAACTACAGTTCATCCAATGATACTTGAGTCTGACTCCAAAACAGAATAAATATACATTGATATCACTATTTAAATCCCCTACTGTAGAGCAAAAATAAGCATGTTTACAGCCTGGTACAAAAACAGTTTTAGTATCCATAACTACTTTCAAAATTTATACATGGGGTGAGTTTTTGCTTTTGTTAACATTTTATTATGGCCCAAATTGATGCAGGTCTAAGGGCGGGGCTGTTTGAGTAACAGGCTGTCTGCAGCACTCTGTGAAACAGATTTAACCCACCCTCCTCCATAGCGCTACCCTCTCGTCCAAATATAGTCACCTCTGTTTCTGTCACCCATGTTAAGACCTCCGCAGGGGATCAACTCGACCTCCGACAATTTGTAAATCACACAGGCTGACAGAGGGCGTGACTCTTACTATAGTGGACCAAATGGTAAGACACCTACAACAACAAAGTAATTTACTTGTGTTCTTTTTATGGATTTTAGCTCTGCTTTAAAAACTATGCATGATATCGTTGACACCATTTTAGAATGACTTTTTAAGATGAACGTGAATGGTGGTATTACTTATTGGATTAAAAGCTTTCTAGGTTCCAGCAGGCATGTCAATTTATACCTGTTAAATGCACTGCGTCTTTTCAAAATACATGTTCTTTTTCAGAAAAATAAACAGTTTCTACTCTTTCGATGCATATAGTCTTTTTCAAAATAATCTTACATCAGTGAAACACCTTGTATTTACAGTACGTTAGTCATTATTGGCCAGTGGTAGAAGTGGATCTACTGGTTGTGAGGTTGCCGAAAGCTTGCATCTTCTGCCTGAATTTGATGAAATAGATCCAGACACGTTTCTTGCACTGTTTGAGTGTGTTGCACAATTTAGAGGATGGCCGGATAGTCATAAAACTATGATTTTGCAGTGTATGTTCACAGGCAAGGCCCAGAGAGCTTTTTTTGCCCTTAGTTCTGTTGAAAGTGGCGATTATGCTAAGTTTAGCTGTTCCTGTGTCGACCTCCCTTCTTTTTTATGCTCTCCAATGAGCTGGGCATAACAAGTGGGGGCTCGTCCAATTTTGAACCTTAAATATTACCATTTTGGTTGTGTTTGGGTAGTCTGACTGGGTTGGGAGGCCCACAGTGACAGCTTTCCTTATGGTTAAGTTAAGCAGGTAGGGTTTGGGACTGTTTAGTTCTCTAGTGTCTCTAGCTGCAGATTCCTCCAAAAAAATCCTCCCTGTCTTACTCAACAACCAGCCTGTCGAAAAACTAAAACATTTTAAGTACTTGGGCACATTATTGATCAGACCTTAACTTTTAATAAAAACTCAGAGAACATTTGTAGGAAGCCAAGCAGTGCTTGTTTTTAGTCAGCTGCTGATGAGCTTTGGTGTCAGCCAACACATGCTTAAAATGGTATAGAGAGGAGTGGTTGAAAGCAAGTTAGCATTTAACAGAACAGCATGGAAAGGCAAGTTACATGCAAAAAGCAAAAACAAGCTCTCCAAGATTGTCAACATTGCAGAAAACGTGATTGGCAAGTCACAGAAACACCTCTGCAATATATTTGACAGTGCTGTACGCAGGAAGGCCAAACATGTAATTAGAGATACCTCCCATCCATTGCATTCAGAGTTTGAGCTGCTCTCATCTGGCTGTCGCTTTATGGTCCCAAGAATCAGCTGTAACATATATCAGAAGTGCTTTTTACTCAGTGCCATACAGGCACTGAACACTGAATGACTGCATCAGGGAATGTGATTATTTAATAAACTGTTCTTTTTTATTATTATTAGAGGTTCAAGCCTAAAGGGCTGAAACCCTTTTGTCATGTTTTATTATTATTATTATTAGTAGTAGTAGTATTGTTCAGAAATGATTTCGCAAAGTCCTGGGAGATGGTACATCATAGAGACATGTAATTTTCAGCAGTGATTGGAAGTTGTGTGTATATGGTGCTCAAAAAAAAAAAAAAAATGCCAATAGGCCAAATGTGGGTGCTATAATTAAGGTCAAAGTGATTTTGTTATGAAAGACCACCATCCTCGCATTGTATATACGATTGACTAGAAATTCAACACACTTGTCCAGGTGTATAAGTTTGATAAAAGCCTCAAGAACCCTCAAGATCTGCCTGAATAGATTGTCTGCCATATTGAATTTTTTGCAAAACACATTTTTGACATCTCCTCCTGAGGCATAGGTCAGATTTGTACTAAAGTTTCTGTGGACCATCATGAGATGAAGCTCTTGAAGTTATCAGCAGCTTTTTGATATGTCATTGCATTCTGATGATACTGACTAGTGACCTTTAGAGGGGTCGTGGCTCAGCACATAGATTTTCCTTGACCGTTGAGCCACTCATCACAAAACCTGTGGGAAATTTGGATGATTCCTGTTATGTAGCAACATTTCTATCCCCATGAATTACTTTGTTGTTTCCTTTTCATAATTTCTTGATAATGTGTCAAATATTTATAACAAATGGATCAAACCATGAACACATAAACAGAGAGTAATGGATCTTTTTAACTTTATTGAGCTTTTTTTTTGGTACAAATTAAATTTTTGCCATGTTTCCAGTGCAAAGGAATCAACTTCAAACCTGTTCTCATTCCAAATTGTCACATATCCCTGATTGGTCAGTGCTGTTTACGTCTACATGTTATGCACTAGGTATTATCCTGCATTTGTTGACGTTTCAGCAGGCATGTCAATTTATACCTGTTAAATGCACTGTGTCTTTTCAAAATACATGTTCTTTTTCAAAGAAATATACAGTTTCTGCTCTTTCCATGATTTATGATGGTTGAGATAGGGTCGCCAATGGCCAAATACAGCTGGAAAACGGTCAAATGGCCATGCTACTGTCTTTATTAGGTAGGGAATGACTTTGCTGTTTGACGAACAATTATCTGATGTTCAAGAAAGGCCTAAATACTACCAGCACTAGATGAGGTAATTCAACGCGAAATGCATCAATCCCAACAATTAGTAGATTGAGATTATTGTTGCCCAATTAGACCTAATGGGTCTTTTATGATAAATGCCCCACCACTGCATTGGACGAGTGTCATGAAGAGGATTTGAGATCACGTGAGCATCTTCAAGAATAGACTGACCATCTGCATATCCCCTGTAGGTAGTAGATGAATGACGCTCTTGATCACTGCTATATGCAAATAGAACATCTATGGCTCAGTGATGCTATCCCGATACGAGAGGGTGACCATGTGGCTATCTTGCTGAGCTCAAAATGAGTTACCAACTACTACACCTGCCCTCAATGTGCAAGAGATCGGGAAATAGCCAGGCTGATAGAGGCTGCTCCGCAGTCTACTGTACATGACACAGACTGAGGCACGTTCCAGGCACTGAGTCATGGATGATGTTGGAAAATTAGGGAATCTGTGGTGGATATTATCATAAAACAACAGCTCAAAATTACATTAAACTTATGATCTATCATAGAACAAGTGCACCAGAGCATATCTTTGCATATTTACATGCTGTAGTGCCATTTTTGGAGTACTTTAATATGCCATCCATCAATACAACTCGTATATCCCGAATTTTTTATATTATGTATGAATTTATGTCCACACTCATAAAAAAAAATAAAATTGCTCAAAATGGCAATAAACTACAAAAAAATAAAAACTGATTTTTTTTCTTTCTTCTCTTTTTTTTTTTACACATATTTTTCTTAATGCATGTAAGAAATTACGTGATTACGCTTATTCAGACATAGGGAGTGCTGTGAATATCAGCGATCTGGATAATGTTTTAGTTATGTGCGCTTTTTACTGAATTTCTTCAAATCCATTAGTGCAAGGAAACAGTGCTCTGGGGTACGATGAATGCACGATATCTTAGTGAACTCCCCTGGTTTTATATGCAAAAAGAATTATTGCCCTGTCTTATTTGGTTGCAATTCTAATGGCATTTAAAAGTGGATGTGCAAATTGGATTGCGGGAGCTACCAACCAGGAACCATGATTACCAGAGCGGACCAGAGTGTCATTATCACTGAACTGCAGTCAGTCTGAAAACATGAGAATAATAAAAGAAAAAGAAAAACAGTAAGGGGGCATGAGCTGAAGTGACTGACAAATGAAATAATCACTGAAATTGTATCTAAATGATTTCATGAGATATAAAAGTGAATGACTGATTAATTAATTAATTGCACGGCCCTCAGCTATAAGCTTATGAGGGTTGAGAAAACGGCTCAGCACGCCGCCAGGATGGAACTGCCATCCGAGAGGACTTCTTCAATCAGTGGTGTAGAAAAGACCAAGCAGGATGATCAAGCCCCAGCCGTCATGACCACGATGTGCCTGCACATCACTCGGGACAGCTTCATCTGCAGGTCATTGACCATTGAATTGTTGAGTTCATGACTTGACGCTAACCAAAATATTCTGACATTACCTTTTTTATTGATGTATTTATGCACTGTTTATGCCTTTTTAAATATATTAATGGTACTGCTTGCATTTACTAAGTTCCTGTTTGCATTCAGTTTGGTCATTAAGAGGGACTGTCTGATCTGAAGTATGTATAAATTATGTAGTGTTTCCCTATTGTTGTTGCGCGATAATGTTAGAATTTTTAAAAATTTTGTCGACATGATCTCCTATTTCTTAATGTGCATGTTAATTACCCATTGTGGAGGAAGCCTGAGACTTGTCAATGGCTGCTTCTGAATTACTGTGCATGTAATGAATAACAATGCAGCAGGCAGATGGAGGTTAGGACGACACTGCGATAGAAGCCTTAGAAGCCTAGAAGACTTATCCCTCAGGTAATATGAAGTCAAGCGGAGAAAACAAGCCAAGGAGTTCGCCCTCTGATGCCACGGGAGATATACATGCCCTGTTGAGAGGGGATTAAGCGAGTAAAACAGGTAAGAAATAAGAGGACACGAAATGACAGAAAAAACGTGTCAATCTTAAAAATTATTATTATTATTATTATTATTTTATTGTATTGTGTATAATTATTATTATTATTATTATTACTACAGCCAAGATTGAGAAAAGAGACTTGCATGTAGCATTTTTGGATCAGGCAAATGCATTTGGTTCAGTACCACATAGCCTTATTTGGAGTGTGTTTGAATATTTTAGAGGGCCTGGGGTAGTGGTTAACTTAGTGAAATCATATTTTCAAGGTATCAGGTTGTGCCTAAGCACTGCAGATTTCATAACAGGTTGGCAAAGACTAGAAATAGGAATTATGGCAGACTGTACAATTTCCCCATTAGCATTCACAATGGCAATGGAAGTAATTATTAGAGCCTCTAAATGGGTTGTAGGAGGGGAGAGACGGCTGGAGGGGATGCGTCTTACACCTATTAGGGCTTACATGGATGACATGACACTGGTGACCACAAGGGTGCAATGTACACAGAGGTTACTTGAGAGGGTAAATATGAACCTCAAATGGGCTAGCATGAAAATCAAACCTAGTAAGTCTAGGAGTAATTTCAAATGTAGGGGAAAAATAAGTGACAGAAGGTTTGTCATAGATGATGAGGAAATCCCAACAATTAGGGAAAAATTACTGAAGAGTTTAGGTAGGTGGTACAATGAGGATTTGAATGATGGGGAACAGGCAGTGCAGTTTAGGAAGGATGCTGTTAAAGGGCTGAGTAGAATAGATAGGTCAGGGCTTCCAGGAAAGTTGAAGCTGTGATGTTTGCAGTTTGGATTATTTCCCAGGTTGATGTGGCCACTGGCAGTATATGAGATGCCGACATCTGCTGTTGAGAAAATGGAGAGATTGGTTAGCTCTTACATTAGGAAGTGGTTAGGTACTCCTAGGTGTTTCAGTAGTGTGGCATTGTATGGGAAAGGGATACTTCAGCTGCCAGTATCTAGTCTAATAGAGGAGTTTAAGTGTACCAAGGTTAGGACAGAGCTGTAAAGGGAGTAAAGATGTGGTAGTTAGGAAGGTGGTTCCAAATCCAACCAAGGGGAGGCAATGGAATCCAAGAAGGGCAGTTCAGGGGGCAGAGGCAGCTCTAAGGCATGCAGAGATTGTAGGTAATATTCAGATAGGTTGGGGAGACCTGGGGCTTGGCTCAGGCAAACCGGTGCGGAATAAAGCAGGCCCCAAAGATAAAAGAAAGCTGGTTGTGGAGCAGGTTCATAGACAGAAGGAGATATTAAGGGGTACAAAGGCAGTTGCTCAGGCTAAGCAGGGACAGTGGTTGAAAGTGTAGAGAAGAGGAAGCTCAGTTTGAGGTATCTGTGGAGTATGGAGGAGAGTCACATTGGATTTCTGACAGGGGTCACATATGATGTGTTGCCAACCCTCCAGAACCTAAAACTCTGGGTAAATGAAGACCCATCTTGTCCCTTATGTTCAGGTACGGCAACTTTAAGGCACATTTTGTCAGGCTGTAAAGGCTGGTATACGTGGCGACATAACCAGGTGTCAAAAAGCTTAACTGCAGGCATTGAAGATAGACAAAGACAGGCAAATTCAGGAGGGTCAAGGACAAAGAGTGTAGCAATTCAGTTTGTCCACGAGGGGGAGAAACATACAGGTGGTAAGGTAGTAAGGAGGCAAGGCAGTTTAGAAGCAGTGCTTGTGATTGGGAAATGCAGGTAGATTTAGGAGGAAAGCTTGCTGTTGTTGTTCCCCAGGAAATTGTCTGTACCAATGTGAAGCCTGATATAGTTTTATGGTCCATGAGCAGACGGATAGTTTATTTCATAGAGCTCACAGTTCCCTTAGAAAACTCAATGGAGAAAGCCTATGAAAGGAAAAAGCTTAGGTACGCAGACTGTCCAGTGGAAGTGGGGTGTAGGGGATTTGTAGCTAGATCGGCTATCTCACTCCTGGGGGAGTGAGGAGACAGTTTGAGGAAGACAGTGAAGGAGATGTCAGATGAGGCAGCTAGATCCAGCCAGTAGATTTGGATTAGGAGGTGGATTAGGTGGAGGCAGAGAATACCGCCAAAGTCCTTCTAAGGCAAGTCGTAACACTCTGACGCCATCTTTGATACATGCCATGGCAGCTATTTGAACTTAACAAGACCAAGCCCTATCAAAATGAATGGGTGAAGGTCTGGTTCTCTACTTCCAGAGCTCGCTGGGACATAAAAACTATATGAATGGCATCAGCAAAAAAGACTGATCCAAATCGATGAGAAGACCTGCCAGTTATGTTCCTTAATAAGGTTTAAAACCACTTTTTTCTTCTCAGGTTATTCAACTGCGCATGCGCAAAGCTTCACAACACCATCAATATACGGCTCCAACAACATAAGACATCACCGGTGCATGAGCTTTGTTTTGAGGGGTGGGGAACCCTGGAGCTCAGCATATTTAATATTCATGAGGAAGCAAGCGAGCTCACACCCAGTTACCTGTGGCTTCTACAGGTGGTGTGACGCCCCTCCCACTGTCTTGCAGAATATGCCAGCCAGCCTCATCAGGCAGGTGGCTGGCATGGGAGGGTCGTTTCCTTGATTAGGCTCACCTGGGCTTCCAGGCTATAAAAGCTGCCTCCTCTGTTCACTTGGTCTCTCTCTTCCTGCGGTTGACATCTACTGGGCATCATTACTTTTGGTTTGCACCTTCAACACCTCCACAACACACCTGACACACACACCCATGCATGGCTTTCATGACTGACTTTGCTGACCTACACACTCCATCGGTAATTTTAGTTTAATAAATTCTGCTTGTTTTAAGTAAATCTCTTGTGTGGACTCCCTACTTGTTACATTCACTGAGCCAGTTTGTGACAGGTGGTGCAAAGGATCTTTGCAGCGGAGCGGTCGAGATGACATGTAAACAGAGGAAAACAACTTATATTTTCAACTGTGTCTGTTTGTGATTTCATCCCGACTATAACCAAGAACGTTTGTTGTCTGGAATAAATAAAGTCGATGGATTAAGTCTGTTCTCTCATTATCTCTGGCCTTGAAGGCATACTTTACAGGCGGAGCGAGGTGGCGAGGCGTAGCTTTCCAACCACACTTTCCCCGTGACCCTCCCTACTACTGTCAATGGTCCCTCCCTCCGGAGTCCTCTATGCAGCAACTTGACCAAACTGTTGTAAAGGTGGTTACGCAGGCTTACATCACTACAACGTGACTGACAAAAAAAAATCACCAAACAACTGGCTTTGTGAGTGGCGGAAGAGGCGGGACATGTGCGTACGACCGCCATACTGTTGTTACAAACTACCCTCATTCATTTATATGGAAGATTTTTTTAGTGATCAGTCGCCTCATAATAAAGTCTCTGATACCGCCTAATCCGTCTTGGGGGAGGACATCTAAATAGACGTTCCTCCCCTAATCTGCTTTGCCTGCCCATTTTCCCTCGCCCAAAAGGCAGATATCCAGGAAGAGGAAGCTTATATAAGGTGTGGGTGTGGTCTGTTTAAGACTCTTTGGAACCAGGTGCCCATCTTAGGTGAGCTTATTTGTTTGTAGGTTACAGTTTCTTTGTCCTTTTTTTCCCCCTCTGTTTGTTATTGACCATGTATTTGAAATACCACGCTGGAAGGGAAATGTAAGATAGGGTTTGTTGAGGATGGCATGCTGTTTTGGCTGCAGTAGCAGTGGTAGTATAGGTAAGGAAAAGAGGGTTGTTGTGTTGTGGTGAGGAGCAGTGAGAGCTGGCATTAGGGGGGTGGCTCTGGGATGCCAGAGATCACGGTCTGAAGGTGTTGTGGGACCAACTAGACAAAACACTGATGAAGGGTGGTTCCCACCTGATGACCCCAAAGCAGGCCCAGACTGCACATAGGGAGGGCCGGTACTATTCCTGAAGCACTGGCCTGTGATTGGCCTGCTGGCCTGCAAAAAAACTATAATTCTATGTTTGCTATGTAAAGGTGGAGGTGGTGCTGGTACCAGTCCCGCTGATGCTTCAGAAGGAGAGGCCAGTGCAGGGCAATTGGCAGAAGGTAAAGAAAATGTCTACAGTAGGCCATGTCATTGGTGGTACATAAGCTTGAGTTATTTGCATTTTCCTTGGGATTACATTACAAGAATGCTATTTATTCAGTATTATTATTATTATTATTATTATTAATCACCAGCCTGTAACAAGTTGCAGACACATGAACACCAGGCACTGGCAGTTGACATAAATGGCTCTGTCATGTAGTTTGCATTAACAGCCTTCTTGGCACTACAGCTTTATTCTATAAAGTGTACGTGAATTTTGGTGTCTGTTGTGTTACTGTTATGTATCCCAGCCCAAACATGAAAGCTATTGTATATTCCAACCTTGGATTTAGGTTGGGGTTCATTAGAGTTCCCTGGTATGATAATCACAGCCTTAAGGTAAGATACGTCTTATCTGTCGAAGTTGACTTGACTTTGTCAATGACTGATGTTATTGAAAAACGTTCACATAAGTTGAAGCTGCTCTTGGCCTATATTTTTACTATTCACTGTTGCATTGAATATGGTATTGGCATATTATATTGACTTGCAGTATACGCTGGCATCTAAATGGTTTGCTGACAAAATAATACAGTCATGTTTTTTACTTGTTTTACTTGAGCATAATACCATAGCATTATTTCAGGAGTCATGTTGTGACTGTTGTATTGAGGGGCACATTTTGGTGAGAAGTTTCAGTGGCATGTAGGGGAGAGAAAAGCACTGGACTGGACTGCTGGTGATTAGTTATATGGTGAATACCCATATGTGAAATGGACTAATGCTGTAACTATTAGATTCATACAGAGTGTCCCCATGACATTGAAGTGAGTGTTGTAGTGACTATTATGCCCATATTGGAGTGCATATTTGTTTTGCCTCAGCCAACATGTACTACTGTGTGTGTGTGTGTGTGTGTGTGTGTGTGTGTGTGTGTGTGTGTGTGTGTTTGTGTGCGCGCATGCATGTTTGTGTGTGCGTGAACGCGAGTGTGTGGGCTGGGTGGCCTGGTTAAATGTGTGACTCCCGGCCTGAAAAATTCTCCCAGTCCGGCCCTGCCCCAAAGACATGTTAGTTATCACTGCTCAATGGTCTACATAGGTCAGCTGTGCCATAGGCTATTTTCACTGGATGCTGATCCCTTTTCTGGAGCACAAGATTCTTGTATTTATTTAAAACCTAAAAAATATTATTATTATTAGTAGTAGTAGAGTTAGTAGAGGTAGTAGTAGTAGTATTACTTTTATTATTGTTGTTTATTTATTTTATTTTACTCTTCAATGCCTGTTTAGGAAAGGCAAGGCAAATTTATCCATTGAATGTTACAAACCCAAAGGCAACCCAAAGTACTTTACAGATTAGTCAAATCAAAGTTCATTGTAGCCCAAACACAGAGTGATGCTAGAAAAGCTGAACAATCAGTAATATTGTTTCAATTAGAGGTTGATCTATAAATACCTAATAATAATAATAATAATAATAATATAATAATATATAATATATATAATATTATTATAATATTATATATATAATGTATATAATATAATATTAATATATATAATATAATCACAATTAGCCTTAGAGGGCTTACAGCACCCAGCATTCCTCTGTCCGTGAGTCATTTGAATGTGAACTCTATTCATTACGCTAAAGCTAGGCACATATTTTATCAGTTATTGCCCATGTTATATTATTTATTTATATAGTTATCTGTAATTTCATTTTATTGACAACATTAAGTAAATATTTGTCCATTTCAAACATTCATTTAATGACTTATTCATATAGAGACTAACTGACCGTTGTTTCTCGGTGAATGTAGGATATAAAATAGTAGCAGATTTAAAGAATTGCAACCTGATGAACAGCTGATGTGAGCGTAGATACATAGATGCACATGCAAACTACTCTGCTTTTCCTAAAAGAAGAAGAAAGTGAGTTAATACAAGAACTGTAAATGAGTGTGTTTTTAGGTGTTTGTACTGGATAATAGTGTATTCTATGGCAGTCACCTTTAAAACCCACACCGAAGAAATTGCTGAGGGGCTTTTAATTTGAATTGATACAGGAAGTGTGGTAAGATAACAGCATGATACGCACGTGAATTGAAAGAGATCGATTGCTTATCTTGAAATGAGCAAATATCATTGTGAAGTAGAGCGCATATAATGTGTCAGCTTAATATGCTTACTTTGATTTAAAAAAGCAATAAATTATTAATATAATTTATTGCTCCTACCTGCCTCTTTGCACTATCAAAGCTTGTATATTGTACATGTAAATGGTGTATTGTGTTATGTGTTTGTATGTAACTGCTGTGTTTAACCAAGTTTTCCTTTCTCAGAACATTTAAATGACATGTATACTGAGTGACTGTGATACTTGGGCAAGTTGGATCACTCTGTTTTTTTCATTTAGTACAAATTACATGACACAAGAGAGTTCAGAGGCAATGTAGCCAAATGATTTATTTGCCAGTGCACATCACAGTGAGGGCTGTTACAGAATTGCTATACTTCTACAAAGTAACAACACTGCCATTGGTATCCAGCTCTCATGCAACGTGACTAAATTATTTACTCTTAACCTTACAGGTCACAGTTTAGGACAACGACAGTGACAAACTCATTGAAAGAAACAACACCGTCATCGCTGCCATCCAGCTGGGGGAGGAGGTGGTTAACGTCCGCAACTGAGATCTAAAGAAAAAAAAAAAACAAAAAAAACAAACAAACACAGTTGTAAGTAGATTGTAAAACATTAAACACATGTCAGAGAGGAATTTGCAACTCTCTGTTGCAATACAGTAACATATTTTCTACTCACTGTGTCTTTATACTTGTTTTGGAGCAGTGCACACAGCTCTTGTTTGTTCAAAGTGTTTTTGTCCTTTTTAGCGTACTCATCGAAGGTTTCCTTGAAGAAAGTCATTGCCTTTGTGATATCTGATGTGGTGCCTGGAGTGAGAAAATAGTGATGACCGTGTATTCCAGAGTTTATTTATGTACATTTTACATGGCTATGGTAATGCAGTAATGTGGTTATGCTTCATGCTACATTTAAACAAAGGGCTTGGACTCTACTGTTTTGGGACATCCAGTTAAAACACTGTGAGATGTTAGATCAGCTCGTTTAGATTAGGAATGTTACTGCCCAACACAATTCCTCATTTGTCTTCTGGATGAAACTGAACATTTTTTTTTTTTTTTTTTTTTTTTGTTTCTTTAATTTTCATTTTCTTTCTATTTTGCTCTTTGGCTGCCTTGTCATCTTTTCTCCTTCCTTTAGGGGTAAATATAACATTTCTACTGACCATTAGTTTAAACAAGAGACATGACCAAGTATTAGTGATGCAACAGAGAAGGAAATTTGTTAGATTGATGTGACAGGCAAGTCTCTATATATGTTGTATAATAGCAACACTCCTGGAAAATAACACCATCACCATCACCATTGTTATTCAGTTCTAAGAAAAAATGTGGACAAATAATTGATTCTTAACTGGACATCAGTTTGGAGTCAGTTGCGATGTCGACAAACTCCACGAAGTCAACTGTGTTACCACCATCAGCATCCAGCTTTTTGAAGAGACTGTCCTAAACAAAGAAAGATAGTAGGAGTTTTTAGTAGATAGTAAAACATAAAGCATATTTCAGAGAAGCATTGACAGCTCTCCGTTGCAACAGAGTCACATTGTTTCTACTTACTGCCTCAGGGTACTCTTTGCAGAGCAGGTCAGCCAGTTCTTTCTTGGTCAGGGTTTCCCAGACATCTTTTCTGTCAATGTACCTTTTTACAGTGTTCTCGAGGAGTTCTATCGCCTCTGTGATCTTCGACATGTTGGCTGGAACAAGAAAATAGTGATGACTGTATATTCTAGTGTTTGGTTATTTACTGTATTAACTTCACATGGCTTCACACCCATACCATATGCCATACCACATCTTACTCCACATTAAGTACAGTACTTGAATAAATTTAATGCAACATGGTTATGGCTGCGTTTAAGTAAAGGATTTTAAAAAAAAATATTTCCACTCACCGAAATTGTAGGAAAACTTGAGGTTGAGACGGTGGCAGAGAGAGCACTGTAAAGAGAGCAAGGACACAAACCTTTTTAAATAGTGGTTGACAAACCCTGTTTCAAAGCCCCCTCCCCTCTTTTTGTCATTTTTCTTACAAATTGTAAAAGTGACAACCCTGGAATGTGCTCTTTCCTGCTTTTCCTGTGACATAAGCCTCTTTTTATACCAGTACTAACAGTTTGGGAAGGGCTGCAATGTAACAGTGATCAGTACAATCTTCTTTCAGTTCATATGATAAGGGAACATAAAAGTCTCTTTATACATTGATATCCATAACCTGTAAGGACTTTTTTTTTACTCAACCTGAGAAACAAAGCAAAACAAAAAACTTCTGTTTTCTTATTTAAGGACAAATAATCACTCTTAGTTTACGAATCTTTTTGTTCATTGGTCAAACTAGCACAGCTGGTTTTGTTGGGTGGATCCAGGTCTTTAACAATCTCCTGCATGCAGTAACCCTGATAGGCCATACTGAAAATCACATTGTCTAAAGAACAGGAGAGCACTCATAAAAAACATGCTCTTTGACTAACTATACCTGACTACAAATTTAGGGTACTCTTTTTTTCTTGGTTGGAAATGGGTGATTCCTGTTATCCCAATGAATTACTTTGTAGTTTCCTTTAATGATTTCTTGATAATGTGTCAGATATTTATAACAAATGGGTCAAACCATGAACACATAAACAGAGAATAATGCACTTTTTTTTAACTTTATTGAGCCTGTTTGGGTACATGAGTTACATTTTTTTCCATGTCCCCAGTGCAAAGGAATCAGCTTCAACAAGAACAACCTGTTCTCATCCCAAATCGTCACATATCCCTGATTGTCAGTGCTGTTTACATCTACATGTTATGCACTAGGTATCATGCTTCATTTCCTGTTGACGTTCCAGCAGGCATGTCAATTTATGCCTGTTAAATGCACTGTGTCTTTTCAAAATACATGTTCTTTTTGAAAAAAAGATACAGTTTCTGCTCTTTCGATGTATACAGTCTTTTTCAAAATAATAAAAAAAAATATCTTACATCAGTGAAACACCTTGTATTTATGTTTAATTCCCTGCGCAACAAAAGCACGTGATCAGAGGGGTATTCCATCAAGCCAGCTAACCGCAAATCCCTGCTAACTTCGATAAGCCGCGCTAGTTTTAGAGAGAGTCTGGTTCCATCACTCTCGCTAACAGGAACCTCAGCTGAGTTACTGGGGTAACATATGCTTCTGAACTAACCTGCTCCGTGGCAGGTTAACTGTCAGGCTTAATGAATTGGTGTTACAAAGAATATGTACCTGTAGTAAACAGAGTCTCAGACAAACAGTTCCTCACACTTTTCGCTTGGTTATCCGTGTTGTCCGAAAACAAAGTTGACAACTTCAGCAAAAATGAATTCACCGCACACGTTTGGTTAGTTTAGTCGAATTCCCAAGGATTGAAAAAAAAAGTGTCATTGACGTGATGATATCTTGAAATATAAAAATTCTTTTTCCATTTGAGCAAAATTGGCGGTAGCAGAGTGGTCTCATCCTGCGGCTGTCATGTGGGCATCAGGGGTTCGAATTCATATTATGGCATCATTCACTACATCAAATTATGGAAACTCTGTTGCAGCGATTATTTTGATGTTTTCACCAACAGCCTATAGCTTACATTTGTCACACATTACACGTATGTGAAATGTAATGCCATTTAGCCGACAATTATTCATCATAACTTTGTAGCCTACAGAACTTTTAACATCAGCTAGGCCTAACATTAACACTTGTCCATATGGCTGGAGTAACACCTGCACAGCCATGCGTTTAACATTGTTGACACCACTCCTGTGCAGAGATAACACAATTTGGCATATTAGCTGGTGCAAAGTACACTACACATTTAAAAAAATTGTAAACCAAATAAAATTTCCTTCCAGAATTAAATTTCCATTAAATAATACGGTGCAGCTGAGCCTCAAACCCGAGTCTCTCACGTTAATGACAGTGGCAATTCCTCTCCGCTACTGACAAGGACATACTGTGTATGATCAACACAGTCTAAACATAAGACATTAAACATTGATGTAAAAGTTAACTTATGTATTAAGCGGTCGGCAATCTTGTGCCACGCCATATCTCTTGCCTTGACAATAGCAACAGTATTTCCTTTTCTGGTAATTGCATTTCTATACTCTTAGTAAAGCTCCACAAGGAGCTTTTGCTCCGCGCTGTTGAAGAAATCAGCCCTAGTTTTCTTGTCTTTTTTCAACATGATCGCGTTTTCGACAATCGCATATTCTGGGCTTCTCATGCACCTCGTGCACGCGCCTAATGAAAGATTTGATAAGCCTGGCTGAAGTTAACGCTGATGAGGCACGGCTGAAATGTGTTAGTGGAACGGCTTCAGCCTGAGGTGGAAGCTGTCGTAATTCAAACGAGGCTTAATCACTTAAACGCCGCTATCATTGGCGACTTTGATGGAATATCCCCTAGGTCTTTCCAACTTCTTATATTACCTTGTTACCGGCAGCATTTCTAACTGACACCATCCTGCAACATATCATACCTCTGCAACAGGTGCCATTCAGTCCTGTTAGGAACTGATGCAACTTGTCCGGGCATCATACTGCAGCGACAGGTGCCATCTGGCTGACAGGCAGTGTATCCTACCGCTGCTAAAAGTGGCTTTTGATGTCAGTTTCTGATGCCGAAATTATTGACTATTTAGTGGTATTTGACCTGGTGGTCTTAGAGGAGGGGGGCTTAAAGTATGCTCTAACCAGCTTAAAGGGCCTGTCACTCAGCTCTTTCAGACTCTGCTTAATAGCTGTCTGTGTTTCTCCACACTCATGTGAAAAATCTACCATAAGACTTGTGCTGTAAGTTCTTGGAGCACCATCATCTAAAGATTTTAGACCAGCTGCACTAACTTCACTCTTAGTTAAGTATACGGAGGGAGTAGTCAACACCCATGACCAAATAGCAAGACACCTACAACAATGAAATCATTTCTTTGGGTCCTTTGAATGATTTTAGCTCTGCTTTAAAAGCTATGCATATTGACACTGTTTTAGAATGACTTTTTAAGATGAACGTGAATGATGGTATTACTCACTGGATTATAAGCTTTCTTACTGACCGCCCTCAGAGAGTTTTAATGAACGGAGTCTACTCAGATGAGCTTGTTTGAAATACTGGGGCACCACAAGGCTGCGTGCTGTCACCACTGCTGTTTTCCATTCATACAAATAAAATGTCCACCCACAGCAGTTATGTCAAGCTGTTCAAATATGCGGATCATATGGCTCTGGTTTGTCTTCTCCTGAAAGATAATGTCATGTATGAAGAGGCTTATTTTAGCCAGGTGATTGTACTTCAGGACTGGTGTCAGGCAAGTAAACTGATAACGAATGTGGCCAAACACAAGAACTTCTGATACAAACAAAACCAATCCTCAAAAAAAATCCTCCCTGTCTTACTCAACTATCAGCCTGTCGAAAAGTAAAACATTTTAAGTACTTGAGCACATTATTGATCAGACCTTAACTTTTAATAAAAACTCAGTAAAAACTCAGAGAACATTTGTAGGGAGCCAAGCAGTGCTTGTTTTGAATCACCTGCTGATGAGCTTTGGTGTCAGCCAACACATGCTTAAAATGGTATAGAGAGGAGTGGTTGAAAGCAAGTTAGCATTTAACAGAACAGCATGGAAAGGCAAGTTACATGCAAAAAGCAAAAACAAGCTCTCCAAGATTGTCAACATTGCAGAAAACGTGATTGGCAAGTCACAGAAACACCTCTGCAATATATTTGACAGTGCTGTACGCAGGAAGGCCAAACATGTAATTAGAGATACCTCCCATCCATTACATTCAGAGTTTGAGCTGCTCTCATCTGGCTGTCGCTTCATGGTCCCAAGAATCAGCTGTAACATATATCAGAAGTGCTTTTTACTCAGTGCCATACAGGCATTGAACCATTGAAAATCCTCAAGAACCTCAAGATCTGCCTGACTAGATTGTCTGCCATATTGAATTTTTTGCAAAACACATTTTTGACATCTCCTCCTGAGGCATAGGTCAGATTGTACTAAAGTTTCTGTGGACCATCATGAGATGAAGCTCTTGAAGTTATCAGCAGCTTTTTGATATGTCATTGCATTCTGATGATACTGACTAGTGACCTTTAGAGGGGTCGTGGCTCAGCACATAGATTTTCCTTGACCGTTGAGCCAATCATCACAAAACCTGTGGGACATTTGGATGATTCCTGTTATGTAGCAACATTTCTATCTCCATGAATTACTTTGTTGTTTCCTTTTCATAATTTCTTGATAATGTGTCAGATATTTATAACAAACCATAAACACATAAACAAAGAATAATGGATCTTTCTAACTTTATTGAGCTTTTTTTTTGGTACATGAGTTAAATTTTTGCCATGTCCCCAGTGCAAAGGAGTCAACTTCAACAAGAACAACCTGTTCTCATTCCAAATTGTCACATATCCCTGATTGGTCAGTGCTGTTTACGTCTACATGTTATGCACTAGGTATTATCCTGCATTTGTTGTTGATGTTCCAGCAGGCATGTCAATTTATGCATGTTAAATGCACTGTGTCTTTTCAAAATACATGTTCTTTTTCAAAGAAATATACAGTTTCTGCTCTTTCCATGATTTATGATGGTTGAGATAGGGTCGCCAATGGCCAAATACAGCTGGAAAATGATCAAATGGCCATGCTACTGTCTTTATTAGGTAGGGAATGACTTTGCTGTTTGACGAACAATTATCTGATGTTCAAGAAAGGCCTAAATACTACCAACACTAGATGAGGTAATTCAACGCGAAATGCATCTATCAGCAACAGCAACATTTAACAAAGGTGACGGCACATAATTTGGCTCCATTATACCACAAGATTCACCGACAAAACAACTGTCATACTATACACGTTTTCCAAACCTATGCAAAATGCTAACGTTATTAGCAAAAGCCTATGGCATTTTACATTGTATAAATTAGCCTAGCGACGAGCGGAGATTTCCTCTGCTCATATGAAACCCGGATTAATCCCAAAGTTTAAATCCCTGAAGTATAAATCACACACAAGACTTAAAACGCTCTTTAGCGGAGACTTTATTGTCTTCGTAGTTTATAGTTTCTTATCTGTGAAATTAAAGTAAATAAAAGCTTCGTTTCCACTGAGGGAAATGATTTCAGCTTACAGAGACAGACAGGAGGTCTGCGTCACCGCAACGTTTTTTTTTTTAAACAAACTTTATTAAGCGATATCAAATATAGACAAAGATAGGGATTACAGGGAATTTAAGAGACGTATGGAATCAATAATAATCCGTATAGCACATGTAAACAGGAAATAAATAAAGGAGCCAGGGGTACATTACATTATATAATAAACATCAAAAACACTTGAAGACATTCTTTGTTCTAACAGCCTTTTTGTTCATCGAGCTAGCGAGCACTCACACATACTGTTCAACCTCATTCAGGAAAATAACAAAACAGGGTTTACTACAACTGAATTTACATTTATGGATAAAAACGTGACTAGAATCAGTATCGGCCGATACTCAGAGAGTAGAATGTGTATTAGAGAAACACACATTTCAGGACCACTGATTTCTTTCATCAGAGCAGCCTGCTTTCACATTTAATAGAGGGGGAACAATATCAGGATGTGCCTGCTGCTGTAAAGGATAATATATGGTAATCATAGAAGGCTGAAAATCACAAGACATGTATGTTCTGATGGTAGGCCTACAAGTCAGCAGTGTAAAGGCTCAAGCATGTGGTAGACTTCCCATATGTAATGGAGGGCGGACTATACAGACATATCGAATAGAAATTAATACTTAAATGTTTATAATAATAAATAAAACTTTATTTCTTTTAGGTGTGTCCCTGGCCCCTACTGCACAGCTGGTGGACAAAAGGAGATCTCATGAGTTGGAGATGTGCGAGCTGAAGGTAGAGCTGCAAAAGGACAAGATTGATGAGCTCATCAAAGAGAGAGACTACCTAAAAGAACAGCTGGCAACAGGTACATCTCCTTACACACAAAAGAGAAATTCTTGTGTAGTTGGTTCTTATGTTATGGTTGTATCTCTGCACTCTAATGTTTGTGTTTGAATCTATTTTAACAGCTCTTAAAAAAGAGGATCCAGGTTCCATCCAGGCAGTCTGCTTGTCTTCATCGTCCTCTTGTGACAGCTCAGAGGAGTCCTCTGATGCTATGTCTGACTCCTCCTCTACTGCATCCTCATCAGAGGAAGACAAGAAAAAGAAAAGGAGGAGGAAGAAGGGGAAAGAGAGAAAGTCCAAGAAGTCAAAGAAAATGAAACCAAAGACATGTAAAAGAGGTAAAATATGCTCCATGTAATACTTTCATCCCTTTCTACTGACTGGGTTTTTGGCTTGGTCCTGTTTAGTTCCGCTGTATAATTTTTCCTCTCCTGGCTGGTTCTTCTTCTCACATGATGTGACATTGTATGATTGTTGTGTTGGCACTAACTAAATCTACTGTATTAAATCACTTTGGCCGTGTTCAGACTGCAGGCGAATCTGATTCAAATCAGATTCCTTCTCAAATCCGATTTTTAGGGCAGACTGTCCACGCTGTTTCCAGCAAGTGTCCAAGTCGGGTTTGTCTCTGTTCAGACTGGGTCACATTACTGACCGATCTGACAGGTTGCTGTAGCAACGGCGTCGGCCAGCGTGTGTATTGTGTGACGTCATATAATTGCGACAGCAACAACAACAACAACAACAACGGAGCTATCTCACCACAGAGGCATTTCATTTCATCCTCTGTCCAAGGACTGATGTTTCCAACGTCTCTCGCTCCATTCCGTTGATATCGCTCCACAACTTGAAACAGGCGGGTGGTCAGACGGTGGTCTGGCATCGCGAGTGACGTCACGAACAGTCAAAACCGATCTGAGTGTTTGGAGCTGTTCAGACTGAAACACATATGTCCAAATGCGAATTGAAACTACCTCCCGAAGGTGGTTTCGATCCGGTTTGCAAAAATCAGATTTCATGTGATTTGTGACTGTTAAGACTTTAAAAGAACTATCCGGTTCCAATCTGGATTGGCTAAAAATCGGATTTTGCATGCCAGTCTGAACGTGGCCTTTGTGTGCGTGCATGCGTGTGTGCATGTGTGGGTGTGTGTGCTTGTTTTACAGTGTACCTTTTTTTTCTTTTTTATTGTTGATAATACTAATTCTTTGTCGTCTAAATTGCAGTCCAAAATCTGGATCAGGCCGTGTCCCGGTACAAAAAAATTCTTTGGCTGTTTAATCGAGGAAGGACAATGTCTGCTGCGTTCGAGCGTGTTGGGGTGGACCGGAACACGGTTGTTGTCACTGCTCCAATCACAGAGCTGTTCATTGCTGCCCCCAGCAAATACAAGGAACTCCTTAAAAGCTACAACAGTCAGGTGAAACTCAGTGGGTTTGCCATACAGTGTGTCACTGCAATTGAGGATGATCCAAGAATAGTGGACACAGTTAAAGCCTTTAAGATTTCTGGAAAGCTGCTTCCCCTGAAAACAAAGTCAGCTATAATGATAGATTAACACTGATGTTTGAAAGATGGAAGACAAAAAAGTTAATTGTTGAATTGTGACACTGAAATATTTTCTGACTTGATTTTTTGATACAGAAAAAAAAATATTTTTTTTTTCAAACAAAGATTTTATTTTTTTGATAAAGAAAGATTTGATTTTATTATTTATTTCTTTTCTTTTTTTCCAGAGAAACATTTTATTTGTTGTATTTAAACTTCCACTGCTGGTGTTGGCAAGTTTTTATCCAGCCAAGCTTATCCTATTTTTCAATTGTACAGTTACAATGTTGGGAAGTTGCAATAAATATCAATGCAATAAGTTCTATGTCCCTGTGTTGTGTCTCTCCTTGGTCTGGAACTTCTGCGAGTTTTGAGGCATTGCTAGCCTTTAAATCTCATTTGTAAATACTTTATAAGGCATAGATAGACCCCACTTAAGATGAGCTCACACAAAATGATTAATTAACAAGTAGCAAGTACTTTGTAACAGCCTGAATTCATGAATTCGTTCATTAATAACTGTTTATAAGCCATCCATTGGAAATGGAATTTGGAGATTTTATAAAGCATCTACTAACACACTCACTAACCATTAGTACATGTCTGAATAGTGGACATGTAAGAGCATGCAGACATGAACATCTAAATATACTGTTCATTATTTACATAGGCTTTCTAAATGATCCTACAAACAACTGACAAATCCTAACTAACTGGTGGTTAAGTGATGTAATACTTAATTTAGAAATGCTGAATTCATCATTTATATAGATGAGCTTATTAATGAAGAGTAAAACATTTATAACTGTGATTAATAAACCACATGCTAATGAGTATTTACGTCAGAATCATGTTTTATAAATGATGAATTCAGTGTTTACTAATCCATAACTACTGTGCAATAACTGTGCTTCTAAATGATGAGTAAAACATTTATAGCTGTGTTTATAAACTACATACTAATGACTATTCATGCGTTATAAATGATGAATTCAAAATTTATTATGCATGTTTGTGTGTGCGTGAACGCGAGTGTGTGGGCTGGGTGGCCTGGTTAAATGTGTGACTCCCGGCCTGAAAAATTCTCCCAATCCGGCCCTGCCCCAAAGACATGTTAGTTATCACTACTCAATGGTCTACATAGGTCACCTGTGCCATAGGCTATTTTCACTGGGTGCTGATCCCTTTTCTGGAGCACAAGATTCTTGTATTTATTTAAAACCTAAAAAATATTATTATTATTAGTAGTAGTAGTAGAGGTAGTAGTAGTAGTAGTATTACTTTTATTATTGTTGTTTATTTATTTTTTTTAGATTTACTCTTCAATGCCTGTTTAGGAAAGGCAAGGCAAATTTATCCATTGAATGTTACAAACCCAAAGGCAACCCAAAGTACTTTACAGATTAGTCAAATCAAAGTTCATTGTAGCCCAAACACAGAGTGATGCTAGAAGAGCTGAACAATCAGTAATATCGTTTCAATTAGAGGTTGATCTATAAATACCTAATAATAATAATATAATAATATATAATATTATATAATAATATTATATATATAATGTATATAATATAATATTAATATATATAATACAATCACAATTAGCCTTAGAGGGCTTACAGCACCCAGAATCCCTCTTTCTGTGAGTCATTTGAATGTGAACTCTGTTCATTACGCTAAAGCTAGACACATATTTTATCAGTTATTGCCCATGTTATATTATTTATTTATATAGTTATCTGTAATTTCATTTTATTGACAACATTAAGTAAATATTTGTCCATTTCAAACATTCATTTAATGACTTATTCATATAGAGACTAACTGACCGTTGTTTCTCGGTGAATGTAGGATATAAAATAGTAGCAGATTTAAAGAATTGCAACCTGATGAACAGCTGATGTGAGCGTAGATACATAGATGCACATGCAAACTACTCTGCTTTTTCTAAAAGAAGAAGAAAGTGAGTTAATACAAGAACTGTAAATGAGTGTGTTTTTAGGTGTTTGTACTGGATAATAGTGTATTCTATGGCAGTCACCTTTAAAACCCACACCGAAGAAATTGCTGAGGGGCTTTTAATTTGAATTGATACAGGAAGTGTGGTAAGATAACAGCATGATACGCACGTGAATTGATTTATTTATGTATTTTATGAACGAAGATGAAAGAGATCGATTGCTTCTCTTGGAATGAGCAAATATCATTGTGAAGTAGAGTGCATATAATGTGTCAGCTTAATATGCTTACTTTGATTTAAAAAAGCAATAAATTATTAATATAATTTATTGCTCCTACCTGCCTCTTTGCACTATCAAAGCTTGTATATTGTACATGTAAATGGTGTATTGTGTTATGTGTTTGTATGTAACTGCTGTGTTTAACCAAGTTTTCCTTTCTCAGAACATTTAAATGACATGTATACTGAGTGACTGTGATACTTGGGCAAGTTGGATCACTCTGTTTTTTTCATTTAGTACAAATTACATGACACAAGAGAGTTCAGAGGCAATGTAGCCAAATGATTTATTTGCCAGTGCACATCACAGTGAGGGCTGTTACAGAATTGCTATACTTCTACAAAGTAACAACACTGCCATTGGTATCCAGCTCTCATGCAACGTGACTAAATTATTTACTCTTAACCTTACAGGTCACAGTTTAGGACAACGACAGTGACAAACTCATTGAAAGAAACAACATCGTCATTTTTGCCATCCAGCTGGGAGAGGAGGTGGTTAACGTCCGCAACTGAGATCTAAAGAAAAAAAAACAAAAACAAACACAGTTGTAAGTAGATTGTAAAACATTAAACACATGTCAGAGAGGAATTTGCAACTCTCTGTTGCAATACAGTAACATATTTTCTACTCACTGTGTCTTTATACTTGTTTTGGAGCAGTGCACACAGCTCTTGTTTGTTCAAAGTGTTTTTGTCCTTTTTAGCGTACTCATCGAAGATATTCTTGAAGATTCTCATTGCCTTTGTGATATCTGATGTGGTGTCTGGAGTGAGAAAATAGCAATGACCGTGTATTCCAGAGTTTATTTATGTACATTTTACATGGCTATGGTAATGCAGTAATGTGGTTATGCTTCATGCTACATTTAAACAAAGGGCTTGGACTCTACTGTTTTGGGACATCCAGTTAAAACACTGTGAGATGTTAGATCAGCTCGTTTAGATTAAGAATGTTACTGCCCAACACAATTCCTCATTTGTCTTCTGGATGAAACTGAACATTTTTTTTGTTTGTTTTTTTTTGTTTCTTTAATTTTCATTTTCTTTCTATTTTGCTCTTTGGTTGCCTTGTCATCTTTTCTCCTTCCTTTAGGGGTAAATACAACATTTCTACTGACCATTAGTTTAAAAAAAGGCATGATCGAGTATTAGTGATGCAACAGAGAAGCAAATTGGTAGATTGATGTGACAGGCAAGTCTCTATATACGTTGTACAATAGCAACACTCCTGGAAAATAACACCATCACCATCACCATTGTTATTCAGTTCTAAGAAAAAATGTGGACAAATAATTGATTCTTAACTGGACATCAGTTTGGAGTCAGTTGCGATGTCGACAAACTCCACGAAGTGAACTTTGTTACCACCATCAGCATCCAGCTTTTTGAAGAGACTGTCCTAAACAAAGAAAGATAGTGGGAGTTTTTAGTAGATAGTAAAACATAAAGCATATTTCAGAGAAGCATTGACAGCTCTCCGTTGCAACAGAGTCACATTGTTTCTACTTACTGCCTCAGGGTACTCTTTGCGGAGCAGGTCAGCCAGTTCTTTCCTGGTCAGGGTTTCCCAGACATCTTTTCTGTCAATGTACCTTTTTACAGTGTTCTCGAGGAGTTCTAGTGCTTCTCCGAACTTCGACATATTGGCTAGAACAAGAAAATAGTGATGATTGTGTATACCTGTGACAGTGTGATTTCCTGTACTAACTTCACATGGCTGTGGTAATGCAGTAATGTGGTAGTGTTTTACGGTACACTGAAACGCGCAGGTTGGACTCTACTGCTTTTTGGAACATCCAGTTTAAACCAAGTGGCAACCTCTGAAGCTGAAAAATGAAGTCAGTGCGGAAGTGCCAAAAACTACAGTTCATCCAATGATATATGACTCTGACTCCAAAACAGAGTGAATCCCCATAGATCAATGATATAATGCCCAACTGTAGAGGAGAAATAAACATGTTTACAGCCTGGTACAAAAAATATCTGAGTATCTATAGCCAATTTCAACATTCATAACTATACATGGGGTGATTTCTTTTTTTTTACATTTTAATATGGCACAACGTAATGCATGTGTAAGGGCAGGTTTACTTGAGTAACAGGCTGTCTGCAGCACTCTGTGAAACAGATTCCACCCACCCTCCTCCATAGCGCCTCGCTCTCATCCAAATATCATCACTTCTGTCTCCAAAAACCAAGATGGCTACAGCGGAAATGCCAAACTCAAGGCTTCAGAATGGCAGTCCACAAACCAATGGGTTATGTCACAGTAGCCACGTCCATTATTATATACTGTACAGTCTATGGTTATAATGCTGGCAGGAATTGGATCAGCTTTTCAAGATCAGGAATGTTACTACCCAACACACTTCCTCATTTGTCTAATGAATAAAATTGCCACCTTAAGGTTTTTTTCTATATTTTTATTTTCACTAAATCTTGCTTTTTGTTTCCTTGTCATCTTTTCTCTGTACCTCAGGGGTAACTGTATTTCCAGTGACCACTGCTTAAAATAAGAGACATGTTTAGGGTAATCAGAGAAGCAGATTGGTAAACTGATGTGACAGGCATGTCTCTAAAAGTTTCTTAAGCAATTCAAGGCGTCTAAATGCTGCTTCCCCCTTCACTATACTGAGTGTTTTTTCTTAATGGCTTTGGCTTGGCACTGTCATACACTACACTCACGCACTAACAGTTTTTTTCTTAGAATTCTTATTTGTTTTGATTTACTTAACTCTCACAATTTTGTGATTGTACCTGTAATAATACTCAAAGTTATAATTGTGACATTGTTTCCATAGACTGATATGTTGATCTTATTCAGATGTAGCACTGCACACAGTACACAAACCACACCCATAAGGTCATTCATGCATGTCATGCCACATATTACTACACATTAGGTATCAACGACAGTATTTCAATAAATTCAATGCAAAATTGTTATGGCTGCATTTAAAGAAAGGATATTTAGAAAAATACCTCCACTCACATGTAGGAAATCTTCGAGAGGTTGAGAGGTTGAGACGGTGGCAGAGAGAGCTCTGTAAAGAGAGCACAGACACAGACCTTTTTAAATAGTGGTTGACACACCCTATTTTAAGCCCCCTCCCCTATTTCTGTTGTTTTTCCTAGGAATTATATAACTGACAACCCTGGAGTGTGTTCTTTCCTGGTGTTCTCATGACATAAGCCTCTCTTTGTACCAGTACTACCAGTTTGGGAAGCAATGTAATGTAACAGTGGTCAGTATAATCTCCTGTCAGTCCATACGTTAAGGAAACATCAAAAGCTCTTGATACATTGATGTCCATAACCTGCAAGGACTACTTTAACCTGAGAAACAAAGCAAAACAAAAAACATCTGTTGGGCAGATCCAGGTCTTTAACAGTCACCTGCATGCAGTAACCCTGATAGGCCATACCGAAAATCACATTGTCTTAAGAACAGGAGAGCACTTATAAAAAACATGCTCTTTGACTAACTATACCTGACTACAAATTTAGGGTGCTCTTTTTTTCTTGGTTGGAAATGGGTGATTCCTGTTATGTAGCGACATTTCTATCCCCATGAATTACTCCGTTGTTTCCTTAAATGATTTCTTGATAATGTGTCAAATATTTATGACAAATGGGTCAAACCATGAACACATCAACAGAGAATAATGCACTTGTTTCCAGTGCAAAGGAATCAACTTCAACAAGAACAACCTGTTCTTATCCCAAATCATCACATATCCCTGACTGGTCAGTGCTGTTTACATCTACATATTATGCACTAGGTATCAGGCTGCATTTGTTGTTGACGTTTCAGCAGGCATGTCAGTTTACACCTGTTAAATGCACTGTGTCTTTTCAAAATACATGTTCTTTCTTTACAGGAAATATACAGTTTCTGCTCTTTCTATGCATACAGTCTTTTTCAAAATAATCTTACATCAGTAAAACACCTTGTATTTATGTTTAATTCCCTGTGCAACAAAGGCACATGATTAGGTCTTTCCAGCTTCTTATATTACCTTGTCTAACTGACACAATCCAGCAGTATATCATACCTCAGCTACGTTATTAATTAATGCCGCCTGTCTGTGTATCATATTGCACCTACAGGTGTCATGTAGCTGACAGGCAGTGTCTCGTACCGCTGCTAAAAGTGGCTTTTGGTGTTGATGTCTGATGCTAAAGTCACTGACAATGCAGTGGTCTTTGATGACTTCTGAATGAGAACAGGCTGGTGATACAAGCTCAGAAGCAACACATATCAACTCATCCTGGACCTGGTGATCTTAGAGGAGGGGGGCTTAAAGTATGGTCTAACCAGTTTAAAGGGCCTGTCACTCAGCTGTTTCAGATTCTGCTTGATAGCTGTCTGTGTATCTCCACACTCATGGAAAAAATCTACCATAAGACCTGTGCCGTAAGTTTCTGGAGACCCATCATTTGATGATTTTAGAACAGTTGCACTGACTTCACTCTTAGCTAAGTGTATTGAAAGAGTAGTCAACACCCATGTTAAGTCCTCCGTAGGGGATAAACTTGACTCCTGACAATTTGCTGTAAATCACTCGGGGGGACAGTCCTGTCCTTTCAGGTCAAAGTTTGTTACAATAGTGACAAACTCTTTGAGAGTAACAACACCATCATTGTTACCATCCAGTTGGTGGAAGACATGGTCCACAGTAACAAAAGTTGAGGACCAAAGGGAAAGAAACAGAAATGGTTGTACAGAGATTGTAAAACAATAAATACGTGTCAGAGAGGCATTCACAACTCTCTGTTGCAATTGAGCAATATCGACTCTACTCTTTGTGGAGCAGTACACACATTTCTAGTTTGGTCAAAGTGTTTTTGTTCTTTTGAGAGCAGTCATCGAAGGTAGTTTTGAAGCTTTCAGTTGAGTTTATTTATTCATTTATGTACATTTTACATGGCTATGGTAATGCAGTAATGTCGTTATGCTTCATGCTACGTTTAAACAAACAAGTTGGGCTCCTGGACTGATTTGGACCATCCAGTTTAAACACTGTGAGGAGTTAGATTAGCTCGTTAAGATCAGGAATGTTACTGCCCAACACACTTCCTCATTTGTTGTCTGCATGAAACCGATAATAGTTTTAAAACTTTAAAAAACTTAAAAAAAACTAAAACTTAAAACTTTGGTTGCCTTGTCATCTTTTCTCCATCTCTCAGGGGTAAATACAACATTTCTACTGACCATTAATTAAAAAAAGACATAATCAAGTATTAGTGATGCAACAGAGAAGCAAATTGGTAGACTGATGTGACAGGCAAGTCTCTATATATGTTGAACAATAGCAACGCTCCTGGAAAATAACAACAGCATCACCATCACCATTGTTATCCAGCTCTGAGAAAAAAGCGTGGCATCAGGTTGAAGTCTTTCACAATATGGACAAACTCCTTGACAGTAACTTGGCTATCACAGTCAGCATCCAGCTTTTTGAAGATACTGTCCTCTTCAGATGAATTTTTATCCTTAACAAAGAAAAACAGTAGGAGTTTTTAGTAGATTGTAAAACATAAAACATATGTCAGAGAAGCATTGACAGCTCTCTGTTGCAAGAGAACGACAGTTTCTACTTATTGCCTCAGGGTACTCTTTTGGGAGCAGTTCAGCCAGTTCTTTCTTGTTCAGGGTGTTCCAGACATCTTCTCTTTCAATGTACTTTTTTACAGTTTTCATGAGGAGTTCTATCGCCTCTGTGATCTTGGACATGTTGGCTAGAACAAGAAAATAGTGATGACTGTGTATTCCAGTGCTTGGCTATTTGGTGTATTAACTTGGATGTGGTCATGCTTCATGTTACATTTAAACACACAGGTTGGACTCTACTGCTTTTTGGAACATCCAGTTAAAACCAATTGGAACCTCTGAAGTTGAAAAATGAAGTCAGTGCGGAAGCACCAAAAACTACAGTTCATCCAATGACTATAATGCCCAACCTTAGAGCAGAAACAAACATGTTTACAGTCTGGTACAAAAACAGTTTTAGTCTCTGTAGCTAATTTCAACACTCATGGGAACTGTAGGGGGGTTATCTTACATTTATCATACATTACATATTTAAGGGCGGGGCTGGTTGAGTAACACGCTGTCTGCAGCACTCTGTGAGTCAAATCTAAATCCACTCCTCCACAGCTCTACCCTCTCATTCAAATATAGTCACTTCTGGCTCAAAAAACAACAACAAAAAAACAAGATGGCTACAGCGGAAATGCAGAACCAGAGGCTTCAAAATGGCAGTCGACACACCAATGGGTTACGTCATGGAAGCTACATCCATTATTATATACAGTCTGTTGTTTAAACACTGGGAGGGGTTTTACAGCCTATGTGATCTCCAACATGTTGACTGGAAGAAGAAAATAGTGATGACTGTGTATTCCAGTGTTTGGTTATTTCCTGTATTACAGTTTTTCTCCATTGGTTTGGCTCATTTTTTAAAAAAAGAAATTACATTCTCAAAACTCTAAGATCATTTGACAAAACAGTCTTACAGTTCAGCACAACAGCATGGTTCACCTGCAAAAGCTCATATCTCTCCCAAAACAGTTCACTCATGTGTCAAAACTAAATTCCTTTCTCATAGAAATAGTCAGTGCCCCCAAAATGCATTGTCCCTTTGGCATTGTGTAAGCACTGCAAGTCAAAATGTTTAGATGTTTTGTCACTATGGCAGAGGACCATTGAAATATCCCTCATGTCCACCTCTCAGTCTTAGCCCAGTCCTTCATTGACAATGGTTACTGTACTATTTTTTTTGTCTGGCTAACAGAATACAATTGTGTATAAAACTGAAAAAAAAAAAAAAAATAGGATTTTACAGTAAGAGTAGCCTCCAAGGTTTGACATCACACATTGCATTCATACTGCCGAGGAAATTGTTACCATTATTATTCACACAAATAAAGTAACTTTCATACATCAGAGTAAAAAGAAAATGTATACAGCATAATATACTGTAATATAAACACATAAACAAAAAACAAGGAAAAATATATGTAGCCTACAGTGCTGTAAATAAAGCTGGAGTTTCACAACTAACACTTCTTCACTGGTCGCTGTCCTCACCCTCCCTCACCTGGCTACCGTCCTCGCCCTCCTGGCCGTCCTCCTCACCCTCCTGGCCATCCGCATGCTGCTGTCTGTCAGGCCACAGATTCTTGCGCTAAATGTAGGCTATTCTCCCTTGCGATGCAACGAGGGAAGAAACGGCATGCATATTGTAACCATGCCCTACACTGATCTCCTGTAATATCTTCACACGCAGCGTCCATTGCATGGAGCAGGGACCTCTGATTTTGAGCCTGATGCTCATACACTCTCCACCTCCAAGCAAAGAAAAACTCCTCAATACGGATTGAGGAAAGGAGAGTAAGGTGGTAGGAACACCATGACCATCCTTGGATGAGTAGTGAACCAGGCCCTGATGACAGGGGCGTTCCTAGGTTTCTGACACATCCGGGGCTTAGTCCATAGCAGCTTATGAAATGCACGCGCACAGCGCGCGCCAAAATTTTTAGACATAGAGACATTCTCCACGTAGTCTACAGGTACCTGCTCTTCAAGACTGAATTGAATTAAGGCATTCCATGGTTACCGGTTAATACCAAATACCAATTTTCACAAACTTCCCTCAATAGCCCAGGCACAAAAATGGCTCATTCATCATGTTGAACATACCAACAGCAACCATTCAGCACCAGTAAACACTGAGATGTTTAATGAGCCATGCATCTTGTCATGTACAGTATTTACATTGTTTTACTTTGTACATTTAATGAGTCCAATTCACATCTTTACACAGTCATGCATCACGTGTCATGTACAGTGCTCTTTAGATGAATGCTTGGCTAAGTACAGGGGTGCACTGCAAACCTATCACCAGTTACAAAGGTGACAACGATGCAATCCCATAATCACAAATCATCAAACGAATGACCCATTTTGAATTTAGTTTGCACCCATGCAAGTAGCCACTGACATTAGCTAGCTAGGTAACAACACGTTTTTCCATGTAACACATTACAGTAGAAGAGGCAGGCTGTGCAGGATCCCTGACCGCATCTCTGTCTGCTAGCTATCATGCATGAAAAAGAAAATAAACAAGATGGTTTAACGTTATAGCCTAACGTTAACGTTAGCTACTTTCCCCTCTAGAAGAAGCCCAAGCTTAATTTTTTTTTAGGAACACAATTCTCACACACTACAATTGCATTTACAGACAGATGCTAATAATAACAGATCGTTTTTTCCATGTAATATCAGCCAGCTAGCTAGCTAACGTTAGCTACTCCCCTCTAGCTCCAGCTGCAACACTCATTTAGAAATTATACATTTTTCCATAATTCCTATTCCCATTACCTCTTTGACTGCTGACTACCTTTGGGGGACACATGGATGTTGTGACATCTTGTGACACTTCAGCTGCTAGACAGGCTCTGCTGCTACCCAAAGACAGCTGAACTGCTTGTTGTTGTCAAGCCAATTCGCGCCCGACCGCTGAAGCTCTTGGGTGAATGACGTGCGACCTGGAGGTGTTAACCACTTGTGTGCCAATGCTGTAGTAGTGGATTTTTTTTTAAAAAACAAAATAACAATTAATTGTTACTCAAACCTGTTCAAAAACATTGTTTTATTGAAGCAACAACATAAGATAACCTTTGAGGATGTGATCTAAAAAAAAAAAAAAAAAAGAAGATGAGGAGCTTATGTGTATTGTATGGGCCAAGACTGGGGATGTGAGTGGCCACACCATTCTCAGAAATGGCAGCACACATAGTTATATTGCCCCCACGCTGGCCTGGGACATCCACCGTGGCCCGGTGGCCAATAATATTACGGCCACGTCTTCAGCCCTTGGCCAGGTTGAAGCCAGCTCCATCCACAAACACGAGGATGTGAGGGGTCTAGTTTCCTGCCAATGTCATTATTCTCTACAATAGAGTAAAGAAAAAAATCGTCAAATCAGTCATACAGAAGAGTCATACACTATAGTAACAGAAAATTACATAGGAATGTTCTATGTTCTCCTCCACAAGCTCAATATACTACTGGCCACTACTCCAGTGGTTCCAAACCTGGGGTACATGTACCCCTAAGGATAGGCTTACGCAGAGGTACCACAGGGGGTATTTGAGAGAAAGGGGAGGGGGAAATCATCAATGACTATATTTACTGAAATGTTACAGTAAAACCCACAGTATTAGATAGATCTGCTTGGGAGGCACTAATTGCTGCTCCTTGACCCCTTTTCTTATTGTATGTTATATTCTTCAAAATAGGGATTATAATGATAATTGTATCATACAGTAAGCTGCAGTTTTCTGATGCAATTTTTAGGCAAAATGTTGAAGTCAGATAAAGCAAATACTTGGATTCAGAAATCAGGTAAAGGGCATACTGAAGCCAAAAAAGTTTGGGAACCACTGCTTAACTGTAAAAAGGTTATAATGATAGACAACCAGTAAGTGACTTACATGTACGTACTGGTACAGCAGCTTTTTTACTCTATCAGAGTTCCTCCCAAATGGTACCCTATAAAGTTGCTTCATGGACATCTGATGTTTGTTCAATATCCGGTCTATTGTGGAGATGCTTATAGAGTTGACATTTTGGAATATGGCATTGTCTTGTAGGATTGCAGCGTGGATCTATCTCAATGTGATGGCATTATTTGCCATCACCATGTTACAGATCTCTTGTTCTTGTTGTTCATTGAGAACACTGCATTACCATTCATAATGTATGCCTTATGTATTTCTTACAGAATGACTTACCAATGTAATTGTATTGTTGTTTTACGTACAGTAACTTTACCACAATTCTAATGGATCACTGCACAGTGGCTGGAATACTTCTGTAAACTGTATCATCAATAATTCCATAGTTTATTTTCTCCAATATTTTTCTTGTCATTTTTAGCATCATAACATCCCGTTGAGGTAAGATATTACTGTAGGCCTATAACACACACACACACACACACACACACACACACACACAATAAATGAATAGGTAAAAGGGTAAATACATACATTTCTTGCTTTATGCACAGTGTCCTGTCCTATATAACATATAATTACATCATTGACTGAGTACATACCTGTTTTCCCTGTGAAATGTTTGGATGATGGATGAGACTGTAGAGTGGGGCACATTAGGCTGCACTCGACAACCTGCCTCCGCCATTGTGATGGTTGATAATATGGTCTATAATGGTCGGCCTCTTCCCCCTATTCCACCACCACGCACCCTTACTCCTTCTCCTCTTCTTCTTCGTCTTCCTCTTCCTCGAGCAAGCAGTTGCCCTTGTTCATTTACTTGGCCAGGTACCTCCATGTTCAGAAATTGTAATGGTCCTGGTCAAGCTCTATATATACATGTTTGGCAGCATTCACAATCATGGACAGCACCTGTCAGGTAACTAAACATACCCTTTGATTGGTCATCTGAGATGTGTGAAACTCATCCTTCCTTAGTCAAGTTCTGGTTTCACCTGACTGTCAATTAATCAATTTATCAAATATTCCAAGAGATTCATATATGGTATTCATGGTATTATGTTCTTGACTAATTTTGACAATTGAACAGACTATTGTGCATGTGATAACTTATACAATGAAATAATGCTGACATGTTTTGGAGAGAACAACCATTAGACTGAGAATCAACAATCAGTTTGATCAACAAGATCTATTCACTTGGAAATTGTGCTAAATGTAGGCTAACTGTGCTAACTGTAGGCTACCTGTACTTACGCATTTGCAAAGATGTACTGAGACACTGAGACACGTACTAAGACATTTGCAATTTGATGAAATGAATGAGAAATTCAGTTCTGTTTTGAATAATTGCCAAGTGGTTTGGAGGTTTGCCCATGTTATTTTGAGAATGTAATTTCTGTTTCAAGAAATGAGCCAAACCAATGGAGAAAAACTGTAACTTCACATGGCTGTGGTAATGCAGTAATGTGGTAGTGCTTTATGGTACACTGAAACACATGGGTTGGACTTTACTGCTTTGGAACATCCAGTTTAAAACCCAGTGGCAACCTCTGAGGCTGAAAAATGAAGCCGGTGCAAAACTTTCAAAAACTACAGTTCATCAAATGATACTTGGGTCCAAAACAGAGTAAATCCCTATTAACATTTATGTTAATGTAATAATGGTAAACTTTACAGTGGAAATAAACATGTTTACAGCCTGGTATAAAATATGGTTTTTGCCTCTATAGCAAATTTCAAAATGACAAGTACATGAGGGGTGATTTTTTTTAAACATTTTATTAAGGCCCAAACTTATGGGCTTATGGGCTGCTTGATAAATCAACTCTCTTGTCCAAATTTATCCACCCGTCCATTATTACATACAGTCTATGGTTGAAACTCTGGGAGGAATATGTGTATGTACTGTATGTATGTAATATGTATATGTAGGGATGTATGTATAGGATATATGGATATGTTTTAAAAATTAAACACTGTAAGTCAACACTATTTTTGGTTCCAGCCAACGTGTGGAGGATAAAACAAGTTGTAGAGTTACTCATGAACACCTTATATAAGCACACTGAAAATGGAACACCTTGACCAAGAGAGAACTAGTTGAACTACTCCACAAAGAGTACCCTGAGGCAGAGCAGAAACAAACTCTGTCACAACAGAGATTTATGTTTTACAATCTACTAAAAACTCCTACTGTTTTTCTTTGTTAAGGACAAAAATTCATCTGAAGTGGACAGTATCTTCAAAAAGCTGGATGCTGATGGTGATAGCCAAGTTACGTTCAAGGAGTTTGTCGATATCGCAACAGACTCCAAACTGATGTCCAGTTAAGAATTAATTATTTGCCCACGTTTTTTTCTCAGATCTGGGTAACAATGGTGATGGTGATGGTGTTGTTATTTTCCAGGAGCGTTGCTATTGTACAACATATAGAGAGACTTGCCTGTCACATCAGTCTACCAATTTGCTTCTCTGTTGCATCACTAATACTTGGTCATGTCTCTTGTTTAAACTAATGGTCAGTAGAAATGTTATATTTACCCCTGAGAGACAGAGAAATGATGACAAGGTTGTTGCAGGTATCTCACAATTTGGTCCACTATACTGAGAATCATGTCCTCTGTCCCCATGCGATTCATAAGCAAATTGTCTGGGGTCGACTTGATTCCCTACGGAGGACTTAACATGGGTGTTGACTACTCTCTCCATACACTAAGAGTGAAGTCAGTGCAGCTGGTCTAAATTCATCAAGTGATGGGGCTCCAGAAACTTATGGCACAGGTCTTATGGTAGATTTTTTCCACGAGTGTGGAGATACACAGACAGCTATCAAGCAGAATCTGAAACAGCTGAGTGACAGGCCCTTTAAACTGGTTAGACCATACTTTAAGCCCCCCTCCTCTAAGATCACCAGGTCCAGGATTAGTTGATATGTGTTGCTTCTGAGCTTGTATCACCAGCCTGTTCTCATTCAGAAGTCATCAAAGACCACTGCATTGTCAGTGACTTTAGCATCAGACATCAACACCTTCCGTGGCGGTAATACATGCCACAGGGCAGCGTCAGTTTGTAACGTAGGATAGAACCTTCCGCAGTGTTGATACACCGCCGTTCAGCCAGATGACACCTGTCCCTGCAATATGATACACGGACGGGCGGCATTAATTAATAACGCACCCGAATGGCACCTGTTGCTGAGGTATGCTACGCCCTGGATGGTGTCAGTTAGAAATGCTGCTGGTAACCAGTAATATAAGAAGCTGGAAAGACTTAATCAGGTGCTTTTGTTGCACAGGGAATTAAATGTAAATATGACGTTTTAATAATGTAAGTTTATTTTGAAAAAGACTGTATGCATAGAAAGAGCAGAAACTGTATATTTCCTGTAACGAAAGAACATGTATTTTGAAAAGACACAGTGCATTTAACAGGCGTAAACTGACATGCCTGCTGGAACGTCAACAACAAATGCAGGATAATACCTAGTGCATAACATGTAGAAGTAAATGGCACTGACCAAGCAGGGATAAGTGATGATTTGGGATAAGAACAGGTTGTTCTTGTTGAAGTTGACTCCTTTGCACTGGAAACATGGCAAAAATTTAACTCATGTACCAAAACAAGCTCATTAAGGTTAAAAAAGTGCATTATTCTCTGTTGATGTGTTCATGGTTTGATCCATTTGTCATAAATATTTGACACATTATCAAGAAATCATTAAAGGAAACAACAGAGTAATTCATGGGGATAGAAATGTTGCTACATAACAGGAATCACCCATTTCCAACCAAGAAAAAAAGACTAAAGAGTACCCTAAATTTGTAGTCAGGTATAGTTAGTCAAAGAGCATGTTTTTTAAGATAAGATAAGATAAGATAAGATAAGATAAGATAAGATAAGATAAGATAAGATAAGATATTCTTCATTAGTCCCACAGCAGGGAAATTACCAAATGGTTCACTGGTCAGTTTAAAAAGACAGACACATAGAATAAATGAAAAAATAGAAAGAAAGACAGAAATAAAGCAGAAAAAACTCAATAGTGAGCGGGAGCTGCTGTAACAGACTGCCACTAGTGCGGTGCCATCTTTCATCATTATAAGTGCTCTCCTGTTCTTAAGACAATGTGATTTTCAGTATGGCCTATCAGGGTTACTGCATGCAGGAGATTGTTAAAGACCTGGATCCACCCAACAAGTGCTGTGCTAGTTTGACTAATAAAGGGAAATATTCTAAAACTGAGAGTGATTATTTGTCCTCAAATAAGAAAACAGATGTTTTTTGTTTTGCTTTGTTTCTCAGGTTAAAGTAGTCCTTGCAGGTTATGGACATCAATGTATCAAGAGCTTTTGATGTTTCCTTAACGTATGGACTGACAGGAGATTATACTGGCCACTGTTACATTACATTGCTTCCCAAACTGGTAGTACTGGTATAAAAAGAGGCTTATGTCATGAGAACACCAGGAAAGAACACGCTCCAGGGTTGTCAGTTATATAATTCCTAGGAAAAACAACAGAAAGAGGGGAGGGGGCTTAAAACAGGGTGTGTCAACCACTATTTAAAAAGGTCTGTGTCTGTGCTCTCTTTACAGCCACCGTCTCAATTCCAAGAGGGGTGGGGGCTTTGAAACAGGTTTTATGAACCTCTGCTACCGCCTCAACCTCTTAAAATTTTCACACAACTTGACAAAGTGGAGAAATGCTTAAAAAATGTTTCATTTTTAAATGCATAACAATTTTGCATTTAATTTATTAAAATACTTGATACCTGGGGCTGTATTCACAAACATTCTGAGAATACTCTCAGAGAGCTCTTAACTTAGCCTAAAAACTTTTAGTAAGGAGTCCTAGATTTGGAGTGTGCAAGGTATGGACACCCAGTGGAAATGAAATGAAGTGATGACAATGAAAATGTTGTCATTGTTAGTGTGATCACTCTGATGATGGAAGGCTGAGACAGACCAAAGTCATAACTGCTGCACTGTTGCATTTTTCCAGTTTTCCAAATACTTAAGTATTGTGATTATTTTATTTCTAAAGTTATAGTGTTAGGTGGGAAATGTGTGTGTATCCCTAATGAGACCAACCACACATATTATCCCTGCATGATATAATCTGTAGGATTTCATTTACTCCAGCTTTTGGAGAATATTTCTCCGACCTCTTTGTCTTTCTGACATTTTCTCCTCTGGTTAAGAAACTCTTAAGTCTCTTAAAAGTCCTCGTCCCTACTCCTAACAATTTTCACCTAAGGAGCTCTTTTAAGGGCTAAGATGCTCTGTGAAGAACTTTATCTTTTAAAGGACCTAGTCTTAACTTTAAGGGGAAATTCAAATTTCTTAGAATTTCATCACCAGGAGCAACTCTTTGTTCTACGAAGCTTTGTGAATACAGCCTCTGGTGTGTAGTAATATGCGGCATGACATGCATTAAAATGTATTTCCACTCATCAGAATTGTGTAAAGATTTTCAGAGGTTGAGACGGTGGCAGAGGACGATTTGTGCAGAGAGCATGAACACAAACCTTTTTAAATAGAGGTCAACAAACCCTGTTTCTTAGCCTCCTCTCGTCTTTTAGTCCTTCTTTCACAAATGTCAAGTTAACAATGCTAGAATGTGTTTGTTCCTGCTTTTCCTGTGACATAAGCCTCCTTTCACATCAGTAATACAAGCTTGGGAAATAATGTAATATAATCTCTATTCAGTTTGTATGATAGGGGAACATCAAAAACTTTTGATTCAGCGATATCCATAACCTGTGAGGACTTTTCTTTTTACTCAAACTGAAAAACACCCACCAGTATTCTTATGTCAGGGCAAATACTGACTACAAGTCACTTCCTTCACAAATCAAACTAGCCCAGCTGGTTTTGCAGGGTGGATCCTAGGGGCTGTATTCACAAACATTCTGAGAAAACTCTGAGAGCTCCTAACTTTAAATGTTTACTAAGGAGCTCTAGCTTGGGAGCGATTTAGGAAAATTCTCAGAGCAACTCTCAGCAAGGAAGGTGCAGAAACTTCAACTTTGTGTGGTTGACCCCTGTTGCTAGGTGTGGTACATTCTTTTAACAGAACACTAGGAGCAAGTCTTTGTACTATGAAGCATTATAAATATGGCCCCAGGGGCCGTATTCAATGACAACTCTTTCACAGTCATTCTGTTAGAAGAATGCATCATATCTAGTAACAGGGTCAACCACACCTACTCACTAAGGTTAAGGTTTCTGTCCCCTCCTTGCTCAGAGTTGCTCTGAGAACTTTCCTAAATCACTCCTAAGCTAGGACTCCTTACTAAAAGTTTTTAGGCTTAGTTAGGAGCTCTCTGAGAGTATTCTCAGAATGTTTGTGAATACCACCCCAGGTCTTTAACACACTACTACATATAGGCCATGTTGATAACCATATTGTCATTGGAGCTTTCATGACTACATGCACTAGTGCATTCACTAACTATAGAATTTAGGGTGCTGTTATTGACTTTATTATTTTGGTAGGAACAGAAATCAGTCATTCCTTTTAAGTGGCAACATTTATGTCCCTGTGGCTTATTCCTTCATATTTTCATCACAATTTGTCAAATATTTATGGCAAATGGCTTCAATGATCAATGAACCATTTAGATATCACATCACAAACAGAACAATTTATTGAAAATAAACTAGGGCTGTGAAATGATTATTTTTAAAATCACGATTAATCGCTGAATTTCAACAGTTAAACGTGATTAATTGCATTTTAAATGACATGTTTAAAAATCCATTATTTTGAAATTCAAAACAGTTCTGAAGTCCATATTAACAAGATGAAGCAATACTTACCAGAGTGTTTTGACTGGGAAACAAATGAATGCAAAGACATTTATTTTATGATCTCCACTTTTAGATTTATTTCTTTGAAGTCAGTGCTGCATTATTACTACAGTGTGGTCTTTAAACCATGACTCAGGGGTAGGAAACAACTTCAAAATGCTCATTCTGTCAAATACAGTGTTTTGTTGTTGTTGATGATGATGTTTTTTTTCACAGAATTAAACTGTTCCACATTCAGAAAGTGCAGTCACTCTGATATAATTTTGATTACACACTGGTGTCCAATGATCTCCGGTTAATGTAAGGTCCTTTATGCGTCAAACTACTGTTCCCTGTGACAGTAAGAAATGGCATGACTGGGCACAACATGTCAATCTGAGGATGTCTCCTTAATAGATAATATACTTGTGTGGTGGTGTGTCTGTGTTGCAGTTACAACTCCAAAACACTAGTCTGCAGTGGTGTTTCTGTGAAGTGCTGTAAAGTCTGATTAATTCCAAATACACCTAAAGCACACATTAAACATAGCTTAATAATGACAATTTCAAACACAAGTACACAAATAAGCTTCATTGTAACTCGCAAGATTCCCAGACAAGACACTTGCCTTTTGCTGGACACATTTCCCCACTAACACAAGCTAAATATCTTAGCACTGGCCTATTGCATTTTACATTGTATAAATTAGTCTAGTTGTCCTCATATGACTGGTCTCAACAGTTCCACCTGAGGACGTCCCTTAGACCCAAGTCTTTAATGGTATGTTCTTCGACTGTAGTTTTACCCACAGGTCTGTGGCGATTCCCACATTCCAAAATAGTGCTTTACCGGCTTTGGCTATTTGGTTGCCTGCTGATATCAGTCTGATTGGGGCGGCAGAAGCTCAGTCCATAGCAGTGGCGGCTGCTGGTCTTTCAAACAGGGGAAGCTCACTTTAAATTTACATCATAAAATTTGTCATATTTTAGCGAGGCAGTAACTTATAAAAGGAACATTTAAATGAAGCCGTTTTTCAACCACACCCATGCCATAGAACCATACCTGTCAAGTTTTGGATTTGAAAATAAGGGAAATTTTCCGGCGCTCGCTGCAAGCCATCCCACCACCCCAACCAAGCTCCAGTATCCCTTACATTTTAAGACAGGTGTACAAGATATCTAAAAACAACTTGTCAACCACTTACTAACTACAATTAGGTGATCAGAATCTGATAGGCCTACCTTTGTTGACACTGAAATGCTGTGAACATTCATACAGCCTAAATGAAAACACAAAGGGTATATGAAGCACATTTATTTATGGTTTATAAAACGGGTGCTTCCCATCCTTAAATGTGATTGGCTGAGCCGCGTTCCATGCCGTTGTAACATCAGTGTAACCCACTGGTAGACCGCAGCGTCTGTGTTGCTTGGCAACCATTCTGTCCACTCGATCTTGCTTGGTGGAAGAATGAATAGTTCTCAGTTTTATTGTTGCATTATTACCAATAAATTGTTGATTTTTTTTCGTGTGTGTTTATTTTATGGGCTATATGTAGGGTAACCGTTTTATAAAAGCTATAAGCCCCTTGAAGCCGTGAGTTACAGTGATTTTACAACGGCTGAGGGGCACTGAACGCCCCTCAGCCGTTGTAAAATCACTGTAACTCACGGCTTCTCGGGGCTTATTGCTTAAACATATTTTCAGTTCATAATGTGCCCCATCCTGCTCCTCTGTAGGAAAGTAAATGCGCTGTCCCATTTTTCGAAATATTTACTGGACTTCTTTGTTTTTTGGCAGGAATGCCTTCTCCTTCGTCACATCCATCCATCTCTCTCTTTTGTTGTTCCGGGTTTGTTCCCGTTGTTGGCACTAACCTCGCGACAACTGCCACCCAGGCTACTGCAGGTGGCAGCTCTCGCGAGGCTAGTGACAGTTCAGTTTGGAGAGGCAGAGGAATGTCGTTTTTTTTATTATAATACGGGAGATTTACGGGAGAATACTAATACGAGAGGACGGCGGGAAAGAGGGGTAAAATACGGTAGTTTCCCGGCCAAAACGGGAGACTTAACAGCTATGCTTCACCTGCAAAATCCGCGATGGGACTGCTGAGCTGTTAAATCTCCAAATAGCTGTCAATCAAAACGGGATTCAGCCTTTCGACTGATCCTCCAATCATCATGCGGAAGCTCAGCGTCCAGCCCGGCCGAGGCCCGCCCACAGCTCCATTCACCCCCAGAGACACTGAGCGTCCGGGGGCGGGACAAAATCGTGGCATTTATCCAATGACCGTCGAGTTTCGAGGCAATGAAAAAAACTGTTCCATGCAGTCCCATTGAAGTGCATGGACGCTCAGCTTCTACAGGCAAATGCCATAGACCGTATGAGAAAACTGCGCAACGAGAATGTATGAGAAGTTAACAACATCGATAAGTAGCTGATTCTGAATGAACTCGTCTTCGAGATGAACGTGATTTAACGCATCTGTAGTCAGTGAAATGTTAACACAACCGTACATATTTGACCATTTAATTTTTGACATTTTAGGGGAAGCTGAGCTTCCCTTGCAGTCTTAGAGAAATCGCCTCTGGTCCATAGGGACATAGTTTGGGAACCGGAAGGTCGCTGGTTCAAGTCCCCGACCTGGACCAAAATATGGAGCGTGGACTGGTAGCTGGAGAGGTGTCCCCCAAACGCTCGGGGCACCTGTCCATGGGCAGCCCCCTCACTCTGACATCTCTCCATTTGATGCATGTGTAGGCCCTGTTTATGCATGTGTGTGGGTATTTTCAGGCCTGTGTGTATATGTAAAACAGACTGAAAACTTGGAATTTCTCATCGCGGGATTAATAAGGGTATATAAATTAGCTGCACCTATGTGCTTAGCTCGTAGGTAGTAGGCCTTTCCAAAACCAGACCCTAGCCACCCCCACTCCGTCACAGATTGTAACTCTGTTTGTAGTCACCTTCACAGCTGAATGAGGGTCCCTTCATCAAGGTCTAGGGGATAAACACAGCTGCAAAGTTTGGGACAAACCTCCCTCTCTGCAGCAGAAGGAAGTACTGTCATAACTTTTGGTAAACATGGAGAAAAGTAAAGCTTAATCCCATTTTATGTTTTTCACATGTATTTGTAGCACCTTTATTTAATCTGTGTGTGCTGCTATTGTTTACTTTAATTTTTGTATGTTATGTTTTTATAATTAGAATAATAAGTAACTTGATAAATTAATATATATGACATCAATAAATAATGAATAAATATATGTAAAATTTACTTCTAAGCCTCTTTGGTAGCATTTCTTTTCTTTTTTTAAACATCTTTTGGCTTTTCACAATTATGTTCATAAGCTTCTCGGTTTTTGTAACAGTTCTTGCAAATATACAGCTCTACAATCAAATGAATGCAACCTTTTTCCAGAGACTCAAGAGGGATATATATTATCCTAAATACAATGTTACCTTTAAGATTCAACATTTGTATGACAATATAAATGTCTACCTTAGTTTGAGCAGGTTTTGTTTGTAATGGTAGTTGCAGAACTTTATTTGTATGGAACTTCTTCCATGACGAACACAATATAGTGTTGCACATGGTCAGTAAGATGGCATCAGTGCAAGCTGTTGGAGAGATTTATAACCCGCTTCCACTTCTCACTAATTAGTCTGAGACAGCACTCAATAGACTGAGCCTCTGTGTGAACATGGAAAAGGAGTGACAGTGAGTAGGGAGAGGGTGTAGGGGGTGGTTTGGGAAAGGCCTTCAAGGCCGTTATGCGATACTTAAATTCCATTTGACACAAGGTTCATATTACTGCAGCAACACCCACATTTCCCATCATGACTTGTGCTGGACTAGTAGTTTGTAGTTTTCAGTTAAGTTTGATGTTTTATGTTCCAAAATGCAAAAGTCACTTTTTGTTGGTGTTTATAATGTGTCTATTCAAAACATGGCAGCTTATGCTGGTTATTGTCTTTTTTTTTTAATTAGTTTATAGTTTACACCATTGCTGAGTTGGTTGTTACACTTCAATGGGACAGCTGTATTTTCTTTTTAACTGTTAGACAATGGTTCTCCAGTGTTCAGTTCACAGGGACCAGAGATAGGAGTAAACCCTTTAATCTACCTGGTGTTATATAAAGGGTTCTTCGGTACTTACTTTTATCAAGTGGTCAGTCCAAGTATGTAAATAGATAAATGAGCCATGCAAGAGCTCAGTATTGTGACTTGTCATCACTGCTGCAGCAGGAAACTGCTGCGACAATTTTACTGTAAGTGATGTTATCATGAAAGGTCAAAAGCAGCATGTGATTGATGGGAAAAAATAATATGGAGCTATGCTTGGACCTTAATCACATTGAGATTAATGCATTAACACTGACAGCCCTAAAATGAACATAAAAAAATCTATGTTTCTTTGGTACACAACCTCAGTCTTCTCTGAGAATCGCCACCTTAACATAGTAGAGGGTTTTGCGTGTCCCCATGAACCTGGGAGCTGTGTTGTCCGGGACTAAAAGCCCCTGGTAGGGTCTCCCAGGGCAAAGTGGTCCCGGGGGAGGGACCAGAATAAGAGCGATTCAAAGACCCTGATGATGCGGCCTCTTCAAAATAAGAGCACCTCGCCCGGTATGGGGACACCGGGGCCCCCTCCTGGAGCCAGACCCGGGGGGGAGGGGAGCTCGCCAGCGAGCGTCTGGTTGCTGGGCCTTAGGCCACAGGGCCTGGTCGGGCTCAGCCTGAAGAGGAAACATGGAGCCGTTGCCCTGTGGGCTCACCACCCCCAGGGACAGACATCAGGGTCGGGTGCTATGTGTGCCAGGCGGCAGGCAGGTGCGGGGCCCCAGGCATGCCAATCCCTGGCGACGCGGACTGGCTTTAGGGACGTGGAATGTCACCTTTTTGGTGGAGAAGGGGCTGGAGCTGGTGCAGGAGGTGGAGCGGTACCGACTAGATATAGTTGGGCTCACCTCCACGCGCAGCACTGGTTCTTGAACCAAACTCCAGGAGAGGGGCTGGACTCTCACTTTTTCCGGAGTTGCTCAGGGTGAGAGGTGCTGGGCGGGTGTGGGGATACTCACAAGCCTCTGGCTGAGCAGTATGGAGAACAGCAGTATGGAGTACCCAGCCTTCTTGGAGTCTCTTGGCGGTGTCCTGCAAGGGGTGCCGGCTGGGGACTCCACAGTTCTCCTGGGGGACTTCAACGCTCACATGGGCAATGACAGAGAAACCTGGAGGGGAGTGATTGGGAGGAACGACCTGCCTGATCTGAACCCCAGTGGTGTTTTATTACTGGACTTCTGTGCTAGTCATGGATTGGCCATAACAAACACCATGTTCAAGCACAGGGAGGTTCATAAGTGTACCTGGTACCAGAACACCCTAGGCCAAAGATCGATGATCAACTTTGTGGTTGTATCATCAGATCTGCGGCCGTGTGTCTTGGACACTTGGGTGAAGAGAGGAGCAGAGCTGTCAACTGATCACCACCTGGTGGTGAGTTGGATCAGATGGCGGGGGAGACTGCCGGACAGACCTGGTAAACCCAAACGTGTAGTGAGAGTGAACTGGGAACGTCTGGCTGAGGCCCCTGTCCGTGGGGTCTTCAACTCACACCTCCGGAAGAATTTCTCGTGCATCCTGGGGGAGGCTGGGGACATGGAGTCTGAGTGGGCCATGTTCAAAGCCTCCATTGTGGATGCGGCTGCTAGGAGCTGTGGTCAGAAGGTCATCGGTGCCTGTTTTGGTGGTAACCTAAGAACCCGCTGGTAGACACCAGCGGTGAAGGAGGCTGTCAGGCTGAAGAAGGAGGCCTTTCAGGTCTGGCTGGCCCGGGGGTCTCCTGAAGCACCAGACAGGTACCAGTTGGCCAGAGGGGCTGCAGCTGTGGCGGTCGCTGAGGCAAAAACCCGGGTGTGGGAGGAGTTCTGAGAGGCTATGGAGAAGGACTTTCAGTCGGTCTCAAGGAAGTTCTGGCAGACTGTTAGACGTATCAGGAAAGGAAAGCAAGGCTTGTCTCAGGCTGTGCTCAGCAGAGACAGAGAACTGCTGACCCGAACTGGGGACATCGTTGATCGGAGGAAGGAGCACTTTGAAGACCCCCTGAACCCGGCCATCACGTCCACTGTGAACGAGGCAGAGCCTGAAGACTCGGGGGAATTCTCGCCCATATCCCTGGCAGAGGTCACTGAGGTAGTTAAAAAGCTCCCCAGCGGCAAGGCGCCGGGTGTGGATGAGATTCGCCCAGAGATGCTGAAGGCTCTGGACATTGTTTGGCTGTCTTGGTTGAAACGCCTTTTCAGTGTCACGTGGAGGTCTGGTACGGTGCCTGCAGAGTGGCAGACCGGGGTGGTGGTCCCCATCTTCAAAAAAGGGGACCGGAGGGTGTGCTCCAGCTATCGGGGTATCACACTGCTCAGCCTCCCGGGTAAAGTTTACTTAAGGGTGCTGGAAAGGAGGCTCCGACTGATTGTCGAACCTTTGATTCAGGAGGAGGTTTGGTGACCTTTTCGCAGATGATGTGGTTCTGTTGGCTTCATCACACCGTGACCTCCAGCACGCACTGGCGCGGTTTGCAGCAGAGTGTGAAGCAGTCGGGATGAGAGTCAGCACCTCCACATCTGAGGCCATCGTTCTGTGCCGGAAACAGGTGGATTGCCCCCTCCGGGTTGGGGGAGAGTTACTGCCTCAAGCGAGGGAGTTCAAGTATCTCAGGGTCTTGTTCACGAGTGAGGGTAGAATGGAGCGTGAGATGGATCGGCGGTTTGGGGCGGCCTCTGCAGTGATGTGGGCGCTGTGCCGGGCCGTCGTGGTGAAGAAGGATCTGAGCCGAAAGGTGAAGCTTTCGATTTACTGGTCCATCTACGTCCCAACCCTCACCTATGGTCACGAGGTCTGGGTAGTGAATGAAAGAATGAGATCGCAGATACAAGCGGCCGAAATGAGTTTTCTCTGTGGGGTGGCTGGGCTCAGCCTTAGAGATAGGGTAAGTAGCTCGGACATCCGGAGGGAACTTGGAGTAGAGCCGCTGCTCCTTCGCATTGAAAGGGGTCAGTTGAGGTGGTTCGGGCATCTGATCAGGATGCCTCCTGGGCGCCTCCCACTGGAGGTGTTCCAGGCACGACCCACTGGTAGGAGGCCCTGGGGCAGACCTAGAACACACTGGAGGGATTACATATCTCATCTGGCCTGGGAATGCCTTGGGGTCCCCCAGGAGGAGCTGGAAAGTGTTGCTGGGGAGAGGGATGTCTGGGGTGCTTTGCTTGGCCTGCTGCCCCTGCGACCCGGCCCTGCAAAGCAGATGTAAATGGATGGATGGATGGATGGATGGATGGACAACCTCAGTATTTCTGTGTCCCCGGGTGCATAGTGATCTACATCTACAATAATTTTACCAATATAAAACTGTGAAAAACTGGGTTAAGTTGTAAAATTCAGTTATTGACAAATTCAGTTATTTTAAAGGCCATGTTAAAGTATCTCTGATTATATATATCTAATATCTAACAATATATCTAAATTTGTGTGCCTTACTGTAAGGTGTGTAAGAGGTAATGTACCCGTATCCCTATGCAAAAGTTTTGCTTGTTTTTCACCTCCACAGGGAGGTCAAAGATCAGAATTAGCTACAAAGCAGCGGATAATTGGGATTCCCTTACCAGCTCAAATATACATGTAGCCAACTTGGTGCTTGATCATATATCAGAGGAGTTCTTTATGCCCTGCCTTTCGTACCTGTTTGATTGATTTACCATTTACCTCGTCTGGGATTATCCAAAGGTGTCAGCTTCTGAAAGGTGAGGAATCTGCATGAGGTTTTCATTGTTCTCACCTTCTCATCACTTTCTATGAAAGAGAGGAAACATCGAATGAAGGTGGTAACATTGTTACAGCCAAAACACACCACTAACACAGTTACTTTCACATGACAGATGATCAGATCTCTAGTCACTTAAAACAAGTCTCACGATTACATGTGAACATCAAATTACACCAGTTAATGAAGGAGGTAAGTGCAGTGTCATACGTTGCACTACTTCTTGTCTGTTTTTCATGACTTATGTTAGAATACATTTGGGGATCTGCTATATTCACACATGTAGCTTAAGAATTCAGAGACAGACTTTAAAAACTCTTATGTGACGGCCTAATGGTTTATCAGATGATTATGATATGTAAATAACTGCTGTGTTTCAGTGGTTTACTCATGCAGCATATCGTTAGAAAGCTATGATTCTTGCAATTCCACTGATTTAGACCATTTTATGATAGACCACCACAGAAGGTACAACAAACACTTCTGTCAGACAAACAACAAATAGTTATAACTCGCCCCTTGACATCTAATTACAATTCAGGGATCGATAATATACCTACAAAAATATACATACCCAAAGGTCCAGATGATCTAGATCCAGTAAAATATTTACTCCAAACAAATTGTTATATTCATAAATATCCAAAACTTTGGAATGAGCGGATGCTGATAAATGTGACTGCTGAAAATAATCAGCATTGAAATATACCACCCCAATATATTCTCGAGTTGAGGCCTCTTCCCTAGAATTTACACAACAGAGAAGCAAAATAAGGCCAAGAACAGAAATGTCTCAGGTAGAAATGGAAATGCTGACGTCCCATGTCCAATTTAACCAACTGGTTTTATTAAGCTGCCTCAAAAGTGGCATCAAAGAAGCCGCAAAAATGCAGTATGAGAAGAAATCACAGTTAGCGTCACAGCAGACAGTCGAACTTGAGTTTAGAGTATTTGATATATACTTCTGTGATATGTATCGATCTACAGGCTATTAATAACATTAGCCAATATTTTGTATAATATAGATATTTTTGTAATATTTATGTAAAAGCTTATAGTTTACCCAGACCAGGGAGGGAAAGGCCATGCTTATTGGGCCTGCTTCCATTTCAGGCATAACAGGTGATAGAAGAGACACAGATGTACCATGTGTGCTCGAGCCGGACAATGGTAAAAAAAAGTAACCACCTAGGTTACTTATAAGGGAGGGAAGGTTACCTCCTAGAATATACTTTGGCTGGCTGAGTAACCCTTTAGATGTCACTCCAGTTAGAGAGTATGGTGGAGACTTAAAGTACCTATGTTAAGGGGAAATAACTCAAGTTAAGGCATCTGATGTAGTTAATGTCTTTTTACCGATTAAAAGTGTTACCAGTGGTCTGCAATAAACAAAATTACAAACAGGATTTAGTGAAATAGGGTCCTTCATACAGAAATAATGTCAAAGTACACACTGTGTTAAATATAAGTTCAGAGTAACATTTTCACAATCCACATAAATTCACATAATCGTTCCTTAACCACTAATAACTGTTAAACATCACAAAATTATATGTATATAGCAGTGGCGGCTGCTGGTCTTTCAGAGAGGGGAAGCTCATTGTCGGCTTACATCATAAAATTTGTCAATTTATTTATATGTAAATTCTGCCCTCCAAAACGATATTAAACTCCAACAAGGAAATGTTGAAATTATGTTAAACTGAAACAAGGAAATACTATGAGTGTGTTTTATTTACAGTGTAGGAAATGAACAAGTAATTTCGCCAAGCAAATACCAACAAATGGGTTTCAGTTTGTCTTTCGACTTCACCTCATACCTGTCAAGTTTTGGATTTGAAAATAAGGGAAATTTTCCGGCGCTTGCTGCGAGCCGTCCCGCCACCCCAACCAAGCTCCAGTATCCCTTACATTTTAAGACAGGTGTACAAGATATCTAAAAACAACTTGTCAACCGCTTACTAACTACAGTTAGGTGATCAGAATCTGATAGGCCAACCTTTGTTGACATTGAAATGCTGTGAACATTCCTACGTTATAATACAGCCTAAATGAAAACACAAAGGGTATATGAAGCACATTTATTTATGGTTTATAAAACGGGTGCTTCCCATCCTTAAATGTGATTGGCTGAGCCGCGTTCCATGCCGTTGTAAAATCAGTGTAACCCACTGGTAGACCGCAGCGTCTGTGTTGCTTGGCAACCATTCTGTCCACTCGATCTTGCTTGGTGGAAGAATGAATAGTTCTCAGTTTTATTGCTGCATTATTACCAATAAATTGTTGATTTTTTCTGTGTGTGTGTTTATTTTATGGGCTATATGTAGGGTAACCGTTTTATAAAAGCAATAAGCCCCTTGAAGCCGTGAGTTACAGTGATTTTACAACGGCGGAGGGGCACTGAACGCCCCTCAGCCGTTGTAACATCACTGTAATCCACGGCTTCTCGGGGCTTATTGCTTAAACATATTTTCAGTTCATAATGTGCCCCATCCTGCTCCTCTTTAGGAAGGTAAATGCGCTGTCCCATTTTTGCGAGATATTTACAGGACTTCTTTGTTTTTTGGCAGAAATACCTTCTCCTTCGTCACATCCATCCATGTCTCTCTTTTGTTGTTCCGGGTTTGTTCCCGTTGTCGGCACTAACCTCGCGACAACTGTAACCCAGGCTACTGCAGGTGGCAGCTCTCGCAGAGTTCAGTTTGGAGAGGCAGAGGAATGTTTTTTTTTTATATTATTATATGGGACATTTACAGGAGAATACTAATACGGGAGGACGGCGGAAAAGAGGGGTAAAATACGGTAGTTTCCAGGCCAAAACGGGAGACTTGACAGCTATGCTTCACCTGCAAAATCCGCGATGGGACTGCTGAGCTGTCAAATCTCCAAATAGCTGTCAATCAAAACGGGATTCAGCCTTTCGACTGATCCTCCAATCATCATGCGGAAGCTCAGCGTCCAGCCCGGCCGAGGCCCGCCCACAGCTCCATTCACCCCCAGAGAAGCTGAGCGTCCGGGGGCGGGACAAAATTGTGGCATTTATCCAATGACCGTCGAGTTTCGAGGCAATGAAAAAAACTGTTCCCTGCAGTCCCATTGAAGTGCATGGATGCTCAGCTTCTACAGGCAAATGCCATAGACCGTATGAGAAAACTCCGCTACGGGAATGTATGAGAAGTTAACAACATCAATAAGTAGCTGATTCTGAACGAACTCGTCTTCGAGATGAACGTGTTCTTACGCATCTGTAGTCAATGAAATGTTAACACAACCGTACATATTTGACCATTCAATTTTTGACATTTTAGGGGAAGCTGAGCTTCCCTTGCAGTCTTAGAGAGATCGCCTCTGGTATATAGTTACCAACCAGGTAGGCATTCATGCACGGCAAAACACTGGACAGCCATCATTCATGTAGGAGAGAAGGAAAAAAGAAATGAGGAACTGACTACAGGTGTCACTCCGTTAGTAGGCGGGGTTTTCTGGTCTGGACTGCAAGGGCTGTGTTATATTGCGCCTAGCAACAGTGACAGCCTCATTTCCATCTACGGGACCTTTACACATTACTAGCAATTACCCTGTTTCTTTTATATTGATGTTTTGATAATAAATTACATGAACATCTGTTCAAACATCTGTTTCAAAAAAATTAAGCTATTTTAGAGCAGGGCACCAGTGGTGTTAAGTCTTTGCTCATCCTGAAGCCAGTCTCCGAGAGCCAGGCAACTGTTAGCTGTGAGCACGTCAATGTAGGCTTTTACGGCAAAATTTTCTCACAGGCTACATTTTTAAGTGATTGATGTGTGTCTGCACAGGCTGTTCTCACAAACTGTTCGTACGACAAAAAGAAATGCACAGAAATTTGTACATTTCCCATGTATTTTGAAAGGCTGCAATCATGTGACCAGTGCACTGGTGGGAATAAACAAGGAAGCAGTCCCGAGGGGTCTTGTAAAGAAGCAGGTTATGGGGGTGGATGGATCACAGGTAAGGTACGTCCTCATCGTGTTTCTTTTCCTAAACCTAACCACTGCAACTTTACTTGCCTAAACCTATCCTCTGTAACCTGAGGTTAATTATGTAAATGTATATTAAGGACGTAATGTCATTCATGGGACACTGATTTGTAGGGTGTCATATGAACTGTTTTGTGAATTTTTGTAGGATATCATACAAACCGTTCTTTGAGGATATGTTGGGCTGCAAATACTTGGATGCAAGTAAGAATACAGTCTCCTAATGATTCTCCAGCTTAGCCAGATTTACTCTGCCGCCTGACAAGGCCACACTGACTTAAACTTGTGTACCCGAGCAGAGACCTGATGTGAGATTTTCACATTCACATTGATGATGGCTACCTTTACCTGGAAATGAATGTACCCCCAGTTTTCTGTTGAATGTTTATTTTGTAAATGAAAGCCACAAGGATTCTTACTGTTGGGGAAAAACTTACATTACCTCTCAAAAGAGACCATGCATTTTCTAAAACTTGAAAACAAGAACAGCTTTCAGTTTACTATGGGTATGTCTTGGATAGATGTTTAGTGAATTTTACAGATATGGTAAGATTAAAACCCCAAGGTAAAAGAGTCAAATATTTCAAAAGAAGCTATTGCGACACACTGATGTGATGCATGAATAGACAACGAAAAGATAAAATTCTCAACGGACTGAAAGCCTGTTAATGTGTCCAGAGTCAATATCAGATTTAGCAAAACTGCCTTTTTGTATTATGCACAAAGACTTTATGGGCTTGGGGTGACCTACAAGACAACATGCATTTTGAGACACTGCCACTGTATAAGTAATTGAATTTAGCATTCCAGAAGACCAGCTCAACAAAACGTTACTCTCTGCGCGACCAAAGCCCCTGAAGTAGATGTGAGACTGCACAGGTGAGGAAATCAAGGGAGATCTGGAATCTCACCCATCAGCCAGGGTGATAATGAGAAAAAAAGAAATGTGCAATTCAATTGACAGCCAATAGCGAAAGCCTGTTTTTTTTTTTTTAATAACCTGGCAACATTAGCAGAAACTATTTCACCTCGACAGGCCTCTAAAATCTATCACTGAGAATATTTGTCTGAGAAATATTCAGAAATGTAATTTCTAAATTCTGATTAGGTTTTGAGCGATTTGCTTTCTGAAGGTCTCAAGATAAAGTCCATGTGTCTGTTACACTGCCCCTGCTCATAAAGGCCTTGAGAACACATTTTGTTATTGCAAATCTTACATTACCATGGAAAATTTTGCCAAAGTTGAAATGGTTTTTACGATGTCACATCAGATATTTGGTGGTTGGCTGGTTATGTGTTTTTGTCTTTGTTCTGTGCTGAAGCTCATTTAACCAGTCACGTTAAATTTGCATAGGGATCTAATGTCAGTCGTGGGAAATGTCCTCTTGTTGCTAAGAGTGTTAAATGTTATACATTTTTCAAAATTTGAGTTTGATTGTTGCTGATTTAATCCGAAATATTTATGAAGAGAAATACTTAAGCCATGTTCTCAGGGATATTCAATCTTGCACGGTCTTAGTTTTTTTTTTTTTGCCATGGCTCTTAGGGCAATACATCCTCATACAATGGTTTTCATGATATTTTACGAATATACACATACAACGGTTTGTGTAATATCTAATGAATTAGTAAGTGAGTAAAGTTACATCTTTGGGAAAAAAAAAATCATTGTTGGGCATTGTGATGTCACGTACTTAACGTGAAATTACATGGGTTAGGTCCAGCAAAGTAAAGTTATGTAGATAAGGTTTAGGTAAAGAATCGCGGTTGTGTCATCGTGTTGCATACCTAATGTAAAGTTACGTATCATGATAATGTGATGACATACCTTTAAATAACTAAACATTTACACACTGGTCTCCTGGGGGAAAGTCTTGTTTGTTTGAGCCAGCCACCACCCCAACCTGTGTGCTTATGCAGACTTTATCTCTTTATATTTCTTCTTTCTTTACTCCCATCAGTGCATATGTTACATGATTGCAACCTTCACAATTACATGGTATATATACAGTTTCTGGTGCATTATTTTTTTTGTAGGAATACATATGAACAGTGCACAAGAGCAACCTGCTTGGTTTTCCTGTTGGTCTGTCGATCCACCACTTAGGCTAGACTTAAAACCCTTAATGGCAATTGGATGGATTGCAAATTTGGTACACATCTCCATGGTGCCCAGAGGATGAATTCTATCCATTCCACTGATCCTTTGGCTTTTCCCATAGCACCACCAGCAGATTTTTCAGCTTTTTCCAGTTGAATATCTGTTGTCCACTGATCTACTGAGTTATTCTCTAGTGCCACCACAAAGTTGACATTTGTGGTTCTATGTGCAGTGTCTGGTGATTCCTAGACTTCTCACCCAGCACAGGGATATTTTTGGGATGGTTTAGGGACCACATGGTAGCACTACTTGGAGTGATACCAGACAGCACTGAAGGACGGGAACATACTTAATAATTACAATAATAAAATATATTTAAAAAGGCATTTTTCACAGAAATAAAATTCACAAAGTGCTTCACAATGTACAATAAATCAATAAAAAATAAAACATCCAATAAATAAAAACAAAGGCAATATAACAATTAAAACAAAGCAACAAAAAAAAAGGAAAATATAGAGTAAATACAGGCTACTGAAGAAGAAGACCTTAAATCGATGAACGAGATTACTGATGTATTCAGGTGCCTGACCATGAAGGGCTCAAAAGGTGAAATTGAGTATCTTGAAATGAATCCAGAACCTGATGGGAAGCCAGTGTAAAGAAATTAAAATGTGAGTGATGTGGGTTGACCCACTAGACCTGGTTAACAGCCTAGCAGCAGTGTTCTGGATTATTTGAAGACAGTTCAGAGAAGATTTGCTCAGGCAAGTAAAATAGTTATTGCTGTCCAATCGGGAGGACACAAAAGCATGGATAATCACCTCTAGCTCAGGTCAAGATAACACAGACCTGAGCTTTGCAATGTTTTTAGTTGTGTAAAACAAATACAGGTCAGTGGTTTAACATGATTATCAAAATGCATGGCCTGATCAAAAATAACACGAAAATTCCTAAAATTTTACTGTATACCTGATGAAAGGTACCCAATACTCTGGGCAACCTTTGAAGCTATACTATCTGAAGCAATTATCAGAACCTCTGTCTTGTCTGTGTTTAACTGTAAGAAGTTATTTGACATCCAGTCCTTGATAGCAATCAAACAGTTATTAAGAACAGCAAGTTATCAGGCTTAAACAAGGCATACAGTTGAAGGTCATCAGCATAACAGTAATGTGATATACCTGTGAACTGGCTAATAATGTTACCTGGTGAAAGCATGTATAAAGCAAATAATATAGGACCTAAGGCAGAGCCCTGAGGTACATGACAGGAAAGAGCAGCAGTATTAGACCTGAAAAGACAAAGAGACACAGAGAAACTTCCTTCTGAAAGGTAGGAGCGAAACCAGTCAAGGGCACTCCCAGAGACATCAACCCGCTGTCTGAGCCTCTCAATCATAATGCTGTGATCCACAGTATTGTAAGCTGGGCTAAGATCCAACAGCACCAAAACAGAACATTCACCCACATCAGGGGACATCATTATGTCATTTGAGACCCTAAGAAGAGCTGTTTAGGTGGAATGCCCCCAACGGAAACCTGACTAGAATTTATCTAAAATTTTGTGTTCTGCCACCACAGCAGTGAGCTGTTTGGCAACAACTTTTCTAGAAACTTTTGAGATAAACAGCAGCTTTTTTTATTTTTATTTTAAGAGGCTAAACAACTGCATTTTTTAAATAATAATGATAATGACACAAGGCATAGACTAATGGACTCAATTGCATTCTTAAGCACAAGTGTAGGCAAAATATCAACAGGACTGAAGGACACTGTCATACTGCCCACCAGCTCAGTGAGGTCTTGCAGGGAAATGGGTACCTTCTTCAGATTCTATACTTGCTCATTGCAGTTATCTAATATACTATTAGCTGGCTAGATACAGATCCCCCTACTCATGCAATCTGGTTACAGTTATTATTGTACAGCATGAAAAAGATCACTCATCACTTACACTTACAGAGACTCACATTTGCTAAACAATGGACACCTGGTAAGAGTATAGTTACGCCTGATTATAGATCATTATTGAACTGTTGTCTATTTGGATAGTTGCGTACAATTTGTCTATTCCTAATGCACCCTCTTTTATTTATCATTTATTTCTCCCCCATTTATTATTATTATTATTATTATTATTATTATTTCTTCTATTATTTATCTTACTTTAACATTGTATGCCTCTGTGCTAGCAGTTGCCAGAGCATTATGCCAGGTTCACACTGGCATAAAGTGCCAGAAAAGTGCCCCAACTCATTAACTGTTGTGCAGTCACCTGTCAGCTATTCACACCAATAGCACATTTATTCATGGAGGTCAGCAAGCAGTTCTGCTCTCTGCTCTGTTTAGATCACATGTAGAGCTCTGTCTCTGTCCGCTTGAGTCTGTGTGTGTGTGTGTGTGTGTGTGTGTGATTGCATGTATGTGAGTATGGGTGTGTGTTTGTGTGGCTCTGCTTGTCGCTCTCATGCTCTGTTTAGACACAACAGATAGCATGGTATGCATATTCTATCATCTACCATAGTCATATCATTTATATTATATCTAATATACACTTATATAGTTTAAAATATATTTTTAGGGTTTTTTTCTTGACAGATCTGCTCACGGCTCGACCAAAAAATAGACCAGACGCTGAAACTATCGCTGCAGATCCAATGTACGCCCAATCTGAACAGACCAATCGGTCAACATCGGCACTGAAAGCAAGTGGGCAGCTCTCCACCAAAATTTGGCATGCTTCGCGGTGCATCTGTGTCCCGTGTGAACCCAGCATTATGTTCTCAGGTTGTTCGTCCATCTGTCACATTCTTGTAAATGCTATACCTCAAGAATGCCTTAAGGGAATTTAAAAAAAATTAACTGTCTATCTTACTGTCTAAAACTGTCTACCTGGACTCAGGGATGAACTGATTAGATTTTAGCTATCACAGGTCAGGGGTCAAGGCCACTGTGACCTTGCGTCTATCTCATCCTTGGGAATAAGATATCTCAAGAACACCTTTTGTAAATTTCTTCAAATTTGGCACTTGGACTCAGTGATAAACTAATTGAAATTTGGTGGTCATTGGTCAAAGATCAAGGTCACTGTGACGTCATCCCTCTTATTCTCTGGAATGCCATATTACAAGATACAAGAACACCTTGAATCTCCTCAAATTTGGCAGAAACATTAACCAAATTGGAGAATGATGAACTGATTAAAATTTGGTGGTCAAAGATCAAAGGTCAAGGTCATTTTGACCTCACATGTTTGTGACTAAAACTCAAGAATTCATACACTGTTTATGACAAAATTGCACAGAAATGTCTATTAGGATGGAATTATGAAGTGATGACATTATGTGTTTAAAAAGTCAAATTTTTCAGCATCATCACTCAGGAAAGAGAGAAATTTGTTCAGATACTGAATTGATGACACTAATCATGGGTGTCCACCTTGAAACTGTGCTGATTGTATAGATCTTCTGTGCTGCTGGAGGAAAGATGTGTGTGAAGAATCCATGTTGTCACAGACAATATATAAGCTATAAGTGCAACTTGACTGGTGCTTGGAGGCATACAACCCCAAGGTGGTAATTCTAGTTTAACCATGAAATGCAATGAAGTCATGTGAGCTGAATGCGGATGTAGGCAGTCAGAAGATAGACGTGGTTGGAAATGGGGTGGGGGGTGTGGAAGGTTACAGTTTGTGTGTTTTAATGTCCTGAATTTTAAATTTCAAAATAAAAAAAATAAAATAAATAATGAATAAAAATGATTTAAATATATTAATTCCATCTGTCCAGTAAAGTTTTATGACCATATACTTGCTAAACTAATAACATTCCCATCTGCTTTACCTTTATATGCCAGAAAAACATCCATGACCACAGTATAAAAAAATACTCCTCATATTTCCACAAATATATTTTTGTCGAATGTTTTGTACAAATGAGAAATGTAAACACCAAGGACATGGTCACTTCATCGTGATGTCTTTGTAATGGCCACCATTTAGTTATGGGGACCTTGGGAATTGGATTTGCAAGATTTTTTTCAACTTTCTATGAGTCATCTACAGTATATACATACATATCTGTTAGAATTTACCTCACAAGAGAACCAAAGTATGTACTGTAGAGGGTGTGTTGGAACAATGCACATTGCCTAAAGTGACTGCTACAACACATTTTAACATTTTCTCACTCATGAAGACCACAGCAGACAATGCAAGTGAAAACTATAGGTCTAAAACATGAATAGAACAGGGAAGAGGGGAGAAGGTGAGGGAGAGGAAAAAGATAAAAAGGACAGAGACAAGAGGAAGGGTAAGAATTTGAAAAGCAAGAGGAGTCCAAGCGAAAAAGAGCAACATACAGTATTTGTCTGTATTATGAACAAGCTGCTATCATTATCCACAAAACACTGCCTCTGTTAAACACACACACAAGCACACACACACAGAATATTAGTCCCTTTGTGATTTTGTGGGCTGTTGCGGCCTGAAGTGGTTGATTTCACAGCAGCTTTTCTAAAAAAATTACATTGCGTGTTGCCATATTATCAGGCTTTTTTTTTCCTGTCATAAGAATGAAAAAAAAAGGTTTTATTTTTTCATCACGATATGATGCATTGTCAAAGCCAATATTGGCATAAAAAAATCTTTGCTGGTCCAAAGTATTCTTTATTATATATGTCAGAGACAGTCAGGAAGATTTAGAAGGCAACGACGAGGGCCACAAGGCTGAAACAACCCCACCCTATTTGACCTGCGTGTGATTGCCTGTTATAACCTTTTCCATTACATTAAAAATCCAGATGTTCGAGAGTATTAGAGGGTTTTTTGTGCAGTGGAAAAGGTGTGCCTCCGACAGCTTAACAGTGGTTTTGACATGTTATAGTTTGTAATGTCAAAAAGCTCCAACAGTTCCTCATTTTAATAATCTGTGTCTAGTGTTCTAAAGTGGTCTGTTAAATTTCATTGTGGGTTTGAAATGGTAAGTGTCCTCACTATGAAAGATGTTAAAATTTGCCTGCCTCACTCAGGGTTAGTTACATGGGGGGCCTCACATGTTTGCAAGAAAGTGTTGCTCACACAGACACGGAAATGGCTCAATTCAGTCATTGAACCTGTAAATAAATGTTGGGCAAGGTTAGCCGTGTGATGCTAAAAGTTATCCTAGTCACTGTGTGTGACTTTTCCCCAGGTGCAGCAGTAGTCTTATGATAAACAGACAGAAAGAGAGAGCGGGGCAAGGAGGGGCTGAGAGGATCAGTAGGCTATTTGGGGTAAAATTTGGGTTGTTGAACAAAATTCCAAGGTTGCGCAGAATTCACTGGGGTTGGCTGAATTTGTGTTAATTGTTGTGACTGTAACAGCGTGAAGTCCTGTGGGGACTGGATTACGCATCGCCTGAAAAAAATCCTGCACTAATTAGCCAAACCCTCCTCCTATTAGAAAGGAAGGAACATGGCCTAAGTGGGCAAAATATCTGTTGACCACTGAACATCATCCTCATATCCAAACACACTACTGTCAAATTCTCTGTATTTTTGAATAATCTGAGCAGCAGTGTAATGTATATTTTGCACCTCAGAAAAGGCAGTCTCTGCTGGCTGGTCAGCTAATTAAATGACTGCTTGGCCTCAGCGGCAGTTAATGCTGTTCAATTATGAATGAGAGGAATGGGTTGAAGAGGGCAACACAATCAATGGGAGGGAGGGTTGTAGGGATGGATGGAGGCATGGCGCAAAGACGGGATAAAAGGGATAAAAAGCAGGGCGGGAGGAAGGGAGGGTTTGAAAGAGAGAAGAATATAAAGGATGAAGGGCGAGAAGAAATCAAAGAAGAGACTCCAAGTTTGAAATCAGAGACCAGAGAGGATGGAAAGAAAAAGAGACAAAGAAGGAGAAAGAAACCATTCTCTTCAAACAAACGCAGGCAGAGGTTCACACTTGATGTTGTGTCGGTGTTTTGCTGCTTTGAACTAGACAGCAGAGGGTCTAATTTAGTGTCAGTCTGGCTGAAACGGGCCCTTTGGCGACATGGCACCCAGTGTTTGTTTTGGTCTACCTGACAGCCAGAGGCACCTCTCTTTATCTTTCTCTCTTTCTCACTGTCTCTCTGTCTCTTGTCACATCTTTGTCTAGATATAAGTTGTTTCTCTCTGCTGCTGTCACCTGCTTCTCTGCCTGTTGTTTCTGTCTCAGCCTCACATTTTGTTGTCGGTCCTACGAATAGAAGGGAATCTTTTCCTTTCAATCTTTCTCAATCCTTCTCTTTTGTTTCTCTCGGTTGATTTGACTGAATCACCTGCAGTCTGATAGAATGCTATGTAATGATTAATTCACCCTATTGTGACTGCTCACTGAGTCCTGCCCACGTAGAGTGCTGTTACTGCAATAGGCCCATCAAGTATTATTACCAACTTAGGGACACTCTCACTACATTTGGTGACTCTCAAGACCCCTTTAGCGGCATACCTTTCATAAATGCACCTGGCAACAAATCTATTAACTTTTTGGTGAGTCATGAATATTTTACAGAGACTGTGCTTTCATGTGACTTTGACTACATCCAAACTAATACTAACTAATGAGAAAATTGCATTTTTGTCAACCAGTGATTTTCAAGTACAGAATCAATTTCACATTTACATTTTTTGTTTTGTTCTCATTTCCTTATGTCAAACTGAATCATAAAAAATATAATAATAATAAATAATAATCTGCTTGAGGTGTAGTGGAACATGTTGTCACATTCAGTGTCAACACTGTTGTCTCCCTACCCCATGTGGTCGTCTTATCTGTCCCACCAAACTTGTTTGCTTCTTTGTCCATATGGGATTCAGAATATTGATCAAAACAGGAATTGTCAGAGTTTGAGTCCATCAACATCACCACGGCTTGCACAACCGTAAACTTTTCCATTGGCGCCAGCATTTTTGTGCAGTTTACAGGCTGCTACATTTCTGTGAACAACATCTTTTTTCAATTTCCAATTTCCAGTGGGTCCCCTTCTTTGTTTGTTTTTGGACGTGGCAGTGCTGTTTTATTTCACAAGATGTGGTACCTCGCCCCTTATTTATTAGTGAAAACATGAATTGTCAGAATATCTCGTCAGTGGCGGGGAAGCATTCTGTCATAAATGATGGAAAATTTCAGCAATGGTGCCGGGCATAACCTCTCATGGTGTTATGATGCACCACCAGGCAGCCAGAAGGCACTTGTTGTGGCAGTATGATACATGATTGGATTGCGTCAGTTCATAATGGAAGTACAGTAGGTTGCTGGATGGTGTTAGGTTGAAGGAGGCGGTGGAAAGGTCCAACAGAGCTTGATGTTTGCTTCCCGTATGAATGTAGAGGCAAACCATGATGTTTTTTTCTAAACCTACCCAGGTGCTCCTGTTGCCTTGTCCCAGCTTGCATTCTGCTCCCAGTGTTTTTCCACTCTACCTGCCAGCCACTCCCTTTCTACTCTCTTGCCACCCTTTGCCCACATGCAAGACTTTCCAGCACTCCTTACCTGCCTGATCTCCCATTGCTGACCCTGTCTGCGTCTGACCGGTCTACATCATCTGTTTACCGGTAAACTCACCAGCCTTCTGTCCCTGACCACAAGTTCTGCCTCAGCGTCTCTGGTTTCTGTCTGCCTGTGGCTGTTTGGTGTTTTCCTGCGACGACGATTCAGCATAAGAGTTCCAACAGCTCACAGATGTGTGTGACGCCACATGCTGCCTTCTGTGTGTGTTCTACTTTCACCTACCTGTCGGTTCCTCGATCCATCGCCTGGCTTTTGCTTCCCTGCTGCTCATCCCTCGTCGGCTCTGCTGCTTCATTGGCTTGCTCTTCTGGTTCCGGACTCCTCGCCCTCTCGACCACGCCATCAGTAAGCCCCTCTTTGTTACGTCTGCCTCCTAAGGGACTAAACTGTTCAGGTCCAAGGACTCTCATCCTCATTCCTGGTCCTGCTTCCGGGTTCGTCCCAGTTTGTTCCCTGACTCCTGAACCCAGAGACTGAGTGTGGGCTGTGAGCCCAAAGAACAAACTACTACCAGAATATCTTCATCAGTTCAAGTTCCTGTTTACTTGTGTATACATAGAGGTTGTTACCCATTACCTGTTACCTGTAACATCCCTGTGTGCTACATCTGGGTCAAACACATACCCCTTACATGCCTAAACCTAACCATGTGCCTTTATTGGAGGATACCTTTTGAGTTATATGTAGACATGAAAAGGCGATACGTGATGACTTTGGATGAGAAGTTGGCAAAAAGTGAAATGAGAGATTTCTTTGCTTGGACCAACAATGAAGTGGAACTGTTGCTGTAAGTAATATGTGAAAATGATCAAGGCAGCGGAAAACATCGTTTGGGGGATGTTTGTAAGTAAACACAAATGGCCAATGGGAAAGGAGTAACAATACCCATACACGAAGGATGACATAACCAAAGGTATGTTGGCTTATGGGTGTCTGATTTATTGTTTTTCAAAGTCTCTGTTTCTGTCCATTCAGACTAAAACGCAACCCCTGGGTTTTCAACTAAAAATGGATCATCTGCATTCTCAAAAGTCTCGTAGTGTTATGTGAATGTGAGTAGTGTTACACTAGGTGTAAATGTAGCAATAGTAATGCATTTTAAAATGAAAACACATTGTGTGGATGTAGCCTATGGCTAGCTGTGAATATGCTCCTAACAGCCAATCACAGATCCTGTTTGTTTGTCCAGACAGCGCCTCCTTTCTGGTTCCTGCTCTAAAAAAAACTCAGCTTCTCCATTTAAGTTTAAGGTGGAAGCATGTATCTACTGGTAGCTCACCTAGCACCACTGAGCCCATGAGTAGATGTTTGCTTCCTTCCGCATGACGATTCTGTTTGCAGGTGTGGTTTCATAGAATGAAAATAGTTCCTACATGAAACTAATCACAACAAGGTCGGAGGACAATCTTAAGAACCGGGTCAAGATTTCTGGAAAGAGACATTGTTGTTGAGTTTTCAAATGTGTTTTTTGGTGCTTTAAGCTCCACAAGTGGAGTGCCAACTAGTTCCATTATATTGGAGAGAAGGCAGACATCTCTATGGCCGATATCTCCAACATTCAGCAACTCACACCAAAACAATCTAGACTGATAAACACAACTACAGGTAAGGGGAAAAATCTATGTTTTTGATTTTAAGGGTGAACTGTTCCTTTAATCTTTTCTTACGCTGACATTACAAATAAAGCAGAACGAAAGAAAATAGAATATAGCACAGCTACTGATGTGGGCTTACAGTCAGTTGGTCACTGGCTTCCTTTTTCTGCAGGATAGAGCCTTATGTACACAATGCTGCATATGTAGTATAGACACGTACGCACATCTGTATAGACAAATATGGACACACACACACACACACACACACACACACACACACACACACGCACACACACACACACACACACAGAATTAAATCGGTGTAGAGCTTGGCACTTGTGCCTCTCTGGCCCCCAACCTGCTGGCTGATTCAATTTTCTGGGCAGATCTGCCGACAGTGACCGCTAACATTCACCTTTAGATGGAGAGAGAAATAGAGAGCGGGAGAGAGAGAGAGAGAGAGAGAGAGACAGAAAGAGGGGGAAGCAATGGAGATGGCAGGTTGGGAGAGGCAAAGAGGGGGTGAGAGAAAAGGTGACTGTTACTGCATACTTCTGGAGTTGGACGGGGTGTGTGACGAAGGTGAATGCCAATACTATTCCTGAAGGGAAGTGGACGGGGAGGAGAGTCTGCCAACACTCAGCTTCACTCTGGAGAAAAAGTGTGTGAGCAGAAAATAAGAGAGATAGAGAGAGACTAAAGCGTAGCTCATGGCTTCTTTGTAGCTTCAAGGGAAAAATAAAATTAAAACACTTAACACAGAAGCAAGTCGTGGTTATTTACGTTACATTCCGAGCTCTGCTATGTTGGTGGTAAGCCAATCAATAAAGGGCAGGCTGTCAATGTAAACATTACAAAGGAAGTAGCACATGTCAGTAAAATTACTGAATTCTAGAATTATTGCAGTGGAAATGAAAGGCCTAGTTCTTCCTGCCATTGAGATAAATAAAGGCCACTATTTGAGAATTTACTGTAAATAGAATTTTTGCAGCTCAAAACATTTTCCAGGCTTTAGTGTTAGACCTTCATAAAAGAGAGGGTTTCTAATTAGACTCATCCTTTTGCACAAATACAGTGATGTTGCTAGACACACTTCCTGAGTCCCTGATGCATTAAAGTCTGAAAGGACACAGCAAACTCACTCTCGAACAACCAGGGGACGCACCCTATTATTTTCCCCGATAATGCTACATAGTGAACAATAAATCTGTGTTGATATCATAGAAACAATGTCATCGCATGAATTTCCCTATTTTGAAAGTATTTCCCATGTTACAGAAATCACTGAGATTGAAATGTAGAGTATTTTGGATATTATTATCATTCTGTTGGTGATGTGGTGGTGTTTTTGGTCAGGCTTTTCTAGTAAACTGTTTATGCGTTTTAATACGAAAAGTAATGCACCAAAATTTGTACATATCCCTACATATTTTGAAAGGCTGTGTGACCTATGTGCTGATGGAGTAAACACGACAGCAGTTCCAAGTGGTCTTGTAAGGAAGTAGGTTGGGATAGTGGAAGGGTCACAAAAAATGCAGACTATCCCTCCGGACTTTCCTTTACCATTAGTTTTTGTATATAGTGCTCCTGATTTGTTAGCCTGATTTTCAGAGCTTAGCCTCAGAGCTTGGTTTTTACACTCAGTGCTTGGACGAGCTGCCAAAAATTAAACTGACTGGCAGACATCATCTTAAGAAAGCGAGCAGTACAGAAAGTGAGTAGCAGGTAAAGCTCTGACCCTTATTTCTGAATAAGGGATTTGAATTGTATGTGTAGTCAGCAAGGCTACTGGCTAACCTCACTAAAGACACTGAGGTGATTATCAAAAACACAAAGTGAACATTAAAAACTATTGACAATATGTAACAAACTTACTGTGAAAAGTAACTAATATAAGGATGAAAAAGCACTGTGATGATCACTAAGGTCAGGGGCAAAGGTAACGTAACTGTAGAGTAACCAGGAAGTAAACAGACATGCAGTTCGTGAAATGGAATATACAGTAGCATTACATTTCTATAGAATATCACATATCACAATCATATTACATCTGATTTACTTAATACTGAATATATTATTTTGGTGTATATAAAAATACAGTCTATGGTTTTCTTAATAAAATTTTAAGATTTTATTTGTTTGATCTTCAAATACAGTTTCAACACACATGAATATTATTACAATTTATACTAAAAAACAGCTACATTTTGTCAAAAAACACAAATTTGATTAAATCTGAGAATTTGATCAAATTCTTACCCTTCCTCTTGTCTGGTATTTTACCATTATTTAATTTTCTTTGACCAACTTGGTTGCCACATTGAAAACCTAGCAATATCACTGCAGATAGGAGATTAATGTTGAAAAAAAAAAAAAACACTCACAGGTCATCTGAATAAATCCCCTTTAATAAGATTTTAATAATTGGTTCCTTGTGTTGACTGTGTGACTAGTTTGTTAGTCACACATTTAAAAAAAAAAAAAAAAAGAAAAATCCATATTATAGCAGACGCATATTATACACTGAACAAAAATATAAACGCAATGCTTTTGTTTTTGCTCCCATTTTTCATGAGCTGAACTCAAAGATCTAAAACATTTTTTTATATACACAAAAGACCATTTCTCTCAAATATTGTTCACAAATCTGTCTAAATCTGTGTTAGTGAGCACTTCTTTGCCGAGATAATCCATCCCACCTCACAGGTGTGGCATATCAAGATGCTGATTAGACAGCATGAACATTGCACAGGTGTGCCTTAGGCTGGCCACAATAAAAGGCCACTCTGAAATCTTATATTTTTGCTCAGTGTATTTAGCATGAGGGCAGGAAGGCAGAAAAATCTGAGTTACCATTGATACTGTTATAAGGGCAACACGTGTGGCATATAATTGACAGCCACACTGTTAAAACAAACCTATAGAATCTATGAAATAAGTGTGAGGTAACAGTTTGCACTGTTTGAGTAGAGTTTATCACATCTTGAGTAAAGAGTTTCTAAATTTAACAGCTATGGCTAAGAATACGTAAAATTTTTTAATAAATTACAAAACTGATAACTCGTACAAAGATAGTAATATGAACTCTTGGCCCCAGATGACCAATTTATTAAAACCTGGAACCCTCCAGCTGGGAGACAACAGTGCTGACCACTGTAAGTAAGTAAAGCTTTATTTATGTACCACTTAAAATAAAAATAGTTAAATGGCGCTTTACACACACACACACATGAAAAATATAAATGACAGAATAACTTAAGTATACATAAATTATTTCATAGAAGTTCAGAAATGTAACTTGGGACAAGGTTGTGCAGTGTAATCATCAGGTAATTTATTCTAAAATTAATGGGTGGGCGCAAAAACAAGTGTAATGTGGAACCGATGGTTTGCTCTAGTCAATAGCCTGGCAGCTGCATTTTAAAGCGAATGTAAACAATTTAGAGCAGCTTGACTGAGGTATGTGTAGAGGAAGCAACAATAATTCAGATGTGAGAAAATGAAAGTGAAAATTAATAGTTCAAGATCCATAGAAGACAACATACATCTGATTTTGGCAATATTTCTTTGCCGCAGGAAGCAGAACTGTACCTCCTTGCTGCTCAGAGACTTTACTGATGATGTCAAGTTTTTTTTAAATTGACCTCACCATGCTTCAGTAATTAGTTCTTGTATTCTGAGAATCAGCAACCCAAGAGCGGTATACATTGTTTAAATGCAGTTCAAACATATACACTCTCCGGTCCCACAAATGAAACTTGACTTAGGCCTTGCTGCATGAGTGTATTTTATGGCATTTTTTAAAATGTTGCAGTTGTACTGTTAACAAATAGGTATAGTAGGTATAATTTACCCATTAATCATTTTACTTGCTGACTAATATACTTAAGTACACTTTATATGATATGCATGGGATTTATTAACCCCTTTCCGAAATCCATTTTTACAGTGCAAACACATTATCTTAAACTTAAAGCTTCTTTAATAAAAACACAATGTGTTTAATAAGCCAGCATTTATAGTAAATAATTTTTCTATCCATCTCACATCTTTTATAAAAAAAGGGTGTGTGTTATTGTCATTTTAAGCTAAATTTTAGTCAATCATGATATTTGATTTAGCTATATTTTTAAGTAGATTACTCTTGTTGATGTACATGTAATTGTATTGTATGTATATATATATGTGTATTGTATTATATATTATATATTTTAAAAATCTTCGATCAGTAGCATCCAATTTTCAAAGAATTAAAAAGGCAAAACAGAAACACACGCAGACCAACCACACCCAAGATTCTGTGGCTGTGTGTGTTACATAATCTAATATCTTTCCTCATGATAAGAGGTGATCTAGTCTACACACACACACACACACACACACACACACACACACACACACACATATGAATCCCACATGGCTTCCCCCTCTTCAAAGCCTTTGTCCCGTCGCGTTCAAACCCCATCATTAAAAGTGATCCTTGACGAAGCTGCACAGAATCAAGGAGGAGCGCCTGGGAAGGTACAGACGGAGAGATGTGAGGGAATCTGATTGAGGAAAGGAAGAGACGAAAGGAAAGAAGAAGTGATGGGACAGAGGAGAGAGGAGATGTGAGAAGGGGCAAGAAGAGAAGAGGGCAGCACTCTGATTCTGTTAATTGGAGGCTTTCTGGGAAAATGACCTGAATGCTGCAATTATATTACCCCAGAGAGACTTCATTAACACATGCCCATGCACACACAGACACACACACATACAGTCTAATGTAGCAACATGGCATCCCCACATTCACACACAATACATATTTCATAATTCCACCCCTTTTTACACCAGAATTTAGTATATACACACTTAAGAAATAGTAATAAATTGTATGCCTATAGTAAAGAGACAGTCGGTATTTATGGAAACAGCCACAAAAGTCACATCCTTTTATGCCGAGGGGGAAAACAAAGCATTCGCTACCATGTTGCTGTGGCTTTCTGTTTAAATAGACTAAAAAATCCAGACTTAAAGGGTATTTTTCAACCTAAAGCATATTCACACATGTTTTTGTGTCCAAATGACTAATGGGAACAACATTATTTAAGACTGATCCAGTACTTAGTAAAAGCAGTGGCCAGCTGCCACCTGGGGCACTAAAAGTGCTTTTTTGCCATTGACAGGCTCCGATGAGCGTTATAAGTGTCTGAAAAGATTATTGAAAGGATCCCTGCAGAGAAAGACCTTGTTGTTGAGAAGTAGGATCCTCTTTGTTCAACCAAAAACAGCCCCAAAATCACTAATGCCAAACTCACCAGACACCAATTAAATAAACAATTATTTTATCACCGTAAAACACACTTCTTTCAAAGTCAACAACAAGAAAAGGAAACTCACCGAAACTATCTTGGTTTGCCTTTCTGCTGTTCCAACAGTCACCAGTTCTGGTTTGTTTAAAATAAACCCTTGATTCACCCACTTTAGATGTAAAAATATGCTGGCTCTATACACACTTAAATTATTGTTTATTTAAATGGAGTCTAGTGGGTTTGGTTATTGAAATTTTGGGGCTGTACCTGTTTAAAAAAAAAAGAAAAAAAAATCGTCCGCTTCGCTTCGTCCATTGTTAGATTGTTTAGCCACTGGTAAAACAAACCTTGTGAGCCTCTGTACTTCTTGAGGTTGCAAATCCCTGTGTGATAACGCTATAGTACATCATTGAAACATAGGCTAATGGTATTGAGTAATGTTGCTGCTGTCTTAAAAAGCGCATTGAATTTGCCAAAACATGCTAGTCTATTACATCATAGTGTTAATGGCTGTAGGTTTCTACAATGAATCCTCATAGAACAGTTCGTATGGTACCCCATGAAAATGCACACACAATAGTTTGTATGATATCCTACGCATTAGTGCTCCATGAATGACATCATGTCCTTAACATACATTTACGTAATCAAAGTGAAGTTACAGATATTAGGTTTAGGCAAGTAAAGTTACAGTGGTTAGATTTAGGAAGATAACGCAAGGATGTACCCTAAAATGACTCAAAAAAGAAAGAACTGTTTTCCTCCTTGCTGACTCAACCCTCACCACTCCCTCTACTTATGACTAGACACCAACTGTATCTATGTGACAATAACCAGGCTGTCATATGAAACTGCAGAGGAAGGCCGTGTTTTTTATTTTCCAAAGGACAATATAGACACAGTTTTCTAAAGAGCTTTGTGTGTGAAAGTGATGTGAAACACCATTATTTTAAGCCAGGTTTTGAAACTAAAGTTCAACTGAATTCACTTCTCTTTGTAAGCTGCATCAATTTTAATTCTGGAAGACAGGAGGCGGAAATTTTACCAAGGCTGAAATTTTACAAAGAAGAATATCAAGTTTAATTTTGTGTAACAGAGGGTTGTATAACTCTGCTTGTTAATCATGCTGGACTTGCACTTCACCTGATGCAAAAGTATATGCTTTGTCATTTCCTAAAGGTGAATATAGTGTGATGGATAAGATGAGAAAGGGGAAATGTATCAAAGAAGACAGGCTGTCAGACAGAGAGGGAAGTAGGAAGCCATGAGACAGACAGAGTGATACATTGATAGACAGAGAGGCAGGCAGAGAGGAAAGCGCAGAAACAGAGGAGGTCACATATGCTCACTTCCATAGACATAAGCCCTGATTAAATTGAGTGTGTAGTAGCTGGCCGCTCTTCAGATGCGTGTGTGTATGCGCACGGGCGAAAGTGTGAGTCCTGTAATATTGTCTGCAGTCCCATGGGCTGTAGCTGAGCAAACTCAATCAACTCCCACTCACCTTTGTGGCCCTCCCTACACTGTCAGGCCAGGACTAGACACTGGCCCAGCCTCTCCTCTGGCCTGAGAGAGAGAGAGACGGGGTGGGGGTGGGGGGTATGTACGAAAGACCATGTAGGAGATACACTGTGTATATGAGTATGCGTTTTAGTGTGTGTGTGTGTGTGTGTGTGTGTGTGTGTAAGACAGTGTCTGTGTGGGCACATGTTCAGGTGTACCCTTGAAAGAATCAGAAGCCTCTGCAGATTGAGTGCATCAGTTTGAGAGATGGAGGTTTTCATGTGTGTTTAGTTTTCGTGTGTGTGTGTCTTTTCTGTATGAGTACGTGCAAGTGATATCTCAGCCCCCCCCCCCCCCCCCGATGTGCACTGATGTCACTCATTTAGTGTTATATAATGAACATACTCATTTTAACCCAAAATTTACTTTTTTAAACCTCACCAAGTAGTTTTGTTGCCTTAACATAATGGCAAACGTGTCGCAATATTAACTGTGTGTAAGAATGTGTTTTAGATTTGTGTCACATATGCCCTCTTTTACACAGAGATCGCGGTAAAGGGCCGCTACAAGGTCCCTTCCTCATGCTGCCTTTGCATTTTTACACAGAACCAAACACCAATGACATCATGCCAGTCCAGTGTGTGATTTTAGATGCCATGCCAACATCACAGAAGTAAAAGAGGCGTGACAGGTGTGACATGTAACACAACAGCATTGACCTCTAGGATGACATTTAACATGCACACTGGCAGCACTTTCTTTACAGTAACAATAGCATAATATAACAATAATCATCAATTACAGTTCCTGTTATATGCCAGTTGATCTCGTACTCTGCCTGGAGGTTAAGGAGCTTGCAGACGTATTGGGCTGCTTAGTTCTTCTTAAAGATTGCTGCTAACTGCTACCAGGTACTTTTGAAATCGCCCGTGGTGAGTTGCACACATAACACATCATCAAAATGTCACACCTGTGCTGCCCATGATCCCGTCCTAGCATCTGTCCAGCTGTACAGATGTTGTTTCAGCACTGTTACTACTTCAGATGATGCTTTACAGGTGAGACAACTCTGTCGAGATTCTACCATTAGCAAGTTAAGCTGTACAGTATACTGAAAGAATATGCAATAAATGAAATCTAGTACTGTCTACATAAATTACTTGACACATTACTCAGACTTCACAAGGGTTATCTGACAAATAAATTGCAGTAGAGACAAAAACGTCAGTTGACTACGCAATGAGCATCATTGTTGGTTGCTGGGTGGCTGGATAACTTCAGGTAACTTAGCTCTGAAAGTTAACATTATTCATGATTTATTAGCACAAGTGAATCGGCCCACTTTCACCAAAAACATTTGTTTCCACTCCACAAACAACTTTTTGAAGCAAAATATAGCACAAAATAGCATTTTGACATTAACATTACCTTTTCATGCATTGAAGTGAATTGTTATTATTAGTATGGTGATACAATAATAAGTTTCCCATGAACAACTGTTGGGAATGTTAACATAACCTCACTATAACCATCGAATGGAATATGCTCAGAATGTATTGGCTGTTTGCTAGCTAATGTAAGGAAGGTATGCTAGCTAACTTTCTGATAGGAAGTTAGCACAACACGGAAAAGTTAACCATTTATAAAATGACAGTTTCATTATTAATCTTATTTTGAAGATGCAGGTGCAGAAAGCACTGGTGTGGCAGATGCATGAAAGATTGAGATGACTGAAGATGCTGATGGAGGGCTTGTCTGAGGACAACCAAATGACGATAACATTCAAAACATATTTACAAAACCAGTGATATAGCCTATGTAACATTCATATTACATTATAGTTTTCCACACCTTAATACACTTGAAAGTAAGTAAACAGTGAGAGAGACAGTGCAGTGTTTGACATTGATTACACCTACCCATGGATGTATTAAAAGACCAGAACTTAGCAATTAAGATGGGGCCCCATTAATTTCTATGAGAGTAGCTTATTGATACATGTGGCCAAAATGGTTTAACTGCCACGTTTAAAATTAATCAGTGACCGGGCCAGTGCTTCCACACTGTGCAGCCCGTAGAGTAGGTGCACCAGAGACTTCCGCCACCCAGTCTGCTACTTCAAGTTTAACGTTCTCTTAACTTGAATGGGGATAAAATTATTCAATCATGCAGCTTTCCTAAACTCTCCCGATGATGCAGGACTGAATGGATGAAATTATGGGTTATGGCGCTCAAAAAAATGAATCCACTAATTAACAGAAATGTCTTTTGCCATAAAAATCAATGGGTGAAAGTCTTTTGGGGCTGCATGGCATCACATGTTGGACCCTGCAGTTGTGATTCCACTGTTTGGCCACTATGAAAATTGGTGTCTTGTAACAGGGTACTGCAACACCACTTAGACAAACCACACACAGACTGCAGTAATACTAAAACCAGTAATAATAATAACAATGGTAATTTGTTGGGGTTATTTATGATATGCTACATGTTACATTTGGTACTTCGAACAGTGGTGCATGGTTGTCTGTCGTAGCATTAATAATTTTAGCATATTTGAATATTGGGGTGATGTGTCACACACACACACACACACACACACACACACACACACACACACACACACACACACACACACACACACACACACTAACCTCTGGCCCAGCCTACACACCTGTCAATCAGTAACATCTGCCTTGACAAGCCTTTGCAGTACAAATGGAAGGTCTACTTGCAAAAGGACAGTAAGTGGCACATGGGTGTGGTGGTATATAGACAAAAACAACACCAATCAATCAGCTGATCAATTATAATTGCCCAATTTGCATATTTGCCACATATTCACAATCATCATTCATTTATGCAAATTTTAAGGGAGGTATGGGCTCCAGGGAGAGAAAGAGAGGTCAGGACTGAACCCAGACCTGTTGGCTGCTCAGAGATCAAATTAGAGCTTTATTTAGATTTATGCAGATGTTAACAGTAATGATATACAGCAGGCACAGCGCCCTTGTGTGTCAGTGAAGACATTAATGCATCTACAGCAGGAGCATTGAGACACACTGTCTCACTGTTCAAATACTGTGTGTTTAAAATACAAGACTAACCTGTGAGCCTCATTTGTATTGCAACCTAAAACAGGATTCATATATTCATGTTATTTCTAAGTTTGGACTCGGCAATGACACAGAGTCTTACATAGTCTGAAGATTTTGTCCTGCATGGCTCTCTCATAGTGTTAGCAGTCCAACTCACTGTTGATCAAGAACTTTGCCAAAACTACTGGACTTGAAGCATTTTAAGACTCAGCTCAAAAACTTAGGTGGTGCTAGAGTGACATTGTCAAAACATGATTATGCAGATATCAGGTGACCGTAGTAATGGTCAGTGGAGGTGCAGCCCAAAGCACCACTATACTTCACTAAAACAGCTGTTTTCTGTGGGCTTTATTGACATCTCCCCCACTAACAACATTTCCTGTTACCAGTGCGGCCCATGGCATAGGCAGAAAGGGGGGAAGAAAAAAAGCAGAATGGTTAACTTTTAAGATAAGATAAGATAAGATAAGATAAACTTTATTGATCCCACACTGGGGAAATTCACATGTCACAGCAGCTCAAAGTACAGACAGAAAGTCAAGAGTGGACAGTGTATTATAAAAAATTTAATAAAGATTAAAATAGAAAAATATGTATGTTAAAAAAAGTACAAAAAATATTTTAAAACGTAAGGCACTTTTGAGAATGAATATTAACAGAATTCACAATATATATACATATATACAAAAAATATTCATATGAGGAATATTGCACAGAATGTGTTGATGCACAGAGTCTAAGCAGTCATGCAGCAGACATGACAGTGCTACATTTGGTATTGTCAGATGTTACTGTTAAAGAGTCTGACAGCTGACGGGATGAACGACCTGCGGTAGCGCTCCTTCTTGCACTGTGGGTGCAGCAGTCTACTGCTGAATGAGCTGCTCAGTGCACAGAGAGTCTCATGCAGGGGGTGAGAGGTGTTGTCCATTATAGATATCAGCTTTGCTAACATCCTCCTCTCACCCACCTGCTCAATGGTCTCCAGGGGACAGTCCAGGACCGAGCTGGCCCTCCTGACCAGCTTGTTCAGTCTTTTTCTGTCCCTCTCCGTGCTTCCACTGCTCCAGCAGACCACTGCATAGAGTATGGCAGACGCTACCACAGTGTCATAAAAGGTCCGTAGCAGTGTCCTGCACACTCCGAAGGACCTCAGTCGCCGCAGCAGGTGGAGACGACTTTGGCCCTTCTTGTACAGGACGTTGATGTTTGTGGACCAGTCCAGTTTATTGTTTAGATGAACAACCAGGTATTTGTACTCCTCCACAACCTCAATGTCCAAACCCTGAATGTTCACTGGAGTTGGATGGGGTGCTTTCCTACGGAAGTCAATCACTAACTCCTTTGTCTTGCTGGCGTTGATGTGAAGGTGGTTTATCTCACACCAGTTGACAAAGTCCATGATGACCCCCCTGTACTCCAGATCATTCCCCTCTGACACACATCCAACAATGGCTGTATCATCAGAGAACTTCTGGAGGTGGCAGCTGTCTGTGTTGTGTCTGAAGTCCGATGTGTACAGGGTGAAGAGGAATGGGGCGAGGACTGTCCCCTGTGGAGCCCCCGTGCTGCAGACTACCACATCAGACACGCAGTCACCAAGCCTCACATACTGTGGTCTGCTGGTGAGGTAGTCGATGGTCCATGCAGCCAGGTGACGGTCGACTCCAGCTCCTTCCAGCTTCCCCCTGAGCAGAGATGGCTGCATTGTATTGAAAGCGCTGGAGAAGTCAAAAAACATGACTCTCACAGCACTTCCAGTGTTCTCCAGGTGAGACAGTGTCCGGTGAAGCAGGTAGATGACAGCGTCATCCATCCCAATGCCTGCCTGATATGCAAACTGCAGGGGGTCCAGTCCTGTTCTCACCAGGGGTCGGAGGTGGTTGAGTATGATCCTCTCCATGGTCTTCATCAGGTGGGAGGTCAGGGCTACAGGTCTGAAGTGGTTGGGCTCCCTGGGGTGTGCAGTCTTTGGTACAGGAACCACGCAGGAAGTCTTCCACAGGACAGGAACCTTCTCCAGACTGAGGCTGAGGTTGAAGATGTGCAGAACCACCTCACAGAGCTGAACTGCACAGTCCCTCAGCAGTCTGGAGCTGATGCCATCCGGACCAGTAGCCTTTCTCACCTTGATCTTTGTGAGCTCTCTTCTCACCTGGTCAGCTGTTATGGAGAGGCTGCAGCGGGGGGTGGGGGGTGACTGAGTAGAGGAGGGAGGTGTGAATTGGAGGGGGGTTAAAAGGTGTGGGGAGGGTGCAGCTGATGTAATTAGGGAGGAGGTTTGCCAGGGACGGTGAGAGAGCCCTGGGTCCGAGCTCTGGTAGGTGGAAGAGGGAGCAGAATCAAACCTGTTGAAAAACAGGTTCAGTTCATTCACCCACCCCCGGTCTCCAGACTCTGGGCCCCTCCTGCTGTTGATGTTGTGACCAGAGATTGTCTTCAGGCCACTCCACACCTCCCGTATGTTGTTTTGTTGAAGGCGCTCCTCCAACTTCCTCCTGTAGCTGTCCTTGCCCCCCCCTTATTTATTACTATTTGTTGCTAATATTATTACTACTGTTGGGATTCACTGGACCACAGATGATTTGTCATTTGTTAAAATCTATACTGGACATCTCGCCCTCACTCAAAGCAGGAGCAAAACTGAAACCAGAGAAGTTAGAAGGGCAAACACAAGGTTTGCAGCTAACCTCCCAGCAATAAGGAGAATGAAGCTGAGTTAGCACCCCAACGTCTAACTCTGCAAGGACCCCGAGCGACCGGCTTCCTCGAATGTGCACCTTTGGAACAAGGACACAACAAAGACTGCTTCTAGAGCCACAGCTCTTTCCAGCCTTCTTTGCCGGCTAACAAGAACAGCACGCCTCAAACCAACTCTTCCCTCCATCCATTCTAACAACTGGGCATAGCTTTATCACAGCTGTACAGGCTAAGCAAGACTGTTTAACTTGTTGCTGTGATTTAATGCTGTTTATTGAGTTATTGTTGTGATTGTTTGCAATTAGGTTATTGGTTAGTTGGCCAATACTGTTCACAGACAATGTTTTGCATGCAACTAAACATCTTCTGCACTAATCCAGACCCTTTGCAACACAAATCGCATTCACATAGACTCACTTACAAATCGGTTTTCAACAGAGCTACACCCAAACAGGCAGCTCAAAGTACCCGCTTCTTTTCCTTTGTCTTTGTCCTGACCACACGGTCAGACAAACACCTCTCCCGATCTGAAGCCAGCTTTGATTCGGCCATCTTGTAGTTTTCTGTTGTCAGCCATTTTGTTTTGTAGGCCAAACGGCCCTTCGATTACCACATCCGCCTTTGTCTTTCTCTCTCTCTCTCGCACATACACACACAGACACACACCTACGCACGTATACACACACACACACCTACGCACGTATACACACACACACACGCTTGTATATAGTTAGTTAGGATTTGTGTGTTTTGGTTTTGCTTTGTGTAACCCGGGTAGAAAAAACTGAGTTTAGTTGTATTCCTCTCCATTCATTCATATCCAGCGGTCTCCTAGCGTTAGTCTGTGCATCGTTACTTCACGCAGTCACATGACTGCGCGCGGCCAATCCATGTCTTTAAAACAGCATTACAGGGAGTCAGTCGGGTGATGCGCGTGGGACACGCTGAGAAAGACAATCGCTGCAGGTACATTCATTGTTTAAAGTTATAATTTCGCTGCGTAAACGTCTGAAACTTTGGTAACTAATTAAACTAATGTCAAATAGGAGCCGACTACCAGCGCCAGAGACGAAGCAATTAGTAGGGTCCAGGCTGCTAAGCAGCCAAGGACCCTATTGTAATCGGAAGAATTCTTTCTTTCTTTCTTTCTTTCTTTCTTCTTCCGAGGAAATCATACTTCCCATGGGCAAAAACTCACCAAACTTTACAGAAATGTCCGACCCCATGCCAGATTTACTCAACTCCAAGGACATGTGCCCCCCCCCCCACAATAAACGTTTAAATTTAAAATTTTTAAAAATTCCTACCAAACCAACGATACATGCTACACTTTTGAAACTTCACCACAGTTTAGCCCCAGTACTGCAGAAACTTTTGTCCATTTAGACTCATTACAAATTATGAAGTCCATCACTCTGTTTTTTTCAAAAACTGTAAAACTTATAGAATGTATCTCCTCCCACAATTTTTGCTCAATTGTCACCAAACTTGCTAGAGAACATCTCCAGACTGTCCTCCACAAAACTTGTTTCTTGGATTTTTGATTTATCAAAAATTGAGCCTACAGTGCATGAAAACGTTTGACTGTAAACACTACTGTAAACATATACCATCCAATTCTTGCTAAATACATTTTCAATCTTCCTGAAAAAAAATTGACAATATTTTGGAGTCATGGTTGATGAAGTTTGGCAAATATCAGAATTTCAACTCCAAAACTGAATTTTCTAGAACATTTTGAATTCTGCTCTCATGGGAACAACTGGAGTCAATGTAAAAGTGGCATTTTTAAACATCACATTTTTCTCTTGTGAAGCAAAACACTTATCATTAAAAACAAATCACCATGTCCATGCTCTCTAGATGCAATTTATGTATTGTCAGATTTTTGTTTAGATGATAGAATTTGTGACATTTTGACTATTTTTGAAATCTGCCACAACAACTGCCCAACAAAACTACAAAGAGTCTTTGAGAAACAAATGTTCCACTGATACAAAAGTGTACTTTGCAAATTTTTTCCAATATTCAACCACTTTTACTTTTCAATTGCTGCAATACAATTTCCAGATGATGCAACCTGCAAAATGACTCAGCTGATGCTAAATGCAGATTGTAATATCAACTTCCTTGATGTCTTCCTATTCTTCTGCTTGTTGCTCAGAATTGCCTAAAAATGCCCAGAGCCGACCCATTGCTGCGCAGCAGCTATAATATCTGTTTAAACTGCGGAACTGGTGAGTCGCATCCTGTCACTCACTCGCACACTCACACATTCCCTTCCCGCACCTCGGGCAATACCCCTCTGGACACTCAAACCACTTCAAGCCATCGTGTTTGCACCCTTAGCGTTGTGGGCAAACCTGGACTTTTTGAGCTCACTGAATTTATAAATTTATTTGAACTAATTGAACTCATTGAACTTATTGAGCTTGTTGAAAATCTTGAACTTAGTGAATTTACTGAACTTATAGCATTCATTTGATTTATTGCATTCTTTGAACATATTGAATTTATTGAACGTGAAGTTTTTGAGCTTGAAATTGCTTTTCTATGTTTTTTTTTGTGAATGGCCATTCATTCCATTTTGTATTTGTTATATATATTTTCAATATATGGTACCATTTAAAACTCAAGTTCTGTCTCAGTCTCTTCTTCCCTCCACTCCTAGAGTGGAACAAAGATCTTCTGAACTAGCCTATTAATTAATATTGTATTGCTTTGTGTATAAGGTACTAAAATTAGTGTGCACATGCTACATTTGCTTTGCTTTCCAAATAAATATAATTTTGGAATCGTACCTGCTGTTTGTTTAATGTTGTACAAGAGTGAATAAATAGTCAACCTCTGCTACGTCAAGAACTCTGAAATCCTTCAGGCTTTATTTTTAATTTAATAGTTTAGTGAACTTTATGAGACTGATATTATTAACTGGCTATAATTTTTCCCTTTTTGGGAATGGTGCCCCACGAGGTGATTTGATGTCAATTAAGTCACATTATTTAACATAATTAATAATTATTACTAATAATATTAATTATTTCTGATAGCCAATTTGATACTTAAATTGGAGATCTGTTACAAGGTCAGGCCCTTGATGAGGCCTATGAGTGTTGTTCCCAACATTTATGGTGCCTCCATGTGACGCCAAGTATTGTTTCCCCTATTTATGGTGCCACCGTGTGAGACCTACTAGATTTCCAACAAGTAGTATCCCAGCTTTTTTATAATACTATTTGTAGAACCCCTACATATTTGGTGTCCCTTTGTGAGACCTAGTATTATAAACCCCAACATTATTGCTGACCCCAACATTTATGTTTCCCCTTGATGAGGCCTAAAAATGTTGATTCCCAACATTTATGGTACCGCCGTGTGAAGCCTATAAATGTAGATTCCCTACACTACTATTATTTTGAAATATTATATAAAGCCACAACAACATAAATACATTGCAAAGCCTACTAAATAATAGAGAGAGGCCTTTTTTTCTTGGTTCCTATCGCGCCCCCCTGCACCCCTCCTCAGCACCTTACACTTACCTGCTCACTGGGGGATATGGTTGAGTTATTTGACGTTGAGTTATCTGTTTTTCATGTGAACAGAGATTATGTGCGGTGGGTAGGCATGCTAGGCACTAAAGTAATGAATACACATATGGTGCGTGCAGAAGTGCATACATTTATGTGTCCATGAATGCGGTACATTTAAATGTACCGCTTTGGGGTTTAAAAATATGGCCACGCTTGACTAGTGTGTTCCCATCTGGCTAACATGTTAAAAGCTATAATAGTACCAGCCAGCTCCCTGCGACAAGTCCCTATGCGCCAAACCTTCAGGCCTTAACTGCACCCAACTTTAACCTGACTGGTCTAATCAGCCAGTGGGTGTCAGACACTTGTGAGGAACTGGCACATATCTGACAACAGTTTTCACACATTAGGAAATGAACTGAAGTCACTGAGAAAAAAAGTGTTTCTAATTGCAATTAAAATGTTAAAATGAATTTTAAATTCACATCTTACACTAACTTCTCAATGCTGAAAAAAGTAAGTACATTGCTGTAACACGTACTCAGCAATGTGTTGTGCCCAATGCTTTGTAAAACTATCTGTGCTTTAATTGGGTAATTTGTGATTTTTCTTTGCCTGTGGATGAATCAGTCATTGTGCTTCCTTTGGCATCATATTTAATCAGATGATAGACATGAATTCAGTGTGTACCGATGGGTATAAACGTGTAATTACTGTGCACTAAGTAGCCCTGAACAGTGGTGTAGGTAAAGCGCAGTATGCAAGGACTTACAGTGGCTTACGCTGGTGCCATAAAAATGCTTTACTGTGTGTGTTTATATTTTATGGTGCTATTCTTCCAGTATGTTAGTCAGCATATTGTGAATGCACCCACATGTCCAGCAGTGATAAGATATAAATGTATGTGCAAGTGGATACGGTGAAGTGAAGCTTTAAATCCTGCCATGGTTACTCTATTGCAGTGTCTTTTTAATGTGATATGTGTTTGCATGCTTTTTTAAATTGCATTCATACATGAGTTTGTGCATGCATGAACATAGTTTACAAACATATATGCCATTTGACATGTGAGTGTGTGCCTCTATAAGTTTCATGAGTATTCACTATCCAAGACATGCTGAAAGGTTATTGGCTTCAAAACAGTTCAATATGTCAAATAAACACACAGCTCAGTGAGCAGCTGGAGAACAGAGTGAAAAGAGAGGGGGAGAGAGCACGAGAAGGACAGAGATGAAAAAGAAGATAGAACAGAGGCAAAGAGAGACTGGGTGAGGGAGGGGCAGAAACTTTGGACAGAGAGGAAAAGAATAGGTGAAGACTGAAAATGGATTTTGGAGGATGACTAGTTTGATATAATAATATAAACCGTTTTTTATTTTGTGTCACCATAAAGTGACATATCCAAGTTCATCTAAGGGTGCTCATGAAATTGATAAAAGCTGTGTGCTTGACAGGCGGCATGGTGGTTAGCATTGTCACCTCACAGCAAGAGGGTTCCTGGCTCGAGCCCTGGGTGGGGGGTTCGAACCCTTCTGTGTGGAGCTTGCATGTTCTCCCTGTGTCAGTGTTGGTTTTCTTGGGGTGTGAATGTAAGTGTAATTGATTGCCTGTCTCTACCAGTGACGGCTGCTGGTCTTTCAAACAGAGGAAGCTCACTTTTAGTTTACATCATAAAATTTGTCATATTGTAGCGAGGCAGTAACTTATAAAAAGAACATTTAATTGAAGCTGTTTTTCAACCACACTCATGCCATAGAACCACAGTAAAACACACCTCAAAGATTTTCAGATGGGTTTAAACACCGGAACGGCACTCTGTCAGAAGACTTCACTCACAAATATCCGCATAGGACTGAGCTCGAAATGCGATGATGCCGGTATGTATTTCAAAAGTGCTGTCAATCACAAAGGGGTTCAGCCTTTTAGACAATTCCTCCAATCATCTTGCATACACCGAGAGTCCTCACGCGCCTATTGCTCCATCAGGTCCCAGGGAAGCTGAGTCTCCCTGGAAGGGAGGCTCATGCTGAAACAAGAATGTATGACAGGGAGGTCACATTTGAAAACTGGAGATAAACAGCTGACGTTTGAACATCATAATCATGATGTTAAACGCATCCTAGCGCACGTTTAATGCAATGTAAATTCTTATTTTAATGTAAATTCAATAGTGCATATTTGACCATTTCTTCTATGAAATTTTAGGGGAAGTTCAGCCTCCCTTGTTGTCTCAGGGCAATCGCCCCTGGTCTCTTCGTGTCAGCCCTCTGTTAGTCTGGCAACCTGTCCAGGGTGTACCTTGTCTCTTGCCCAATGTCAGCAGAGATGGGCTCCACCCCCCTGTGACCCCCAACAAGTAAAGCTGTTAAGGAAAATGAATGAATGACTGTATGCTGGGTGTTACTGTCAGTTAGCAAGGTTGCTGGCTCACAAGCGAGTGGGATAATTGTGTGATAGCGTAAAAAGTATGTACACCTTATGCAAGTGTTAAATAAAAGTGAATGGTGGACCAGATAAGCTTCTTCCATTTTTGGATGTTTCTTTAAAGGAGAAAGTCACATGTTTGCTTGTCATAGGGCGCCTTGATTCCATTGTTGAATTGATTCCAATACATTTCACTGGTACTTCATACTGATAAATAGGCTATAACATATACAATACATAACTCACTGTTACTATGTAACCTTTTTACCTTTGCTATTTCAAACATCCTGCTACTAGTGGCCCTTTAAAAAAAATCAGCCAATGAAAGGTCCTTAAATCCAAATTTTCTCCAATTCCATGCCTCAATGTGACATCACATGGACATGACTGCGCACTCAATCACAAATATGGATTACAAATATAATTGTACTTAGAAAATCAAGATGAAGATAAGATACATCTTTTTCATACAAACCATAAAAAAAGTCCACGACAAGTTAAGATCCTGCATTTAAAATCTTTCTTACATGAAGTTACACCCAAGTATTAAAAGTAAAAGAATACATCATGCTGGAGTGTTCAGTTATGATATATAGTTGCCTGCATATTTCCAAAATTAATCAATTATTATTATAGTATTGCATATTACCTGGATAATGGGTTTACTCATTTGTAATATGTGATAATTGTATTTGTCTCTTTGTATTGTTTGTGTTTGTTGTTACAATAGTTATGCTTCTCTCTAAGCCAGGTCATTCTTTGAAGAGAGATTTTAGATATACACACATCAAATCATAACATGAGGAAATTAGTATATATAACATGAAGTTTGAGTATATGAAATGAAAGTCAGAATAGATACAGTGAAAGTTTGAATGTATGTAATAAAATTTGAGAAAAAGAAAGTCTGAATATATAAAATGGCAGTTGTAATATATGGAATAAAATTTAAATATATGGAATTATCCTTAAAATCTATGGAAGAAAGTCTGCATTTGATGAAAGTTTGAGTATATGGAATAAACTTTGAAAATATGGAAAGAAAATCTAGAACAAAATTCCTAATATATGGAATAAAATTTGAATACATGGAATGAAACTTTAATATATGGAATTAAACTTAATGATTATTCCATACAGATGTTGCTGCAAGACATGTGACACTGTGAGCAAGTCAGCACAATCTCTAGTATTAGCAATCCTAAGTAATCACAAGCCAAGCAGTTCCCCCTGAGCAAGCAAACCTTCATACAGAAGGAAACACACCTTCAACCTCATTAGTGCTCCCGACAACAGACCCTATATACAGTCTTCACCTGTTCACTCAAAAGGGTCTGAGAAACAAGAAGTTACAAAAGAACTGGATGCATGTGAATTGTTCTTTATGAGTAAGATCCTCTGTTTAACTAGATATAGCTGTTAAATTCACATTTTCATAATCACAAACTCCAAATTGGAAGTTAGGAAAGGAAAGAAAACCACCAACTGAATCCCTCTGTTGTTGCAGTCATCCAGAGGTGTGTGTGTGTGTGTGTGTGTGTGTGTGTGTGTGTGTGTGTGTGTGTGTGTGTGTGTGTGTGTGTGCCCACATGAGCGCCTACAAATGCTTGCCTGTACATGCCTGTGGGTCAGTGTGCCAAAGTGATCAGAGTCTGTGTGACTCATACTGGTGTCTGTCAAGTCTCAGCGACACCCATAATACCATCTGTTTATCAGCACTTTGATAGATGACAGCTTAACACCAAAGATGTCATCCAAATCAAAACAGAAGGATTAACGCTTTCTCTGAAATCAGAGGGACAGAGTTAGTGATCAGGCAATCTTCAACACCTACACTATATAAACACAAACAGTTTTCACCATTTCAATTCCAGAAACAGTTATCAGTCAGTTGTTGCTATTTCAAGAAAACCCTACAGATATAACATTTGAGTGTGTCTGGCATGCTGTAAAGTCAGTTTGTGTAAATGATAAAACCTGAGTATACAGATATTGATTTTGAGATATAACATTTATTATAAAGATGTCAAAGGTTACACACCAATGTGTACCAGGGAATCAATGTAAGAGAGTAACTATGGTAGACTGAATGATAGAGAAACTGAAAATCCAACACACACACGCACACGCACACGCACACACACACACACACACACACACACACACACATGCACACAAAATCAGTCCTACGCAGAGCTACATGTGGAAACCTGTATCTCTCATCAACAAATACAGATAATGGGTCCATGCAGAAGCGACCTTGGCTTTATAGTAATAGACACAGACAAAATAAGGAAGTGGGTAGGATGATGTTGTTGTGTAGTGTGTGAGAGAGTTGAGAATGTAATATGGAGATTTAATGTATATCTGTTCATACAATGGTGCTTTAAGTGTAGCTTCAGGAATTCGGGTGTTTTCTGGAGCATAGAAGATATTTTTGTCGTCGGGCCACAGTGCTATCAATACTATAAATATTGGGAAGCAAACCAACACCCTTTCAATTGTAAAGGTCAGTTCAAGTCTCTTCTATCCTGTTCAATTTTTGGCAAGAACTTTTTTTTTTACTTCTCTCATGCAGTGTGTGTGTGTGTGTGTGTGTGTGTGTGTGTGTGTGTGTGTGTATGTGTATGTGTATGTGAGAGAGAGAGTGGGTGGGTGAACATGCTGTACCTGTGTGTGAAAGCATGCAGAGAATCATAGGTCATGCACAGTGAGGATGAGTAAGCTTCCTGAGTGCAGTTTGTGTGTATATTTACCTGAGTGTGTGTGTGTGTGTGTCTGGGCAAGGACAAGGGAGCAAATTATAGCAATAGTGTCACTTTCAATAAAAGCCTCATATCCCACTTTGGCTGCTTTTTCAGACAGCATAGCAATACTTTGACTAAATTCCTGCAAATTTAATGACATCCCCATCAACCTCAGCTGTACCTTGTGTTCCATGCTAATTAAAATATGTTAGCATGCTAACATACTAAACTAAAGTGGTCAATATAGTAAATAGTATACATGATTAAAACTAGGCCTGGATGCGTAGTGGATACATTTTGCCATGTCATGTGTAAGTAAGAAGACTATTTATGGCAAGATTTCATTTATGCCTGTCATACACTAGAAGACTTTGAAAAGACTTTTAAAGGACTTACGTCTGACACGCTATCACATATCAAGGCATCGTGTTTTTAACATATCCTCATAGAACAGTTCATATGATATCCTACGAAAATGCAAAGACAACAATACAGTTTGTATGATAATCTATGAATTAGCCCCCCAAGAATGGCATTACATCCCTAATGGAGAGTTACGCAATTGAAGCTATGGAGGTAAGGTTTAGGAAAAGAAAAATGGTGAAGATGTACCTTAAAATGACTCAGTGTTCACTTGGTTCTGAACATGTGTCTCCAGGGGAAATTCTGGGGTAAAGTTCAAGTTTTGGTGACCCATCCAAGACCCCAACCTAACTCCTTACAAAACCAATCAGGACTGCTTCCTTGTTTTCTCTCATCAGAGCTGGTCATGTTATTATAGCATTTCAAAATACATGGGGTATGTATAAATTTTTGTGTACTACTTTTCGTAGGAAACCACACGAACAGTTTAATTTAACTTTAATTTAATTTGATATACTTCATTAATCCCCACAGGGAAATTCAGTTTTTTTCACTCGGTTGTCATACACACACATGCACAAACAGGACCTATACATGCATTAAATGGAGGATATCAGAGTGAGGGTTTGGTGCCTTGCTCAAGGGCACCCCGACAGTGCCTAGATGGTGAACTGGCACCTTTCCAGCTACCAGTCCATGCTCCATATTTAGGCCAGACAGGGACTTGAATAGGCGACTCTCTAGTTCCCAACCCAAGTGCCCATTGACTGAGCTACTGCCTGGAGAACAGCCTGTTTTTTTTTAGTCACACACTATAAGATATTACAAAGACTGGGGATCCTGCAGGGTCACTATTTACAAGACTACGTCTACATTACTTTCTAGATTATAGTGCTAAATATAACGCCAAATCCCTTTAGGAATGTGGCATATGACCATTTCCTTCCATGTCTGCAACAACACATAACTCTAGAAACACATGATAAAGGTGTCATATGTCGACAGTATTCTTGTCAATTTGGCATCGATATAATCTACAAAGATACTGTACAAACTAACATGTTGGACTTTGTCTTCTTGACTCGCTACAAACCTCTGTTGGTTAGCTTTGCTGTTTAGGAGGACACCGTGAAGATGACAGGTGTATCATTTAAAAAAAATTAAGATTTTTCACTGAAGTAAGTGCAAGTTGGTGGATCAGATACAGGCCGAATGAAATACAGACTTTTGTTCAAAACACAACTCCACCAGTTTCTCCTTCTTTTTCAACCAAACCAAACCAAACCAAACCAAAACTTGTTCATGTTCTTAACCCTCTGTGGAGTCCCCTCCATGTTTACTGTCTGCCTGGTTTGCTGCTTCCTGTTTGGTCCTGGAGAGAGTGCACCTTTAGTTGTTGACAATGGCTATGTCATTAAACATCACCATTTGCCCATTTTACAAAGAATTTACACTAACTACACTACTTACACATTAAACATGTTTGTTTTTGTCTGAACGTCGAGAAAAAGACTGACTCAAACAGCTAGGACTGAGTTTTATGACCACCTTACACCAAATCATCGAGATTACACCACAACTCTGGCAAAAATCTCATAATTTTATTTTAGCATTTGAAATTGGTCTTTGACAGTGAAATCATTTGAAAAGGTTGGTGGCCTGTATTAGTTGCTTCAGTTTCAGGGTCCTGGTATTGTGCATGCTGTCCCTTTTATGACAAGTCACAATGTCTGCTGTGAAAAAAAGTCTATTGAAATATCATGTCAGCATTGTCAGTGTTGTCACACACATAGTACTATAAAGAATCTGAAAAATATGATATAACTGATGAGCCCTGTATTGTGTTCTGTGTGTTACACATATCAAATAACTGATTAAGTACTGTGTTGGATAACATTGTTTTGCCAGGAAACTAAGGTGATACAGATGTAACCCAGTTCATAAAAACAGTCATTTTCAGTGGCCTCCTTTGCTAAATGCAAATAATGTGGGCTACAAGCACATAAATGGTTACAGAATACAAATTAAATGGTGAGTATACTAATTGGAAATATGTTCAGGGCACAAAATATAGATTTAAAAGAATTAGAGTGTACTACTTAGCAATTTGAGGGTATAAATGATTAATTAAAACAAATGATTCATGAAAATATTTACCCAACATGCCTTCTTAAATATAGCTGAGCTGATTGAAAATTAAAAGAACAGATTTCCCAAGAGCACGACACAATTACTTTCAACACTTTGTACCGTATGTTTGCTTACAGAGAGCAATTTGTCAAGGCAATCAGTGACATCAGAAGGGGGCGCTGAAGAGCCTGAGCAGAGACTGACATGACAGAGAGAAGCGCAGACAAGCTGATGCTGAGTGACCATCTGCTGAAGCTTTTCTCCTCTTCACTCTCATTTTCCAATGATAGCATCTCACTCTCCCTCTCCGAGTCCCATCATCTCTGTCTCTCAATCACACACACACACACGCACGCACGCACGCACGCACGCACGCACGCACGCACGCACACACACACACATACACACACACACACACACACACACACACACACATCTCTTTATATCTCTGATCTTTAACTTCTCTTTTCTGTCTGCCTGTCACTCCTTCTCTGTGAAAACACGGGCTGCGTAGTGGTAAGAAGAAAAGCATACAGTAGATCCCACCTGTGCTATGACTCACATGCTCACCTACATATCACATGCTTTCAAAGCTACAAAGGTACTGTTCACATGCATTGAATATTTCCTGGACCACAGAGCAAACAGTGGGCAAGGTGACATTAATGGTAATTTTGAGAGTGTCTGTGTGTGTCTTATCAGTGTCCAGTTTTAACATGACTATGGAGAGTCATTGATATTTACTTGTCAGAGGATGTGAATTTCCTCCACATATACTGTACAAAACTACAGATGTCAAACAGAGTGGCTTTATTGCTGTTCAAAATGAACAGTAGCCCAGTTACACCAGTGTGTAAACAGCAAAGTTTTATCAAATCGCCACAATCTGTGGACTCGCAGGAGCAAAGTGAAAGGGATGTGAATTATGCCATTGACCAATATCAAGCCATGTTGACAGTGACTCTTAATGCTTGCGACACACTACAGTATCATTAAGCAGATTTTGGATCAGATTCATCAACGCGTGCTGATTCCTAGGTCGTCGAATCTTTGTTTCACCCCTCAGTGTCTGATAGCAATGCACAGGTCATCCTTCAGGGTATCTATCTACGTGGTGGATAATGTTGTGAAAAATTTTGATTGATTTGATTTTTGATTTTGAATTGAAGTCTTTATTTCGAACATGAACATGAAACATGAGACAGCAGTGAAATCAAACAAAACAAAACAATAATAATAATAATAATAATAATAATCAATAATAAATAATGGTAAGTAAAAAACAGGATTAAAAAAAAATTAATCCATCATTAACATGCTCGAAAAGGAGTAGGAAGAAGTAAAAACTTATTTAATCCTACCCCTATCTCTATTTCATTGTCATTATAATGAATTTGTTCATCTATGATTTTTATGCGAAAAGTAGAAAAGATATATATCTATATCTATATCTATATATCTATCTATATATATATATATATATATATATATATATATACATACACACACACACACACATATATATATATATACATAAATATATTTTTATATATTGTATTTTCTATGCAAGGTTTTATATAAATATCAATATAGTTATATAATAATACAACAATATAACCTCACACCTGTTTACACTGATATAATTATACCAATTTATATATCCTTATCTATAATATATACAGATATTAATACAGAGAAAAAGCAAAAGCACCCCAAAAGCAACCAAAACCTCCCTCAAGCCCCCTCCTCCCTGTATCTTGTAAAAATCATTTGTTTATATTTGTTTTTAAACTGTTTGAAAAAATGGTCACAGTGAGGTTTGGGCAACAAAAATATGTGGTTAGGCTTAAAAAAAAGATTGTGTTTTGGGTGAAAATAATGTATTGTGATGTAAATCAGGCTGTTCTCATAAACTGTATGTTTTCCCATGAAAACTAATGCACCCAGTAATTTGTGCATAACCCACAGATTTTGGAAAGCTGCGATCATGTGTCCAGTGCACTGACAGGAGTAAACAAGGAAGCTGGCCCTAGCGGTCCAGTAAGGAGGCAGGTTGGGGTGGTGGATGGGTCACAAAACACAGGACTTTCTCCAGGACACCAGTTCGGAACCATGTGAACTTTGAGTTACATCTTCACCATGTTTCTTTTCTCTAAACCTAACCACAGCAACTTTATGCCCAACCATGTTTCTTTTCCCAAACCTGACCACAGTAATGCTACTTGCCTAAAGTAACGTCCCCTCACTCTGACATCTCTCCATTTAATGCATGTAAAGGTCCCGTTTGTGCATGTATGTGGGTATTTCGGACCTGTGTGTATTTGTGAAACAACAAACAGAGTGAAAACATTGAATTTCAGGATTAATAAAGTATAAATAAAAAATTAAACCTAAGCTCCATAACTTTATGATAATTATATAACTTTAGGTTAAGGATGTAATGATAAACAATGGAATGTTTGTGGAGCGCTAATTTGTAAGATTTTATACAAAATGCATTTTCATAGGATATAACCAACCATTGTATGAGGATATGTTGCGTGAATGTGTCATGTGAGTGACATGAGTGAGTGACAACTGTATATAAATTATGTAAGGTTATGTCAAACCACAGTGACTCCTTGTTTTTCATGAGACATGAATTACTGTCTCCCGGGTGAAAGACTTTCTTTTGCTTTATAGTATGGAGTTAGGTGAAAGCCTGGTGTGACTCATAAAGACGCTAAAGGGGGCCTTTGGTGTCGATAACATGCACCAAGGGGCATGGCACATTGTTGGTATTTGACGACCTGGGGATGAGAGCAGGCTTGATTCGTTCCTCCCAATAATTGCGGGGGTGTTCCAGATTCAAGGCTGGTCTGAATAGATCATCCCCGTGAGTGATCTTGTACTGCAATTTATTGTTACTGAATGGACTGGAGTCTCCCCAATGATCAATCATAAACATTAAACATGCAATTGATCTGGACCGAGACCACCTCTTTTCATTGGTACAAGGGTCTGCTGGGGTTTATCTTTTCTATAACATTCCCAGGGCCCAGAAGAGTGATTTTTATTTGCATGATGCCATCCAAATATAATGTCTGTGAGCCAAATGTGAACATATGGGTGTGGCCAGTAGGGGTAACACTAATGTGCATTGAGGTGCACAACATGGTGCAATATCTGAAAGCCAGAAACTTGTTTTGGCTTAGCCCTACAAACAGTTCACTTGCAAGTGGCATTGGTAAAAAAGGACAGTTTACTCTGGCGTGTTCATTAATTTGATAATTACCAATATAATTAAAATTACTAATACAATATTATGCGTATGACAATCAAAAAATAACATATGTAGGGGATTCAAATGACAAACAAAGCAGATGGAAATTAATGATATCCTCCTCCTCACATCACAAAGATGAATTTGTGTGTCTTAATATCAGTGATCCATGTGAATGCCTATGTTTGTGTGTGTGTGTGTGTGTGTGTGTGTGTTTGTGTGTGTTTGTCATTGTGCAGATGTGTGTTTTTGTTTAGGCTATATGCCTGTGGGTCAGTGTGACACAGTGATCATGGTCTGAATGATTAATGCTGGTTCTGTCAACTCACATTAACATCTTTAATACGGTATTTATCAGCTCTGCCACACTAGGTCACTGCTTCCCAATTAGTTGGAAACTGTTCACCAGATTTGATTTCATCCCTTAAATCATGACTCATCTCATGGAAAGGGAAAAAGTTGAGTTTAGTGAAGCAAATCAATTGAGAAAACAAGTAGGGTTTATTTTTCTTAATGACGATCTTTTGATCTGTGCTGTGTGTGGCTGCAAAAATAATGACAATGAAAAAAAAGGGTTTAGTAATATTCATTAATATCAAGGTAACAAAATCCACCTTCCACCACTCCCTAGGCTCAGTAATTGAGCTATTATATCTTGTTTGTGTCATCTGTACTAAAACCAAAGGTCTGTTGGTTGCCTGGTGACCTGACTCCAGGAAAACACAACATATCACCAGCCAAGAAATAGTCCAACATGAAACCCCTCATATAACCACAACTTGTTGTTTTCACACTTTTTTCAATGGATTAAATAAAGAAAATATAATGTGATACTCAGTAAGTGCTGGAGCTTGGACAGCTGTTTCTTTGTTTTCAGTTTTTTATGCTTAACTAAGCTAAAACGATATTGTATTCCTTTTTTTAAATGTTTTTTTTTTTTAATAAGAATTTATTATTTTAGGTTGAACTCAAGTTTATTTACATGTAAAGTGCATTATGTTGTGCCATATTAAAGGCACAGTATGTAGGATTTAGTGGCATCTAGTGGTGAGGTTGCAAAAACTTCTCCAGTGTGCAAAACGTGTAGGAAAACTACAATGGCCAACATGAAGACGCGAAAATGCAAATGGCCCTATCTAAAGCCAGTCTTTAATTTGTCCGGAAGAGGACCTGCTGCGTATGTAGATATAAGCAGCTCATTCTGAGGTGACAAAAATCAACACATTCTCACTCCCAACTCATCAAATACCAACATTTGGTTGGTAGCCCTCAGTGTGAAATTATGATGAGCTAGATACCCTCCCACATTAGTTTTGGATGCACAGAGAAGGCGTGTCAATTTATGGTCGATATATGCACTGTGTGTGAAACTGTGTACAGTTTCTGCAAGTTGAATGCATACAATCATATAATAAACTTAAGTGAACATAAGTGAAACACTTCATTTTTAGGTTTACTTTGTAAGATTTAGACAACAAAAGTACATTATTAGGTTTAGAAAAAAAAACATGGTATGTCAAAATTTGTTACCAACATAATGTATCGTGAGATGATTAGTCATGTGACATATACTAGCACACAGAAAATAACCTGTGAGGAATAAACAGTGAGCTCCTGGGCGAAAGTCCCCAAGCAGACTTTCAGTCTTTATACTACAGTAGTTGCTCATAGCGTAAAAAAAAAATGCCACTCCCCCGCTGCGTCTCACACCACCACTAAAGGTTGCCTTGGTCCACTGACATTGGACCCTGAGAGCCACTGACCAAACCTGTATAAGGTGTGAGTAAAACTGGGTTGTGAAAACACAGTGATTCTTTTCAGATGAGTTTCAAACTAATGAAAATGTATTGAACATATATATATTATAATAAGTACTGTTTCTGCCAATACATCCCTCTCAATCCTACACAGTGGACCTTTAAATGTGTATATTATTTCAATAGTTCAAAAGAAGCGAGAATTAAATACATAACTTTTAATAGAAAACTGTAATAACAAAAAATGTGTATTTCTGCCAAGTGGTGGCACCACATTTAGGTGGGAATTTATGAAGAAATTGGAAAATAAAAGCCAGTTATTTATTTTTTTGTTTTGTTTTTACTCAACATACATCACTGCCTATTGAAGAAAAGACATGAGTAGTAAAGCAAGATTGTCAATGCAAAGCTCTAGCTGACATAAGCAATAAAACATATGCAATGACTCATATCAGTCCTCTGTGATTTCTTCTTCCAATAATCTGTCTGTCAGTATCAAATTGCACTGATGTGATGTGATATAAGCAGGGAGCTGATGTCTTTCTCTAGATGTCTGCTTTTCCAATAAAAAAAAAAAGACGTGCAGAGTGGTTCTTCTGCGGCTCAAAGCATATGGGCCTGCCAACAGAGGATGAGAGAGAGGAAGAGATAATTGTATATGCAGGGAGAAAAGGAGGATAGCCAGACAGACAAAAATGAAGAGACTACGAGAGTTGCCAAGACTAAAAAAGAGATACATTAAGAGTGGAAGAGGGAAAAGGAAGGGAAAGGAAATCAAGACTGTGAAAATGACAGAGAAAAAAAGAAAGTGGATATGATTATCAGAAGTACAAACTTAGCTTGTACTGAGAAAAAGAAAAAAAACGAAAGTTATCATGATATAAACAGAGAAGACAGATAATTAGACAAACACAGGAAGCAATAAAGAGAGAAAATCTGTAAACCTCAGAAAAAAAAGGAAATATGAGAAAGGACTGTAAAGAAGTGTAATAGGAAGTGAGATGGACAGGTAGAGGCAAAAAACGAGGGTGAAGCAGGAGAGAAAGAAGAGAGGATGAGACAGTGAGAAATGACACACTTGACATTTACCTTCTATATTCTTCAGTAAACAAGAACAGGAGGGATGATCAGGGGAGAGAAAGAGAGGGAAAAGGGTGAATGAATATGTGACTGTTACTGTGCAGCTGTATAAATATTGAATATATGTCGGGCCTCAAAATCCATGCACTACTGTCCCCCAGCAGAGGGTCAGTCCTCACATCTGAGAATCTGATGCTGTCTCCGTGGAATAATGCTGCCTTCAAGTCATATAAGAGGAAGCACAAAAAATTACATGCTGAGAGAAACGTTTTGGAATGGTCACATGTTTAACTTCTTGGTACGCCCACATCAAAAATAATCTTTATTCATTAGGTGAAATCAGTGATTAGTTTCATTCTAGATTCCTGCTTGTGATAATTAATATCAGACTTCCTCTGCTGTGTGTGTGTAAGGGCCCCTCAAGTCTCAGGGTTTTGTATTTATGCCTCAGTTTCCTTGTAACATGCGTGACTGCGTGACCTGCAAGTATGTCAGAGCAAGAGGATTCCTGGCTCCTGGCCCTTCTGTGTGGAATTTGCATGTTCTCCCTGTATCAGCGTGGGTTTTCTCCAGGTACTCCGGCTTCCTCCCACAGTCCAAAGACATGCAGATTGGGAATAGGTTAATTGGTGACTCTAAATTGTCTGTTAATGGTAAGTGTGAATGGTTGTCTGCCTCTATCTGTTAGTCCTGTGATATTCTGGCGACCTGTCCAGGGCGTACCCTGCCTCTCGCCCAAGGTCAGCTGGGATAGGCTCCAGCCCCCCGCAACCCTCAAGAGGATAAGCGGTTAGGAAATGGACGGATGTTCACATTATCAGGGAAACAGGCTGCGTCCTCTGGTGCGACTGTAAAAAAGTTTACTGCATCCTCTCATCCAAAATGGGAAGAAGTCTTTCCGTCTCATACACATTTTTGCCAAACGCCAGCTGCTACTTATCTCGTGACACCACAGTGTCATCTCAGACCCCATTTACCAGACAGTAACTGTATTCGTCTTATACCTGCTCAGTGATTTAAGTTTGTGGTCATTAGTCTCAAGCTCTGCTTTTTAGCCTGAGCAAAATCCATTGCAACTTCCAGTTGTTGAATGTCATCTTACTTGCTGACAGGCCAATGACAGTCAACAAGGTGAACGCTGGCTGATACCAATGTTCAGATATTGCTACATAAAAGACCACACTATCTCTTGCTTGGTACTTAATATTGACACCGGAGGTACATCGTAAGGTGTGAAATCATTGAGCATGCTTGGCTGGTTTCATAGTCTTATCATTATATTTTAGAAGGTCGTGAAACCGTGAAGTCAGGGTTTTGTTTTTCTTTTCTGCCATGTTTCCTGCCTTTGGTTCCAGTATCGCTAAAAACTGTATGGCAGGTACCAACAAAAGCAGATACAAAAGGCATAACCACTACTTTGACATCACTGTTTCTGTGAAGTCTCGGCCTACATGTTAAGATGCTTCACTTCCTGCCCCAGTGTGTTTCCTGCTTCTGTGATTACCTGCCCCACCCTAATGGGTCACACCTGTGTCTCATGACTTCCTCTGCTTGTGTGTATCGAGTCTTTGTCTTCCTCTCTCTCTGTGCCAGATCGTCTTTGTCCTTGTGTTGAGCGTTCCAGCATTACTTTTCCTTGTGCAAGTTTCCTAGTGTTTTGAACTCTGCCTGTATTAAGTGATTCTGCCTTTAGCCCACTCCTAGTCTGTTTTGGTTGCTGATATTGGACTGATCTTCTGTGTATCAGACTATTTCTTCTGCAATTAAACTGTTGGATTTTTTGGACATTATCCCTGCCTCTGAGTTGTGCTGTTGAGTCCTACTGGGTTTCTGGTCGTTACAGTTTAGAGTGAGCAGAAACACAACATACTATGTTTGAGTCCATAGTTACCACTTAAGCAGCAGCTTTCATCCATGTGTCATTCACCATGGACATCCCTTTAAAGAGCTATAAAATAAAAAATAAACAAAGAAATTTAAAAAACCTGAACGTCGCTTACCCCCAGCTGGAGTATCATAAAACATGACCCTAAAGGAAAAGGAAGTACACTGTAAACAGCAACACCAGCTGACTTCCTCACTCAGTTTTGAACAGTATAAAAATCATCTAATTATAATAATGAAAGACTGCACATTATGTAAACATAGCACTGTATATAAAGATTAAGACTGAATCGTTCATAATCAAGGCGTCATATTTAAAAGAAGATTAAATGTGGATGTATTTGAACTGTGTGTGGTTGCATATCTGCATATATCTTTACATTCTTTAGTGCTCTGTGTATGAATCCTTATGGGCATTTGTGTGTTTGTAAAATCAAAGTGTGTAACTGTAGGTGTGTCTCATTGGCTGTCTGTGTAACTGTGTGTGTGTTAATGTGCTGTTTACCCTCCTAGGAGAGGTGACTAGTCACTGATTCAGCAGAAATGCCCAGCGTGGGATGAACTCTCTCAGCGGTCATACAGGAACACGCACACACACAGAAATAGAGAGAACCCACTGTCCCATTCTACCATCCTCTTCTTAAACACACACAACTCTATCACACTAATACAGAGAAGACCACCAAAACCTACATCACTATTTTTTTCTTCCTATAGTCTTTAATACTTTTCTGTATTTTTACTCTCACCTCGCTCCCTTAAATCCTCAATTCTCTGCTTTCTGTCTGTGAAGTCTCTTCTTTCACCAAAACCAGAAAACCAGACTGGCCTGAGGCTGACATGAGTCTCCCACTGTGAACACTGTGTGTAAAGGCAGTTTTATCTTCCTCCCCGAATGTTTGTTTTTGGTGTTTTCCACAGTAAATGTGGGTGTTTGAATGTGTATTCATACGTACAGTACCGAGTCTGTGATGGTCTACATATGTGTGTCTGCTGAAGATGTGTGACTTTTTTATGACTGGTTTAGCAAAACTGATCAATTACAACTGTTAAGCTTAGCGTGCAAATATGCTACTACATGCACCTCTATTAACTCAACCAACAGCTCTCCTGCTTTTTTTATGTGGTATTCCAACCCTTTTCACAAAAACTGCGATGATACTGGCCAGTTCGTTAAAACTACTTTCTCTCTTTTCTGTCTCAACCTCTCTGTTTGTCTCTTTTTTCCCTCATTCCATTTATTCATTGTCTTGATGTGCTTGTTCCTATTCAGGGCTCAGAGGCTGCAGGCTATTAAACCCACTGGTCCACTAAATCATGTGCATTATTTAAATATAATTGCATTTCATGCACTACAGTGGGTTATATAAAGGCTATTGTGAGGCATATATACTGATACCCATCCTGTGTTAGTACTGTTTATAAGGGCAACCCACTCTCCAGAAAAAAAATGTTGGCATTGTACGTCTCAGCAAACCGCGGATACATTCCATTTGGAGCTGTTCTCCTGTATTGTTCATACATTGTCCTACAAAAAGTAATGCACCAAAATTCATACATATCCTACTTAATCATGAGATGGACACTTGTATATAACCCACATATTTGGGAAGGTTGCAATCACAGGACCGAAATGCTGAGTAAGGAAGGAAGAGATCCTGTGGGTGGAAGGCTGGGGTGGTCCATGGGTCATAAAACACAGGACTTCCCCCCAGGGAGCTGTGATGAAGTTTGAGTTATTTTAAGGTACATTGTCATCATGTGTCTTTTCCAAAACCTAACCACAGTAACTTTATTTGTCTAAATGTAAGGGCGCCCAACTGTGTTTCTTTCCCTAAACCTAACTTCTGTAACTTTATGTTTAGTATGTAACTTTACGCTAAGTAGGTAACATCATTCGTGGGGCACTAGTCAGTTGGATATCATACAGACTGTTGTGTGCATTTTTGTAGGGTATCATACAAACTGTTGTATGAGAGTATGTTGTCCATGTTATAATAGCGTGGATACATTGAAACTTTACAACAATGCTATCGTTAATTTGTGGTTAGGTGTATGCCTAAAACAATTTGATGACACAATCCCTGCTGGATAGACAGCGATGTCTTTATAAAAACAATCGCTTTTTGTGCCACTATCCCTGCAGACACAAACAGCAAGGGGTCGCTAAAACACAACCAGTTTTATTGTTTGTTGGTCTCGAACAATGATCTGCAACTTTACTACAAACTTACTTCAGAAATGATACGTGTGAAACGTGTAAATGTAAGATGTTCATGGTTTGCAGAAATGTACAATGCCAGCATTTTCTTCTGGCAGCTGAGCTGACAATGGAAGCACCAGAGGCAGAAACTTCTCTTGAGAATTGAATTGAAAAAAAGTTGCAGCAACACTAAGTTTAGATGCATAAAATACTCCAGTTTTTGCCGCTTTTTTGCAGAAAAGACACTACCTATACAAAGCTGTTTACATTGCTAAGGCATATGCATGTTCCATTAGTATTCCTGTTAACATGCAGCTGTGCATACTCAGGGTAAGGTGCCCGAATGTGTTGATTCTCATGTCAAAATAAAAAAAGTGGAGCGGCTGGAGCTGTTTGTTATTTTGCTTCTTTGCATCAAAATAGGGCTTTTTGTGTTGGGTGTGTTTTTTCCTCCAACCAGAAATGTGGGCTTTTCTTTTGAGCTTGAATCTCTAGCCCAGCCGTGAAAACTGTTAGCAAGTTGGTTTGTGTACCTCTCCATGACAATGCTCAGAGCTGACCATAAACAAACAAGAGGCCATGTGTTGCATACTGCTGTAAAAACCCTTAGTTGAGATGCATATTATGAATGCACTGTGTACATATCCAGAGATTGCTCGTAAAACCTGAATAATATTGGCATTCCCCATGTCTTAATTTTAATCATTTTTAATCAACATGAATTATTTTAGCTATTTAACCATGAATTATGATCATTTTAGCTCCTTTACCATGAATTATGATAATTTTAAGTCATTTTCCCACATGAAATATGGATCATTTTAATCCGTTTTTTCAACCATTTCACACATTAAATTCACAGCATTAGATTATGAACTGAAATTTAGCAAAATGCACCTTTAACACACATCAGAATATCAATTCAGGGCTTCAGAGTTTCTGCCTCTGTGATATGTGAACACGTTTAGCAGCATTTAACAAAACACACACCCTAACAGTGCATCTCAAAGTGAATACACAGGAAATTAAATAGCACACCTCATTTGTCTCATCAGACTATCAGAGCAAAATAGTAGTTTTAACTCTTAAAACACACAGTAAATACTAGCGACAGGTCACGTTCATGTGTCAACAAGGTTCCTGCCCTCTCACGTGCTAAATCACGATGTGGCTACTACAATTAGCGTGTGCTAGCACTAGTTAGCTCGAGCAACTCACCAAGTCTCTACTGAAAATAATAACCCACGGATCCTCGACCACCTCTCTGCTGCAGGTAGGTACACTCCCACGGGTTATTCTGTGTTGATAAATGAGTTAACAACCGCTGTTTTCGTGACTTCTTATTTACTTTCTCTCCCGTGATTTCCCTCTGCTCGTATCGCTGCTCTGACTCTGTAGCTCTAACTCCGCGCCGTACTACTCTGCGTTCTCCCTCCGCACTGTAACTCTCGCGAGAAGAGGGAGGAGCTACTTTCTCTCACAACCCATCTATATAATACAACAAAAAGATTTGAGAGTGCGCAAATTAATATTACTGACAGAATAATAACTAAAGAGGGTTAATAAAATAAAAAATATTTTAAAGGGAAAACAATAGTAACTTTTCTACTGGGTTACACAAGCATTTTGGGAAGAAAGCCCTACGACTGGTATTGGAACTTGAAAGAACATCTAGGGAGCTGGCTGATTACAGGAACCACCCGCGTTTCAATCTGAGATGCAGGCAACACAGGATCATTCCCAACAGCCTACGCTTGGGTTCCACAGTGAGAGGACACAGGGCAGCAACTATCCTACAGAGGGCTCAGAACCAGCTGCTCAAGAAGAGAATGAGACAGATTCACTTCATCATAGATGCACTGAAATCCAAGACAAAACAGATATCGGAAGAACTGACAGCACTTCTACCTAGGGAAAACCTGGAAGACGTCTCCAAGTTTGTTGAGAAGGCACAGACTTCACAACACTCCAAAGGCAAGGAACGACAAACACGGAAATTCCTGACACTACAGTCTCGTCACAACAGCTCCAATAGAACAGATGCACTAACCTGGAGAAACAAGGATCATGACACAGCACTTACAGACATACATGAGAAGTGGGTTAAAAACGTATCTGACAGGGAGCTCACCCAACCGGAAAAGGATGTTCTGGCCAAAGGACTGAACTTTGCAGTAACACCAGAACAGATACCGGTGGTAGATTTTATCACAGCAACGGAGTCAGCCATCAGAAACAACAAGCAGAGTAATGTAGTGTATGCAGTTCAGTGCAGCCAGGACTGCACAGATTTGTACATTGGTGAAACTAAACAACCACTCCACAAGCGCATGACACAGCACAGGAGAGCCAGCTCCTCAGGACAAGACTCAGCTGTCCACTTACACCTACAGGAGAAGGGACACTCTTTCGAGGACAGCAATGTTCACCTCTTGGCCAGGGAAGAAAGATGGTTTGAAAGAGGTGTAAAAGAAGCCATCTATGTCAAACTGGAACAACCATCTTTAAACACAGGAGGTGGACTCCGACACCACTTATCACCCACCTACAATGCAGTCCTGGGATCCCTCCCCAGACCACTTCGCACCCATTCACATCTGGTCCCACCTGACCCTAACGATTCACATGATGGTCAGGTGGGTTAACGACTCACATTTTGAACCTAACGACTCTGAAACTAAGAGCTCACATGTGACCTTAACGACTCTGCCTGGGTTCACACCCACACAGAGTTTAAAGCCTGCAACTCTGTACCAGTTGGTTAGAACTGAAGAGGCTTCTTGGACTAGAGGCGAAACGTCTTCTAGAAACGCAAGCAAGTCCAGTTGCCTACAATATAGCACTTAGCATTACCATGACCTGGATGACTGAGAACCTTCACCGACATAATTAGAATATGCTGTTTACATAACCAGCATAAAATTCAGAATATTGTCTTTCTGAATAACTTGAAATATTAGCTTGCATGTACACATAGTCAATTAAACCACATCTTGAAATGGGGGACAACCTGGCCTAAATGTCTGAGGAAGTGATTATACAGGACCTTATGTCATCAAAATTTTGATGACCATTGGTTGATGACTTCGACATTTACCACAGAAGAAGTGCTCCCTCATAAATGTACATACTCTCAAATCTTTATATAACCCCTTCACTTGGTTTGTATGTGTGTATGTGTAGCTACTGGTACATATGCTGGTGTCAGCTGTGAGACAGTCATGTCACTAAACTGCAGCGACCTCTTGGTGTTGAACAGGCTAGATGTTTACATTTCTTAGAGTGAAATCCAGGTTGCAGAAAGCCTGCCTCCTCATGAATCTGTAAATAATCTGATTTGTCCTAGTTTAGATGGCCATTAGGGGAACAACATGAAATGCTGTAATATGTCTCAGTTATGCACATCAAAGACTTCCACATCATAATCCGCAGAGGCTTCTAAAATCCCCAATGCATCTTAAACATATGTGCTCTAAATTATACAGTTACACATGAACATTAGGTCATGAACCTCTTCACTCTGTGACATTTGGTATTGGTCTCTGAAGAGGAGTTTATTCACAGTAAATTTAATTCAGCAGCATGTTTTGTGAGCATATAAGGAATTTTATTAATGAACATATTCTTAAGGGACTCATTGGATGTTAAATGGGAAAATTGATACCACGATCTGTACACTAAAAATGAAACTAGAGCCAGGAGATTATCTCAGCCAAGTTTAGCATAAAGACTAGAAACAGGGTGAAACAGTTAGACTGGCTGTGTCCAAAGGTAAAAGCAATCTGCTTACCAGCACCTCAATCAATCAATCATCAATCAATCAATCAATCATAAGGAATGAAATGTAATCCCATCAGCTTTTTCAACATTTGCATTGATATCTGTCCTTTTTTCCCCTCTGCTTACATTTTAGGCTTTGTTGTCCATTTTTCCGGATGGTTTTGGCAACCCATGGTTTCTGGCTGTTTAATGACTGTAGTTTTGGGTACAGATGCTTTTGTTGTTTTACAAATTAAATCCACAAGAGATGCAGTGAATTTATTGATGTTAAATATTAAAATATGCGTCAGACTCTGATTGACTCCATCTCTCGCATTACTGGGGGCATGCATCATAGTTTGTTTACATACATTGACCTCATCAAGATGGCTGCATGGTTGCCCCTCCCAAACACGGGCTGTGCTGCTCTGCAGATGCCTCTGAATGGCACATAGCAGTGATCCAGAGAGTTTATATCTTCTGTGGTGCAGAGTGAGCAGGAACAGGACAGCACCTCACATTCCCACTGTCACCATGATGCCATGATTTCCTCCCCCTCTCTTGCCTGTGCTTTGTCAAATCAGCATACAGAAAAAGAGATGTCTGGTTTAATGACGCTTTTCAGGATTAAGACAAGTTTTGGTGAATTAAGGGATATTACAATTCCTGGTATCCGTTGGAGACCGATGCAGTATGGAGGCCATCCAGTTTTTTATTTAGTGCCTGTACGATGGCTAGCAGGGTGCTAATTCGGCGCTCCATCTTTTCCTTTGATATTGACTGATGTTTACATTTGAAAACCTCATCTTGGCTAACTAGCAGAGGTAGGCAGAAGAGGAGAGTTTACAGATGGGTGGGTAGATTTCCTTATCCCCGATGAGTGAACTGCCGCTTACGTCATCACCCACAACTCTGTCAAGCTCATGCACTGGTTTCACACATCTATCAGTCCCCTTACAGCCACCTTTTATCCTACAATATAAATGATCGGTGGTGTTGTCAAAACACAGTAAATGGCAGAATTCATGACAAAGATGTTTTATTTTACCCGACTCTGAGACTACTTAACTTTCCCAGGGACTTTGGATGCATGTTCCTGCTTGTTGTTAACACACCTCTCAGTGGCAAAGATCTACCAGCAGCTGCTACTGTTGCAGACTGTATCCACATGCTGCAGCAACAACATCCAGAGACCCCAACAATTGTTGTTGGAGACATGAAATATTGAAAATTGGATGCAACAATGCTGGATTTAATCACTATGTGAAGGGACAAATAAGGAAGAAGAGCCTGCTGGACAAATGCTTTGTAAATGTCCATCCAGTTTCTAACCACTTATCCTCTTGAGGGTCACGGGGGGCTGGAGCCTATCCCAGCTGACATTGGGTGAGAGACAGGGTACACCCTGGACAGGTCGCCAGACTGTCGCAGGGCTGACACATAGAGACAGACAACCATTCACACCTATGGTCAGTTTAGAGACACCTGTCCCCAATCTGCATGTCTTTGGACTGTGGGAGGAAGCCGGAGTACCCGGAGAGAACCCACGCTGACACGGGGAGAACATGCAAACTCTGCACCCGGGATCGAACCAGGAACCGTCTTGCTGTGAGGCAACAGAGCTAACCACCACTCCACCATGCCGTAAATGTGTCGAGGATAATTGCCAACTCAGATCATGATGCGGTTCCTCTTGTTCTAGCTTATGAATTTAATTGAAATGGAGTAAACCTTAAAAGAAATCAGAGTTTGGTCATCTGAAAGCATAGAAAACTTAAAGTATGCTTTTATTGACTGTATGGGAGGAGTTTCATCATGGCTCCTTGTGTGCAGTCAGTGATACCAATCAAGGATCTGACCAAACAAGATGTATATAACTAAGGATGTTAAGCATACTAAGAGTTTAACAAAGATTGTTTTTCAGAACAGGGACATAAGAGAATAAAAGCATGTAAAAAAAATACTTAAGTGGGGAATTTTCAGAGGTAAAGAGAGAACACAAGCTACAAGCTCAAAAGGCTTTTAAAAGTAACAATACCAATACCAATACCATTACATCATGAAGGGGATGACTTGACTATGGAGAGCATTAGTGGCAGACAGTGACGCAGAGTTTGCAAAAAAACTGAACCATTTTTTCTCTAGGTGTGACAAAGGGAACAATACAGGTCTTCTTGGTAACATTCTTAATTGAGTTGTACCTGCTGTCAGAGTGAACTGATGTGTCTGCTGAGCTCTTAAACATTTAAATCAGACAAAGCCCATTCAACCAGATAATCTCTGAGCATTTATCTTGAAAACATTTGCAGCTGAGCTTACGCCTGTGTGGCAACCTGCTTTTCAGTGTTTGTGGACAATCACATACTACCTCAAATGACGTCACATATAATTCCTCTACTGAAGGAAAGCATGTCCTAAAGCCACGTTCACATCGGACCTTTCATTTTTGTCACTGTCGCTCATATCGCTCCTTTGTTGTCGCTCAGCTGCAGTCGCTCGTCAATTTGGCACAATTCGCCTTGTTGCTTTGATGATGTCATTCATTCTTTCTTCTTACGCATACGGAAGCACAGAGCCCTGCAGCAGCCAATCAGCGTTGAGCGACAAGCGACTGACAACAAGAGAAAGAACGTTGACTTGGGATTTCTCAACTCGAGCGACGAGCGATTTTTCACTCTGTCGCTCTGCTGCTGTCGCTCGGAGCCCGAGCGATTTTTCGCCTGAGCAAATAATCGCTCAGTCGCCCGTTTGCATTGACTTAATATGTAAATGCGTCGCCAACGACAAAAATAAAAGGTCTGGTGTGAACGCACAGGTTTTGTCAACCAGTGGGCAGTGTGCCTGCAGTGGGCCCCAAATGGCAAGATTTTTTTTTCTTGTCTCTTTTGGTAAATATATATAAATGTATATAAATGTGCTCAAGAATTCACATAGATTAAAAAAAAAAAAAAAAAAAAGTCACACTAAAATGCATAAAATATGACTATCACCACGTCAATTTAGGCACATTATCAGGTAGAGACAAATGTGTATTGCCACTCATAAGATGGGTTTATATTTCTGTGTTGACTCTACAGCCTACCTATAAGGAAAGCTCTGCATACATGCAAACACTATGCATTACGCTATGGCAAAGCCTGATGTGCACCCCCAAAGAAATGTAAATTTAAATTTGCAATGACATAGGCCTCCTGTTTATTGTTGTAAACTGATTTCCTTCAGTGGAAAGAAAGCATTTATTTAGAATAAGAAGAAGAGACAATAAATTGTGAAAGCAATGAAGCCCCCAGCAAATAGCATTTGAAATCTTGTGCGCAGGGGTATAGTGGTAGTTGATGAGGTTGGTGTACTACTGGGTAGATGAGTAGGTTACTGTGGAGGAAGTGTATGTACTGTTCTATGTATTCCAATGGCGATTTGGCTAATAGGTGGGTATACCTGGTCTTCATGTATGTACTGTCCACTACACCACTGCCTGTGTGTGAGTTATCATCGCTTCATATGAGTAGAGAAAAAACGTCTAGTCTATGCAACAGGTAATGTCAGGTTTATGCTACTAATGTAAGCATGTTGTATATTTGGGGAAAACTTGTCAAGCAAAATGCAGTTTTTTTTTTGACTGTGAACCTTGTGAGTTAAAATGGAGTCAGATTTAGTTCTGTAGGTTAATGTTCTCACTGTTAAGCCATGATTTATGTTTGTTTTATGTGTGTTAGCTGAATCGAACAAACTTTACTGAACTTCACAGAAATTTAACACGGTGGCATAGAAACCTCACCACCAATTAGCATTTTGGAAGAGTAACTGCAGAGCAATTCAGAACCATCACTGCACAGGTAAGAATGCTTTCAGTGGCATAGGCCACTTGTGTAGGCCATGGTGTAGGCTCTGCGTAGAGCTTACACACAACGATAAATCATCCTTTAGGTAGCTCACATTCCCCTGGATGCAGCAACAAAAAATGTATCACTTTTCGAAACAAAATAGTGATGTGGGAGATAGCCCTAAGTTGAGTGCCCCAGGAATGAGTCGTAAAACCTGGAAACAAGTTGACAATTTTGCACTCTTGATTCCCTTGTCTTAAAGTGAATGGGTTTTTTGAATAGGATTTGGGTTAGATGGGTGTAATAAGGTTTGTGATTAACACAAGCTTTAGAGACTTTTTTTGTTCTATGACCTAAAAAAATGTCAGTAAATACCCCACTTGTCAATTTTGAAACTTTAAGTGTTGCTAAAGCAGTTGCTAACGAAGGGGCTAAATGAGACTATAGAACATTGTCACACTGAATATAGCTTCACAGCCTTGTTGTGGTGGTGACGTTGAAGTCATGCAACCATAGTATAGTTTGTTTATAGTCTAATGTTAGCTTTTTACTTTTACTGATTACATTTACACTTCAAAAGACTATCTTGCTGAACAAAATGTGAAAGCATCATAAATATGTTTGCCACAGAGTTTACTTTCAGCGATGATCCAAAATCCAATGGAAAATCCCACTGGCTTTTTGACGAAGGAACCAGTGCAAAGCTAACTTACATGTCAGCCCACAGAAAAAAAGTAATCCCTGTAGCACTCTATACCGGTAAAAGCTCCAAAGCCTATGGGTAGGAAATATGACCGTAAATACGTTAAATTTGGATTCATAGTGGCAGCAGTGATGCTCAGCTAAAAGCACAGTTTGTGAAATGTTGTGAAATTCTGTGAAATGAGGTGCTAAAACCATCAAAGCTCCAGAGACAAGTAAACACAAAGCCCCAGGGGGTGTGCTGGGAAGCCAAAAGAATATTTCCTAGGGAAGTGGGGAACATAACATGAAATCATCAAAACATCAATAATCAGTCAAAAGCCACTTTGAATTAGCTATATGTTTGCTGCTCATGTAGCTGGTAGCCGATAGCTTTTTTTGTCACGTTGTGTTTTTTTGTTTCTTTTTTTTCCCCTCGAAAGTCTTTTAACAGAAATTTTTAACAGAGAGAAAGGTCAATCAGCAGCTGGTGATGGCAAACTGAATGCTTACCAGCTTGCACAGTAGCGCAGATGATGCAGTTTTTACAAGATACAATTTTTGGTCTTCCAGTGAACTCTTAAGGCTCATTTATACCTTCTTTATGAACAAAAATAGATATGTCTGTCTCAGACCTAAACATCACTGCCCTCATATTTCCATGCATCCTTTAGGTTTGCATAAATACAGCCAATAGATGGTACTAGAGGGTGGAGTCAAAAGTTTCACACAAAAACAAACCAGAGGACAGTGGGGGAGGTCGTAATATTGTGCCTTTAAACAGAGGCAGAGTTGTAGACGTTGGTGGTCTGTGCGGCCATTATATACATACCGACATGTGGACAGAGAATTCTTTTCACCATATTAGTGGTTCATTCCATTTCGCCATATTTAAATTTCTTCGTTGCCTCCTATGGTTGTATTTTGCTTGAACTATGCTAAACTGCCTCCACGATCTGCGGTGGTACTCCTTCATTTTGTCCATATCTGTAAGCTTTCAGAAAACGTGCACAAATATGGACAAAATGAATGCAGAGTGCAGACAGAGTTACGTTTGTCTCTGTATCTAACTTACAGTATGCAAATGATGCTTTATCTTGGAGTTCACATATAGGTTATATCTGTAGTAAAGAACAGCAACACATTACTTTCCTTTACTTTACTTTGGACAAACACACAGGTCCTGTTATAATTTTTCCAATCTATAATTCATTGTTTAGCAGTATGGAATCAGTGCATTGGTGCAATTGTTCAGCTTAAATCTAGACTGACTAGACTGTTATGTATCAGCTCAAAGATTGGGGGGCTTGAGTCAAGTTTTCAAGCTGTGCAGACTAAAAGAATGTTGTCTCTGGTTGGTAATATTACATCAGACCCCTATCATATTTTATTTGAAGAATATCAGTTTTGCCATCAAACAAAAGATTGAGAGTCCCACAGGCAAGACTGAAAACAGAGCTGTGGAACTCTTTTGTTCCTCAGTCTGTTACATCGGGCCCAGTGTGCCTGTGTGGAATAAGCACTTAATGTAAAAGCAATTCAACTGATTGCACCACAGCTACTTATTCAAAATGTCTGATGTAATGTATGTGTGTAGTATTTGTTTTGGTTTAAACATCATGTTTTGTTATGCCCTACTTGAAACAGTGTGCGCCCTGAGACTTAAGACAAATTTCAGAAAAATATTCCGATCGCATCAAACTTGAATTTTTCTTATGTTAGAAGGTTTTTTAAAGGTGTTTATGGCAACTGCTCTGTCATTACCTGCCACAGTCAAACAGAACATCCTGCCTTCCTCCTAAAACTCTTCTGACAGTTCTTGACTCCACTGATTCTTGTGAGGTTCAGAGGTCAAACAAAACTTTGCTACCAGGAGAACACTCAGGCCTTAAATAGAGAAGAGCTTAGGGGGGGTAAGAGTGGAGGGCAAACACATTACATGTCTGTTGTGACATTTTGTAACATCTCCTGTGCTGAGAGAAGTTCAAGATGTTTTCTGAAGTGGTCTCATATCATACAAATGCAAGAGTTCTGTATAATGCTATAAACTCTCAACCTCTCTCCTAGTCAATGTACTACAGACATCCTCATGTCACTCCTCTGGACTACCTCACTCTTTTTATCTGGAAATCATTCAGATGTATTACTTTTTAAACATACCTCACCTTTTGCATGTAACTTCATGCCCTGAGACACCAAGCTGATGGTTAGCTGTTGCTAAATGTTTAGTGTCTGCTTTGGTGATCATCTGTTACTCTAGTCTCTGCAGTGTGTCCTGCACCGTTGGCCCTCAACAGCCCTTTTCAACTTTTTCTTTCAGCCAATTCTGCATGTAGCTGCAGTATGTTGATTTGAAGATGGTGAAGCCTGTCAATGAATGAAATCACTCTGATTGGCAGTTCAGCTCAATGCACAAGAAGAGAAACGGAAATGAGGAACGTCAACAAAACTGCTAAAGTCAAGAGGGAATAAGACCAAAACAAATTTGTTACACAAGGTAAAATTATTTTTCTTTAGCCACAGAGCTCTTTGGCAGAAATGTTTTGTGATGGTTTGTGTTATTGTTCACTGGCACATGATAAAAGATTTCTATTGACTTCTGATTTCCCTTTTTAAATGAGGATTAGACTACCAACGTCTGCTGGTGTGGAGTTATTTCCTGTACTGCAGGTGCAGAACGTATGTGCTGGTTGGCCATTGGCTGTAGTCTTGGCAGTGTGTTATGTGCAACTTTTCGGCAGCAGTCATCTTTCATCACCGTTAGTTCTTTGATGATGGTCTAATGTGTCTGGGCTTTAGGGTTTCTTTTTGGCAGGAACTATTTACACCCAGGTGTCCTTAGTCAACAATGTTATTGCACCCAGGTGCAAATAATATATGTGGCTATTTACACCTGGGCACATATTCCTGGGCATCATAGCAATGTCAAAACCTAAAATAATGAGTCATCTAAGTCTAATAATAATTTTGAAAAGGAATTGGAATCTGTTTTTTGGTTCCTCTCAATGTACATTCACATATTAGAAATACAGCTAAAAACGAGGACAACGCAGCTGAACAAGGTGAGCATTAACATTTGACAACTTTGTACTTGTTTATAATGCTTGGCTCTGTCAAATTGGGTTTGGTTAATATATTTTTTTAACACAAGTGTCTGTGGGGCTGCTGTTTGGAGTTTCCATGTATAAGCAACAATGTATGTGAGCACCTGCTGCTGAAACACAATGGCTGTAGGCCAGAAAACACACAGTGCTTAGACCCAAGGCTACACCTGTTCTCCTCAGTATGGATTAAAAGGTAAAATGTCCCCTCACTTCTCAGCAACAAGCTTTTGTTGCCAATTTTTTTTTTTTTTTTCTCCGTGTATATTTTTCGTCCATGTCTGTATCCTTCCCTGTCTTCTTCCTCACCTCTCTTTGTTTTTGTCTCGCCCCCACTTTTCTCTTTTGTCTCACCTCCACAGGTGTCCAAACAGCTGGGCAGAGAAGCAAACTACTCTGATCCAGACGAGCACCTGGACAATGGAGACAAACCACAGCAACAGTAAGTACAAAGGAGAGACAAAGGGTGACAACTGTTGTACAGCTGTGCAGTAAAAATGCTAAATTTGGGGGAAAAAAGTCATATTAAACAACATTCTAGCAATGTCAGTAATAATATGCTGATAGCTTATTATTAACATTCATCAAGGCTACAGCTCAACAGCTGTGAGACAGCTGTTGAGCTGTAGATTGACCTCCTTCCATATCCTCCTCTGTCACATGGTGACTTTGATACCCAGGTTGTGTCCTCTTTCTGCAGCCAAAGCCAGTGGCTGCTGCTTTTGCTGGCATCACACCTGATGGATGTACTTTTCTTCTGGACAGGCAAATCTCTTTAGGACACTCCTCATCTCTCCAAACCATCCAGGGACACAGGAGACACGATGACAGTCTGAGCACTGTGAACAGTATTCAAGTGCATTTTGCAGGTTTAAAAAGAACCAGTTTGAGGGGGAAGAAAAGCTGTGACATTAGCCCCTTTTCCACCAACATTCCCAGGAACTTTTATAACCAGGAACTTATTTACCTTGGTAAAATAGTTCCTGGTAATCTGTGTGGTTTGCGTTTCCACCGCACCTCAAAGTTCCGGAAAATTTATTTAAATCAGGCTGATGACGTAGATGATTCAGCGTGTGCCCTCCGCCAGCTTGTTGGCTGGTAACATAACATTAGTGCTGGTAGAGAGAGGACGGGCTGTTTGTCTCAGCCAGCAGCTAAGTTTAAGAGTATTTTAAGAGAAGAGTCAAACTAAGTTAGTCTACATACAGACAGCTGTCATTTGAGCTTATTAGTAACAATTCGCTGTTAGCTGAACTAGCGTGCTGTCTAAGACATAACATTAGCGACTGTGGATGAGAGATTTTGGATGGAGCATATTGAATATCGCTGTCTACATGTTTACATGTTCATACTTGCTGAACACATGTATTGATAAATTATTGGCTTCTTACTCGCTAAGGTTTAATTCCACTTACAGTATCGAGTGTAGCTGCCGTCAGCTCGAGTTATTTTTGAGTTTGTTTCCACTGCGGCTGCCGCTCAGCTGCTTACTGTAGTATGTAGGTGTGTGTGTATGTTCAGCGCCGGCACAGAGCGCAGAGGAGAGGCTGCAGGATGATAATGAATTAAACCAAAATGTGTAAAAGTGCTGTTAAAAGAACCGATACCGTTAGCGCTTATCAATACTAGGGTAGAAACGTTTATTTGTAGAAAGTTTGCAGCCACACCGGCACGGAAGTGCGGAATGCTACGTGTGTTTCAGCAATCAGCGTTCTTCAGCACACAGCCCCGCCCCTCACAGTTCCTGAAAAGTTCCTGATCTGAAAAGTCCTACCCCGCTACAAGATACTTTTTTCAGGGGAATCTGGGTGTAGGGGGAAATTTTTTTCCCCAGGTAATTTCGGTAGAAACACTCGGAGGTTTTTCAATTACCCGGGTAAATGAAAAAAGTGGAAATGGAAAAGGATCAATAATAGCTCCTTCAGCAGACTCATGTTAGCAGCAACAATTTCCTCACCCGTAGTTGGTGCAGGTCGGACTGAAACTGCAGGCTCATATCTGCAGGTTTGAAACTGCTGGCTCCTCCCTCAGAGTGTCAGACACTCTGAGTCATTAGACTGGCTCTTGGACTTAAATCATATATCGTATATATTGTAGTATAACGCACATATTTGTATATTTTTACATATTTCTTGTGATCTATTTTCTTATAATTCTCTGTGAACATATATAAGAGCAACTCTTACATCTTCCACTCACCCTCAGGGATCAATTAAGTATTTCTGATTCTGACATTCATGTAATGTGTCACACACACTTTTACAGTAGTGGTCGCAGCCAGTATGGTTTATCAGACGTGCTTGTTGGACAGAAGAATAGTTTTGGAAATTTCTCATCTAACTCTTACACTGTTAGTTAGAGGGCTGTGCCCAGCCATTTGTGTAACTCTGAAGCCATAAATACAATATTCACACCATGGTTAGTCAGCTGTGTAGTGGTGAGAAAGGGGCCAAGGTTTGAACTTCTCTCTGAAACTTTTTATTCTAGAAGCAACAACTTGTGTCACTTACAAACAACCAAGTGCAAAACTATGAACGCCTACCAGAAAAGACTTTCTGAAAAAGCTCTGTTATCCCTATATCTAAATGAAATCACATATACCCCTCTCTGTGAGCCAGCTTTAGGCCAGTTCCACACTAGCTGTTGTCCACATAGTCGGTAAGTGACTATAATCTCTTCATGAAACCTCAGCTGCACCTCTGCACGCATATTTGTTTGTTTGTTTTGTAGCATAAAACCTGCCTGCTAACGATGTAGCTGTAGTTGCTAAATGTGTTGAGCAGATGAAATAATAGTGATAAAAACTTTATTTATAAAGTGCCTTTGAAAACACTTGTTACAAAATGCTTCACACACAAGGACACATAAATGAGAGCAAGAAACAATCAAATACAATTTCACAGTCTGCAAATAAAAGTGCACATAAAAGAACAGATGACAGGAAACAGATAAACAGTAGTTAAAAAAAAAGCTAAGAAAAAGACGCAGAAGTGATGTCGGTCCTTGTTTTTGAGCTGTGAAGCTTAAAATGCATTAAAGACAATTTGGTCGATGTTTCAAAATAAACAAAAGTCAAACGTTTAAAGGGACAGTTCACCTCAAAATAAAAACAACATATTTTCTCTCTTACCTGTAGTTCTATTTATTAACCTAGATTGTTTTGGTGTGAGTTGTCAAGTGTTGAAGATATCAGCCATAGAGATGTCTGCCTTCTCTCCAGTATAATGGAACTAGATAGCACTCGGCTTGTGGTGCTCAAAGTGCCCCCCAAAAATACAGAAATAAATTCAAATGAAAAACTCAACAGCAATGTCTCTTTCCAGAACTCATGACCTGGTTTCTCAAGATAATCCACAGACTTGCTGTAAGCAGTTTCATGTAGGAACTATTTACTTTCTCCTGAGCTACACCAATCATATCACTGCACAGAAGGAAGAGTGCATCTACTCATAGACAAGAGGCCTGTGCTCGTGGTAGACAAATATATAAAAACTGATGGCATCCTCCTCTGCTGAGCTGCTAGTTCAGTGGTGCTGGGTGAACTAGCATTAGGTGCACACTTCCTTACTTCCCTACATGGAAGTGCTTACAACAAGGTCTGTGCATTATTTTGAGTAACTAGGTCAGGATTTCTGAAAAGAGACATTGCTGTTGAGTTCTTTTTTTTTAACGTATTTTTTAAAACAGACTGCATGCGGGTGTCAGTATGCATGCAATGTGCATAAATTGACACCAGGGGTGTAAAGCAGGTGGGATACCTTGCACATTATATCTAGACGTGATGGGCCACTGACCAAGCAGCAGTATTTGACAAGTTAAGAGTTAGAATGTGTTGATTTATATATATGGGTGTGTGTGTGTGTGTGTGTGTGTGTGTGGGTGTGTGTTGTGTGTGTGTGTGTGTGTGTGTGTGTGTGTGTGTGCGGAGAGAGAGAATTGACTTTTTTCACATTTTAATTTTGATTTGATTCTATTATTTTCTGTTTAGTCATGACTGGGTGGTGTGCAGTGTGAAGTATAAGGTACTTAAGAAAATTACAGATTCAAGCTGCTGCGTGGTGAAGTGTTGTAATGTGCTTTTATTAACTTTTGTCAGTTCAAAGATGAGAAAATGAAAAGTAATTTATTGACCATGTTATTTGATTACATTTTATTATGAACCACCAAGCGCTGAGCTTAAAAATGCATTCCAGTGTTCATGTGCATCCCTGTGTCTGTATATATCTAGAAGTCTATCTATGTATGTAAATGTGTGTTGTCTTGTCTTAAAGTGTGCGTATAGATTCTTAAGGCAGTGTGTGTGTGTGTGTGTGTGTGTGTGTGTGTGTGTGTGTGTGTGGCGTGGGCAGAGGTTAATTTAGCCCAGCAGTGAAGAGCCCTTGATAAAGAGCAGGCTGATCCCTGTTTAATTACCTTCCGTCTACATTTCATTGGCATACACTGGGTCATAGGTGTGTGTCTGTGTGCGTGCGATGAATGTGGGATTTGTCTCCGAGCAGGGACACACAATCGAGACATGTTGGCACACTCAACGCATGAGTGAGTACTTGTTCAACATTTCTCCATGGATATTTATGTCATCTACAAGCTGGTTTGACATATGAAGCTTTACTCTGTGTGTGTGTGTGTGTGTGTGTGTGTGTGTGTGTGTGTGTGTGTGTGTGTGTGTGTGTTTGTACTTAAGAGTTTGATGACATGTGTGGGGGGAATACGACATGGAAAGGTTCCAGAAAAAGAGCAAAGGAGGAAAAGTGAGAGAGAGATGGTGAGTAATGACAGGGGTGTCCCTGCAGCGCTCACACGGACGGACACACACACACACACACACACACACACATACACATAGACAGACAACTGTGACTGAAGACTATTAAAACATACGCGTGAAACTGAACGTACAAAATTTTCATTTTCTTTTAGGGTTGAATTAAGTCAGCACAGTGAACGACTGAAGAGGACAAACCTGCGTTTAACTCGACGCAAATTTAGGCATTTAGATTCCACTCTCAAATCCGCACAAACACACACATTGCTCCTCATGACTCTGAGTGTGTCGCTGACGGCAGGACCAAAATAACGTTAATTTAATTAGGCCTAATAAAACGGCTGAGTGCAGCAATCAGCGAGCCATCACTGGGACGGGAAACGCTACCAGAATTAAATGACTGCACGGGGATGTGTATTAAAAAGCTAATAACATAATTACACACACAACAGCTCGTCCTGTCATCGCTAAACAATACTGGCAGAATGCTAATGGTCGTCTCATGCAGCTTCAATTTTCTCTCTCCCCAAGTCTTTTTTCTTTTCTTTCTCTTTCGATCACTCCTGTATACAGCTCATCTCTCTCATTCTTCCTGTAATAAACTGATAGTTAAACACAGCGAACAGATGAAGGATCTATCATTTAGTGACACAGTTGTGTGAGCAATTTTTTTTCTAATTACAGTGTTGTAGGAGGCTGCAATTTGATATTTATCACTGTTGTTACAGATTAGTAATTACTCAGAAAGATATTAATTCAAATAATAAAATTAGATCAACGGTTAAATTGAAATAAAATTAGTAGATTTTATGTCTTGATAAGACTAATCAACATGTTGAGCTAATTATCATTTCTTATCACAGGGTTGTCAAACTAATTTTAGTACGTGGGCAAATTACAGCCTTATTTGATCTCAAGTGGGCCGGACAAGTATAACCATTGCATAATAACCTATAGATAATAACACCTCTGAATTTTTCCTTTTCCTTTAGTTGAGGAGGTATGTTTTGAAAACATTCATCCATTTACAAAACAAATAATGAAGCCAGGGAATGATGAAGCCTTGTGCAGCGGGTTGTGCATTTTGGACTGCTAATGACATTTGCAAGTTGCTTTTTGTTTGAAAATAAAAACTTTCAGGAATAAGGTGATCAAAAGTAAATGCAGTTTTTCCACATTCAGTCAGTCTGCTGCTCACTGTCATCACACATGCATTTTTCTATACATTTCCATTCCTGTGTAATAATTCTGGCATCACCACACCAAACTGAAGTGGAAGCTTTTGCTTTTCTGCCTTGAAGACCATTTACAGATCTAAAGTTTTGGCAGTGCCTTTGCAATAAGTTATCACCAATGTTGTTTTAAAGTAAAAGTCTGATACAGATTCTTTAACTGCTGACTGACAATAATTTGTACTGTGTTCAATATCTTTAAATACAACCACATTAAGTATTAATTGGTGTTTCAGTGAACTGTATAGTGGTCAGGGTGAAAAGCCTCTGAAGCAGCATTTTACATGAAGTATGCTCAGTGTTTCACTTACTCCTATAACCTGACACCTCTTAAGGCTCTTTTATACTCCCTTTATGTATGTAAATAGATGCGTCCATTTCAAACGTTGTAAATCGCACTGCCTTCATACTTGCCATATGCCTCCTTTGTGTTGGCATAGATACAATAGATAACACTAGACGGCAGAGTCAAAAGTTTCACCTAACATAAAACAAAGTGACCTTGGAGGAGGTCGTAATGTTGTACCTTCAAAGTACATGGCGGTGGTCTGTGTGGTCATTATAAACATACATCCCAACCCTGTGGACGGATAATTTTTTTAGTATACTTCTAATTTGTTCTGTCAAAAAACATACACAAATATGGACAAAATGAACACAGATTATGGACAGAAGGCTTCGTACTTCTTTGTATCTAACATTGAACCTGAAGAGGGCTGAGCCCCCACAGATGCATCAATGTTAAGTGTGCCAAGTCATCCAGTGAGCCAGACTGGTCCCTTTGGCGGGCCGGCTCTGGCCAGCAGGCCATATGTTTGACACTCCTGACATATCAGTGATCAGTAATTAATATTGTGACTTCTCTGGAGCTTATTTTTGTGGCATTTAAAATGTATACCCAAAGATACCCTCCAGACATATAAAATTATTCTGGTTTGAATAGTAATTTGTGTCTGAGGGGATTTTTCCACAAAAAAGCTCAATGGTTAAAAATGATTAAAAATGACATGTACTCCTTCTGCCTTGTTAAAAAAGCCAGAATCTAAGAATATGCTAATTCTGTTCATTTTAACAACTCAATATAAGATGTCTCCGACTTCACTGAAAAAGTCCATTTCCAGTCCATGTGCAGTGAAAGCTTCAAGTTTCCAGAGGGTGGACCAATTCATTGATTTGCAAGTCACATATAAGTCTTAAGTTTCAAGTCAAGTCACAAGTCTAGACAGGCAAGTCCCAAGTCTTAAAATTTGAGTTTTGAGTCCCAAACAAGTTGTAATATGCTCTTTACCAAATGTAAAGCCACTTTCATTTAAATTTTTTTATTCTTTTAATTTTATATACCCTTAATAGTCCCACAAGCGGAAAAGTTCCAAGTTTTCACTCTGTTTTTACAAATACACACAGGCCTGAAACACACACATGCACAAGCAGGGCCTTTTACATGCATCAAATGGAGAGATGTCAGAGTGAGGGGGCTGCCCATGGACAGGCGCCCCGAGCAGTTAGGGGTTTGGTGCCTTGGCAGCTCGGCAGTGCCCAGGAGGTGAACTGACACCTCTCCAGCTACCAGTCCACGCTCCATATTTTGGTCCAGTCGGGGACTTGAACCGGCAACCCTTCAGTTCCCAAGCCATGTCCCTATGGACTGAGCTACTGCCGCCCCAACTGAGTAATCATTTCTGAAATCTACAAAAGCTCTGAATACTTTTAAAATGTGTACTTATTCATTCAAAAAAGGTAGAAGCTGTCACTAGAGTTCTAAACAGGCCAAAAAAATTACAACCTAAACCAAACCAACCTGTGTGAGTTGAATCTGGCCTGTCCAAGATCATCACAAAAAATACCAGGCCCTAGCCCAACAAAGCCCAACCCCCCATTTTCAGCCCAAACTTGTTCTAACCTGTCAGGCTTTTCGCGATCTGTCGGACTTGGGTTAAGATTGAGAACTCTAATTGTTGTGTCTCCATCCGTATTTTTGACCTGCAAATTTTGCATACTGCCATTTATTTTTTTGGTTGATCACCACGTAGTTTTTGTCTGGAAATGAAATTTTGTTTGGAATCATTTTTTCCAAATGGTGCTCTGTAGCATTAGTTCTTCATGGTTCTCTCCTGCAGCTTGACTGGATGCTGTTGAATTTGGAAGGTATCAAGTATTTCTAAGTTAAAAGGCTCAAGTCAAAGTAAAGTCATGAGCCATTGGTGTTAAAGTCCAAGTCCAGTTGCAAGTCTTTTTTGAGTTTGTCAAGTTAAGTCTAAACTCATCAAATGCGTGACTGGAGACTGACTTGAGTCCAAATAATGTGACTTGAGTCCACACTTCTGGAAGTTTCCACATCACACTTGTGTAAGCTGCATATTGAACCATGATGGGCCCCCAAAGTACTTGTGATGTCACTATGTACGCATCTTAAATTCAGATTTAAGCTGAGCACTGAGAAATGTATCTCTATCAGAAGATTGTTAAATCACCCTCCTACTGTCAAACTCTGCATACACATTATTCTGCACAGTAAAGGCCTAATATCCCAGGAACAATAAGCTAACATCATTTTTGACTAGAGGGGGTTTTAATGTTAATGCTCTGTAAGGGCCAGCAGTGTTGTTTTTTTTTGTTTTTCCCCAGGCAGATTTTATTTTCCTTTATACCATGGTCTGGGTGAATACTTGATTCTGATTGGCTGCAGGGTGTCCGTTAAAAAGTGTTGTAGGACACCTATAAAAAAGTTCTGGTCAAATAGCCTGATTGTTCTAAATTATTGCGCTGGCTTAAACGCTAGTTGGTAACCGTGGTAACAGCTGCGGCCGACTGAGCTGCAGGTTCTGTGGCCAGAGCCGGTTACCTTGGCAACGCGTCACAACGAGAGATATTAAATAGTCCACTCAGCTGCTTCTTGTGAAAAACTTACGATTTTAACGGTAAAAAACAACATTTACGTATTAATAATTGATTTAATATTTCTTTCTTTCGTAAGTGACCATGGTATAAGCGGGATAATGCCCTTCGAGGTGTCCATTATCAGAAATGAATGGACTTCGCGGAAGCAACCGTCCGACGCGAAGCGGAGGATGGTTCACGCCTCCGCGTCGTCCATTCATTTCTGATAATGGACACCTTGAAGGGCATTATCTCTTACTTATTTTGCTTTTGAAGTGTCTCTTACTGTCTCACAGAGAGGGTTTCTTAAAATTTAGCTCAATATCTGACCCCAGTTTATCAGCACATTGTTAACAAACAAAAGCATGAATCATATCAGCGTATTTCAGTTTCTGATGATGGGAGCAGATGTGGTGTTGTGCTAGAGTAAGACTGTGTTATGTCCTGATGAGACAGTGATATCTTCATTTAAAATAAAATTTTAGAAAAACACACACACAACAATTTTCCTTCATAGATCAATGTTGGTGACTTCAGAGGAACATTCAGTAATGTTTAGCTAATATTTTGCTGCCATTTAACAAAGAACCAAAGTGGTGTATTGCCAACTAATATTTTGTCTGTTTCCTCAGTTGCTATTTAGTTTTCTAAACAGGTTTTCTCCATTTGGTGAAAACGCTCCACACCTCCAGCATTCCAAATCCACGCCCAAATGCTCGAATCACCCCCTGCGCCTTAATTTGTACGAGCGTGGGCTTATAGCGACTGAGCACCGGGGGACTGGACTTGTTACCACATACAAAATGTGTTTTCCCTGAAGGCTCCTCAGATCAGTTTTACCAGATGAAAACCGAAAACAACATTTTTGTTTATTGTATTTCTTTTGTTGGTCTTCCAAAAAATACAAAACGTGTATGTTACAAATTCATTGTTATGATTATCTTCTATTGAAGACATTGCTTGCTGGAAGAAGACCTCTTCAACCTTTTCATTAGTTCTTTAATGCTGAAGTCATGTTTTATCTTTTAACGAAAGTGTATTGACTTCACACATAGAATTCTATGGGAAAAGTTCAGGGTTTTGACATTGCCAGAGCCGTTTAAAAAAAAAAGTATTTCTTAGCTATTCATATATGAATGGAGATGTTCTCTAACATTTAATGAAAAGCCTGCATGTATTAAAATTAAAGGTTTTTCTCATATCACTCTTCGTGTCTCTCTTTGTGTCAGTCGCTCTCCCCATCACTTTCTCACTCTTTTTTTCCTCCGCCTGCCTCCCTTTCTCTGTCCTTGAGCTGAAAATGGAGAGGTAGGCAGCAGTGAAGAGAGAGAGATATTGGTTTGACACTCTGTAACATCTTTTTGTTAGGACCAAACTCATTCAACTGTGTGTGTGTGTGTGTGTGTGTGTGTGTGTGTGTGTGTGTGTGTGTGTGTGTGTGTGTGTGTGTGTGTGTGTGTTAGTAAATGGATGTGTGAGCTTGTGCATGAATAAGCTTGTATCAGTGCATCTGTGTGTGTGTGTGTGTGTGTGTGTGTGTGTGTGTGTGTGTGTGTGTGTGTGTGTGCGTGTGTGTGTACGTGTGTGTGTGTGTGTTGATGAAAAACTCAGTGAGCTGACTCAAGGCTGGAGCTGCTTACGAAACCGGTGAACTATCTGGCAGATTTGAATGAACATAAATGAACATGTGAACAACAGAGAGGGAAAAAAACCCAATACAGAACTGATGTGGTGGGTTTATGGTTGCTAGGCAATTCAGTGATCTTGATCGGTGGATGTAGCTTTTACTACAGGCAACCAATGCCATTTGCACTACCTTTGCAGTTAGATTATTATTGCTATACATTGGTGTGTACACAGACTATATACTCTCTGATGATTGTACAAGTACATGTAGCTCTTTGAAATCATGACAAATGTAGCATGCTCCATGAAAATCAGTCAGATGTCAGATGTGTTTCTAGATAAACATGCTTTATGTCAGCATATTGATTTTTGGTCATTTGGGGGTTTTGTTTGATTTTAAATAAATAGTCTTGGCTTTCAGAATATGACACTCAACTTTATCATCAAACTCAAAGCTTGTAAAGGTAGGACGACAAGACAGCAATGAAAAATTGTCAACCCCACTACTCAGCACCACCTCTTTCTTTCTGTGAAATTATAAATAGAACAGTGAGTGAGTAAGTTAGCATATTCCCGGTTCCCTCATCTCAAAGTCAGTGGGTTTTTGGTTAATAAAAACTTGAGATTCATAAAACATAAAATACCTTACTAAATTATCTACTTGGGAATTTTGAAGCTTTTATGTGTCTTACAAAAGGTAGTTGCTTACAATTGGCTAAATGAGACTACAGAACGTCATCATGTCCAACATAGCTTCACAGCCTCATTGTGCTGGCAGCGCTGAAATCATGCGACTGTGGTGTAATTTGTTTATAGCCTAATGTGTTTTTTTTTTTTTTTTGTGATTTTCAGTTCAGAAGAGGACCTCTATGCAGATCAACGAGGCAGGTTTACAAAAAGGCAGGCAACTCAATCATCTGGGGACAAAATCAGCAGAGACAAAATCCAAACTAAAAACCAACCAGGAACAGAAATGAAGACCGGGGATGGATGCAGGGATACGCAGAGGTGTAGAGGTGCAGAGGAACACAGGAGTACGCAGGGGCACACAGGGGTACACAGATGGACTGACAAAGGACAAAGGGAAACACACAGGTATATATACACAGATGACTAACCACAAGGACCAGACACAGTTGGAGAAGGAATACATGAGCAAAAGGAGTGAAACAGGGATTGGCTAACAACACAGGTTGAGCAGACAAGACTAATACAAAACAGGTGTGAAAGGAAGACTCAGGGAACAGGCAAGACTTAACGAGACAGGTGTGACAGAAAACAGGTGGGAAAACACACAAAGACAGGAAGTAAAACCAGACATGACACATGAGGAGAGAACCTACAAAATAAAACAGGAAGCAGATTAAATACGAGCTAAACAATATGAAACAAATGGAAAAACTCAGAAACAAAATCCATAGTATAACAGAAAATGAAACCAAAAACTCAGGATCATGACATAATGTTAGTTTTTCAACTTTTTCTGATGCATTTATGCTTAAAAAATCATAATAATGATGTTTATTTCAAGACTATCTCGCTGAATGTTTTGGCTCAGAACATTTGTTTGCCACAGAGTTTATTTTTGGAAATAATTCAAAATCCAATGGAAAATCCTGTTAACAAGGGTCCTAGGGCAAAACCAACTACATTAAAAATGTCATCCCTGCATTTCTCTTTTAAAGGCTTTCATGTTTCAAACTTACAAAATAAAAGTGTCCCTAAACTTTTTGTGTATTTTTCACCCCGGGGCAGCCCCTGGCATACAGCATGCGCTCCCAGTTGGGAAGGCCAACAGGCTCTGTAAGCTAATTTGCAGCCACTGTACTGTAAACTACAAAGACCCTTTTCTCAAAATTGTGGCTTAATTTTGCTTAATAGTTGTAGTACAAATGAAATCCTAATATTATTAAAAAGCTCTTCATATTTACAACAGTTTATAAAACTCAAAATGTGTTTCAGGATCAATGGGACTGAAAATGATAGAGCAAATCACAAATAAGACATTGTTTCCCTGACAGACTGTTCACAGAAACCCTGGCCAAGTTATTTTTCCCTGTTTCTTTTAACACAATTATCTGTATGAGTATTTCGGCCTGAATGTAGGCCATGTTTTTCATGTTGAATGCCAGACTGTCAGAAAAGTGATTCTCAGATCGCCTGCTCATTTTTTGTTGTTTTCTTGCAAATGAAACAAAAAAAGAACACAAGAACATTTTTCAAAAGCATGCTTTTTCATAGGCAGTGCACCATGTCCCTGGTCCTCTATAGACCAGTGTGTAGCAACCTTTTTTGTCTGATGAATCCACACAGCTGTATGAGATGAGCTCAAGTACCTCTTCATAAGCACCACTTGTGTTGTTTAATTGAGTTAAATTGATTTCCAACTGGGTGTTTTTTACCACTACTAATTATTTAAAAGTTGTAAATTATTTTTTTTCCGAACAAAACAATCCTGGAATTGTTGATTTTTTTTTTTTGACTCTTTTTCCACCTTTTTTGCGTAGTTTATTCAGATTTACATTTTCACTGCTACCACTTATAATGGCAGACACTTTTAGTTTTCTTTGTCAACTTCTTTATTCACTTGTTTTTCACACATTCTAAGTCAATATTAAAGCACACAGCATTAAAAAATACAGTTGGTAACTTTTATTAAAAATACAATATATATTAGGTTTTAGCTGTAACGTCATATAATGCCTTACCAACAGGATTTCAGGTAACATTATTACATTTACATTACACGTAATGTGTTACCATCTGAAATAAAGAGTTTATCTTTTCATTTTTCATTCATCCACACTGATCTACACCACTTCACTTCCACCAGTGCACCACCAGAAAATATATCTGCTAAAGGTTGTTGTGTAGTCATGTCATTGTACCCTACATTATAGAAGGGTGCTGGTGATTGGCACATCTAGGTCATGCCATACTGTGCATTATCATGTTCAATGTGTTTTCATTAATACACCTGCAATGTTTACAATGTATCCCTTTCTGCTTTTGCATCCTGAGGCTGCTAGAAATCAGCGGGGATAAGGAGCTGGTTTGTTTTTCCCTCGTCCCGGTGATCAGCACATCTGGGTGATGTTAGTATGTGTGTCCATCCAACCTGCAGAGCAACGCCGGCATACAGTCCTGTTCTTATGCATAACTCTCCCTCTGGTACTGGCACTGGGAACTCTGGTGTATTAACTTGAGTTCATTATAGTGAATTAATCACACAACATTCTGTTTGTTGTGCCAACCTCAGTATTTGTTTATTGTGTTTCATATCATAGGCTCACAAATATTTATTAATATCTCATAATTATTAGACTTTGATCCTCTGCTTGCATGATGTTCTTGCTGAGGAAACATTACTTTCATTCCTGTGATTATTATTCCCCCTCTTTTCAGGTATGTTGTCATTGTAACATAGAGTTAAATTTGACTGTAACAACTCAAGTTTTCAAAAGAGTGAAGTGTGACATTTTGAGTAAGTCAGTGAGATTTTGCTGAGTTTAATAAAGTGCGTGTAAGAGTCCCCTGCTTTGTAGCAAAGACAGGCCAAGTATTGCCATCATTTTGTGTAAACTGTGAACACATATGTACACATATTGTGATGCATTTGCATCGCTATCAGTATAATAGTGTTTAATGCACTTTTGTGACATTTTTGACAGATTGTTGAGCTTAAGATATTTTGTGAAGTAATTTTTGAGAAAGCAGGATTTATGGCTCCGGTAAATATAACAAGTGGTGTGTGCTCTCTACAAAAATATGTTTTTTTTCTGTACTTCTTTGTTAATTGTTACCCCATATTTTTGTGAAAGAATTAAAATAAAGTTCTTAGTGAGGAAACATTACGTTCACTCTCATAATTATTACTTATAGAGAATCTTGATTCACATTTGATCAGCGTTGCCTCATTTGGCAGTTTGACTGCAGCATACAAGCAGTGATTGGCGTGATGACAGTTCCTGCATGCCAAAAATTTGTCAGCCGAGGCTAGGCTATCTAAATAGGTACCCCAGGCAAATACTAACCAAGCCTTAAGGAGATAAAACAAACAAACAAACAAACAAACAACCAAAGAAACTCAGCAACAATAATATGCATGACTTGACACACATTGGTAAATGTGATGAAGTACTGGAGGTATCTACCTGCAGGCTTCACTACACACTGATTATCTCTCTTGAAGGTTTTGACCACAAATTCTGCACATTGTTCTTCCAAACATGAAAGTCTACAAGATAAATGTCTTGTAGATGTGGGTGTGGTTTAGACAGGTGGTTGGAGGCAGGGTCAGCACTTTTATCACACTTGGGTGTTGGTGGGGATTTGACTCATTTATCTGCGATGAGTCGCACCTGTGAGACAGCTGAGGAGAGACAGCCAGCAAGGCCATCGCGTTGAATGAACACCAAGTGGGTGATGCTGACAGGCAAGGCATTCTTAAGACAAAAGAGAACGCTTTTGACACGCACCACCACAAATTATCACTGTATATACACCTGTCATGCTGAACAATTATGAAGAACAACAGGCTGGTTGACAACGACGACAGGGCTGTATTGAAAGAGTGTCCAGCAGAATCACCTTGTCTGAGTGAGCTGGTCCTAAGAAGCTGAAATGCTGGTGAGCAGTGAGTCAATTCGCACATGACTCCCCTTAAGGTAGGAAGAATTTTCCTCGCCCAGGGAAGTCTGGGTTACACTTTCACATCAGGGAAGACACTAGGTTACAGGCTTGCTAACCTGGTACCCCTTTTCGACAGTCATGGGCTGGCTTGCCTTGGCTTGGTTTGGTTAGGGATTTGCATTTCCATTACAACAGGGCTACCTGCTTGAGGGTGTGTCTTTAACTGATGATGGCATGTCTTGAGTGATGATGTTTAAAAGCAGTGGGTTCATGGCTTAAGTCCCCCATTATTTTTGCTGCATGTGTTTTTCCACAGCACAGCAGGTAAAAGAAGTTTACTCGTTGGAGGTGAGCTGTTTGCAGAGGTGCAGTAAAAGCCTGTTGGCTGCAGCTCTAGGGTTAGGGTTGTGGCTGTTTCTGCTTTTACTCTTCTTGCCGGAGTACCCACGCTGACATGGGGAAACATGCAAACTCTGCTCAGAAGGGCTCCCACAACCGGGATTGAACCAGGAACCCTCTTGCTGTGAGGCGACACTGCTAACCACCACACCGCCGTGCCACCCCTGAAAGTGACATGAAACAGTAAAGTAAAGCTGATATCTGAGATAGATTCAGTTATAAGCTACAAAACACTGAGATCTGAACACGAAGAAACTTTTTAAAATGCTGTTCTATCTGGTCTCCTTCAGACAGAGGTGACCAGAGCCTTGCAACAGACACAGCTTGTTTGAGGGGGAGAAGCGTGTTCGTCGTAGGTTGGGTTAGGGTTAGGGTTAGCTTGAGGGCGGGTGGCCTGGCTTTTAGACCTCAGTGGAGAACGTCCATCTCTGGCACAGCTTGGTGTGGCATGGCATGTCTAAACTGATCATAGAAATGCAAATTGGCCTGGCATGGCTTGACTTGGCACAGCCAAAAGTGACAGTGGAAAAGGCCCAATGTTTATAGAGGTATTAATGAGCCAGGCTTAGCATAGCAACATAACAGCAATGCTTTGTCATGCCCCTCAGCATCTCATAGCGATGCACAGGGCACCCTTTAGCGTTTCTACGTGATACACAGCTGAAACATACTGTAACACATGTTGTGAAACAGTCTCAGTTAGGTTTAGGGCCACAAAAATACTTGGTTACGTTTAAAAAACAATCATGATTTGGCTCAGAATAGGTAAGTTTGTTATGTAATGTAAATGATGTAGTCCTGTGAGTGCACGGCGACTACGTAAATAACGTAATGTTAGGTTAAAACAACTGTGACTTTTGGTTTCACATGAGACACAAACTGCTTTCTCCTGTGTGAAAGTCTTGCTTTGATCAACCCATCCACCTCCCTCCTCTTGCCCTAAGGAGACTTTCTCGCTCCTTATACTATGTCAGTTGCTCTCAGCATCAAGTATTGCAGAGTATTACACTGGAGTTAGCTGAAAGCCTGGAGTGTCTCATAATGATGTTAAAGGGTGCCTTTGGCGTCAATATCCCACACGTAGGGATGTGTAATGGTGGTGTCAGTATTTGATGACCTGGGGATGTGAACAGGCTGGACGTGCACTGCCTATGGCATGATTATAACAATCTGAAGTACTCAAATAACAAGATTACAATGTCCTACATTAAGTTTGGTTTCTCAACATAAACATCCCAGAAACCACATTTTTGTTTAAAACTTCACATTCACAGTTACTGATAATTTGGCTAAACTGTGTAAACTTGTTTCTAAACTTGTTTACAGCCATTCTGATCATCAACAAACTTGTTGCTTTAACTAAGTCCTGTTGGATTTTAGAATTCCCAAATGTAAGCAATTACTTTGAGAACAATCTTATCAGTCCCTGTTATCTTTATTTTCCTCTCACACATTATCACACTCAAACTCTCTTTCCATCTGTCTCTGAATCTGTGTCACCCTCCCCCCCCTCTCTCTGTGTCATCATGTAGCGCTGTTGTTCTGTCTTCACACTGTTTTACTCTGGAAGACAGATGACACATTAGTGCTCTCCCAGGACACACACACTCTCACACACACTCCCAGGACAACACTTAGACACCAAACCTGCTCTCGCCGCTCTCACCGGACACATCTAAAAGTTCATTTTTGAGCACACACACACAGCGAGATGAGGCACAAGCCATACATACATACACACTTTGTTCTCAGTATCCCCATACACTCCATCTGTTTTAACCCACAGCCATTGGACACAGCCATAAAGTTGTTGCAATACAGACACATACACTCGTAACTCCAGAACATCTCTTTTCAGCCAATCGCAGTGAGTTATTGCAGCCACACTGTGCTCTCCTAAAGTTCCCTCTGTGTCTTTCTCATTCTCTTTTCCACACTTTGTCTCTGTTGCACCAGTTTCCCATCAGTTTACCTCCTGTTCACCAATCTTTCTTTCTAAATCACCATCCCCAAATCCCACTTTCCTTGCATCTCTCTCTTTCTCTCCCTCCCCTCTATCCATCTCCCTCCTGTCTCCCCCCCTTCTCTCTCTTCTCCCAGTTGGTTATTAATGGTTTTAATTTACAGAGAGGAAGGACCTTGGTGCCCACAGAGGCATCCCCTCTGCCCCCAGTGTGTATTTGTGTCTGTGAGAGAGAGGGGAAAAGAGAGAGACCCCCTGCTCGTCCCTGTGTAACCAAGCAGCAATAACGCTTTGTCTTCTTTAACTGTGCTGCTCCTTCAAGGTACCCCACATCCTTCTCCTTCCATCTTCTCCTCCAGCTCTTTCTCTGTCTTTATTGCTCTCAACAATCTCTTTTACTTTGCACAACTTGTCTTCTTCCTGGTGTTCCTTTCTTGTTTTCTTCCTTCTCAGAAACATGCAATGTCTCCACATTAGCTTCATGCACCAGCATGTTGTGACCACATGCCCCGTGGTTCCCCTGTGGGCTGGCGATTTGACAAGGTTGCTTGTTATCATTTGTGGTACCATGTTTGTTGCTGGGCAACCATTGATATGGTATTGTTCACAACATACGTCCCACAGATCACTTGTGTGTTTTTCCACTCGCTTTTCTGAAGCTCCTACTGTAGTTCAAAGGACTTCTCTGGGATGGACATTCAGAACAGCAAATTGAGACATGATATACTGGGTTCAGTCACTGTGGTGTTACATCAACTGATGACAGAGAGCAAAGCAGAGGAACAGCCATTACAAAAAATATTAAAATATAGCACATTGTTTCAGTTAATATGCCCCAGGATGCTTTTATTAACTGAGAATAATATGTTCCACTAGAACAATCTTTGACATTATATTTTGCTGTCAGAAACCAATGGTTATCTGCCTTCTTTGCAAGAATCCTAATTAAGGTTTACACATACATGTACTGGGAAGGTGGATAAATGCTGGTCTGAAGTTCTTAACCCAAAGCAGTAGGCTTGCCACTGCCTTAGAGCTAGCTGTGTATAGCAGGTAGCACATGAAGTCAGTCTAAATGTTCTTGGAATTTATACAGTGGCTTAACATAAAAGAGCTTGATTTGTCCGAAGTTGTGAACACAATTTTCCCACAGACAAAAAATAAGAAATCTAAAGAAGTGATGTAAGACTAAAAATTAAGTTTATTTTCTTATGATTTTATATAAACATGGTCATGGCCAGGCACATGCACAGATAGATCCCAAGTGTTGCTCAAGCACCTGCCCCCTAGATAAGTGCCCTTTTTTGCAAGACATTTCTTTTCTATTTTTTTTTTTTCTAATTTAATATTTTAGTTTTTTAATTTGCCCCATGACTCTATTAAAAGTGTGTTGTATTGCCTGACAACCACATTTGAGTCTTCATTCTGCCAGACAGCAGGAGCCCTTGCCCCTCCCTCATCAACGTACCATGTCACAATCAATTAACGCACTTAAATACAAAGCGGCATCCACGTCACCCTGTGACCTGTCTTCATAGACAGTCAGGTATCGATAGTGTTTGCCCTGAGCTTTGGTATTGTTTCTTTACTGTTGTGAGATTAGACTATTAAAACGACTAAATAAAGCCAGCCTAATTTAGGCAATAACCCACCATTAAGTTTAACAACAATCAAGCTAGTCTGGCTTAAAATCACACCATCTCCCTCCAACTCTCTGGCTGATTCCAGTTCACCAACTGCCAGGAATGAACACAGACGGATGCCAGATTGCTTTCCCTACTTCCACATGTCTTTAAAAACCAAAACTCAACTTGAAATAATGTTTAGATCTCCCACGCTGCAGCTCTGAAAATTCATTTAAATAAATCTGAAATACGGTTTGGTGCTGCACATGCCTTGTGCTGTAGGCTTCTGTTCTCTGGAATTCTTTAAGATCATTTAAAGCTTATCTAGAGAATAATTTGAGTATCAGTATGTGACTATTTCATGAAATAAGAGCGGTTTTCTTGTATACACAAAATTTATTGTTTATAAAGTCTTGGGCAGAAAATTTAATTTTAAAAACAGTGAGTTTAATTTTATTTCTGAACCAACAGGAAATAAAACATTTAGCTGGATAATTTAAAGGGCTCTGATGGGAAAGTAACAACAAGAGAAAACATTTTTAAATAAGCCTTGCATTTAAGGCCTGAAGAAAAGAGCCATGTTTGTAAGAAGCTGAATTTGATGTAAATGAACCAAACAACCCCATCAAAAAAATACTCTTTTCTTTTCAGCACTCTGTTAACTTAATATTGACAAACTTTGAGGCAGAAAATCATCCTTAGTGTGTCGGCATTTCAGAGCAGCTTCTACTCTGTACATATGGAACCATTTAAACCTCACTGCAGAACACGGTCCCTCATTTATACACAGTAAAATATGTGTGTTGACACAGCAGAGGTAACATGAAATAAGACATGAAGAATGAATATTTGAAAGCAGTACAGAATGCCTGAGAGTGTCACTGCATTATTCTCTATTTTCAATTTTGATGTGTCAACTGCCACCGTAAATTGATGCAGAAAAGTTCACCAGAATACAGGAAATGAAGTGTTTGAGGCTCAAAATTTCTTAGGTGAGTAATACTGTAAACCTTTTTTTAGTAATACTTATGAGAGAGGTGTCTGTTGTCATCAAGTATAAAGTCTGGAACTGCTTTATAGACAATGAATTGGGAAAGATGTTGTAGATGACACTAAAAGCAGCCAGGATATATGGATATATTGTTCTGTTTCAGAACTGAGAACACTACAGTTGAATAAAGCTCATTGGGGTAAAAAAAAGAAAACAAATATTCTGTGGGACTACCATTCCTTGTCTAAGGAGCAGCTCCAGACTTTATACTTGATGACATCACAAGTTTTCAAACCATGACAGCCATACACCAAGTTAAAGTGATTTCACTGTTGCAGACAAATTTCCAAGGTCAGAATTAAATCACAAGTTTTACCTCTGTTAGTGCACACTCCTGTGATCTCAACTGTTTGGTAGGAGGTGGTCACGAAACTCAGTCTGATTCCGTCTTTTTCTCGTCTTGATGTATCAACAAAATCATGTTTTGATGGTAAGTTTATCTTAAGTTTTAGTCTTGGCTCATTCATATACTGAAGTTCAATGATGTGAAGAAGCACCAAGACCTGCGTTCTCTTCAGCACCAAACAGGAAGCAGCAAACCAGGTAGATGGTAAAGATGGAAGGGAATCTGGTGTGACGCAACATGGAAAGTGTTGTTTCTTTTGTACTGTGGAAAAAGAGGAGAAACTGGTGAAGTTGTAGAATGAAAAAGAGTTCTTGTTAAAGTGGCTGTGTATCTGATCAACCAACCAGCCACTTATTTTAATAAGAAATCTTTATTTTTGAAGTGCTTGACCTTTCATTTCCACAGTGTCCTGCCACTAAAATAGCACAGCTATCCAGAAGAGACTGGTAGTGAATAGTGGACAAAATCCAAAATTTAAAGTTTGTAACACAAATTTATCTTTGTGAATTACATTGATGCAGAATTGACAAGAACACTGTCGACATATGATGCATTTTATCTTGTGTTTCTAGATGTATGTGTTGTTGTGGACATGTAAGGAATTGTTAATATGTCATATTTCTTAAATGGAGTTTGGCTTGACATTTTCCACCAGGAGCAGGACAGGAAATGATCTCAAAAGGTATCTAGTTGTGGTCATGCAAAAAGTAACCCTGCAAGATCCCCAGTCTTTGCAAAAATCGTATTGTGTTTGACTAAAAACTCACATTGTCTTTAGATGTGAGAGGGTGTCAGACTTTAAGCCTTACAGAGTTGTTTCAAAGTCTTTTAGGTGTTACTTTTTTGGCTGCTGGCTTTTAGAAAGTGACATGTTCACAAATATTGATTGAACTTTCCTAGGCCATGGGAATAACATTTGAATTCTTAATGTAGGTGGTGTTCCCCTTTAAATTGAGTGCAGGCTGCGTGTGAGATGACAGACATGACATGAAGTCCGTCAGCTGATAATCAATCAGCAGCAGGTGGTGAGGATGCTGTGATGAACTTTATTTTATCTTGTCACAGCTTTTAAGTGTTGAAAGAGACTCTACACAGTGTTGAGAAGAAGTGTAATCACAATCAGGTAACAGGTGAAAACACCTGTGTGGGTGGACTGTGGCTGTGTAGAGGCTTAAAAACCTTGATCTTGAAGTCACTGCTGTATCTAGGTACACTTTTTCTTTCAGGGAGTAAAATTAGAGGACTTACAGCTCTTTTATGCCCAACGTTAGATTCATATGGACACAGACAGAGCCTCCTATCTGTCCTCTGCTTTTATTTTGTCTGTATTTGTGTACGTTTTCTGAAAGCTTATGTAAACAGATGAAACAGAGCAGTACCACTGGAGATCATGGGGGCACTGTAGCGTAGTTCAAGTGTGATACAACTGTAGGAAACAACAAAGACATTTTTAAAATGGTGTAACAGAACAATTGGGTAATATAGTGAAAAGAATACTCTGTCCACATATTGTGATGTATGTAATGGCCTTTCAGACTACCGTTGTCTTCAAAGCTGCCTTTGTTAAAAGGTTTGCTGTTGTCAGAAACCTTGGACGCTACATAAAGAAGGCATGGAAGTATACAGGCAAGTGACGGTGACAACACTTGAAATTTGTGTATTTATTATCGTATGTATAGGGAATATAGATGAGCCTTAGGCTGTTCGACAACCCTAAAGATGTAGATTCATAGTGCTTTGGCTACCCAGGGTGTTGTGGTGGAATGGAGCAAAAAAAAACAACGCAATTTTACTAACCAACTTGGACCTTTTTCACAATATGAAACAACATCATTAGACTAAATCCACAGGTTGCAACAACCAGTCAAGATCAAATTTAATCACAAACAACTGAGACATTTACATTTTCCCTTGATGATTAACAGACAAAAAACATTCATAAAACTAGACAAAAACATACTTGAAAAATCACAGAATACAATAAAAAATAGAAATAATAATAATAATGAAAGAAATAAAAAATGTAGTGGTGGGAATGCAAAATAATTATCCAAAATTGGGATAGACAATACCTGATTCAAGTTTAAAGAAAGACAAATAGAAAGCATTGGTTTTATTAGTCCCTAAGGAGGAAATTAAATTTCTTTTAATTTTATAATCTGAATTTTTACTTTTCAGATTACACACACAAAGCCCTGAAATACAGACACATGCACAAACTGAACCTATACGGTATATATGCATTAATGGAGAGATCTCAGAGCAAAGGGGCCATCCATGGACAGGTGCCCCAAGCAGTTTGGGGTTCGGTGGCTTGCTCAAGGGCACCTCTGCAGTGCCCAGGAGTATGAACAGGCACCTCTTGAGCTACAATTCCACACTCTATATTTTGTCTGTACAGGGACTTGAACTGACAACCCTCCAGTTCCCAAGCCAAGTCCTCACAGACTGAGCTTCAGTCTCCTGATATCCAAGCTGGATATCTTCACATTTTGGTTGCTGCAGTCAGCATGTTGTGGATTTATATACTGTAAATTTGGTAATGGATTAGGATCCATGGCCAAAATGTTGCATTTCTGATAAATTATGCATCTGTCTACAAGTTGCTCATTAGATAAAACTTAAAAGAGTCATAAAGAGTATGTGGTTTGGGGACCTCTGAGTTGCATCCCTGCCCTTTGCAGATAATATGGTTCTGCTGGCTTTATCAGACTATGACTTACAACACGCTTGGGGTGGTTTGCAGCAAAGTGTGAAGCAGTTGGGATGAAAATCATTACCTCCAACTCTGAGGCCATGGTTGTCTTGCTCGAAAACAGTGTATTGCCTACTTTGGGTTTGGTTGAGTCACTGCCTCAAGTAAAGGAGTTTAAGTATCATGATGTTTAGTTAGAATAAGGGTAAAATGGAACGGTGGTGGAGAGGGAGCTCCGCCAGAAAGCAAAGCTCTCGATTTACCAGTTCAATCGTGTTCAAACACTCATGTATGATCATATGCTTTGGGTAGTGACAGAAAGAATAAGATCACAGATACAAGCAGCTCCTCCAGAGGGTGGCTGGGCTCAGTCTTAAAGGTAGGGTGAGGAGCTTAGACAACTGGCGGGAGCCTGCTCCTTTGCGTTGAGGTGGTATAGGCATCTGATCAGGATACCTCCTGGGCACCTCCCAGTTTTACAGGCATGCCCATTTGGTAGACTCAGAACATGCTGGAGGGGTTATATATGTCATCTGGCCTGGCAATGCCTCAGGATTCCCAAGGAAACTGATGCTGGGAAGAGGGATTTCTGAAATATCTTGTTTAGCTTGCTGCCCCCACAACCTGAGAATGAATCAATAGATGGATAAAGATAATTTGAAAATTTTATTTATTGAGTGATTTCAACATAGAACAGATATGTATTATTAAATGGGGGTTTGGGGGTCCTCTGCCAGAAAACTTTGAACTTTAATGCACCAATTTGCGCCTTTCCTGCATCAATGTATGGTGGACTTGTCTTTTATTTTGTCAAAATAAAAGTCATCTGCTACTTTCATGTTGTTATTAGGGGAGACAAATGCATATATCCATGTACCGCCCCCCCAGTTTTTATCTCTTCCTGGTTTGCTTTCTCTTCCACCATTTCCATATCTTTCTATTATTTTTCACTCTCTCTCTACCTCCACATTCTTCCAGTCCACCTTCTTCTACTCCTTTGTCTCAGGCTCTCTTCATCTTACTCTCTCTCCCTACCTTTCTCTCGACCCAATTACTTCAGGCTTCCTTCATGTCAGATGGCCACACAGATTTCAGATCTTTGTCTGTTTCTCTTTCTCTCTTTAATTCACACACACACACACACACACACACACACACACACACACACACACACACACACAAACAAAGTCTCCGACTGACAGGGAAATCATGCACAAACACACACAATAAGAGGATATCAAGCAGGCGTGCTCACCATTAATATTTTACTAATATGACAGTTGGGTATGATGTGATTTGATGTGTGTGTCTGCATGTGTGTGTGATGTGCACCCATCACTTTTAATGAGGGCAGACAAAGCATATGGAGAGAGGCAGGGAGGCAAGCCGTTTTTCCAGTGCCTTTTATTTTCCCTTTGAGTGCAAGTGTCTGTGTGTGCGCACACCGTATTTTCTGCCATGTAATGTGTGTGTGTGGACAGTCTATAAATTTATGTTTGTGTGTACGAGCTGCAGAGAACGGGGCACGAGTGAAACACTAGTAGGGAGAGACGACAGAGTGTGTATGTGAAGCAGATCATTGCACAGTGAACGCAAGGTGTCAAAAAGACAGATGGGCGACGTCAAGCATTTCATAAATGTGAAGTTCAGACTTTTTCTAGATCTTATTTAGCCAGATATGCTGGCTAGGAACACATCATTATTTACAGTAAGTATTACAGTAGGGGTAGTAGGGGAGACCGGGGTTAGTGGGCACGCTTTTTACTCTGACATAATTAATGTTAGAATTCTCATTCACATTCACATTCTCATCCCAAACTGTCACATATTGCCGCTTCATCAGTGGCCTTTCACGTCTATATATAACACACTAGGTATCCTTCTGCATCTGCTGTTGACATTCCAGGATGCCACTACCAGTGCCAGGACATCAACAAAAGCACATGGTTAGGTTTATAAAAAACGATGGTTTGGCTCTACATTTATACGGGAAGCAAACACCAGGCTTCTGGGTTAATGTCCAGAGTTTGTTGGACCCATCTGCAACCCCTTCCACCCGCCCTATAGGAACTTTCCAGCTGCTTATATTACTTTGTTACTGGCAGTGTTTCAGCCTGACACTGTCCAGCAGTATATCATACTGCCCCAACAGGTGCTGTCCAGCTGACTGACAGTGTATCATAACACTACGAAAGGTGATGTTCTGCTGCATCATATAATGACGCTGCCCGGCTGCGTATCATACCACCACAAAAAGTGGCTTTTGGCGTCAGGTGTCTGACATCAATATCACTGACAAAGTTGTGGTATTTGACGTCTTCAGAATGACAATTGGCAGAATATTTTATCTAGTAGCAAATGAAGGGTTAAGGTCTCAGCTATAAATTAATATGTGTAACGTGCAGAAATGTTTTCTATGTTTTCTCAGGAGAACTGTGATTAACTTTATGTTGTGCATTCTTCCAACAAGTCTCTTTAAGATAAATAAGATAAGATAAGATAAGATAAGATAAGATAAGATAAACTTTATTGATCCCACACTGGGGAAATTCGCATGTCACAGCAGCTCAAAGTACAGACAGAAAGTCAAGAGTGGACAGTGTATTATAAGAAATTAAATAAAGATTAAAATAGAAAATATGTATGTTAAAAATATACAAAAAAATATATTTTAAAAAGTAAGGCACTTTTGAGAATGAATATTAACTAAATTTACAGTTTATATACTTATATACAAAAAATATTTAGATGAGGAATATTGCACAGAATGTGTTGATGCACAGAGTCTAAGCAGTCATGCAGCAGACATGACAGTGCTACATTTGGTGTTGTCAGATGTTGCTGTTAAAGAGTCTGACAGCTGACGGGATGAACGACCTGCGGTAGCGCTCCTTCTTGCACTGTGGGTGCAGCAGTCTACTGCTGAATGAGCTGCTCAGTGCACGGAGAGTCTCATGCAGGGGGTGAGAGGTGTTGTCCATGATGGATATCAGCTTTGCTAACATCCTCCTCTCACCCACCTGCTCGATGGTCTCCAGGGGACAGTCAATGACCGAGCTTGCCCTCCTGACCAGCTTGTTTAGTCTTTTTCTGTCCCTCTCCGTGCTTCCACTGCTCCAGCAGACCACTGCATACAGGATGGCAGACGCTACCACAGTGTCATAAAAGGTCCTTAGCAGTGTCCTGCACACTCAGAAGGACCTCAGTCGCCGCAGCAGGTGGAGACCTTGGAGGCCCTTAGCAGTGTCCTGCACACTCAGAAGGACCTCAGTTGCCGCAGCAGGTGGAGACCTGGAGGCCCTTCTTGTACAGGACGTTGATGTTTGTGGACCAGTCCAGTTTATTGTTTAGGTGAACACCCAGGTATTTGTACTCCTCCACGACCTCAATGTCCAAACCCTGGATGTTCACTGGGGTTGTCTGGGGCGCTTTCCTACGGAAGTCGATCACTAACTCCTTTGTCTTGCTGGCGTTGATGTGAAGGTGGTTTATCTCACACCAGTTGACAAAGTCCGTGATGACCCCCCTGTACTCCAGATCATTCCCCTCTGACACACATCCAACAATGGCTGTGTCATCAGAGAACTTCTGGAGGTGGCAGCTGTCCGTGTTGTGTCTGAAGTCGGATGTGTACAGGGTGAAGAGGAATGGGGCAAGGACTGTCCCCTGTGGAGCCCTCGTGCTGCAGACTACCACATCAGACACACAGTCACCAAGCCTCACATACTGTGGTCTGCTGGTGAGGTAGTCGATGGTCCAGACTCCAGCTCCTTCCAGCTTCCCCCTGAGCAGAGATGGCTGTATTGTATTGAAAGCGCTGGAGAAGTCAAAAATCATGACCCTCACAGCACTTCCAGTGTTCTCCAGGTGAGCCAGTGTTCATTGGAGCAGGTAGATGACAGCGTCATCCACCCCAATGCCTGCCTGATATGCAAACTGCAGGGGGTCCAGTCCTGTTCTCACCAGGGGTCGGAGGTGGTTGAGTATGATCCTCTCCATGGTCTTCATCAGGTGGTTGGGCTCCCTGGGGTGTGCAGTCTTTGGTACAGGAACCACGCAGGAAGTCTTCCACAGGACAGGAACCTTCTCCAGACTGAGGCTGAGGTTGAAGATGTGCAGAACCACTTGACAGAGCTGAACTGCACAGTCCCTCAGCAGTCTGGAGCTGATGCCATCCAGACCAGTAGCCTTTCTCACCTTGATCTTTGTGAGCTCCCTCCTCACCTGGTCAGCTGTTATGGAGAGGCTGCAGCGGGGGTGGGGGGTGATTAAAAGGTGTGGGGAGGATGCGGCTGATGTCCTGAAGGAGGGGGAGGAGGTGTGTCAGGGAGGGTGAGAGAGCCCTGGGTTTGCGCTCTGGTGGGTGGGAGAGGGAGCAGAATCAAACCTGTTGAAAAACAGGTTCAGTTCATTCACCCACCCCCGGTCTCCAGACTCTGGGCCCCTCCTGCTGTTGTTGTTGTGGCCAGAGATTGTCTTCAGGCCTCTCCACACCTCCCGTATGTTGTTTTGTTGAAGGCCCTCCTCCCACTTTCTCCTGTAGCTGTCCTTGCCCTTCCTTATTTCTCTCTTAAGGTCCTTCTGGACCCTCCTCATCTCATCTTTGTCCCATGATCTAAAAGTCCTCTTCTTCTCATTCAGTAGCGCTTTCAGATCAGGGGTCACCCACGGCTTGTTGTTGGAGAAGCACCGTGCCTTCCTGGTCAGTACAGTGTTCTCCACGCAGAAGTTTATATAGTCTGTGATGCAGTCAGTCAAGCTGTCTATGTCCTCTCCATGTGGACTGCACAACACTTCCCAGCCAGTTACACCAAAACAGTCCCTCAGTGCCATGCTGGTCACCTCAGACCATTGTCTCACATACCTAGTGGTGGGGGGTTGTCTGCTCACCACAGGTTTGTAAGCAGGGGACAGATGAACCAGGTTGTGATCTGAGCGGCCCAGTGGGGGGAACGGTGATGAGCTGTATGCATCCTTGATGTTTGCATACAGCAAGTCCAGTGTTTTGTGGTCCCTGGTGTGGCAGTCCACATACTGAGTGAAAGTTGGAAGGGTCGTAGACAGGGAGACATGATTGAAGTCGCCAGAGATGAGGATGAGGGACTGGGGGTGCGATGTTTGGAGCTGAGACACAACAGTGTGTAGGGGCTCACAAACTGCCGCAGCATCGGCCGACGGCGGGATGTATGCAGTTACCGCGATAATCTGCGAGAACTCCCGCGGGAGGTAGTGTGGCCGAATGCTAACAGCTAGCAGCTCGATATCCCTGGTGCAATGTTGCTCTTTAACACTGATGTGCCCCGGGTGACACCATCTCTCATTCACATACATCGCTATCCCCCCTCCCTTCCTCTTACCGGTCTCAACAGTAGTTCCCTGACCGGGACAGGGGTGGTTGGGACATGTTGGAATGGTTGGCATAGTGTTGCTATAGTTAGCAAAACTTGTGCTATAGTTATAGATAATGCTGTAGTTACAACAAAATAGAGCAACCAGTAGAAACCATTTGAACATTTATTCATGCATTCATAATTCGTAACCACTTATTGTGGTACAGGGTTGGCTTACATTGGGATATATCAGCTGGGAAAATATTAATGTTTTCTGTGAACCAAGACACATAAACATTTAACAGAATATCTGCCCATTTTTTAAACCAAAGAACATTTTAAGCAATTTCTGTGCAAGAATGTCTTAAAAAAAATCATAATAAAAAAATAACAATATAAAAACATTGATTTTAATCTTTCAAAATAGTTTTAATCTCTCAATAATACAGTTACAGTCACAACTGTTAATTTTGCAATTTTTACACTTGGGTTGGCACAAGTGGCCCAAAATTAGTGTGCCAACCAACCCCACTTACATTTTAACCCAACTTTGTGACAAAATGTTAGGGAGTCACCATCACTCATCACAGCTGACTCCTTTCTCTGTTAACTAGAAGAAACACTTTTCCAATATCTCTATCAAACAAAGTTTATGATACATTTAGTGCACAGACCACTTTAAGGTTTAAAAGTTGGTGACTTCAGATGAGTTAACAGGAGAGGAGTGCAGGTGAAAAAAGCATTTGTTACGTTACATTTTTGTTTCTGTGACTTTGAAAGGACCAGAAAACAGCTGTATGCCAACCAACCCTGGTGTTCTCTAGTTAGAGGGGGTGGGAGGTTACACATGCACACACAAAACACACACACACACGCAAAATGCTTCTATCAGAGCCCTTTTACAATTCTCCTGGAACATTAGAAGGTTAAATGTTTTGCTCAAAGACATGTACATCACCATAGTACTCTAAAGTGTTGGTGTCAAAGCTGGCAGTACATATTTTGTTCTTTTTTACAATTATGGTAATATTTCTATGCGTATCTAGTATGTTTACTGGTCATAAGGCTCATTCATACATATGGGACTCTAACAGAAATGTTATGGTTTTATCACTGCCTGGATCCTGGATGCCTGAAGCACTGTTACTTTATAGATGAAGGTCCTGGGTTCAAACCAGTGGCTTGGTGGACAAATAAAGAATAACAGGCTGCTATAGGACTGACTACTAAAAGAATGACCAATAAATGTGATTATAATGTCTCTGTAGTGTTGGGAATGCTACGTTGAATCCAAAACTAGTGAATTTATAAGCCAATCCCTATTGGAACTAGTTAAAATTTTTAACCCTTTAACTGGGGCAGACTGGCCATTGGGAAATTTGGAAATTTTCCCAGTAAACTTGTTTTGCAAGGGCAGGTCTTTTTTTCCCCCAAAATCTGTCATTATATCCTTAAAGCCTAATTTTGAAAACTAGAAGTAGTCATGTATATCCTTCTCCTAACTGGGCCAGGTCCATCGGTCCCTGTCAGATCGATCTAGGGCATTTGCATGTATTTACATATTAACCTAACAAACAATACATTAACATATTGTTGTTTTTTTAAATTACTTATTGATACACAACTATGTTGTGTCATTTCGAATATGGTGTGTCATTTAGGCTGCTTTACAGCCTATTCCTGGGCTGCTTTTTGTTGCCAGTCCACCTCTTGTGAGGGGTATTTGTGTATGAATGATTCTGAACTTGCCTCTGTCTTGTCTGTTTTAAATAGCCCTCTGCTTCCAACTACAAAATTCCACTATTATTCTTGGTAGGCCTGTGTCCAAGGATAGTCAAAGGGGAGTGTCCAAACTCTGGGACCAAAACAATTTGTTAGCCATATTGTTTTCTTGCTAGTGAAAGGGGAAAGCAAACATTACTTGGAAGGAAATAGGTTTGTGGTATACAGTTAGAACCAGATACTTGATGCAGATTACAGAGCTGTGAAATGAAGAGGCGGCCACCAGAGCTTCATTACCAGATGTGCACAAAATAGACAGACTTTTCCAGTTTATTTATTTATTTACTTGCTTTTTCAGGTGAAGTGGCAGATTCCAATGAGGAAGAATGACTTGCACCAGAGCAAGTTCTGACCCATTTCTGGTGCCCAAAAACAAACTGGAAAAAAAAAAAACTTTGTCAGCAATAATCAAAGCTAACCTTAAAGGCAGAAATTAGACGTCTGAATTGAACTGTTAAGGAATTATATTTTAATATATTGCCTGCATGTTTCTATATTGGAGCAAATGTTTTATTCTCTGATGCACACAGTTTTTTTTATTTAAATAAATACAATTCTTTGGCTACAATTACATTCATGATGAACTAAATTCTCAGTTCTTATCTTATCACCTGGTCACTCTTATGCAGCTAAACTAGAGCGATATATTACTTCCATGAGATCAAATCATTAACATCATTGATTGTACCTTTTCAAAGGGAATCTCCCATAGCATTCAGTTGCCTGGAGAGCCATTTTAACACAGGGTAATTTTGCTTTTATGTTATAGCATAAGAGGATCAAGCTGGGAACAGTGAGAGTGTCACACAGCCTATTAGATCATTTACATATGGCCATTCTAAATGGAAACCTCACCCAACAAAGCTTTTCAACAAGGGTTGAAAAGCTTTGGCAAGGGGCCAGTACAGGGCATGAAACACATATGTAAAACTGGACCCTTTTCTCTGTAAAACAGGTTTTGAAATTAAGTCTATTTTCACTTTACCCAGATTGCTGGTAGGTATTTCAATCTATGTCACTGGAGTTCAACAAAAGGGATCCGAGGGCAGACAGAAAGAGAGAGAGAAACTGTAAAATGAAGTCAAGAGAGAATAATAAAGATGGGGAGAAGTAAAGAGAATAATTCACAGAAAAATGTAAGGTGTGTTGTGTAAGTGTGAAGGTAAGGCAAAGGAAAAACGTCAGGGAAGAAGTGTGTGTGTGTGTGTGTGTGTGTGTGTGTGTGTGTGTGTGTGTGTGTGTGTGTATGTGTGTAAGAGTGAGCAAGACAGAGAGTTAGGAGCGGGCAGTCTGAAGGCCAGACACTGAAACAAAATTGTCTATGGTTCTGCTAAATGTCAGTGTGTGTGTGTGTGTTCACTCCTCCTCCTGTAGACATGCAAGCCCTAAACTCCTTTTAGCCTTACACACACACACACACACACACACTCCCACCTCATTAGCGGCAGGACATGACATTTCTGGACCATTCCGGCCAGGCGTGTGGCGGTGGGGGGGAGGGGGGAGATGACAGAATCCTTAATTCCTCGTTTTGACCAGAATTCATACTCACTGGTCATTAGAAAAAGATGGGAAATAGAAAAAGTGGAGTTCCATCAGTTGAAAAGAAGTTATTGAGGAGAAATGAATGCCAGAGAGAGGCATTATTGGGCAGCTCAGTATGTCTTATGTACGTCAAGTCAGTATAACACAATGTGCCGCCTCTTCCAAATAATAATGAAAAGGAAACAAACCATATGTGCACAGAACACCCTCTTACATAATGCCAGAATCAAGTCCAGCCATAGATGGTATAAATAATGAACGTAGCTATCAGGATCCAATCCATTGGTTGTGGACTACCATTTTGAAGCCTCAAATTCGGTGTTTTGGCCATCATCATCTTGGTTTTTGGATGCAGATGTGACCATATTAGGCAAGAGGGTGGCGCTGTAGAGAAGTGAGGGATGGAACTGTGTTATTGAAAAGCTGTAAAGTTGGATATTTTAACATGGGGGGGTCTATGGGGATTTACTCTGTTTTGGAGCTGGTCTCAAGTGGCAATTCCACATTAGCTTAAATTTTCGGCCTCAGAGGTTGCAGCCTGGGTCAAGCCAGTGGCTTCTTCTCTAAGTAACCACCAGGGTATGCTAGCTACTTTTGTTAAAATCCCACTGCCAATAACATTCAAAACATTTAGTCAGCGCAAAATTGAAGTGACTCAACAGATAAACATTAGCTAATCAATGTCATGACTTGGACTTGAGGCAGACATCAGTCACAAATTTAATGACTTGAGACCTGACTTGACAAAATACTTGTAGTTCGACTTGGACTTTAACACCTATGCCTTGTGACTCCACTTGGACTTGAGCATTTTGACTTGAAAATACTTCCCCCAAGCCCAAAGATTAAAAAGTATACTTTTTTAAAAAAGTGTACCATGAATCAACAATTTTCCCTTCATTTACTGAATCAACTAATGTTAATTGTATTCATTTCCTTCAATGCTTGATTACTCAGATCCACTTTGAATGAAGCCAACAACATGCAATCAAGCTGCAGAAGGGAGCCATGAGGAAAAAACATTACATTACAGAGCACCAGTTGGAAAAATTATACCAAAGATTATTTTATTCATGTACAAAAACTATGCAGTCAACAAGAAATGTATTGCAGTGCGCAAAACATGCTGGAGGTTGCACGAAGACCAGTTAGTCAAGGTTAATCGTAGTCTCCTTGAAGCTTATGGCTGCTAGCCATGGCTAGCAATGGAGACAGAAAATGAATAACAATAATGCCTGGTCACAAAATGCCCTCATAATGAAACAGCTGTACTCTATTTTTCAACAGTCAGTAAAATTCAGTAAATTCTAAAGCTGTCCATACTTTATTTTCATGTAATACACAAATGTCAATTAAATAGTTATCTGCAAGAGAAATAATGAAAAAGAAAATTGATCAGTTTGGTGGGCCAAAAACAACCTCCAAGTGGCCCAGCTAGGGATGGGTAATATTCCTAGTATTAGTAGAGATAAGTAGTATTAATAAAAAACTCAACATTATCGGCTTTTTTATTGTTACTACTTATGTACTGCATGTCGGGGCTGACCTCCTCCATATGCACACACACGCACACACACGCGTACACACTCACACACACACACACACACACACACACACACACACACACACACACGTTTGTACTTCTATCTTTGTGAGGACCTTCATTGTCATAATGCATTTCCTAGCCCCTTACCGTAACCTTAACCATCTCAACTAAATGCCTAACCCCAACCCCAACCCTAACCCTAACCCTAACCAAAATTCTAATTCTAACCTGAACCCTAAAACCAAGTCCTAACTCTCAAACAGGCCTATGAAAAGTGAGGACCGACCAAAATGTCCTCACTTTTCAAAAATGTCCTCACTTTGTTGCTAAAATACAGGTTTTGGTCCTCACTATGTAGCATGTACAAGAACACACACACACACACACACACAGTAATTGAATAGCCCTGGTTTAAATGGCGTTCACTGTAGTTGCTTTTATACGCAAATTGACATGCAATCCTAAATGTTTCACAGTCTGTTTGCATCTACATCTTTGGCTGTGTGTTCAAAACAAACCACATTTTAGGACGTACCCTGCAATTAAGCAGCCACAATGATGTGGATGCAACACACTGACAACACATTATCTAAGTACTGTAAATGTGTTGTGTTGTGTTGTTAATGTGTTAATGTGTTGTTGATGTGTCAAATTTCCACAAAACCTGTGTAAATAATGTGTTATCAACGTGCAAACGTCTCGACAATGTGTTACTTCAGATGTCAATTTCACATGTTTGGCCTCCGTGACTTTCCATAGACAAGCACACACTTAGGTAAAAGGAACTCAGGGGAAAGAGATGGAACAGTCTGTCAAAGAGTCAGGGTCATAGCAGTACGCTCGCTTAACCACCTACACACATACCATGACATGTGATAAGTCTATGAAGCTACAGATGCAGAAAAAAAACACATATTCGTATTCTCATGCTCTTGTGAATGTCTTTTGTGCATAAATACTCGCATGCATCCTCATGTACAGCGCTGCCAGTGTTGCCTGGTAGCAGGCTGCTGGTTAATCACTGTGCTAATGTCACTAAGCTGATTGGTCAGTTAGGTCATTTTGATGTTTGTTAGGGACACCATCAGGCAAGATGACTAACTGGTATGACTCACTGCCTGTCTTTTCTATCCATCTATCTATCTATCTATCTATCTATCTATCTATCTATGCATGGTTACTGGGTTGACATGCACTTTTCCATTAAATATTAACATTCTTATATAAAATGGGTGTCTTGCCAGGATACACATGAAAGAGAACTGTGCAGAACAGAGTTTCATATCCCCCTGACAACCCCCCTAATTGCAATGTTTGCCCAAATTACTACAATTATTCTTCTGGTGGCGGGTGTAGACACTGGCAGGGAATATTTTCCATTCACTGGAAGACACAAGCCAAAACTTAGATGTGACTGCACGTCAAATTTTCCACTTTTTCTCCACCAGCCGTTCTGACGTGCTACATTAGAAGATTTCTCCCAAAAGGATAAGAGCCTACAACACTGCCAAGTGCAACTTAAATATTTCGGATACTTTAATACATTGCTGTCTTACCCCACTTTCCTTTTACAACAACCAAATTAAAGGTCCAGTGTGGGCATCTATTGGCAGAACTGGAATATAATATTCATAACTATGTTTTCATTAGTTTATAATCACCCGAAACAAAGACTCATTGTGTTTTTGTTACCTTTGAGTAAGCTGTTTATGTCTACATATGGAGAGGATCGTCTACCACGGAGTCTGCCATGTTGTTTCTATAGTAACCCAGAACCAACAAGACTGGCTCTAGACAGGGCCATCTGCATTTTTGCATGGGCCACCATAGTTCTACTAAATACATGGGGAAGTTTCAGTTGGTTGCATTCTGAAACCTCATTGCTAGATGCCACTAAATCTTACAACCATCAAGTAAGCTCTTATACCTGGTTTGGAAAAATACTAATAACATACCAAGAGTATTTAGCAGTTATATTGATGTACACAAATGAGTTACATGTTGTAATTAATCACAGTTATTCCTTGATGAAGGGGTTACAACCTGTCTATGCCCTTTACTGGGCTTTGCGCCAGCATATGATTACAATTGTTGCTAGTGTCTTTTTTAAGCATGTTTTTTGATGCAAGATATTACAAATCCTGTTTTTTTTCCAACTCATATCGTACAATGCAAACCGATGTTACACACAAGTTTAGGCACAAAAATCACTTGGTTAGGATTACAAAAAGATCATGTTTTGATTAAAAAACTCAGTTCAGTCAGGATCACTTTCGTCAAAGAAAACTTTATTGCCATCTGCAGTATTATATTTGGTGGTATGGCTCTGCTCTGGGGCCCCTCTGCCTTTCCTAAGCAGAGGGGCCCTGCGCAGAAAGCCTAAGGCAGGAAAAGCAGCAGTAAAGATCCCCCAGCGACAGAACAGAGCAGGCATCAATGACAAACAGAAATGACACTGATAAGTCAAACACAACATGAAAAGGAGGAACTGGGGTGGAGGTGGGTTGCAAAGCGGCTTCCAGAGGAAGTAGCAACAGTAGGCAGGCCAAAGCAGTTTAAAGGCGCCTTGAATGAGATTTGCCAATTGGTTGTATAGAAAGGAATCATGTGATCTATCAGCTGACTCTCTTCCATCAATCAGCTGCTCCATCAGTTGATTATGCTGTTTAAGATCAGCTGATGGAGCTGGAATGTGAGCTGAGCTTGACATTGTGTCCTGCCTGAACTAATGCTGTGCTCAGTTTTTAGTGGCATAATCCTGGCTGGAAACATTGCAATGTCTCAGTAAACAACAATGGATTTTTGTGGCACTATCTTGGTAGGAAATGCAACAATCCCTTAGTAAAAAACCAACTGCTTTTCGTGGCACTATCCCTGCAGAAAAAAACATTGACGGGGTGCTAAAAGACTCACTTTTGTTGTCTAATGGTCTACAACAGTGGTCTGCAGCTTGGCAGGCACAACAACCATCATCTCCTCTGCATCCAGATGACAAAGTCAGCTCATATGCTATGTAATTTTAGAACTGTTGATATGAAACATACAAATATAACATATTCGTGGTTTGCAGAAACATACAATGCTAACTGTTTTTGTTCTGGCCACTGGGCTGTTCTGTAAGTCTTTATTTCTTACTGTTTATTTACATGTTATCTCCTCTTCTTTATCTGTTCTTTAAATCTATTTTGCTCACATGTCTTGCATCTGTTTTGTGTTGCTCTTAATCTTGCTGTCTATACTCTTTCTTGAATCCTTTGTTCTCCCTTTCTTCTTTTTTTTCTCATTTTGTTCGTGTCCTCTCTCTCCTGCAGAGTGATTACTGATGGGACAACTGACATACTGTATGGGAAAAGCAGCAGTAAAGATCCCCCAGCGACAGAACAGAGCAGGCATCAATGACAAACAGAAATGACACTGATAAGTCAAACACAACATGAAAAGGAGGAACTGGGGTGGAGGTGGGTTGCAAAGCGGCTTCCAGAGGAAGTAGCAACAGTAGGCAGGCCAAAGCAGTTTAAAGGCGCCTTGAATGAGATTTGCCAATTGGTTGTATAGAAAGGAATCATGTGATCTATCAGCTGACTCTCTTCCATCAATCAGCTGCTCCATCAGTTGATTATGCTGTTTAAGATCAGCTGATGGAGCTGGAATGTGAGCTGGAACCATCATCTCCTCTGCATCCAGATGACAAAGTCAGCTCATATGCTATGTAATTTTAGAACTGTTGATATGAAACATACAAATATAACATATTCGTGGTTTGCAGAAACATACAATGCTAACTGTTTTTGTTCTGGCCACTGGGCTGTTCTGTAAGTCTTTATTTCTTACTGTTTATTTACATGTTATCTCCTCTTCTTTATCTGTTCTTTAAATCTATTTTGCTCACATGTCTTGCATCTGTTTTGTGTTGCTCTTAATCTTGCTGTCTATACTCTTTCTTGAATCCTTTGTTCTCCCTTTCTTCTTTTTTTTCTCATTTTGTTCGTGTCCTCTCTCTCCTGCAGAGTGATTACTGATGGGACAACTGACATACTGTATGTTGGTTTAGCACTTTCCCTCTCTAAGGGGCATTTGGCCTGTGAGGCTGAGGGACAGCAGGAGAGAAAAGGCAGGGAGGGAGGTGGCGAAGGAATGGATGGAGGAATAAAGGTAGAAATGTGAAGAAAAAGATCTACTTCCACTCTTGTTCATTCCCCACATCTCTACTACTGCTTTCCATCTACCTTCATCCCCTTCTCTCTCCATCTCTCTCCCTCCCTCTCTCTCTGGCCTTTCCATCGCATTGATCAGTACCACCGACAGCAAAACAGAGAGGAGAAAAACGCTTTGTGATGTTTTGGCAGGTGAGAAGGAGGGAGGTAGAAAGACAGATACAGAGAGAGAGAGAGAGAGAGAGAGGACAGAAGAAAAGGAGGCAGGGTGGGGGATGAGACGGAGAGAGAAAGGCAGAAAGGGGGGATGGTCTGTTTGAATTTTCCATTAAAAGAATCAACTGCAGCAGCCCAGGAGAGATAGAGATGGATGAAAAGACAGAGAAACAGTGAGAGAAGGAGACGATGGGTTAATCTCTCTCTCTATCACTCTCTGACACACACATGCTCACACAAGTATGCACATACACGCAATTCAGTATCGATGAGAGCTCCTGGAATTGATAGTATAATTCTGTCAAAGCCCCAACACCTGCGGTAACAGAGACAGCTGGCTTTGTGTGTGTGTGTGTGTGTGTGTGTTTGTGTGTTTGGGGCAGACAGTGTTTCTGTGCAGCAGTAGATGACTCCTGTTCTTACTGTAGCCTATGCTGACCACAAAATGGCAGGGTGCTTAATATCTAATTTTGGTGTTATTAAAAAATTAAAGCTCATTGAGTTCCTCTCAAACTATCAGTCAGAGAAAAGACAAATCTTGAGTAAACTTGGCTATTACAGAGTAACTATAAATTTAGCTGAATTTAAGATATTGCACACTGAGTATACCTAACATCATTCAGTAATATTCAAATACAACTATAGGCCTGTCCTATTTCCAGATTTAGTGCCTTCTCAGCTTTGCAATCCTCCGACTTGTGATCTGTATATCGATGTCAGCACTCCATCTCGAAGGATGTCTCAGTTCCCAAAATGCATATCGAGGACTGAGGAGGCTTATAAGCGAGGATACACTGGTATATCCTTTGCATAAGTCTTTTCGGCTCCTCTACATATAAAAAAGATGGTACACACTGCTGAGAGAGAGAGCAAAATACAGATAATATACACTTTGTATAGATACAAAAACATTAGTGTGTGTGTGTGTGTGTGTGTGTGTGTGTGTGTGTGTGTGTGTGTGTGTGTGTGAAATATACACTGCTAAAAAAAAAATCAAGGGACCACTTAAATGTCACAGTTTAACACCAAGTCAGTTAAACATAAGGGATATTAAACTGTCTATTTAGGAAGCACAAGTGTTTGTGAATCAGTGTCACCTGCTTTGGTGCAAATGAAAGTGACAACAGGTGCAATGGAGGAGCAAAAGCCAGACAACTGCCAATAAGGGAATGGTTTTGCATGTGGTGGCCACAGACAGTTGTTTTCTCCTAATTCTTCCTGACTGATTCTTCTCTAGTTTTGTGTTCTGCTAGTGTCCTTGTCAATACTGGTAACATGAGGCAGTACCTGCAGTCCAATCAGGTTGTACAGGTAGTCCAGCTCTTCCAGGATGGCACATCCATACGTGCGGTTGCTGGTATGGAAGGTTTGTTGTGTCTCCCAGCACAGTCTCAAGAGCATAAGGGAGATACTAGGAGACCAGCTGTTACATGAGGAGAGCTGGACCAGGTCTTAGAAGGGCATCAACCCAGCAGCAGGACCAGTATCTGCTGCTTTGTGTGCGGCGGAACAGGAGGAGCACTGCCAGAGCCCTACAAAATGACCTCCAGCAGGCTACTGGTGTGCAAGTTTCTGATCAAACTGTTAGAAACAGACTCCATGAGGATATCCTCCTATGCTTTCAGCCCAGCACCGTGCAGCTTGATTGGTCCGACATGGGTGACCCCTTTCTTCACAGTTAAGAGCATTTTCACACTGAGCACATGTGACAGGCTTGAAGTCTGGAGACGCCGTGGTAAACATTATGCTGCCTGTAACTTCATCCAGCATGAACGGTTTAGTGGTTGGTCAGTGATGGTCTGGTGACGTATATACTTGGAGGGTGGCACAGACCTCCATGTCATAGTCAACGGTACCCTGACTGCTGTTAAGTACCAGGATGAAATCCTGGCTACGTCCATTATTTACAACCTATGTTCAAAGCTTTAAAGCTCAAATAAATTATAATATGCTTTGCAGTTTAAATAGCGGACTCCGCTGACTCCAACTTACTGCGCCAATTATTTTTTGATGAAAAGTAACTGAAGCCCACTTAAATAGTCAATCTTATGTTGCATTTATCTGTGACATCATAATGGAACTATTTACAAACATAAAAAATGAAAGTAAAAATAGAACCTTAACCGATCAGAAAGTCTGGAAAGTCAGACTGAAATAAACTTTGCTCAGGAAAATTTACATTGTACTCAATTAAATCAATTGTTGCAAACAAAAACTTTTCCATCCACTTATCCAGGGCCAGGTTGCTGGGGCAGCAGGCTGAGCAAAGCACCCCAGAAGTCCCTCTCACCACTGATGCTTTCCAGCTCCTCCTGGCGGACCCCAAGGCGTTTCCAGGCCAGACAAGACATATGATTTTTGGGGATTTTTTTATTTTTGGGTCTACACTGGGCCTCCTACTTCTGGGACATACTCGGAACACCTCTAACAGGAGGCGCCCAGGAGGTATCCTACTAAGATGCTGGAACAACCTCAACTGTCTGACATGAAGGAGCAGTGGCTCTACTCCGAGCTCCCTCCAAAAGTCTGTGCACCTCACCTTATCTTTAAGGCTGACCCGAGCCACCCCACGGAGGAAACCCATTTCTGCTGCTTGTATCCGCACTCTCATTCTTTGGTCACTACCCAAAGCTCACAACCATAGGTGAGGATTCAGATATAGATTGACCAGTAAATCAAAAGCTCTGCCTACCAGCTCAGTACGCTCTTCACGGTGGCCTGGTGCAATGCCCACATCACTGCAGAGGCCGCACCAAACCACCAATTCAATTCATGCTCCTTTCTACCCTCACTTGTGAACAAGACCCCAAGATACTTGAACTCCCTCGCTTGAGGCAGTAATCTCTCCCAACCCAGAGGCGGCAATTTTTTAAATAATACTGACTAAATCGTTAACCCGATTAAACATTATCACAGACACTGATTGAGATAAGATTAACCTCAGAATCATTGTGCTTTATTTTACTCCCCTTGGCTTTCTCTCTTGTATTGTTGGAAATAAGATCTTACCTGAGTTATTGTACTTCCTGTACAATATGTTTTAGTGAGAGTCCAAAAATAACAGCAGGATATTGGAGTTAAGACTCCCAATGACTTTGACAGAGGAATGAGCACCTCTTATTCGTCAGATGTCTTTAGATGATAGAAAGTATAAAATACAGGTTGAATGCATAGCAAGTCCTTTGATGTGAGCATTGCTGCATGTTTTCATCTCTTTCATGCTTATCAATTATACTAATGAAGCAGACCATCTTATATGAAAATATGGATGATAATCTTCACAAGTCATTATCCATACTTATTTAATTGGTCTTTATGTCTCCTTGGTGAAGCAGTTTGTGCTATTCACGTCAACAAAGTGCCTTAAATTAAACTGCGTCTAACTAAATATTGAATTGAGCTGAATTGAATTCTATCTCCACGAAAGAACTCTGTGGTATGCTGCAATCTTTTATCCTCAAGGTCACTTAGAGAAGCTTGTTTTCATTACATTCTCCTCCGTCAAGAAAGAATGTCTCTGTTTGAAAGGGTGAGGAAAATAAGACAGGAAAATATGCAGTTGGCTCGAGAGAACACAGTTTTGATGACAGAACAGATGTTCCACCTTTCATAAACCTTGACCTAGGCAAAACAGGAAGAGGACATCAGCAATATAAGAGACGATGAAACCTCAGATACAGAAAGGTATAAAAAAGAAAGACAGAGATGTTGAGACATGGAGGCAGAAAGTCGGTAAGCATTTTTCATCTCCATGTTTTTGAGGATGTATTTTTATGCTAATCAGGTCCTCCATATCAGCACAAGGAGAACATAGCCTGCTTTGTCCACACAGTAAGAAGAGTATGAGATTGCAAAGGCAGGGATAATGTGAGGGAAAGTCTTTTTGACCAATGCCCGGCTTTTACATTTTAGTATTTAAACATCAGGATGTGTCGTTGTACACTCTCTCATCAACTATAAACCTAATTTACCACAGATGTTCACCAGCATATGCCTGGAAATTATCAGCACACACAGGAAACAACCCCATGCTATTTCTGCTTAAGGAAGATTTTACTCAATCATAATGACAGTGTTTACACTGTAGGTCCCAATGGACACCTATCTAACACTGGACAATTGGTTGTTTATGAGAGTCTGTACCACCAAGTCTGAGGCCATGGGTCTCAGTCAGAAAATGGTGGATTGCCCCCTCTGCATTAAGAGTGAGTTACTACCGCAAATAAAGGAGTTCAAGTATCTTAGGATCTTGCTCACAACAAAGGTTAAAATGGAGCATGAGATGGACAGGCGTTTCGATACAATATGGGAGTTACACTGGGCCGTGGTGAAGAGGGAGCTGAGTTGAAAGGGGTAAGTTCTCGATTTACTGCTCCATACATGTTCTGACCCTCATCTATGGTCATGAGCTTTGGGTAGCGACTGAGGGAATGCCGATACAAGCCGCCAAAATAAATTTCCCTCGTAAAGTGGCTGATTGGAATAGAGCTGCTGCTCCTTCACATTAAAAGGGGCCAGTGAAGGTGGTCTGATCAGGGTACCTCCTGGGCGCTTCCCAGCAGAGGTTTTCCAGGCACTTCCAAATGGTAGGAGACACCTGGGGAGACCAAAAACACACTGGAAGGACTGCACAGTATATCTCTTATGGTCTGGGAGCGCCTCAGGGTCCTCTAGGAGGAGTGGGAAAAAACTGCTGGGAAGAGGGATATCTGGAATATCTTGCCAAGCAGATAAGATGAGCGATTGATAATGGATGGATGGATGGATCGATAATAGACATCAGTATGCTTCACACATAGTGTTTGTTGGATATTCAAACAGTGTCTGCAGCCCCATCCTCCAAAACCTTTGGGTCACTGGAACTGAGTATAAATGTGTCTGACATTTTTTTTAGTTTCCACAAAACAAAAACTAAAGCAATAGTTTAAAAACATTTCAGATTCTAGCCAAGTTTTCTGTTGACAACATTTATGCAATTTTTGTTATGCATTTAAAATTTTTCTGTCTTTCAAGCTTTTAAAGCCATACCATCTCTGTTGTGTACACTTACCATGGTTACAGATGCTGTTCTTGTCTATCCCACGTCGAATGGAAAAGGCCGTTTACTCGTTCACACATGTCACTCTGCTCTGCAGTTATGTAGCAGAGGCCCCCTTTACACCTTGCATTAGCATGCGTTTTTTGCAATTGGATTGCAATCCGATTGCTCGTGACCACATGAAAGTACAGGTGTAAATACACTCGAAACGTACTGAGGACGTATTGTTATCCGATCAGCCAAACCACTTCTGAAGGTGGTCAGGGACACATTGTGACCCCATCGAACACAAGTGTAAATGCAAATGCGTCTCCAATCCACTTGCAACAACTCCGTGGATGAAAACAAGTGAGCGAGGTGCACCAGCTGGACACAGGAAGAAGGAGGAAGAAGATAACAACAAACACAACAACAACAACACTCACCGGGGGGGTATTCCATCAAACCAGCTAACCGCAAATCCCGGCTAACTTTGATAAGCCGCGCTAGTTTTAGAGAGAGTTCGGTTCCATGACTCTCGCTAACAGGAACCTCAGCTGAGTTACTGGGGTAACATATGCTCCTGAACTAACCTGCTCCGTGGCAGGTTAACTATCAGGCTTAATGAATCGGTGTTACAAAGAATATGTACCTGTAGTAAACAGAGTCTCAGACAAACAGTTCCTCACACTTTTCGCTTGGTTATCCGTGTTGTCCGAAAACGAAGTCTACAACTTAAGCAAAAATGAATTCACCGCACATTTTTGGTTAGTTTAGTCGAATTCCCAAGGATTGAAAAAGAAAGTGTCATTGTCGTGATGATATCTTGAAATATTAAAATCTTCTCCTCAGTGAGCAAAACAGCCAAGTAGTAGCAGAGTGGTCTCGTCCCTCGATTATCATGCGGGCATCTGGGGTTCAAACCCAGATTATGGCATCATTCACTACATCAAATTATGTTGCAGCGGTTATTTTAATGTTTTCACCAACAGCCTATAACTTACATTTGTCACACATTACACGTATGTGAAATGTAATGCCATTTAGCCGACAATTATTCATCATAACTTTGTAGCCTACGGAACTTTTAACATCAGCTAGGCCTAACATTAACACTTGTCCATATGGCTGGAGTAACACCTGCACAGCCGTGTGTTTAACATTGTTGACACCACTCCTGTGCAGAGATAACACAATTTGGCATATTAGCTGGTGCAAAGTACACTACACATTTAAAAAAATTGTAAACCAAATAAAACTTCCTTGCAGAATTTAATTTCCATTAAGTAATACTGTGCAGGTATTGAACCTCAAACACTGGTCTCCCACGTTAACGACGGTGACAATTCCACTTCGCTACTGACAGGACATACTGTGTTTGATCAACACAGTCTAAACATAAGACATTAAACACTGATGTAAAAGTTAACTTATGTATTAAGCGGTCGGCAATCTTCTGCCACGCCATATCTCTTGCCTTGACAGTAGCAACAGTATTTCCTTTTCTGGTAACTGCGTTTCTATACTCTTAGTAAAGCTCCACAAGGAGCTTTTGCTCCGCGCTGTTGAAGAAATCAGCCCTAGTTTTCTTGTCTTTTTCCGACACGATCGCGTTTTCGACAATCGAATATTCTGGGCTTCTCATGCACCCTGTGCGCGCGCCTAATACAAGACTTGATAAGCCTGGCTGAAGTTAACGCTGATGAGGCGCAGCTGAAATGTGTTAGTGGAACGGCTTCAGCCTGAGGTGGAAGCTGACGCTAATTCAAACGAGGCTTAATCACTTAAACGCCGCTATCATTAGCGACTTTGATGGAATACCCCCCGGGTAGCGACTGCAGAGAAAAAGAAAACACCGTGGTGAAGATAGTTTGACATTGGATTTTCGACAGATATTCACATTTTCATTTTGGGTCCAACATTGATTTCCACCTTCATGTCATAGGCAGAAAACAATGAGCAACACAGGATAGGGCTATTAACCCCTACTATTAAAAAATTCTCATAAAATAAAAAGTGTGTTTTTGTGAGTGTTTGTGTGTGTGTGGGGGCGGGGGGTGTATGGATTGTAACTACATTATTCACCAAAACTGTTTCTTTAAGGAAGCAGTAACATCAGATAACATTACTGACATAGACAGAAAGTAACAGGACAGAAATGTTTTTTCTGTCTGAACACACCATTAGAGATCTGTGATTCAAAAATAAGCAAATAAATAGCAATTATCTTTCTTCTATGGGCCAGGTCCTCAAAAGGATTGCACTGCTTTTGCGACCGCTAAACCTGTGCAAATGAGAGAAAAAAATAGCGTGCAATCCACAAAGCACACGCAAAGGGTGAAGTGCACGCAAACTGAACACAAACTGCACTGCCACTCCTAGCTGCGCCGGTCCAATTTGCATGCATGTAAATTAGGGAATATTCATAAATTCAGCGCAAAATTGCCCCCTTCCTATGCAAATAAGCCTCGTTGCAAATACCACCTAATCCACAAAGACCAGCGCTAATTGCCATGGGCAGTAAAGCGGTGCTATTTAACGCCAGTGAGACCCGTGTATTAAATCGGCGCAATTTCTCTTTCTCTTTCTCCCTCTCTCTCTCTCTCTCTCACGCAAAATGATTGCAAATTGCACTCAGTTGGTGGTAACTGTGGAGCATAGCCTATATAAGGGCTGTCATGCCAGGACTATCCGGTAATCATGGCAGCAGTGATTGTAGCCAGGTGAGGGCACCATAATGGCAGGCGTGACACAAGAAAGGATTTATCCGAGGAGAGTATCACTTGCGCTCAGCTGCCAAACTTTATGGGCGTGTTAGCGCTGGCATATGATTAGAGCAAATTCTTTTGAGGATAAGGCGCTAAAACAGGGCAGATTGCTGAGCTAATTCTGTGCAAATAATGGCGCTATTAGCAGGAGCAATCCATTCTTTGTGGATCTGGCCCTATGTGTGCTATCTACTGGCAATTTTGACACGTGTGCCCCCTGCAGGCAATTAGTGACACAACTGCTGTATGAAAGGCTCCTTTGTCTGATGACATTACAGCCCCTCCCATCACCTGAGTGCAGACTCACTCACCTCAATCAGCTCAGTCCTCCGCATTGACAAGTTGTGTTTAGACTTAGCTGTTGGTTTTCAAAGTGCCTTGCCTGAGTCCCCAGTGGTGTGTTGTGTGCTGAACTGTTTGCGTCCATGAGGAGAAGTGAGTATACAAAATATAGTTGATTTAGTTGGTGATTAGTATTGAGATGCTGTTGAGTGTGTCTTTAGCATGCTAACGTTAGCAGTTAGCATGCTAGCGGTCGCGCCTTAGCTACCTACTCGGGGATTCTATGCAACTGTATTGCTTAAATGTTTTGGTTAACCGTGGTTATTGATGCACCCTCATTGATCTTCGTTGTGTCCACAGTATGATTGTCTTATTCTGCTTAATATGGGTGTAACATGCTAATTCATGCTAGCAGTGTGGCGCTATATGTCGCTTTCTGCTAAATATGTACAATCTGTAGCAGGATAGCAGTGGATATAGTTATACAGAGACTGTTATTGATTTCTGTCTTTGTTTATTGCAGACCACACACACTGTACACAGAATTTTTTGCACACTGAAAATAAAGGTTTAAAGAAAGAAGGAACTGCTTTGGTAAGAACACCTTACCGACGCCACCTGAACAACACTCACCATCCCAATCCAGCACTTAAAGTTTACCTGGTTCTCACCAACAATTGCAGTGCTTTAGTGTATTTATCTGTTAGTTACGCCATAGTCCCATATAGCCAGACCTATCTCCACAGTGCTTTGTCAGCACTTGAGAAAGGTCTGTATTGGGAATCCCCATATTACCATTCAGTGTTTCCCATACATTGACGAGACTGTGGCTGTCACCATAGACTAATTTGCCCCGGCATAGTCGCCAAAAATTGGCCAGATATAAAATGCCTCTGGTAAATGAACGTCACTCTGTAGCGTACCAGCTGGAGTACCTACTGAGAATTCTTTGGGTCTTCAACGCTCTGTTTTGACCTTGCCCCCCCCCCCCCAAATGTGATGAAGTAGTCATATCTTTGTATTTTACTGTTAGAATAGTTACTGATAGCCAAGTATTTCGTGACTGTGTTTTGTGACTGAACATTGCAACTGACCTGAAAACTTTTTCTGTCTTATTTGGCTCATGGTAGTTACTTTCCATTCCAGGTCAAAACTGATCTCCACAACAGGCCAGTGTTGCCAACTCCCTAGTAAGGAAAGTAGCTATTGGCTGTCCTGAAAGTCGCTAGAAGTTGCTAGATGACGTCATCGTCTAATTTGCATAATTGGCAATTTGCATGTGGCGGCTTTGCGCATGCGCGATTCATTTGCAGTCTGGACGCGGAGTAGTGTGGGTCTCCTCTCTGCTCTGACTGCAGCTGGGAGTGCTGCGTGAGATTGACCGCCGGTGAGTGCTTTGGGACGGGGGAGGGGCTCACAGCAGCACCCGCTGCTCGATCGTTGAGGACAGTAACTGCAGAACGATACGCGCTTTCACATCAGAGTCTCCAAAACACCAGAAAAAGTCGCTAGATTTGTCGCTAGTCGCTTTTGACAGAAAAAGTCACCAAGAGGGTTTGAAAAGTCGCCAGATTTAGCGAGAAAGTCGCCAAGTTGGCAACACTGCAACAGGCTGCAGGGAGAGCACCTAGCTGCCTGCCTGAGGGCGGGACTTTCCCCGAGGCATTCAACTACCAGAGGACTTTTGAAATCTTTTCGAAGCCGCGTAAAATTAAATGCTTTGATTCAGGGTGCCGTACTTGCAAATTGTGAGGGAGGGAAGGAGGAAAGCAGTAATTTGTCTGTTTGTGTGTAATAATTGAGTCTTACCTTTTGTTTTCTTTTCTTATTGCATATTTTGTATTGTTTTGCATATCTGTAACTATGCTTGAGTGTGAGAGAGAGCGAGTTTTAAAAGAATATTTTGCCTGCACATGATTTAAAATAATAAAAAAGCCCTCCAGAGGCAGATCAGTACGTTAGTCATTTTTCTTTTGATTTCTGAAATGTTTGACCACTAATCCTTAGCCGTATTTTCAGTGTAACCCTTCACCATAACATACCAATAGTGTTTTTATCAGTAAAAATAGAACATTTTACACACATAAAAAGCACAAAGATGTTGAAATCTAGGCATATTCTGCCATCATAACTTGGCTCTCAGAATTCACCAGATTGATGCCTTTAAATCAAATATCATCAAATTTTGTATAGTTTTTGTATAGTGCCATATTAAAGAAGCGTTCAGCCCTTTGAAATGTAAAAAAGAACATTTTTATGGGATTCGAACTCGCGCTGTCATGGGAAAATAAATGAAAAGCAGACATCTTATGTAATGCACCACTGTCACCACATCAAAGCCACGGCAGATAACCTAAATGTCCAACAATATACAGCCAGCAGCGTCTTCAAATTGGGAGGCAGCCAGATCATTTTGTGACCATACTGTCCATGCACCTGAGAACATTTTACCATCTTACTGGTTTACAATACAAAAAGCAGCGATCTAATCCACCTAATTCATAAACGTAACGTTTATTGTAGTGCTACAGATCGATAAAGCCAATATTCATATAATCACGCGGAAATACTTTATTTTAAATTAAGCAATGAAGCAGATGTATAAATCCAGTTCATTCATTAATTAAAATGTTGAACTATCACTTTAACAATTGGAGGCAATGCAAGAATGTTAGTTTTTCAGTTATGGAGCAAATCATTTTTAAAAATGCTGCAAATCAACTACAATTTTATAGTAACTGATCTTTTTTTTTTTTTTTGGTGAACTGCTCATATTTCATTATTAAATACCTTGAAACTGTCATTCCAACTTCTTGATGTGATACGTGATTGATACTCTCAAAGTGCACCAGATTAATTCATTTAGATTGCAAATGTTCAAAATTTTCTTCCCCCGGACCTACCTAGTGGAGCCCAGGCACCCCCCTCCCCTCCCCAATGCATAAAAAATTTTCAGGCACAGGATTTTTTCCTGCTTCAAGCCCTGCAAATATTACCAAAACAGCACTGGCTTATTTTTGTTGTCCTAGATGGCGCTAAGCCCAATGGGCAGTGACTGCCCTTGCAAAATAATGTCCAGGAAACACACACAGTGAAAGGGCAAACTCATAGCATCAAACAGCTAACAGTACCTAATGATTAGTAACAGGTTTATGACAGCTGTTTGGGTATCAGAGTTTAAAGACATTAACATCCAGATAGCGCAAGGAAAGGAGAATAGTCTGCCAATGGCAGGCTTAAAGCCACAGTCTGCATCTGGTGAGTCAGACTACTTACATTGTAGAAACTGGGAGAAACTGAACTGCCAGCAATGCTGTTCAGGTGTTATCCCTCTCCAACAGCAAGTTTATACATTCATAAACTCAGCAGTGTGAAGGTGGAGTCATGTGGACCTGACCTATACTTTCAATTGTTTTATTATTATTATTATCATTATTATTATTATTATTTAAATCAATGATAATTAATCAGAGGCTAAGCCATTCAAAGTCCTTACAACTACCATATCCTATGTCCACAAGGAGCAGGAGAACATCAGTATATTAACATGGGGGCCAAGCAATGGATGTACATTTTTGAGAAGGTCATCCTCTCTCTAGGAAAGTGCCAGTTCTTTTCCACAGAGCCAAAATTGAATCAAATGTAACCTTCCCTGTCACTGACTGTTTCCTTTTTGTATTTGCCAAATCTGCAGAAAAACTGCAGACCATTAAGAGTTATCAGGAAAAAGTCAGTGACTCTGCTCTTTGACGACCTGCATGACTCCAGAACAATAAAGCATGCAGATGTCGCTACTCGCCACCACTTGCAGAGCATCTATGGCGCCAATCGGGCGGAACCAAATTTTTATATCACTAGATGAGTTTCTTCCCCTGTGCCATGTATCAGACACAATGGTGGACTCACAAATGCAGACAGAGACGAAATCCAAAGTTCAGGGTTTTTAATCCAATCAGGGTCTGTTTTAAAAGGCAGTCAGCGCAGGCAGAGGTAACCAAATCGACAGGCAAACCTCGCTAGTCTAAATACAAAAAAGGTCTATTTCACAAGGAATACACACGAAGAAGAACACCAGAAAGCTCACAAAATGGACAAGACAGTCTAGCAGAGAACAAAAGGGAGACACAAAGTGTTTCTCAAAGTCAAGGAAGGATCCTCAAAAGGCCGTATCTGAAGGATGCTGCGTCATCGACCCCCGCCGAAGGACTGTTCCAATGTCAAGGATCCCTCTGAGTTTCACGAAGGACTGAGTCCTTCTTTCAGAGAATTCGAAGGATGCATGTGTGGATCCTCCGCGGGTATTAATTCCCCACAATGCTTTGCACACGATTTGCTGGAAGTGAAGGCGGGGCCTCTTCAATGAAACCTGCGCCAACAGAGCTCGGCAGGACTAATATCAATATGTCATTTATTTGGATTAATGTCTCCAGGAGTTTTTATCATACGAGCGTGAAAAAAAATATATTGACAGAAACCTCATAATTTACACTTGCCACTGGGTTCACAGCCGAATGAGATTTTTTTTTAATAACGGGACTTAGATAAAACATAAAAGTTTTTAAACAAATCATTTACAGTAGAGATGGCGTGTCCACCTCCCCTCCTCCTCCTACTATTCACACGATAATGACTTGATAATTGCTCTCATTCTTTTGGTTTCAATTGATGTATTTTTCGGGGGAACTGCAGTGAGAATGACTAGAGTAAACACATTAGAATATCCTGCAGGTCAAAGCATCACTCATTTGTTTTGAGGCGAACTTATTTTAGAGGATTACACGGCGGTATCAGGTACAATCGGCGTGATCAGCTCGGCTCAGATCCGATCCGCTATTTGTATTACTGTAGCTGCATTTGTGGTGATACACACATAAAATCCAGAACACTTTGGAATCATAGTGTGATTCTGTGTGTAAGTCTGTTTACTGTAGATGCTGTGGTGATGTAGGACTTTTTTCAGATGTTGTGTTTACTGCACTTAGGGTGTGAATGTGTCGGTGAGAATGTGTGTGGGGGACTTTACCTGGCCTCACCTGTAGACAGCATCTTTTGCATATTCAGTGAAAAGAAGGATTAACCCTCCCACTGCCAACTCTTCCCAAAACAACAGGACACATTTTATGTAACTATTTAATTGTCCAAATCAATTGAGCAGATGAACGTGTTAATGCTTCATACATTCATAAGACTTTACAGAAACACATCAGCTGACCTAAACATTCAGCACAATGGGTAAGGTCAGTTTTTATACATTGTAGGGGAATTCCAAAAACACCTTTTACAAAAATGTCATTTAGCCGACCTGTTTTTTTATTCCTTAAGTAGAATCCAGAAATATATTTTCCATTAAAGTCACATGACTCTGAAAATGCCACTTATATTTGTTCAAACTGTACAACAACATTAGAGAGTATCAAAATTCCCACAGTACCCTGAAACCCCGTCAGTCCCAAGAGGGCTAATGATGCACACCTGGGGACACTTGTTAGCCTGTTCCAGTGTGTGTTCACTGGATGCTAGTGGGGACTCTTGCCTTGCCTCTGCAGGATCCTTGACTTTGAGAAACACCTACAGACTTATATATACTCTGACAGGGGAGATAATAAGACACAGGTGAAAGCAATCAGACAATCAGGGCGGCAGGAAACTTGACAGGACATGGGGAGACAAACAACAGACTTTCAAAGTAAAACAGGAACCAGAACATCACATTCAAACCCTGACACCATGATCCTGTTGACCCGTGTGAAACTTACCAAACTTGTGTATGCACAGAGACTTCCTAAAGCAACATGATCTCACAGAAATACAAGAAATGACCATGACCTCTTAACACTGAATTATGTTGTGGTGGCTCGTAATGTGTCAAATTACAAAGTGGCAGCAGCATTGGATTTAGGCACCAAAACTGCTTGATTAGGTTAAGAAAAAGATAGTGGTTCCATTAAAATAACTTGTTTGTTCTGTACGGGACATAATTACATTGTGAAGTGGTGTAACAGTGTAAAGGACATCAGTACGTAGTCAACGTTGTCTTTTAGTTTTACTACAAGACATGAACTGTTTACGACATGAACAGCGGTCCCCTGGCTGAAAGTCCTGTGTTTGTTTAACCCATCGGCAACCCCAACTTGGTGGGCACAGGCTTTCAACTGAGTATTGTTGCTGACCATGTCCATCCCTTTATGACCACAGTGTACCCATCTTCTGATGGCTACTTCCAGCAGGATAACGCACCTTGTCACAAAGCTCAAATCATCTCAAACTGGTTTCTTGAACATGACAATGAGTTCACTGTAGTCCAATGGTCTCCACAGTCACCAGATCTCAATCCAACACAGCAACTTCGAGATGTGGAGGAAAGGGAGATTGACATCATGGATGTGCAGCCAAAGAATCTCCAGCAACTGTGTAATGCTATCGTGTCAGTGTGGACCAAACTCTCTGAGGAATGTTTCCAGCGTCTTGTTGAATCTATGCCACGAAGTATTAAGGCAGTTCTGAAGGCAAATTGGGGCCCAACCTGGTACTAGCAAGGTGTACCTAATGAAGTGGCTGGTGAGAGTATAACAAGCACATTTCTTATGGTCAGTGCCTTATTGAAGGGTAATTTTGCAACTGCTGCTTCTTCACCAGTACCATGCACAGCTTTAAGACCAGCAGCTGATGTCTGCACAGGTATTTGTGTTATGTTCGAGTGTAATCCATGTGAGCATTTGTGTGTCTAAGTTCATCTGTTGCCAGCATGTGCATATATGTGTATCTGTGCATATGTGTGGGTGTAAAGGCCTCATACAGTCTGACCTCTCCTCATTAATCTCCTCTGGAGAAGAAATTAGCTCCATCCATCAAGTTGCCATCCCAGAGGGAGACCCCACTACAGAATTGGCTAAAAGACCCTCATCGTCTTCCTCTACTTCCCTCTTTACACACCTGCCAAAAATCCTTGTCTCCCTCCTCTTCTACATACCTGGCAACAAGATCCTTTTCCTTGTCATCTACCCATACTCTACCCCTCTTTTCTTCTGCCAAAACACCATCTTCTGCCAATTTCTTAGACCAAAGGACACAGACAAGCGCCCTAGCCAAACTCTGAATGTAACACGCCTAAAGTTCCAGCCCCACACCAGACCTGACAAAAACAGAATACATTTTACCCTCCTGCCAAAAGAGAATGTTTGGTTAACCCTTTGTCTACCAACATCATGTGGTAGAGACTCTGCCAAAAGGTGCATCTAGCAGTTTGCACATCACACTGCTTTTAATCTGCGTAGTGTTTAATTATGCTGTGCATGTTGCTCAGAGCAGGGGTGTGTACCTTTTTAATAAAAACGGTAGATGCCATGGCTAATTAGACATCAGCTAACATGGTTTTTGCTGATACTTCTATAAAGTAGCTTCCTTTAAACATGTTTTAACAACAGGAACTAATGGGTTACTGGTATTAGATCAACTGATCCAAATCAATCTGTTAATAACTTGGGATCAGAAAAATGCCACTGGAAATCTTGTCTTTTTCCATCTACAACAGCAACAGACATAAACTGGTATTTTTCTAAAATTGTGTGTCTCTTTTTGCATCTCTCCTGTGTTTACCTCATCAGTCTTTTGCATGGAATACGTCTACATAAATAGTTCTTTCACTCTTTCTTTTCTCTTCAGACCTTGGCATTCTCCCACTATCTTGTGCCTTTACAGAGAAGAGCAGAAAGAGAAGAGATAAACAGAAATTAGAGGTAAAGCAGGGAGCTGTGATGAGGATTGGCTGTGCTCACTACCAAAACCATGGCAACGCATCACCTTGAACCAATACGGGTGCCATTGTAGGCAAAGTTTTAAAGACACACAACATACATTCCTCACAGCAAGAATGCTCAAGTGTGACAGGTGAATAAAGGAACAAGAGTTGCAGCATTGGCCTCTGACAGTGTGAGGAAAAGAAGAAAAAATGCTTAAAAACATTTAAATTCATGATTACTCTTTGGTTTGATTTATAAGGGTTCCTACAGCTCAAGGCTAGACTTTTTTAATGCCACTTGGAATAAAATTTAAGAAAAAGTGAAGATAAAAAGCTGAACTGAACTGACATCAGTGATCGGCGTTAGTACGTTTTGCCAAAATGTTTCTTGTAACATTAAACACTACTTTTTTGTCTCACAGATCTAAGAAATACCTGCCTTTTGTTTGCAAGATTTCTTTGCAATTTTGTATCTCAGCATGTGAGATTCCACTGCCTTGATTTACACTGTGTCGAGTTTAAATAACTTTGCAGAAAAAACACTGAGCCTTGCATACATTGACTTGTACCAGTTTCAGCCATGCCGCAAAATTTTAGTTTGATAGCCAAAGCTGACAGGTAGTTTGCAGAGAGTGGATTGTCTGCTTCTGAGTATTCCGGATAGAAACAAGATTGCTGTTGTTTTTGCTATGCTGAATGTGACGTTAATGCAAGAGGTATTTGGCGAATATATTTTAAAAAACAAACGTTATCAATTATCTTGAGATTAGGGTTGAGGCTATCAATTATTTTAGTAATCAGGTGTTATACTAATTAATCCATCAATTAATTGAGTAATCACATAAAAAACACGTTTTGCTTTATTAAAGACCAATAGTAATATATAAAATAAAAAAAATAAGACATGTCTCTTAAATGAACATGTAACCATGTATCGGGAGCCAAGAGGACAGGTAGCCATAGTGAAACAACCACAGGACGCCACTGTAGATTTTAACAGCTTATATTGAAAATATTTCAACAGAATAATAGCAATTCAACAAGTGAGTTCAAATACAATGTACCGTTGCTCCACAAATTTATTTTAAAAATAACAAACTAAAAAAAAAACACTGTGCGCACATAAAAAAAGAAAGACCCGGGTCTATTGCTTGATGTCTCTTTAAGAGTCACAGTTCGCAATCCAACTCCAGTGTGAGACCATCACGTAGAAAGGCAGGTGTGGTCTCTGTCCTCTGTATCTGTATCTCATGGGCTGGGCTCACCATCCAGTACTGGAAAAAGGTTCTCTCTGAAATTGTCTCTAAATCTCTGGGATCTCTGTTAATGGCTCTGAGATGTCTTCTGAAGTCTGAGAGGTCAAGATAAAATTACATTTGTGCTAATTTCATGAACATTATTGATCATGGAAAAAGCTAGTAAATTCAACTTTACGCTCTAATTCACATAGTCTGTTGTACAACATTTGTAGTTCACTTTAGTTTCAAAATCACAACTTCACTCATAACCAACCAAAATAATTAGACTAGAGAATTGTATTAGTAGAACTCCAACTACAGTTAAGGTTAATAGAAAAAAAAACTCAATACAACACAATTGACAGTATAAATTTGATCGCTGGTGCACTTTTCTAAACTATTTCTCAATAACTGCATAGTGTACAAAATAGCAATTACTAACAGTGAAATTCACCAGCAACATACAGCAAGGTGAATCTTGGTGAGCAGTTAAACTGCAGCAAATAACTCAGAATTGGCATAAAAACTGCATGGAAACAACATAAATGTAAGTCTCCTTAATACAACAACATAACAAAACATGTTTGTTTATCAGCAGTATTTCTTTGACACAATCACATGTCCCGTTTTGAACCGCTGACAAATTTAGCATAGTCAAAGAAGATTTTACATGGTGACATTTAGCACTAAAGCTAGCGGACGTTCATATGCTAATTAACCACGCGGTAGCGGACTTTCAGACGCTAACTTGTTACTTGCCAACAGCTGACTCAATTCACCAGTGCAATGTTGCAATGTATAGGCTTGGAAATGGCACACACTTATACAGGCGGCGTTCTCCCCTCCTTTTTCCACACTGTAATATAAAGCATGAATTACTACATGAAAACACAACTTAAACTTTTAATGAACTTTTCCAATGTGTTTCACTCAGTTTCTTACCACTTTAGTAAAATCGTTTACTCTCATCAAGGGTTCAGCCAAGTCTCACTCTCTCTGCTACTTTCACTGCGCTAGTGTGACCAACCAGTGGACGGTCAGGAAGTGGCCTAAGCATCTGATTGGCTGAGGTGAAAGTGAGCTCTATGTTTAGTGGCGGTTTGCCAAGCTTTGCAACCAAACGCTTTTGTTTTATATCTCACATTTTTATACACTTTTACACTCTAAAACATTTATGTGTGCTGTTTAGTAAAACTGTATGGATTCCGAATGGAATGGTGTGAATTTATGGATGTTAATACAGAGATGTGTTTATTTATTCACCTTTTAATGGCGTACAGTGGCTCTAATCAATTTAATGCTCTGGGCTAGAAACAACTAATAGGTTTCCTTTTTGGAAAAATTAACCTTTTTATTGCCTAAATAATTATATGCTTTAAGAGGAGTACCTTCGGGGTGTGTGTTCTTGTGAACATGTATGCTTGACTATCATAACAGTAACATGAATGAAGCTCAGGCTTTCAAAATTTGACAGCAGCATTCTAATTTCTGTGATTACGTCCCTAAACTGATGTTACCTCAGTTTACTTAAGAAAATAAACATAGTAAATAAAATGCTGCAGTCAGTTTGTTAAAGCTTAACCAGCTGCAATATTAATTTAATTTATTAATTTACTGACACTGTCATCACACAAGACTAATACAGAGAGTTAGATATATCTGTATTGCTGAGCCTTTAAGTAAGACAAAATTAATTACAAAAATGTTTGAGGTAATTCAGAAACAGCGTCATTACATTTTTTCTCTGTCAGAGACAGACACAGGTTTATTTTTGAATTGTAAAATGTCCCACCAGTAAATATCTTAGTCACAACTATTAGTGAAATCCAACATGTGTGCTTACTTTGTGTATTTAAAAAAGGTGGATATATTGTAATCAGATTTTTTTTTCTCACGTATTGATATCATATTGGCCTCAAAAATCCAGTATCATTTATTAAAATTATTTTTATCAGTCAACTCAAAACTTATGTCCCACAGAATGAAGCATCTCCATCAGAGGATCAAATGAGATCAAAATCTAATGCAATCCATTACATAAGATTAATGATAATTACAGGTGAAAATCTCTGCTAAGAATATATCTTCAAAACGTGATGTTTTGAATGTTAAAACTAGGATTATATTTCTCCAGGAAAATGAGCTGCATGTACTCGAAGTGCTTGCGTGGTCAGCCACTGTGTGAATGCGGTGATTTTTCAAAGACTGAACACAAACATTGAAGGTGAACAGTGAGGATGAGGAAGCACTACCTCAAATGGGAGTACAGTTAGCCCACTAATACTAAATTCAGCACCCTGCCATCAAAATAGCTCTCCACCTCAGACACCATACACAGACTGAAACAGACACACAAACAGGTTAACAAATGGGTATAATTAGCCGTACTGATCAATACGACTTTAAATGAAACACACTCATCACTGTAACCCCCGCCACCCCCACTCAGCTTGGTCCTGGCTGACAACATAGCAGAAATGTATAGCGCGGTGTTTAGTGAGTGTGTTTACTGTAGGTGTGTTTCCCCAATGGAGACATGAGGAGAATTGGAACACTATTAACTGGGGTCACAGGGAGCACTTAACACTGACAGAGACGGAGAGAAGGAACAAGAGGAGAGGTGCAGAGTGTGCGTTTGTAGGGGGAGGGGTGGGTTTAATGTATTTGTCAAGGCCAAAGTTTATTCCATCATTAATACTGCTGTGTTGATACCTCAGCCTGCTGGGAGGAGAGTGTTAACCTCCAGTCCTCCAGGGCTGGCACCTACAGGTGTTTGATCCTCTGTGGTAATTAATGAACAACACCTGGAGCTGCTCTCACTATCGCAGACTTTTGCTGCCTTCAAATGAACTCGTTAGATTTTTGACACGGGAAATTGAGTTCTGGATACGCTCAGCATCGAAGTAGTTTGGCTATGTAAGTGATAACAAAAGCATATAGAAGCATATAAAATAGGTACAGTAGTAAATGGTGAATGGTGTAGCGCTTCTCAAGCTTTCTAACCACTCAAATCATTAATACACTACAAGTCACATTCACCCACTCACACATATATTCACACACTGGTGGCCGAGGCTACCATGGTGCCACCTGCTAACCATTTACATGGACTCACTTGCTGATGGAACAGCCATCAGGAGCAAACTGGGGTTCAGTGTCTTGCCCAAGGACATTTCGACATGCAGACTGGCGGAGCCAATGATCCAACTGCTGATCTTGCCATTGGTGGATAACCTGCTCTTCCTCCTGAGCCACACCTCAAGAGACAAATACATTTTTAACACATTCAAATTGTGCCTTGAATTACACGTATGATGTTTGTAAATTTTTCAAGTCCATAAAGTCGCAGTTTGCTATACAACTGTTTAAGTTTAAGTGAAGAAGAGAATAGAACAGCTCTAATGTCCATATCTGTTATTTAAACATGATCAAATATTTTTCATTTCTTCGCATTTTAATATTTTAAAGACGTTAGCATATGTCACAGTTTTCAGCTTGTGAGAAATCTCGCTTACATCTCGAGCAACCATAGTGTGTACAAAAGCTGTATTGGCTGAGTGGTTTCCATTCAGAGATGAAATTTTCAACATGAAATTGCTTTTCAATGCACAGTGGAACAAGCTGGAGCCCTGAAATTGAGTTTTGGACTTTCAATCACCAATTTTGACAGAATTTCTCGTCATGTTGTCCATATCACTACAAACACAACTGAACCAACTTCAAAACACAGCAAGGGGATTCAGGAGATGACTGAAATGCTGGGAAGTATGTAGAAAGCTTGAAATCTCTGTAGTCATAGACGTTAGAGTGGAGTCACTGACAGTGATGAACATGTGCAAACCAAAATCATTTTGTGAAATGACACATTAAATTTTTACATATTGTGTGGAAAGCATGTCACAGTTCAACCTGACTTGACATGGGTGTTATATCCTTTGTGTGTTGAAGGTAGACTTGTGCTTTTACCATATCGCCCTCCATAATATCTGCAGTTCACATCAGCACATACGCGTACTCCATGTCCCAGTACAGTGAAGCAGTATTGGAGGAAAAAAAACAAAAAACAAAACAAAACAGATGACACTGCAGGCGGGGAACATGTCAAAGTCCCAAGAGCCTTTTATGTGATGTGTTATATTATTGATATACATCAAACATCATGTAGCTTCTTAAAATAAACAGGGAGAACAGAGATATTTAGATTAGATTAGTGTGCAGAGAGAGCAATGTTGCAAAATGAACTGTTAAACAGGGGACATCTAATTACAAGATGCAGGTCACTTCTCGCTCTTGAGCTTTGATACTACAGAGTAAGCATTATCTGACTTGTTTCTGTCATTGACCTCAAAATAGCCATGATTTAGGACATGCAAGTGTACACGTGTTTGTCTTTGCTGTATCTGTGTGACCTTGTGATAGATGGGTGACCTGTCATCCAAAGCATGCTGAACACAAGAAACGTGCAGAAAATTCACAGCTGCTTTATAGTCAAGATTTATTCCTCATCACTGGTTTCCCATTTTCAAACAATGGAGGATGCATGGGGAGCAGGGAGGAAGGAAACATAAAGCCACATTGTTATACTAGCTTATATATACGTATATGTATATATACACCTATCCAGAATTGAAGCATTTTGCAAAATTACCTTTTTGTGGGTGAATTTCTTTGTTGCACCTGGCCTTGCATTTTCTATTTTTTCCAGGACACCTCACACTGATGGACATCTGTTGGCTCTAGCTGGCTAACATGGTATCCATGGTAGCAGTGACAGTGCCAAGAGTACACAAAATTGGTTCTGCAGGTAGTGAGAAATTAGCTGTGGTCAGTGCCCCTTTGCATTAAACTATAACACTCTAGGTAGCCATCTGATATCAGTTTTGGACGTGTTGGGAACAGCATGTCGGTTTCCACTCATTACATGCATACAGTCTTTTGTCAAAATAAACTTCCACTGTAGATTTGCTGAGGTTTTAGGCATACTCCGTCAGGCAACAAAACTACTTGGTTAGGTTTAGAAAAACATCAGGGTTTGGGCTAAAGTAAATACTTTGGCTACTAATATAATGTGACATACTTCACATGGCATATGTGACCAACCCGTTTTCACTCACTCAAACTCGTCAAATACTGACGCTTGGTCAGTGGCCCTCAGCGCCAGGCACAAAGGCACCCTGTAGTGTCTGTATGAGACACACCAAGCTGTGTCATTATTTGACATTCTAAGCAAAAGCCAGTATAGAGACTGAGAGAGCTTGTATAGGACAGGAGGGAGGGGTGTTGAAAGGGTCAAACAAACACAGGATTTTTACCCAGAAGACTGCTGTTCTTGTCCTGTGTGAAACCAAAAAGCAGTGTTACATTAGGAATGTGGTACATAAAGTTATGTTACATAAGATTTAGATTATTACTTTATTGTCCCACAGAGGGAAATATCATTTATACAGACCGTATTTAGACACAACATACATCATCAACAAACAACATGCAGGCACAAAAAAACGTTTTACATAAAACACAACACACAGACATCAGAGACTCTGCCATCAACCCTGAAACAGACCTCCTTAGCGTGGTCTGCTGTTAAGAGCCGCGATGGCTGATGGAATCAGACTTTTCCCAAAGCGGGCCCTCCTACATTTAAGTGACCTGTGTCTACGTCCAGAGGGTAGGGGTGAGGTGGTGGTGAAGTGGGTGAGTAGGGTCCTGTTCTATAGCGTGTGCTATGCGGATGATGGCCCTGTTATTCAGGTCTGAAAGGTTGGGTGTGGGGAAGCCGATTATCTTGGCCGCGGTGGTAGTGACGTGTGAGTTTGGTCCGGTTGGTGACTGAGAGCAGTAAATAACAAATGTACTTATTTTAACGCAATCCATGATCTTTTTTCATAATTATGTTGCCTAAACCTAAAAGGTAAGCCTGAAAACAAAGTAAACCTATGTTGGAAGTTTATTTTGAAAACAGACTGTTTGCAATTAACGAACTTAAAGTGTACATATCCTGTGAGCACCGAAGTTTATTTTGAAAAGATACTATGCATGTGTTTAGCAGAAATTACCATGCTGTATCAAATTGTCATAAGGTAAAGCTAGAGGGATATCTAGAGTGTTATAAATCGATGTATAGGGTGACTGACCTAGTGGCGTTATGTGATGAGCTGGAAGTGAGAATGTGTTGATGTGACTTAGGTGATAGGTGATAGGTGATGACATACATAGGCACGAACATTACCATTTGCCTCCCTCTTAGATTTATGCTCTTGTATCTACTTTTTATCTATTTCACAAGTCTTGGTTGTACTTTTTGTGTTTGGCTTTGGATGGTGGTTGTGTTTCTCATCAGGATGAGAAAATCAACTCACCACTCTGTAAACTCTCCTTCTGCCAACTTCTGCTAGCTGGCTAGGGCGAAGTCTTCAAATGCAAACATCAGTAAACATCGAGGAAAGACATATGTAAAGAGAAGTATGGGCACCGGCTGAACTAGCATCCTGCCAGCCATTGTACAGGTGCTGGAAAATAAAGTGGACAACCGACAGTTTCCAACTGGATATCAATCACCCCTTCACCAATACTTGGCTAAATCCTGGACAGCGCCATATAACAGGAAGGCTCTTTTTCTATATGCTGATCTGACAGAGCAGAGATCTCTAGTGAGAGTGTGCTTTGTGGTAAATAAGGACTGGTGTGATGATGGGAATTAGAGGTGCTGTGCCATTCCTGCTGTGGATCATTGCTATATGCTGTTCAAAGGTTCAAAGGCTTCAGAGTGGCGCTGCCCATGCGTGGCTGGAGCAACCATATGACTGCCTTGTTGAGGTCGAGATGTGTGGTCCATTAAGTTATTCGACAACCCCATTACACGTCTACCCCGGCCTCCTTCTTATGAAGACTTTCTCACTCTTTGTATCAGTTGCTCTGAGCATCTTATAATGACATAGTCCAGTATGGCTCATGTAGATGCACGAGGAAGTGGCTCCATCATATCTTAGAGAGCTCATAGTGCCCTATTATCCCACCAGAACACTGCGCTCTGAGAATGCAGGGTTACTCGTGGTCCCTAAAGTCTCCAAAAGTAGAACAGGAGCCAGAGCCTTCAGCTATCAGGCTCCTCTTTTGTGGAATCAGCTTCCTGTTTCGGTCCGGGAGGCAGACACCGTCTCCACTTTTAAGACTAGACTTAAGACTTTCCTTTTTGATATAGCTTATAGTTAGGGCTGGCTCAGGCTTGTCTTGGACCAGCCCCTAGTTAGGCTGACATAGGCCTAGTCTGCCGGGGGACCTTCTATAATACACCGAGCCCCTTCTCTCCTTCTCTCTCTCCCTTGCTAGTATTCATGTCCTGTTAATGCATCTCTCTAACCCGGGCCTACTGCATGTCACTAACTCGGCTTGTTCTCCGGAGCCTTTGTGCTCCACTGTCTCTCAGGTTAACTTGTGTCGCAGCTGTGCCTGGATGGTGTGTGGTGTTGTGCTGCTGCCGTGGTCCTGCCTGATGCCTCCCACTGCTGCTGCTACTATTAGTCATACCTGGACTATTATACACATATCATTATTGTCACATACATATATAATCATATTATTAATATAATATCTGTTTCTCCTTATGTCTCATTGTGTCATATGGATTACTGTTAATTCATTATATTGATCTGTTCTGTACAACATCTATTGCTCGTCTGTCCGTCCTGGAAGAGGGATCCCTCCTTCAGTCGCTCTTCCTGAGGTTTCTACCATTTTTTCTCCCCGTTAAAGGGGTTTTTTTGGGGAGTTTTTCCTTAGCCGCTGTGAGGGTCCAAAGGACAGAGGGATGTTGTATGCTGTAAAGCCCTCTGAGGCAAATTGTGATTTGTGATATTGGGCTTTATAAATAAAATTGATTGATTGATTGATTGATTGAAGTCTCAGTATTAGATGCTGATGGCCACTGACCATGTTGGTATTTGATGAGCTGGGATGGGAATGGGCAGTACAGATTAGGAGAAAAGACCAATGGTCTCTCTCGCACAATCATGTGCTGGAAATATATGACACACTAGATATGCAAGATGTGTTGCATTAGTGCTAAATCTCAAATTAGATGATGGCAGAGTATCTATACTGGCAGAACTTAAGATACATGATAACATGTCAAACAGGATTTAATACGTATAATTCATGAGTCACCCAAAATGCTTATCTGTATGACTTTTCTCTTTGATATATTAAAAATGTAACAACCTGCAGGCTTTTTCCTTCCAAAACCATCAGTCTGCCACCCTAGTTGTCACTGTTAACAGCCACAAACACACAATAACAGTGTGAGAAGTATTACCTTAAAATAGGGGTTTGTTTCTCACAGGTTCTGTGCAAAATTCTATCCACCACCTTATTAACAATCCAGGGTTCTGACCAGATCACTAGATGCTAATCGCTAATTATGCACTGTGAGATAAGAGGGAGGTTTCCCTCTTGGGATATTGAACATTTCCATGTATTACTTCTGTGGGAAAAAATCCTCATGCATTCATCCATTCATTATGGTTCATTTTCTACTCACGGCATACATCTCAGAATAATGTCACTTGGAAACGTTTATATAGGATACCACTCACATAGGGAGCCCAAGGAATAAAACAGACATACTCTGTCAACATAGTACTCTTTACATAGTTATACAAAAAAGCCCCAAACTTTGTGACAGCAGGAGTTAAAGAAATACAAACATGTTGTGAAGTTAGGGAAAAAAACAGTGGGAGAGAAGGATAGACTGCTGGCCAGGTATGGATGTGAACATAAATACAAAGAGAACTAAGGACAAGGTGAATGATTGAGATAAAAAGGGAGTTAAAGCAGATGAGAGGGAGGAGAGCAGGGAGGAAGAAGAGGGGTAGAAATGAGGAGGAGGTGGTGGAGAGGTGGTGGTGTTAGGGTAGGGTTGGGAGGAAGAGAGCTGTGGAGGCCAGAAAAACAAGCAGAGAATAAACAGATCGAAGGAGAGAGGAGAGAAAAACAGGCTGAGAGGGAGAGAGAGGCACGGAGGGCTGGAGGCAAACTCAGCATGAGCTGGAGAGAGGAGACAGTGACAGACAGAGGGAGGAAATAAATGGGGAGAAACAGAAAGAGAGAACAGCAGCTGAAAGAGAGAAAACAAGATGGACACAAGAAAGGAAAAAAGAGTTAAGACAAACGTAAAAGCAAATCTAACAAGCGAATTTTGCATGTTGTCACTTCGGTAAATGGTTGTGTATGTTAGGAGCCGAACAGATAGACGTACATCAAGAGAAAGGGGAGTGAAGAAAAACAGATTGGCAGAGAAAAGAGAATGTTGCATAGACCTGCGACAGCAGCGACAGACAAAATCATCATCAGAGACAGAGAGACATAACGGGTGAGACGGAGGGTGAGACAGAGGATCAAGGTGAGGAGCAGTGAGAAACACAATGATGGAGAAAAGGGAGAAAAAATAAAATAAGCAGGAGAGATGGCTGAATTGGCTGTCAGAGCTCTCCTGTCTTTATTACTTTTCTATAGAGCTGTTTGGAAGGAACAAAGACAGAGTGTGTCTTCAATGTGTGTGGGTCCTAGGTGCCCAAGGCTACCTACCTGTGTGTGTGTGAGTATACTCTTTGCACACACAAAAGACACACACACACACACACACACACATACGCAGGAACAGGGCGCTCGCTGCTTGCCGATGGGTTCTTTTCATTGGAGCCCAAGGCTCAACCTTCAGCTAACATAAGAGAAGCACAAGGCCAGCAGCACTGAATAGGAGACACACACTCACACCCACACAAGCATGCACACACACACACAGACACAGACACACACACACACACGCACAAACATAAATGAACACGTCTTCCTACGCCTCCTCTCCATTTCTCCCTCCCTCTATTTCTCCTTTCTCCTCCATACTTTTTTTTCATGTTTTTTTCTGTCCTGTCATTCTTCTGCAGTAGATGACAAGGTCACTGATAGCTGGAGCTGTTGCTGTTGAAAGACAAATATTAATCTGCAAAAGAATAATAGACATGAACACACCACTGGCATTCTGGACAAAACATACATATTGTACCCGAGCAGGCTGTCATGCACTGTTCATACGTTTTCCTACAAAAAGTAATGCACCCAAATTTGTACACATTCCACGTAATGAAGAGCCAGTAATTCATGTATAGCCCACATATTTAAGATGAACAATGCGTATACAGGTGTAAAGAAGACTCTGGTCTCGAGCGGTCCCTGTAAGGAGGCAGTTTGGAGGGTGGATGGGTTGTAAAACATAGGACTTTCCCTTGGGACTTTTCCCAAGAGACCAGTGTTCAAAACCGTGTGAAGTCACTGTTAGGTCTGTTGTCACCATGTTTTCCTCTCCTAAACCTAACCACAGAACCTTTACTTGCCTCAACCTTACATCCATAACTTTCTGCTAATTATGTAACTTTTGTAACAAAAAATAAAAATAATAAAAACAAACAAAACATCAACAGTCATGCTCAAAAAGGAGTAGGAGGAAGTGTACACTAATATAATCCTATGCCCTTCTCAGTATTCATGTCTCATTTGAAAAGGAAATCGTCAACTATTATCACATCAAAGAAAGTAATGTCATTCATTGGGGCTAATTCTTGGATATCATACGCAGGATATCATACAAACCATTGTATGAAGAGACATTGACCAGAGACAACTTGGGAGAGCAGGATGTTTCTCTCCTTCAGAGGTCCAGTGTGTAGGATTTAGGGGCATCTATTGGCAGAAATGGTAATTATATTTATAGCCATTTTTCCATAATTTTTGATTACCTGAAAATAAAAGTGTTTTTGTTACCTCAGAATGAGCTGTTAGATCTACATATGTAGTGGTTCCTCTTCCACACAGTCTGCCATGTTGTTCTACGGTAGCCAAGAACGGACAGAATAAACACTGACTCTAGATAAAGCTAAAGTAAAGATAAAGTTTCAGATCTGCAACCTCAGCCTCGAAGCAACTTAATCCTACACACTAGACCTTTAAGGAAAAGTTTGACATTTTGGAACAATTTTTCCATAATGAACATGTAAATATGTCCTGGTTTCAGAAACCTGGATAAGCCCCTATCCTGTTTATGAGAAACCTGAATATGCTATTTAGAGTTTTCAAAAAGAAAATGGGATATTGTCACCCTAGGCCTACGCCTAACTTACCCAACACGTCCTCATACAATGGTTCGTATGATATCCTACAAAAATACACATATAGCAGGTTTGTATGATATCCTACAAATTAGTGCCACGAATAATGCTGCATACTTAACATGAATGTAAAGTTACAGAAGTTAGGTTTAGGCAGGTAAAATTATGGTTAGGTTCAGTTAAAGAAACATAGTGACAATGTGTTTTAAAATGACTCAAAGTTCACACAGTTCCAAACACAGATCGCATGCACGACTTCAGTCATTTGATGTAACAGATATACAAACAACTGCAGAAATGATAGCATTACATTTGTCACATATTCCTCTGTGCTCCATGTAAACATCATATCCCAAATATCATTAAATCCAGGATAAACCTTATGACCAGGATACTCATGTCCATGTAAACACACTCAATAGGAGGTTGACAGGCCAGACTCTCATTCAGATCTGTGTCTATCATGTATCTCCAACTGCCTGCTTGTGTTCAGACCTTGTTACTGGCTACGTCACTTCGGCTAGAAGGTCAAAGGGCCCTTGCATACTCTTGCCAGTTACATTAGCGGTTGTGTGGGTACAGCTTAAGATATCACTGTCAGCAGAATCCAAAGCATCTCCTTCCATGGGACGAAACAATGGACAGCCATAGTTATAGAGCATAAGTGTGCTGTCACCAAACCAATCACCACATCCTACATTGATGAGGTATCTTCCTGTTACATCCTTTCCGGAAATGCATGAGGGTGCATTAATGTTTACACTACAGAAGATATGTGGTCAAATGTGTCCCAGACCACCTCTGCAAACGGTTTGAGTGATCAGATCATATTGGTGGTCGTTTTACACTTGTATTAAGCACTGTCCATTTGTGCTCTGACTGCCTAATACATATTTTAAATCCAAGTGTAAACAGGAGTGAGGGCTCCGCTGAAATCGCTTGCATTTTTACATTTCAATGGCTGGATTAAACACACAAAGATATAATGTGTTAATAAGTGAGCCTCAGGAGATGTTTTTCCTGCTTTGGACAAAGCCAGGCTAGCTGTTTCCTCTGCATTCGGTCTTAATGCTAAGCTAACCACCTGCTGGCTGTAGCTTCTTAATCAGCGCGCAGGTGTGAGTGAGGTATTAATCTCAAACTGTTAAACTCTTGGCAAGAAAGCCACCAAATCCTAAATTGTTGAATTTTCCCTTTAAAGGCTGGTGGAGCCATTGAAGAACTTTAGTAATGTAGTGCTGACAAATCCGGTCCAGCCAAATTTTAAACCACAATAAATGATGGACTCTTTTTTCGAGCAAAATATAAAACTTTTTTTCAGCTTCTCCCATGGGAAGATTTGGTGCTCAATGTAATTTTAATATTGTTGGGTTTTGGACTGCTGCCACCTTTGGGCTACTAAAATTGGATTGTTTTTTTTTTCTATTTTACAACATTTTATAGACTGAATCGAGAAGATAATGAATAATGAATCCAGAAAATAATCTGCAGATTAATCTGTAATGTCAGTCGTGGATCACACCTCTCTCTCACATCATTAGAGTTTCTATTTCTGTGCTTCTGGCACTCCCAAAGCACTCCGTAATATTCTTTCACATGACAACATCTGCTGTTGCCTGTATTTCCAATAACCAGTAGACGGTTCAGACTGTAGATTAAACTTGGCTCGAAGTGTACCTCCGTGCCTCCACACTTCTGTATCTCTAACCACACTCCTCTCTGCATCTGTTCGACACTCTGTTTCTCTGCAGTCTGCCAGCACTGCAAACTGTAAAATCTAGTCACTATTCAACCTTGCCTGTACTCTGCACACAGCTACTACTCATGAATCCATTTTGTTCTCTCAGTTGAATGTCAGGGCTCTTTCCAACAAGTCTTACTTTAGTCAAAGCTTTATTATTGAAAACAATTTCATCTTTTCATGACTGAATCACTGCAGGATCAAGGTGACACTAAACAACATTGAGAACTTGATTACTCACACTTACCATCATTCTGATTATCTTAGCAGGCGGTCGACAAAGCTGAATTAAAAAATGTTTTTCAGCTCTTTTGATTGGTGATCTTGTTCATTTTGTAAAATTCTCATTTGGTGCACACAAAGTACAGTAGCAGCAGGATGCTTTAAATGCCAAATATGTAAATACTTGATTTTTATATCTATTATGAGTAAACTTGCACCGATTAATCGATTAATCGGCAGTGGTCGAAATTGGGCCGATTCTCACGTGATCGGCCATGACCTGCGACCGGCTGGTCAGTCTCAAATATGCCGATTTAAAACGTCGGTCAAATTCCCGTCGCGCTGCATGCATGACATCATGTAACACCAGCAGCGCACACACACGCATATGTGCAACTCACTCCTTGGGTGATGTGAAGAAGGGGACCTCAGGGTCCTTTGAGTAGGACAGCTATGGAGTAAATGATTCCGGCCAGATAATCAGGTTCGAGAGGATACTTTAAATGTCAATGCAGGAGGTTCACATCAAGTGTGTATGTGTGTGCTTCTGAAATAAACAAAAGGAAAAAATAGCTTCACCCTCAGTTCTTACACATATACACAGTGTTTCCCTTATATGCAACTAGCAGCTGCTGAAATATGACCGCTGCTGCGTGAGTGAGTGGTTTTTTTTTTTTCTTCGTCTTAGCTCTTTAGAAACTACCATTATATTATTTGGTGCTATGGACGCTTCATATCCAGGTCAATTCACACAGTTGTGAGTAAAGCATCTAAGAGGAGAGGAGAGGGCTCCGTCTTATCTCTTCATAAACTAAAGTTATATTATTTTGAGCGACTGACGCTATAATAACATAACAATACACTATTTATCGTGTTATACAGTGAAACGTTTCACCTTATAAAGTGATGACATATTGTTATGATGTGAGACTTATGTTTGAATGAGGAAACAGTGTGCGAAGAACGGATACATTGAGGAATATTGCTCATTTACAGGAATGGTTTTAAGTTCTACTTCATGCTTGGGTTGAGACATGGCGAGATTACGCTGTTAGGAGCACAGTGGATGATACTGTGATAAATATATGTCAGTGAAACATGGGCAGCTTCTCACCTTAATCATTCATGCACACACATCTAAAGACAGGAGGAGGAAGTTGTTAATTGTCCGTGTTAAACTTAACTGCGGAGCTCTCACTGCTGCACTGTGCCACTATAAACTGATGAGGCGCATGTCTGTGTGTTGAAGATGTGTGTGTCCGCGTGCTTACTGGCGGGTGAGTCCTCAGCGCTAAGTGCTTTCATACAGGCGACCTACACAATGTCGGCCGTGTGGAATTTTTTAAAAATCTTATGTGCTGTAAAATGGTTTAAAAAAAATGAAATCGGAATCGGCCAAAATCGGAATCGGCTGTTCAAACACTCTGCAAATCGGAAATCGGGGATCGGCCCAAAAGATTGTAATCGTCTAATTATGTCTAATTATGAGTCATCTGCAGTGCTGTTTAACAAATTAACCTGGCAAAACAACCATCATCTCGATCTCACATGCGCACATACATGTTTAATTTAATTAAAATTTTTAATTTTATATACCCTTAATAGTCCCGCGAGGGGAAATTCCAAATTTTCACTCTGTTTTTTACATGTACACACAGGCCTGAAATACCCACGCACATGCACAAACAGGGCCTTTTACATGCATCAAATGGAGAGATGTCAGAGTGAGGGGGCTACCCATGGACAGGCACCCCAAGTGGTTGGGGGTTTGGTGCCTTGCTCAAGGGCACCTCAGCAGTGCCCAAGAGGTGAACTGACACCTCTCCAGCTACCAGTCCACACTCCATACTTTGGCTTGGTTCCCAAACCAAGTCCCTATGGACTGAGCTACTGCTGCCCCATGTTAATTTCATTAACGAAATCTATGGCGAAAAATGTTCACTAATGACCTTTTTTTCCATGATGTAGACAAGAAGTTGATGAGCTAAAAATAGATCTTATTAGTGAAAACTATAAAGAATGTTTGTTTCATTTTCTCTGATGAGAAAGGACAGAAATATTAGAGGTGGACTATCAGACATTCAAAATGAGACTAGGAGACCTGAATGATAAATTATTTTTTGAAACATATTGGAAAAATGTTTTAAACTGAGCAGAGAACAGCTGTGCTTGCAAATGTTTTTCGTAATGCCGTATGAGCAAAATGAGATTTGAGCACCAACTGAACTAAACTAAACTCCAGTCAGTCATCACACAGTTGTATGCGTCTGACTGTGGATGGTGGAACTGTTGTGTTAATTTGTAGAGTTTGTTAGCTGCAGTAGCAGCTATTAGCAGCTAGCTCTGCTTGTTAGCTGGTGAACCGCGGCAGAGTAAGTGGCTGGCAGACTTCAAATCTGTTGATCCCTGCAGGACTTCACTCAGGTCCAGACTATCTTGAGAAGGTGTATGGTTTGACTGCTGTTTGACAGGCAGGTAGGAGGCTGTGGTATCTGTCAGTGTAGCTGTGCTGTGAACTCTGCTGAGTTTTCTCTGATAGAGTTGAAAGTTCAGTTTTAATTACCAACTCTGTAAGGGAACACAAGTTTAAACCTCCAGACTAACATGTTGTAGAATTAGAAAGAGTTCAGAGTAAAGTAAATTTGTTATTCTGTTCAACAGAGGGATCAATAAGTAAGAGTTTACAGAGAACCTGGGTAGGAATCGTAATTGTCTAACTGTTTAAAATTGGTTAATAAACAGAGAGATTTTGAGCTTTTCAAATGATGATCAGTGAGTGGGGCTCATTAATCTAAACGCATTAAAAACTTCGCTGGAGAAATGGAAGTTTGTAATTGTTTAGAAATTATTTGTAGTTGTAGAAAAAAAAAATGCAAACATTTCAATGCCTGATACAACCTGTCACCTTTACTTTAAGTCCTGACCTGTATAAGCCTCATTGGACTGGTTTGAAGGAAAAAAAAACATTTTAGCTACAAGGAATGACTAAAATTTGACAAACATGTACTGACTTTTCGTCAGCTAATATGTTTTGAGTTGTTGTCGAAAACTAGACTGAAGGCCTTTGCACACTGAGTCTCTTTTTTATCTTATTAATACAACCTCATGTTGTGTCACATTTACACTAGGTTTGCACACTGACTTAAGTGTTCGTGAGTTTTTCATTTTTCTGCGATTTTTTTGTATTTAAAGAGTTGTTTGACTAAGAAGCAGTGAAGAAAATGTGGCAGCAGGACACATAAACAACGAGAGAAGACTGGGTTCCATAGTATCTTTTCACAACTCAGATAGCCTACTTAGCGGGTCAGAAATTTATATTCCGGTAGATGACGATGATGAGGAAGAAGATGTGGACCGCACACAGGCAGAGAGACAGTGACAGTGTTGAGACGGAGAGGGAGGACAGCTCAGCCCCTTCAGCTGCAGAGCCAAATGCAAGTCGCCAGCACAGAGGGTTGACAGCCAGGGAGCTAACCCCAGTGGAGAGAAGCAAGGAAACAAATGTGTCTTTACATTTTGTATTGTTTTGCAAATGTTTGCAACAATAGAACAATAAAAAGAACAATAAAACCTATAGGTGTCAGTGCGCAAGGTTTTTTGTGTTTAACTTTTTTTTTCCGGATGATGGATTAATAAAAACAAAAACAAAAAACACATGAAAAAATTGACTCAGGCCTTAACAGGTTTTCAGTGAAAATGGAAAAGCAAGCCTATGCTTCAAAGTTGCAGTCGGAGCTCTCATATGTAATGAGACGCTAAAACCTAAGAGGTCGGTCTCAAATGTTAGAATGAATGTGACCAAAGAGACACTCTTTTTTAAGTCTCAGAGGCACTGCATATGAAGTCTAGGAAACATCTTTCACTGAGCTCAGTGATCACTACCCTCAAAGATGCGAGGACAGAGTGGCTCCTTATAGTGCAAGAAGAGGTAGTGGAGCTCTCTTACATAAAAAAAAGTTTAGGTGGGGAAGGAATCCAAGAGAGTCTGGCTGCAGACCTCCAGCGTGAGGCCGCTTCCGCTGCAAGCTCCTCTTTCAGGCTGCCTCCAGTGTCAGGACGCTCAGGACAGGAAGTGCACACAAGAAACCTCAAAATAAGATCGTGTTGACACTTTTGGAGGAAGCGGCTTCGTCGTTGATTTATATTTCATTAATTACCACTGTAACACGAAAAACATTTGTTTCTTAAATGTGGAAATTTGTTGATTTTGCCTAGTCTTTATACGTAGCATTTAACATGGGTATACATCTGCCAGCAACACTACTGCCTTACATCGACTGTCAAAATGGTGTATAAACTCCAAGTGCATGCAAGAAATTCCTAAACAAAATCGCGTAGACACTTTTGGAGGAAGCGGCTACAACACTGTAACATGAAACCATTCATTTCTTTAAAGTACATGCATGTGTATGTAATTTCTTAGATGTACATGTTGATTTTTGCATATTTTTTATTACGTGGCATTTAACATGGGTGTAAGTCTGCCAGCAACATTATTGCATTAAGTCAACTGTCAAAATGGGGTATAAACTCCATATAGCTGAAGCTAAGTTCATAGAAAAACATAACGCTTGTTGATTGGACAGTTGGAGCCTCTCTTCTGGTCAAAAAACAAACACACCTCTCATTTATAATTTACCGTTGAACAGTTTTACATTAATTTATTGCAAAGATCTGAACTTAATGTGGAAAATATATTCCATGACAAAGGAAGCTTATGCATCTGCTTACACTGTGAACCTGAAGCTCATTTGAAGAGTAGTTCCATGAAACCATCAATCAACATAGCAACATAATTAATCTAAGCTTTTTTTTTCCATAGCCTCAACATCTCATGTATAACATTTACTTAAGTTAAATACGTGCCTTTTACATGATATACTTTACACCTAAAGATCTTTAGAAGACATAGAGGCCATTCAGATTTTCAGCTATGCTTAAATTTAAAAATGTCAGCATGTGTGGAGGTGAGTAATAGTTAAAACTGTATTCATTTTCTTTAAATGCAATACCTTACCTGTGTTGTTCATGGTATAATGAAAATAAATTATTAGGTGCATGATTTAATAAAAACAAATATGAAATACATAAAATGACACATTTTCATTCTGTTTATTCTGCCTTTTATTGAAAATCATTAGTCCTCGATTTCACATTTGGTGTATGCCAAGTACCCTCGTTTGTCAGCAATCTCCTCACAAAAGATCCACGTCTTCCATTTTGTAGAACTTGAATTGAAATGGCTCCAGGATTGCTTCTTTGTCCAGGTAATCAACCATGGAACTTTCGTCTTCAACCCTAGGTCTGTCATACTGCTGCACAGCCTCCGCCAGTTCCTCTTCTCCCATTGTGATCACACTGGGCAGCTCCATCTTGTCTGAAAACAAGAGCTGCTTTGTTTCAACCCACTCTGCTGCCTTTTTGCATTCATAAATTACCGTGGCCCCAACTTTGTCCTATGGAAAAGACAGAGAGAAAAACGGTAGTCTTCCTATAGCAAACTGCTGTACAACAGTGCCATAAACTCTATTATTCACGTACAAAATAACAGCACATTGAAAGTAGCAAAAGGACACTTCAAAAGGAGCTTTTTGTCAGAATAACCTCAGTATAAAACAGGGAAACTTGCCTACCACTTCCACTAACATCTCAACAATCTTTTTCAGCACTGGCTTGCTGAGGCTATATACATATTTCAATTAGTAAAAGTATAAACCGAGTTAACGATAACCTGTCAACGCTAGCCACCGTTAGCGTAACATATGTTACATTCGGTAATATACGTGCGCAGGGCGGCTAGTAAAACGGCAAACATATGCAACCCATGCATTTGTTTTTTGGGATATATATATTGTCATTGTCACTTACTGTCACGGTGGTAGTCAACTGGCAAAAGTCGGACACGGCGGCAGTCAAATAGCAAAAGTCCGTCACTTGTAGGCAACTGACAAAAATGCCAGATTCCTTTTGGAGACGCACAAAAAGTTTGTTATTACCGGGCCTGACACTGGTGGCGGCCTGAGAGAAGAGCCTGCACCGGAAGCAGCCTCACGCTGGAGGTCTGCAGCCAGACCTCTCTCAAGGAATCTGTGCCCCTAAATCACTGTTACTCAAGAAGGACAAAACAGGGGTAACAGGGGTAACACTCTGGAGGAAGGCAGCCATGTTGGCAGTGGAACTTGAAGCAAAAGCAAAGTTGCCACACATGAAGGGCCATATGCCAACTTATGGCTACCCTCTTTAATCCACCTATTATACAGCTCTTGAGGAGAGAATCACCACTACCACTGTCTGTGCTCTTGGAGCGATGGAGATGGACGGGAAGCCAGGGACATTAAACCTGCTCATTGAGAAAGATGAAACCATTGACACTGAGGAGACCCTTTGGTGCTGTTTGAAGCAAAACGAACAAAACTGCCCTTTTATATTGAAATTTTCTTATCTGGAAAAGGGTGACATAAGCCTAAGTGTTTGAGGGAGAGGGGGCAGAAGCAGTGACATAAATAACTGCTTTCATCCTTCCTTCCTTATCTCTCACTCACTCTCTCTCTGTCAGTGTTCATGTGAATGAAAATAAAGTTAAACTTTAAAAAATAATTTTATTGTGAAGTCAAATTTTTTGTACATTTTATTTTTATATGAAATAGTCTAATATTTTTGTAATTGTGGGACTTCAGGGGGGAATATAGCATTTGTGCATTTATTGTTGTTTGTGTTTTTATATATTAGGTTATGTTCAAATGTTTATATAAATCTAAAATGTTTAAATAAAGTTGAGAATGTAAAATAAAAAGAGAAAGGAAAAAAATCTCTGAAGATCAGGTGTTGAAGAAAGAAGGGGATTCTGCTGAAGGAGTAAAGTTCAGTAATTTGTTTCATCACTGAGGGACCACAGCAGTTTGGATTTAGATGTCCTTTCTTGCATTGACAGTCAGACTATACCTCAATCATTGGCCAATTGTAGCGAATGAAAATTAGGGAATTCTAGTGGCCGCTCTAGAGATGAGCATTGGTGACTTCAACTTATGGCCCTTGCATACTGAATCTGTTTTTGTTTTTGTCCAAAATTGTCAAGCATTAAATATGGCAGGTTTGATTTTCTGCATTTGTTTTGCATCCGTAAAAAAGCCTTTAGAGAGTTGTTTGACCAAGAAGCAGTGACGGAAACGTGGCACAACCAAGCTCAGATAGTAATATTCCAGGAAAAGATGATGACAAAGAGGAGGGTGTATTAGAGGATGAAGACTGCACAAAGAGAAAGAAATTGACAGACAGAAGATGGAGGACAGCTCAGCCAAATCACATATATATAAACATACTGGCTGAAGAAGCTAACTGCACTCCATGAATGCCTAGCAGCACAGATGAACCAGCTGCTATGGTTGACACAGGGCAGGACAGTCCTGATCATGAAAGACCCCCAGAAGGGAACCATCCTATCCAACTACAGACCGATAACCTGTCTCTCCACAACATGGAAGCTCCTGTCAGGCATCATAGGGGCTAAGATAACTAGGCATATGGGCCAATACATGAGCAAGGCACAGAAAGGAATTGGCAGTAACACCAAAGGGGCCAAGCACCAGCTACTGGTCAACAGAGCAATCGCCCAAGACTGCAACAGCAGGAAGACCAACCTGTACACCGCCTGGATTGACTACAAGAAAGCCTACGACTCAATGCCACACACATGGATACTGGAATGTCTGGAACTATACAAGATCAACAGGACACTAAAAGCCTTTATAAAGAACTCCATGAGAATGTGAAAGACGACACTAAAGGCCAACTCAAAGCCGACTGCCCAAGTCAACATCAAATGCAACACATACCAAGGGGATGCACTGTCACCACTGCTGTTCTGCATAGGCCTGAATCTCCTCAGTGAGATCATCAAGAAGACTGGTTACAGGTACCAAAAAAAGGTACAGGTACAGGTAAAAAATCGACTCACTGGTCCACACCACCAGGATCTACAGCAAGGACATAGGAATATAATTTGGATAAGACAAGTGTGGCTAGATGGTATCAAAGAGAGGCAAGATGATCAGAACTGAGGGAGTTGACCTACCAGAGGGCAACATAGGAGATATCCAGGACAGCTACAAGTACCTTGGGATCCCACAGGCTAATGGAAATTATGAGGAGGCTGCAAGGAAGTAGACCACAACCAAATACCTCAAGAGAGTAGGGCAAGTCCTGAGGAGTCAGCTGAATGGTCAGAACAAGGTCCGAGCCATCAACATGTACACACTACCAGTCATCAGATACCCAGCTGGGATCATAAGTTAGCCAGAGGAGGATATAGAAGCCACAGATATCAGGACAAGAAAGGTACTCACCGTGGGGTTCCACCCCAAGTCCAGCACCCTGAGGCTAAACACTAAGCAGAAAGAGAGAGGCCGAGGACTAGTGAGCATCTGAGCCACTATCTAGGATGAAACCTCCAGGAATACATCAAGAAGATGGCCCCAAAGGATGAGCTGCTAAATAAATGCCACAGACAACAGAAACCGGATGAGGGCAAAGAGGTGGAGCAACAAACAACATGGCTACCATTGGCTGGAGAATGCTGGACTGACAGACAGCACAGAGGCACTAATTATTGTAGCACAAGTATTGGCCCTAAGTACAAGGGCCATAGAGGCCAGGGTCTACCACAGCAGATCAGACCCAAGGTGCAGGCTGTGCAAAGATGCCCCTGAGATGGTCTAGCACATAGTGGCAGGGTGTAAGATGCAGGCAGGATCAGCATACATGGAGAGGCACAACCAAGTAGCTGGTATAGTGTACAGGAACATCTGTACCCAGTATGGACTCAAAGTACCCAAATCCTGATGGGACACACCACCAAAGGTGGTTGAGAATAAAAGGGCTAAGATCCTGCGGACGTCAGCTTCAAGACTGACAAACAGCTGCTGGCTAACCAACCAGACATAGTGTTGGTTGACAAACACCAGAAGAGGGCAGTGGTGGTAGATGTGGCAATACCAGCCGACAGCAACATGAGAAAGAAGGAACATGAAAAGGTGGAGAAGTATCAAGGGTTGAAAGACCAACTGGAACAGATGTGGAAGGTCAAAGTTGACGTGGTCCCCGTGGTAGTAGGAGCACTCAGGGCAGTGACCCCCAAACTGGAAGAGGGGCTCCGGCAGATTCAAGGAATAACATCTGAAGCCTCACTCCAGAAGTGTGCAATCCTAGGAACAGCTAAGATACTGCGCAGAACCCTCAAACTTCCAGGCCTCTGATAGAGGACCCGAACTTGAGGATGACACAGATACCACCTGAGAGGGTGGTTGTATATGTATATATATAAATATGTATATATATATATAGTTTTGATTTTATTGATTTGTATTTGTATATATGTATAGACATATATTCACTACATGTATATATATACAGACAGTATCAAAAACACAATCCTCTTGCAAGTGAGTGAGGTTGCATCTCATATCATATGAAACTGACAGTACAAAAAAAATTAATACAATAACAAAAAATAAAACTTGTGCATGCTAAGGAGGGTTACAATGCCAACTTGGATCAATGCCAGTATATTCTGTTCTTCTTTGGCATCTGAAGGCTACTTGAAAGCAGTGGGTAAAAGGAGTCAGTTTGTTTTTTCCTTGTCCTAGTGATTGGCACATCTGGGTGATGCTGTAGAATGTGCATTATCATGTTTGATGTGTTTCCATTCACATACCGTAAGAGAGCAGCACCAACCGTCCACATCCTCTCTCTGTTGCTGTTGTAGCTGACTTGGAACCCACAGATAGGCCTTCCAGCTTCGTTGTTTAATTTGTGATGGAAGCACAACACCTGGGTGAACACCCTAATTTTGCCCCCTGTACCAGCGTTTATTAACATGTTTTCCAGCCTGTCCATGACAGTAAACATGATACACCAGTAAAAAAAGATAGAACAGTATGCTTGTCTGCTGCAAAGCTGTGTATAAGGCTCTAGCCTACTGGCAATTGGAAAGTAGTCTATAAGTTTTTTAGTGGGTTTTCCTGTGTTTAAAAAACCCGCCTACAAAAGCTGATTTTGGTGGAAAATAGGTGTAAGTCAAACACTAATCGGCTTATTGTGCAGGACTTAAATGACTTTACCTGGTCATGTCTTCCCTAACGGTGGACTAGTGCCTCCTCCTCAATGCTCCTCTCAACATTAAACGTCAGAAAGCTGAAAGTTTTTGGTTCAGCATTACGTGTATCAATCCACACACCGTGTAGCTGTGTGCATATGATATATGTGAAAGTGGGAGTAACTGACTTGCATGCTACTTATTAATGCTACCCAGATATGGCTGGTGGGCGGCTGCTCATGTCAAGCTCTGCTACCAACCCAGGCAAAACGACTTGTGTCACTGTTAGAAATTAATTTCTTTGCCTCTGAGCAACTTTCAGAAGAACAAAGGATGTATGCAGTTCTCTTTAAACATCCATGGTTGGTTCTTGGTGCTAGCTAACAACAGCTATCATCTGTACTCTGCATTGGTTGTATTCTCGCAAACATGAACTGCAGAACCACCCCAGCATTCAAAATTGTGCAAATAAAGTGAGGAGAAAATTGTTTCCATATTCAGACCAATATTCTTGCGTACTTTGACTCAGCCCTACTACTAAGAATTTCATCTAAACCGCTTTTCTCATTAGAGAGTTGTTTTCATGGTGTAACCACCTATGGTGACACCACCATTGAGAGGCACTCAGTTCTCAGTGTAGGCTATTGTAACCCACTCTGGATAAAGACTTTTACCAAATGGCACTTAGATAATTAACATGGAGCAAGACTTATGGATCTGTGAAAACGAGCTTCTAATGTCTTCAATAGCTCATTCAGTAGCTCATTCATTTGTTTCTAGTGGACGACATGCTGAGTTCTAAAAGCTCTCAAAATCCTTATACCCCCTTCCTATGTAACAAGTGTGTGTGTATGTGAGTGTTTGTGCATATAATAGAGAGAGAAAGATAGATAAATAGACACAGACGGACAAATAGAGCAGTTTTATATCACCACCCAGCTGGTAATCAGACTTCAAAAACACAGCGAGGGGGTTGTGTTCCACTAAGTGGCGATTGATCGCTGTGTGAGTGTGTGTATGTGTGTAAAAGGGAAAAGATGGGTGATAGTTTCACTGATCCTGTTAGATACACACACACACACACACACACACACACACACACACACACACACACACACACACACCTGTTTTGCTTTTGTCTCATCTTCAGCGTTATCTCTCTTCTTCTTCATCACCCCCCTCGTTCTCACTGCTTCAGTCCCTCGCTCTGAGGAGTGGGTGTGCTCTCCGCTGTCCTTCTCCAATCTCCCTCCTCAGTGTGTGTCCACCGCTACCATGGACACAGCACACACAAACACACACACCTCTACAGTCCCCTTACCCTGCCTTTCTCTCTCTCTCTCTCTTTCCTACAACTTCCTTCCTAGCTCCTTTCCTCCTTACTCCCTCCCCCTCCTCCTCCACCTTATCTGCTCCCACTTCTCCTCATTAAGCATCCACCATCTCCTCTTTGCCTCCTGCTTAGTGCTCACTTATCAAAGCTACATTCAAAGCACAGGAGGAGATCGGAGGAGAGACGGGTCAGATAAGACCGATAAAGAGGGAGTGCGTGTGAGCGAAAAGTCTTTTTCATGCGTGTGTGTGTGTGTGTGTGTGTGTGTGTGTGTGTGTGTGTTTTTGGATGTGTGATTAGTGTATTTTCTTTCTTGCCTGGAGCGATGTCGAGTGGACACAGAGTCCAAAGCAGCTTCACCCTCTGTCTCCATCAAAACAAAGCAATTACGCAGACACAGACATGAGAGCGCCACCTCCGACGGCCCACAAACGAGAGGGTCAACAAGCCAATGCCTTTGATCTCGACTACCAATAAGTTCAATCTTTAAAAGAACTATATGCTTTTAAGTAAAAATTCCCACATGACATCTCTCACAATTCAGACAACATGAGAAAATAACCAGAATATTTTCAAATAGCTGGAAAACAGCAACCAAAGCTCGAACCAAAGCTAGAACAAATGACATATGTCACAGAGGATGATTAGTCCCAAGGGTGACTACATTTGATTTGGCGAGAGTCACACAATGCAATTATGATGCAGCACAAGAAATGGCACAGAACCAAGAGTAATACAAGAGTAAAGTGATTACATGCCAATCTTTGCCTGTCAAATTAGCTTTTCCCTCATTTTCACTTGTCTTGTGCATCAAGCAGTACTTAATATTCTTTAGTTTGGTTTTCATTGCTGCATTTCCAGTGGGTTTTTAGTTACCAAAGACAGGGTTTTTTTAACGACTCATTGGTGTGTGTCCATCGGGGATAATGCCGAGAATAGCCGTCGTTTATTAGCAATGATACTGTTGCATTTCCAGCCAGGATAGTGCCACAGAAAGCAGTTAATTTTTACTGAGACATTGCTAGGTTTCCACTGGGGATTGTGCCCCCAAAGCTAGGTATTTTGAGCCATAATATGATCTTTTCCCATCCATAACAAAATGGTCATAACACTTGCACCACAAAGTTATTAAAACGTAAGGAAATTAAAAGTTTCAATATATCTGCTTGTAGCAACTTCAAAAAAACAAAGAGTCGCTGAGAGGCTGAGGCCGGGGCTTTCCTTTGTCTGACGCGCTTAACGGAAAAAATCACTGCAATACGAAAAAAATACGTTTAACTTTTTATTAACAAAAAAGAATAATCAACTCATGATACAGTGCACAAACTTATAATCAAAGTGATCACAGCGATCAAAGAAAAAAGCGATCAACAAATAATATGGCAACCCCGCTCACCCTCTATCTCTCCCCACACAGGTGAGCAGGTGCCTGTATTAACCTATATTAACATCCCCGCCCATATCCATATGACCTACTTATTTCCTCATCAACATGATCACACAAAAACCTAAATAATATCACAAACAATAACAAACACCAATATTTAAACTATAATACCTGCTACAAAATACGTCTAAATTCATTCATTGCTCCTACATTCCAGCCCCTAATTATTAGGTTATTACACATAATAATTACCACATTCATATTAATAGGAGACATGAAACAATTAAAAGCACAATATTATTAAAGTCCATAACACATATCTTGTCTTCGATCTTCTTTCTTCCTGAGTCAAAAGTCAGTAAAGCCAACAATCAGGCTCAGTCAAAAGGATTTTAGCCATCATTCTGTGGCAAGTCTATCAGTCAAAATCAAAGTCAAGCTGGGGGTCAAAGTGTCACAATGTTCAGCAGCTGCTCCTCATCCAGCTTCAGCCTCCTGTAGTAGACAGATCTTTGTTATTGGACGATCCAGGCAACTGCTCTTTGTTTTAAACCGCACCTGACGCACAAATCCTCTTCTGTCTGGAAAGGTTTGAAGGACTTTTCCCATAACCCAGGAATTTCGAGGTGCCGTGTTATCTATAATAAGCACTATATCTCCGGGGACAATATTGCGCTTCACTCTGGACCATCTCTGACGCTCCTGTGGTAAGTACTCTTTAACCCACTTTTTCCAGAATAAATCCGACACATGTATTGTATGAAGGTAGATTTGTGTCTTTATTATTCAATCAAAAAAAAGTTGCTTTAATCCCAAAAAATATTTTCAATTAAAAAAAAAGTTGCTTTAATCCCAAAAAATATTTTCAATCAAAAAAAACTTCACTTCAATGGAAAAAAAAAATTAAATCAAAGAAAAACAGTGTTTGAATGCAAAAAAAAAATTGAGACCCAAAAAATTGCATTTGAACACTTTTTTTCTTTAATTGAAATAGCCATTTTTGATTGAAGTGAGTTATTATTTGATTAAAAATAATGTTTTTGATTGAAGTCATATTTTTTGTATTTGGGCCATATTATGGGTAGGATATTTGTGTCTTTATTATTCAATCCCAAAAAATACCATTTCAATAAAAAAAAAATATTTTCAATTAAAAAACACTTTGCTTCAATAAAAAAAAAAAAAAATCAATCAAAGAAAAAAGTGTTTGAATGCAAAAAAATATTTGAGACCCAAAAAACTGCATTTGAACACTTTTTTCTTCTGATTGAAGTGCAAAAAGTTTTGAAGTCGTTTTTTTTTTTTGATTGAATCATTTTGACACAAATATTCCGCTATGGGCGGATGCTTCCCCATTGGTCAGACATGTTTGAGTGACAAGTGTCTACACCAATGACGTTTGACATAGGGATCTCTTTGTAGAACAAGCAAGTCGCCATTTGCAATGTACAGCTATGCGGTGAAAATCCCTTCTATCCATCCTATCGATACGCACAAACTTTTCAAACGACAGCATTTCTTCTCCACAGACAACATTAGATGCCTTTTGAAATGTACACCGAGGGGTTTGTTTACTTCAACGATGTGGACATGTTTGTAAAAGGAGTAATAAAAGTCAGCTGCATCAAGGACTAGCTCGAATCGTGGCAGCGGCAGCAAGCAGTGGGTCTTCCCATGGCAGCATGGACCTGTCGCGGCTAATGCCGCTGTTTGAGGCCGTTGTCACGGATCTGCCGGTCCGGGGCAGCTGTCACAGACTTGCTGCGGCCAATGCCGGTGTCTGAGGTAACAGCCTCGGTCGCGAGTGTTTTTTCCCCTATACATTTAGTGATGCGATGTGCTGCCACAGACACGCACACACACGTATGTGACTGCGGTCAAGCCGGCTGTCTCTCGTTTATATGAAGTCAAGCTAGCCGCTCCAACATTTCAAGTGCTCCTGTATTGCACACTCTATGGCAAATAGACGGAGGCGGTTGACAAAGACAGCGCTAGGATGCTACAGCGAGGACCAGCTTCCGGTTTTCAAAATAAAATGTGGGCTATTAAAGGCAATAAAAAGACGTGACAGTGTGAATCTGCACTGGTTTTGAGGCTACTGACAAAAATGATGATATTTGTTATCATATATATATATATATAAATATATATATATGTATATAAACCAGAAGCTGGTCCTCGCTGTAGCATCCTAGCGCTGTCTTTGTCAACCGCCTCCGTCTATTTGCCATAGAGTGTGCAATACAGGAGCACTTGAAATGTTGGAGCGGCTAGCTTGACTTCATATAAACGAGACACAGCCGGCTTGACCGCAGTCACATACGTGTGTGTGCGTGTCTGTGGCAGCACATCGCATCACTAAATGTATAGGGGAAAAAACACTCGCGACCGAGGCTGTTACCTCAGACACCGGCATTGGCCGCAGCAAGTCTGTGACAGCTGCCCCGGACCGGCAGATCCGTGACAACGGCCTCAAACAGCGGCATTAGCCGCGACAGGTCCATGCTGCCACGGGAAGACCCACTGCTTGCTGCCGCTGCCACGATTCGAGCTAGTCCTTGCTGCAGCTGACTTTTATTACTCCTTTTACAAACATGTCCACATCGTTGAAGTAAACAAACCCCTCGGTGTACATTTCAAAAGGCATCTAATGTTGTCTGTGGAGAAGAAATGCTGTCGTTTGAAAAGTTTGTGCGTATCGATAGGATGGATAGAAGGGATTTTCACCGCATAGCTGTACATTGCAAATGGCGACTTGCTTGTTCTACAAAGAGATCCCTATGTCAAACGTCACTGGTGTAGACACTTGTCACTCAAACATGTCTGACCAATGGGGAAGCATCCGCCCACAGCGGAATATTTGTGTCAAAATGATTCAATCAAAAAAAAAACGACTTCAAAACTTTTTGCACTTCAATCAAAAGAAAAAAGTGTTCAAATGCAGTTTTTTGGGTCTCAAATATTTTTTTGCATTCAAACACTTTTTTCTTTGATTTATTTTTTTTTTTTTTATTGAAGCAAAGTTTTTTTTAATTGAAAATATTTTTTTTTATTGAAATGGTATTTTTTGGGATTGAATAATAAAGACACAAATATCCTACCCATAATATGGCCCAAATACAAAAAATATGACTTCAATCAAAAACATTATTTTTAATCAAATAATAACTCACTTCAATCAAAAATGGCTATTTCAATTAAAGAAAAAAAGTGTTCAAATGCAATTTTTTGGGTCTCAATTTTTTTTTCACCTGCTTCCATCGCCTGCAAGCATACACATCAGCCTCCTGGCAGTCTCCTGGTGGTGAAGATGGTAAGGTTTTCAACAGCAACAGGTGGTTAGGTGTCAATGCTTCCAGGTCGTTTGGATCTGTAGATGCTTTGGTAATCGGCCAGCTGTTGATTATGGACTACTCCTCACAAAGAACTGTGTGAAGTCCCTCTTCATCCAGATTTTGCACATTCAAAGTAGAGTTTAGGACTTTTCTCACAGACCGGATTAACCTCTCCCAAGATCCCCCATGATGCAAGCCAGCTGGGGGGTTAAAGGTCCATTTAATTCCCTTCTGAAGAAGTGCATTATTGATCTGTGACTGATTCCATTGCTCAATGGCTGTTCTCAACTCACGCTCTGCTCCAATGAAGTTTGTCCCATTGTCTGAGCGCAGTTCCTGGACTTGACCTTGTCTTGCTATAAAGTGTCTGAGTGCATTTATGAAGGAGTCGGTATCCAGTGAAAGTGCCACTTCAATGTGAATTGCACGAATGGCCAGACAGGTAAAAATAACGCCATACCTCTTCACAACACTCCTTCTGCTCTTCACTTCCAACAGTCCAAAATAGTCTACTCCAATACAAGTAAATGGCGGCTCATCTGGAGTCACTCTTTCAGCAGGTAGATCTGCCATCTGCTGGGACACTGGCTGAGCATTCAGTCTACGACAGATGACACACTTGGACAAAACTCTCCTTATGGCTGTACTAGCCCCAGTGATCCAGTACCTCTCCCGCAGATTGGCTAGCATGGGGATACGGCCGCCATGTCCCACTTCTCGGTGAATATGCCTCAGAAGCATGTCTGAGATATGGAAGTCTTTAGCCAGTATTATGGGATGTTTAGCCTCCGCAGGCATAGATGACCTGCTCAGCCGACCCCCAACTCTCAGAACACCATCTTCAACCAGTGGGCAGAGTTTATAAATGTGGCTATGGCCCTTAACACTTTCACCATTTTGCAGCCTGGAGAATTCCACTGGAAACTTCTTCCTCTGACAGAACCTACTGATTTCCAGTTCAGCCTTCTCCAGCTCCTCCACTGACAGACAACTTGGAACTGTCTCCCTCTTGAGAGCGTCCATATCTTTCTCCAAAGAACATCTTTGTTGTATCACATCTAAATCAGACTGTGCAAGCTTGGTGCTCAACTGTTTCCTCTTCTGGCAACAAGCCAAGAGCCAGTCCTTGAATCTCAACAACCAAGCCTCAGACTTTTTGAGACCAGTCCAAGATGAAAAGTAACTGATCACGCGAGTCACAGCATCAATCTCTTCTCTGGCCTGTACAGCATTCACTGCAGAAGCTTTCTTGACCTCAGGGTCATCTGATGGAAGCTGATGAACATCCTCAGGATTAACAGGCCACACAGACTCAGGTTGATGGAGAAAAGGTGGACCTGACACCCATGTTAGATTTTTGAGGAATGCATCCACTTTCAAGCCTCTAGAGGCCACATCTGCTGGGTTGCTTGCAGTGTCTACATACCTCCATTGAGAAGACCGTGAAACCTTGAGAATTTCTGAGACCCTGTTGGCAACAAAGACTTTGAAACTGCAACAGATTTAAGTGGAGCCACCCTAGCCTTTCCCACTGTGTACTTGTGAGTGTACACTACACGACAGCAGGTAAGTCACTACTCCGTAGCCATCTTCACTTGCATCACAGAAATGATGAAATGATGTCATCCCAGCCAAGTGATCTCCTGTACAGATCCCTTAAGATTTTCTTAGCAGACAACACAACAGGGCTCAGGATTCCAAGAGGATCATAGATAGAGCCGACAGTTGAGAGAATTCCTCTCCTGGTGTGTGGTCTGTCCTTAATGATGATCTTAAACTTAAAGCTGTCGGACTGAATGCACTATTCTACACCAAGCACTTTCTCCAATGGTAGCTGATCCTGATCCAGGTCCAACCCTTTCATGTCCTTGGCTCTGTGACTTTTAGGTATTGCAGCCATAACCTCACGTCTGTTGCTTATCCATTTCCTAAGCTGGAAACCACCCTTTGCACAGACAGAGACAAGGTCGTGATAGAGAGATACAGCTTCCTCCTCTGAAGGCACTGACACCAGACAATCATCCACATAGAAGCAATGTAGGACCTTATAAATCACTTCTTGGCTGAACTGTTCTTTATTATCTTCTGCACATTTTTCTGAGAGCAAACTTGGCGCAGCTAGGAGACGAAGTTGCCCCATAGAGATGCACCATCATCCTGAAGTCGCTGAGGTCTTCATTTAATGGCGAGCATATTGGCAGGCAGATCTAGCTCATGCAAATATTCCACCCCTACCATGGCATTAGAGCAACCTCTGAGGAAAAGACTGTAGTCTTGGAGAGCCTTTACATCCTCTGTTTTGATGGAAGGCCACGAAAGAGCCCTTTCCATATATGCAGAGGCTACTTTCTGCTCATTCCCAAAATGCTCCCTTAGTAAAGCTTTAGCCTTAACATAGCCTCTCTTTGGGTTAAAATGCTGGCAGCTTCTAACCAGTTCCTTAGGGTGACCTGTAGTGAACTGCTCCAAGAAATAGAGTCTGTCACTGTAGCTTTCAGTGTTTCTTTCCACACCATTCTCAAAAGCTTTAACAAATTATACAATGATATTTCAACAGATCACCGTCAAAAATTGGGATCTCTCTCTTTGGCAACGACGAGAAGCATTGCTGTTGTATCAGAAGTATAGTTATTTAATTTTGCTTTCTCATAATTCCCAGCATATTGTTTTGATCCTCATTTTTTGAATCAAATCCGGCATTCCATATATCTCCATTTTGAGTTTGGGTGTTGTCATTAGCACTGCGATTCACTGAATATTGTTTGGGTTCATTAAGTGACACATATAATTAGGGTCCGGGCTGCTAAGCAGCCAAGGACCCTATTGTAATTGGAAGAACCATATTTTGAATTCTGCTCTCATGGGAACAACTGGAGTCAATGTAAAAGTGGCATTTTTAAACATCACATTTTCTCTTGTGAAGCAAAACACTTATCATTAAAAACAAATCACCAACATGTCCATGCTGTCTAGATGCAATTTATATATTGTCAGACTTTTGTTTAGATGATAGAATTTGTGACATTTTGGCTATTTTTGAAATCTGCCACAACAACTGCAGCCCGGTCAGTGACTTCCTGAGTCTATTTGAGAAGCCACACACCAAGTCTCACTTCCAGACAAATAGTTCAGTGAGTTAGGAGCTGGATCCCAGTGCCAAGGACTCTGGGTTCAAGACCCAACAAAGGGGATGAGTATGACACATCAAAACTACAAAGAGTCTTTGAGAAACAAATGTTCCACTGATACAAAAGTGTACTTTGCAAATTTATTCCAATATTCAACCACTTTTACTTTTCAATTGCTGCAATACAATTTCCAGATGATGCAACCTGCAAAATGACTCAGCTGATGCTAAATGCAGATTGTAATATCAACTACTTGATGTCTTCCTATTCTTCTGCTTGTTGCTCAGAATTGCCTAAAAATGCCCGGACCCGACCCATCGCTGCACAGCAGCTATAATCATGTTTGGTTTCTTTTTGTTTCAATGACATTTGTGGAATAAATGAATTTGCATTAGCATTGAGAGCTTTTGGTTTTGATTTTCCTTTTTCCAGGTAAGAGTTCATTCCATCAGAACGCTTTGATAAGGAACCCTTTCCACTTAGAATGCTCTGAGATCGTAACACATTTAATTGAGCCATGTGTGCTTTAATATCTTCATCCAATTTTAGCTGCTCTTTCTTTCTCCTCAGCCGTTCCTCTTGTTCTTCCAGCTCAAGTTTGTCCTTCAATAGTTTCTGTCTTACCATTAATGCTGCCAAGTCAGCCTCAGCTTTAAGACGTGCAGAAGAAGCAGTAGAAACAGCAGACTTTCCTCCAGTAGCAGAGTTTTTGCTTCCCACATTTGATACGCTGTCACTCGGTTTTATGTTATCTTGCATGTTCTCTGTCATGATTATGGACACAGCTTGAGTTCATCCTTCCATCATGATGTTCATCCTCTGTTGGACAATGAAGCACTCCTTTACTGATTGCAGCAGGATCTGATTGACCAAGGTTGTTATTTTGTTGTGGTTCCTCAGATTCACTTAGCCACTTTTTAACATCCTCTTCAAACGTGTTAATGTATTTCATGATGTTGGCAAACCATTCATTTTGTTTGTTTTGTTCGTCCTCAGGCAGTAGAGGAATCAACACATTATGTGACGTGATAGCATTTTCAAAAGTTGAATTAAATTCTCCAGATGAGGTTGAACATGTGAGACATTTCCTTGCTTTTCATAAGTGTTTTCCTTTCAGGTATGAGCCCTTTTATTTTATTCACAATGATTTTGCGTTTATGCTGAAGTTTTTCGATTTTATTTGCCCAGGCCTTGGCTGTGAGTTTAGTTTCTCTTTTCCCACACTCCATTTCAACAACAGCATTTGTTTCACCCATTTTCGTACTTTGGTTTCACTTTGACTTTTTTCTCAGTTTGTGCCTTTAAAACACATCCCTTTGATTTTTCCAGTTTGTTCCTTTAAACACACATCCATTTCAAAACTTGCAACAGCAGCATTTATTTGACTCACTTTTCTCCACTGATTTCCTTTTCGATTTTTTTCAATATATTGTTTGTGCATTTAAACCACATCCACAGAAGAAAAGTAAAATTCATCCAATAATCATCATCCCACATAGCAGCAGAGCAGCAGCAACATCAGAGCGACACAGCGGAGATTAACACATTTATTGCATGGAGATAAATTGAGCACCAGGATGTACTATAATAATGATAACGCCGGTGCGCCGAAGGATTCAGTCCTCAATCCATCAAGCCATTGTTCCCAATGAACAAACAGCAGTCAATATGCAAGCCGCATTCCTTCCATTAATATACAGCTTCATGCGCACATCCACAGGTGAGCTTACCTGACTGCAGTTCGCTTTGCCAGCGGCTCCAAATCTGTTTAACAGCCAGCGCCTACCTCCGTAGTTTATCTCCAATGGTTGTTTGATTTGATCCTTTTCCTCCTTTTGTCCTCTTGATCTTTTGATCTGTTGCGCTGTCCGATGATGTTTCCTTTTAATGTCTTTTTTGTTGACAAAAATGTAGAGACTTCCAAAAACAAAGAGTCACTGAGAGGCTGAGGCCGGGGCTTTCCTTTGTCTGATGCGCTTAACGGAAAAAATCACTGCAATACTAAAAAAATACGTTTAACTTTTTATTAACGAAAAAGAATAATCAACTCATGATACTGTGCACAAACTCATAATCAAAGTGATCACAGTGATCAAATAAAATAGCGATCAACAATAAATACGGCGACCCCGCTCACCCTCTCTCTCTCTCCACACAGGCGAGCAGGTGCCTGTATTAACCTATATCAACATCCCCGCTTATATCCATGTGACCTACTTACAGTACAGGCCAAAAGTTTGGACACACCTTCTCATTCAATGCGTTTTCTTTATTTTCATGACTATTTACATTGTAGATTCTCACTGAAGGCATCAAAACTATGAATGAACACGTGGAGTTATGTACTTAACAAAAAAAGATGAAATAACAGAAAACATGTTTTATATTGTAGTTTCTTCAAAATAGCCACCCTTTGCTCTGATTACTGCTTTGCACACTCTTGGCATTCTCTCGATGAGCTTCAAGAGTCACCTGAAATGGTTTTCCAACAGTCTCGAAGGAGTTCCCAGAGGTGTTTAGCACTTGTTGGCCCCTTTGCCTTCACTCTGCGGTCCAGCTCACCCCAAACCATCTCGATTGGGTTCAGGTCCGGTGACTGTGGAGGCCAGGTCATCTGCCGCAGCACTCCATCACTCTCCTTCTTGGTCAAATAGCCCTTACACAGCCTGGAGGTGTGTTTGGGGTCATTGTCCTGTTGAAAAATAAATGATCGTCCAACTAAACGCAAACCGGATGGGAGGGCATGTCGCTGCAGGATGCTGTGGTAGCCATGCTGGTGTGTGAGCAGGTGTGCCCCAACCAGATACAGACTTTTAAAAATGTCAGTTTGTCAAGGAACACCATTGCGGCCCGAGCTAAGGAGCTAGCAGGAAACCTGTCAACACAGCTGGCCGAAGAGTCACGCAGTTACATAGCTTTTTCATTAGCTGTTGACGAAAGCACAGACAACACAGATACAGCACAGCTATCCATTTTTATTAGAGGTGTGAATTCGGACCTGTAGTGGTGGGACTAACTACAGATGGTGCACCTGCAATGTGTGGAGGAAAAGTGGGCTTGGTCGGACTAATGAAAGAGAAAATGCAAAAAAAGTAACTGTCACACGCCTCTGATAACGTATCATTGCATTATCCATCAAGAAGCTTTGTGTGGAAAGGTGCTGGAGATGTATGACATAATGACCACGGTCATGAAAACAGTGAACTTCATTCCGGCACGTGGCCTGAATCACCGCCAGTTCCAGCTGTTCTTGCAGGAGATGGGCTTGGAGCACGGAGACGTGCTGTACCATACAGAAGTGAGGTGTCTGAGTAGGAGCAAAATCCTCAAATGATTTTTTGAGCTTAGGGAAGACATTGCTCTTTTCATGCAGAGTAAAGGAAAACCCTTGTCTGAACTGTCAGATCCAAACTGGCTGTGTGATTTTGCTATGTTATGTGACATAACTGAGCATCTCGCCCAACTCAATCAGAAGCTGCAGGGACGCGAACAAGTCATCACGCAGATGTCCGACATGATCACATGTTTCCAGCGTAAACTTGACCTATGGAAGTGCCAAGTGAAACAGGACAATCTTGCTCACTTTTCTGTTTGTCAGAGCATCTCAGCTTCAGTTCCTGGTGCTTTTGTATGTTCCCGGTTGGCTACCAAACTGAGCCGCTTAATGGATGAGTTTGATCGGCGCTTCTCTGACTTCAGAGCACAGCACTCGGGCTTTGCCATCTTTAGCAGTCCTTTCACCACTGACGTCAGCAATGCGCCCCATCACCTTCAGCTGGAGTTAATCGAGCTTCAAAGCGATAGTGGCCTAAGAGCAAAGTTCCAGGATGCTGCAATCGAGGACTTTTACCATCTACTGCCCCCTGGTGTGATGCCACAGCTTCCACTTCATGCTGCCCATGTTCTGTCTATGGTTGGGAGCACCTATCTGTGCGAACAGATGTTTTCAATAATAAATCTAAACAAAACCAAGCACAGACCACGCATCACTGATGACAACCTCCACGCTGTTTTAGGGATTGCCACAGCACAAGGGCTAAAACCAGACATTGACACACTGGCCACAGGAAAACGGTGTCAGAAATCCAGCCAGAAAACACATAGGTAAGCATTTTTAAAAACCCAATTAAAATATAATAAAATGTATTTCAACCAAGAATAAGAATAGTTAAACTAAGTGCAAATTAATGATTGTGCTTGCATTTTGTTTTGTGTTTGTTGTTTTCAGAACATTATCAATAGATGAGGATGGTGGGGAGGGGATCCACTTGGTGTGTTCAAGGACAGGCAGCATATCCTCATCCCTTTCACTTAAAACTTGACCAATATAGTTGTGAACTGAGACAACCCTTATTTTGTTATTTTGAGGTTATTACATATACTACTTTATGTGTAGCAATGTATTTAGTGTTTACAGGTTTATGTGTTTAGGCAGACAAATGTTTACTCCTGCAAGGTTGTGTGCAGCCATTTGTTTTTGTAAAATGCTACATCCGTCACACATGTTCTTAGCAGCTCACTATTGTTGGTTGTACGTTATTCTGACCCTCTCGACTGTGACAAAAAAGTTTTGAACAAAGTTAATGTCATAACTTGTGTTTAATAATATTTTTCTTTATTTACTTTAATTGTTTGATCGTTGATCAGTGGAGTAATATGGGTTTCTTAACCTGACAAATTAAAAGCATTTATGTTATAGTAACAGAGCAACAAGCAAACACATTTTTTTTACATTTATGCAAATGCATATGTAATATTTGTAACTTAAGTAAGTAATACATACAGAAGGTTATTTAACAATATGTCACAGAGTAGTTACATTTATTTTACATTATATTTGGTTACATTTAGTTACATTTATACTGTCTTACAGTTACATCTGGCCCTTTGAGGGCAACCATTATGCTGATGTGGTCCTCGGTGAAATGAGTTTGACACCCCTGCTCTACAGCAGTACACTGGCTAGCTTCAGTAGATTTGGTTTAGCAGAGATTATAGCAAAGCAACAAAGTATATAAAATAAACACAGCAGAGACATCAGACAGGTCAGACCACAGTTTTTAAGTACATATTGCAAGTTACAATTATGGCTGAAAATGACAACAAAAATGAACAAGTTTGCAGTGTTTACACAGCTCTGCAATTGTAATCAACTGCCAGTTGTCTACCCGTAAGTAACTGTTGTTGTAACTGCAATGTCACAGTGATTCGGTCCATAGGTAATACACTGACACATACAGCCCTTCTTCAAAAAAATCTAAACTATCCCCTTAATGTATCCCCCACAAGCTATAAACAAGTGTATTTGTGTGAATTACAACATAAATTAAATAACAATGAAACATGAAATTCAAAATGTTACCTAAAAGGCCTACATGTGGAGCTTCTGTTCCCTGTCAGGAATCAGCAAATAATCTTGTGGGTAGAGAAGAAGTTAGAGAGAAGGCTAATGGAGGGATGATGGACATTAGCCTTTCCGTAATGTCCAGCAACCGTAATACAGACGGGACGGGCATGCCCTTAGAGAAACTGCAGAAGGTTAGTCACGGCCTTGGTGGGCAACCCACAAGAATCCTGTGCCTGTGTCACCCTACTAACCATCACCTGGGCCTTCACCATCATCATATCTAGGAAGTGTTGGAGGACAAACAGCTGTACAAGAAAATGTCATTGGCTTTTTATGTATTTATGTATGACTGCCTTTGTGTTGTGGGCAGAATCTGTCATATTTTTAATAGGTAAGCCTTGTCACCTTGCAACTGTGCATTAGAAGACTGCAGCTATCACACAGCACTTGTTTTCCAACATGGAGGCAAAATAGCAATCAGAACATTCTGTGTAAGACCTCAATTTTCAAATGTATGTGTTACCATGCAGTTCACATCAGAGGCTACCTGCTTGTTGATGGAATGGACCACCTTTTAATTTGAGTTATTCAGCCACTTTCACGTGAATGTATTTGGAATGAATTGTATCTTACCTTTTTCTTTTTTTAAGGAATTCATCATTTAGTTAAAGCTGGAACAAGATCTGTTCATGCACACATCACTGTGCAGCGGTGAAGAGGCACACTAAATGAAATCATTGTAAAATAACCTCCACATAGGTATGTGCAGTTAGCTTCCAATTTTACACATTTTTTTCTTAATTGAAATTGTGGTACACTGCTTACTAAATCCAGAGACCTATATCTCTATATAAAGTACCTATATCTTCCAATGGTAGATATACAGAGAGGAAACTAGTCAAAGCTCAAAAGTATGAACATCAGGAAACAAAGATGCTGTCTTGTGAAATGAAGTGGCTGTTTACAAGGACATGTCACATGGTTTGCAGTCCAAGGCGATCACTTTACCACTGACATGCGGCAAAAATATTTGATACAGTTGCTCTCAATTTTCAGACTCTATACATCTCAGTCTATGACTTAATGCATTTTAGGAGACTATTCTTACATATGGTAGACTATAAGATTGCATTGAGTTGCTCTAGAAAAAAACTGTCAAGTCTCTACTCAATATTACAGTATACTACAAGGTTGTGACAGTAGTTGTACCCCACTTGCCACAGCATGATGCACGTTGTTCACTCAGGCAGCAAATTGCTGATGAAGGAACAAAACATATGAATATCCACCTGCTGTGGACAGTAGTTGCTTTAACTACATTATTTGTTATCAGATAGTGTAAATGGTTCATTTGTTAGACAGGAGCAAGATATGTTACTTTCTTTATGAGTTAAAATTGCACATTATCATAGAAGATACCTTTATTGATATAGTAGTAGAAATGAATAGCAATTATTTATTTGTTGGTGATGGTTATTTGCCTTGCTAGTGCCATGGCTCCAGGGATAGCATTGCTATTTGGTCCCACACAGTGTTCCAGACTGAAATATCTCAGCGGCTATTGAATGGATTGCTTTTAAATCTGGCACAGGTGTTCATTTTCCCAACAGGGTGAATGCCACTTACTTTGGTGAGTAGACGTGCTAGCACCAGAGTGAATTATCTTAACAATGCCAAACTTGCACATGTATTATAGTCCATGGATGTATACAGAGACCTGGATACAGCATTGGTGGCAGTACCCCGTTAATTCCAATGAAAGCACTACTTGTGCATCATTTGCTTCATAGAGCAAGCACACTAGAGTCTTCCACTGGCCGAGTCGGCTACCTCTGGTTTGGTGCTCCACTAACTCGAATGGGAATGAAATTATCTAGTTGTGTGGAGCTTCTAGACTTTAAAGCAAATGGATCAAATCCTGATAGTGAAATGGGTCATTTCGTTGGGGTTGCGACATTAAAAAAAATTTGTCAACTGAATTGCAGACACCTCTTTTGCCATGTAAGTGTATGAGTCTTTTTGGATCCAATGGCATCATGTGACAGACAGATCAGTATACCTGCTTAGCCTTATTTGACAAATAATGTCATGTGAAATAACATTACTCAAGCTGTTCTCATGCACTGTTGATGTGTATACCTATGAAAAGCAATGCACCACAATTTCTATGTATAATCCAAGTAATTATGAGGCAGTTATTTGTGTATAACACATGTAAGAAGGACGTCTGCGTTCACGTGACCAATGGACACAGGACTTTCCCTCACGGCACTGGTGTCCTCACCATGTTTCTTTTACTAAGAGTAACCTACATAACGTAACTTGACTAAACCTAACCTACACAACTTCTCTAAACCTAACCTTAATCCTAACCTATGTAACCTCTCTAAACCTAAACTATGTAACTTAAAGTATGTAACTTTGGTTCAAGTCTGTAACCTCATTTGCAGGGTGCACATTTGTTAGATATCACAAAAAGTTTTATGTGCATTTGTGTATATACAAATTGTTGTCTGAGATATACAAACTGTTGTCTAAGGATGGGTCACTTAACAGAAGAATCGGTATCAAGCTTGAATGTCTGCTTTAAGGGGGCGGGTTGGTCGATGGGTCAAACAACACAGGACTTTCCCACAGGAGACTGGTCTTCAGAATCGTGTGAAGCCAAGCAAACTTATTATTAGTTATTAGTTATTTTAAGGTACATCCTCACCATGTTTCTTTTCCCAAACCTAACCTACACGACTTTACTTTTCTAAACCTTAACTGACCTAACTTACAATATAAGTAAGTTAGGTTAAGCATGTATCCTCATTTGTGGAATAGTAATTTGTTACATATTGTACTAATTGTTGTATATGCATTTTCGTAAGATATCATACAAACTGTTATATGAGGATAAATCACTAAACAGAAGTTGGAGTATGCTAATAAAGTCAGTATCTGTTTAGATCTTTGTGAAATTGCTCAGAAAAGTTAAGGGAACACCTAAAGCCTTGTTCACATTACATGATTTTCATCCCGATTTTGAGGCCATTAAGTCCTGGGGTTGGAGGTGAGTAGATAGTCAGATAGTCTGCCACAACGAGTCCTCATGTGTGAACAAGCCTACGAGCAAGTCGCGCCCTCGTCTGCGACTGGGACTGGATATTTGGCATGCTAGAAAACTGGAGAGGTCTGACACGACTAACAAAGAGCATAAGCCAATGAGAGGTGTGATACAGCGATGCGATGGACGGCTCTACCAGCCCCAGCAAGAAATCAAAGTCCTCCACTGGCATTTCCCAAAAACCTGTTTGATCATTCAGCTATGAAAAGTACAATAATCTGGGTCAGGATACATGCATAGACTATATAGACAGTACAGTACAAGCTAATAGGCTAGCAGCACAGTGGCAACCGAGTTTCATTCATAGAACTCACCTCCAACTTTCTCTGCAGAACTAACAACCCGCGCAATCCGCGTGCAGCAACACATTCCTTCACCCAAATCCTTTTATTCTTTTCCTGTTTCTCCTCAGCGCAGAGCAGGGCACAAACGACCTGCAGAGCTCCAAGTTGTCGGACATTCATGTTAAAGTTTAGCGCTGGGGCACTTAATGATATCCTGGTTTGTTCATGTGTGACAAAACGTAGTTTGGTGATGTCATCGCATTATCTGGGGCTCTGTCGGCGAGGGCTCGCTGGAGAAATCTCGTGGTGTGCACACACAGGTCGTAACGCAGTTGGCGAGACTCCTGATGACAGAAACACACGTCGCCAAGTATGACCACTCAAAAGATTACAATAGTCTCCACAACTCAAGACTGGTCGGCCAGTCATGTAATGTGAACAAGGCTTAAGTCACACATCTGATCTTGATGAACGAACTATTCAAGTTGAAAATCTTTACTAATGTGCATTGTATGATTTGTCCAAACCAAATTTTATCAATAAAATTTCGACAAAAAAAAAAAAAATGAAATCACTGGCTGATTCGTGAATTTGATCACAACAACTTAGAATGTGACTCAGTAGTGTGTAGGCTTGCAAAGGGGCGGAACATTTCCAGAAACTTTCCATGGGAAGTTAAGCTGCAGAATTTTGGAAATATTCCAAATTGTAAACTTTCCACGGGAATTATGGTAATTATTGGGAATCATTAAGAATTAACTGGAAATTGTGGATAATATCAACAAACTGTATCATATCCTAACATGAATATCAACAGTTTGTTTTGTCATAAGTAGACATCCATTCAAAATATAACAATTAAAAAACTTGACATTCCAACAGATTTATTTCTAAGTAGAACTTTAAAACTTTAATATTCTTGTACTTAACAATCAATTCTTTTATTGAACAACAAAAACATGAATGTTGAGTAAAATATTACTCACCCCCCCCCCCCCAATCAAAAGGTAAAAGGACCCAAAAAAAGTCCCATTCAAAATATTAAATGAAAGCCTCTTCTCTCAAGCTTCTCAAGCCTAGTTTCTGTATGTTCTACATTTTCTTGTATGGTTACAGAAAACTGTCTTGCAGGAGGCAGAACAAACAGCATCACAATGGAAGTAGCTAGCACCATATTAAGCTAGCCTCTTAAGTGGTCACTGAAATGGTGCTAGCTACCTTACATTTCACACCTAACTTACCAGCTAGCTAGCTACTGTGTGAATACATTTTCATTTAACATTTGCAAGTTAAACATTAATACCACAGATCAAATATATTTAACCCATAATATTATCAAAACTTACTTGTCTTTATGTAGTCCGTAAGCTCAAATGTGTGGCTTCAATAGTTTTTTGCTTGTGGGGCGACAGTAGTTCAGTCCATAGGGACTTGGCTTGGGAACTGGAGGGTTGCCGGTTCAAGTCCCCAGCTGGACCAAAATATGGAGCGTGGACTGGTAGCTGGAGAGGTGTCAGTTCACCTCCTCTGCACTGCCGAGGTGCCCTTGAGCAAGGCACTGAACCCCCCAACTGCTTGGGGCGCCTGTCCATGGGCAGCCCCCTCATTCTGACATCTCTCCATTTGATGCATGTATAGGCCCTGTTTGTGCATGTGTGTGGGTATTTCAGGCCTGTGTGTATATATAAAACAGAGTGAAAAACTTGGAGATTCCCCTCACGGGATTAATGAGGGTATATAAATAAATAAAGTGTGGCCTCAATACTCCAGGGTTGTAGAAATCATCAGTGCATGTGATGGAGGAATTCACAGTGCATGTAGGGGGTGTGGCCTCAATAGCCCTGCAGTAAGCAATGAGCTGTGTGTATGTGATTGAGGAATAGGATAGATATTCAAAAAAGCTGGTTGTTTTAGCCAAGATTATGCTACAATATATTTTCCCCAACTACATTTAAGTCCCCTGTTAAAGGAATAAACCTTCTATTTTGTAAATTTCTGGTTTATTCCCATTAATTCCCATGGAAAGTTTTGCAACCCTAGTAGTGTGTATGGCCCCTGCATGTCTGTCTGTCTGTAAGCACTCCCAACAACATCTGGGCATGCTCCTGATGAGTTGGCAGGTGGTGTCTTGGGGAATCTCCTCACAGACCTGGATCAGGGCATCAGTGAGCTCCTGGACAGTCTGTGGCGGTACTTGGTGGTGTCAGATGCATCGATACATAACATCCCATAGTTACTCAAATGGATTTAGGTCAGCGGAACGAGAGCGCCAGTCAGTAGCATCAATACCTTCATCATCCAAGAAGTGCCCACACACTCTGGCCACATGGGACCAAGCAGTGTCCTGCACCAGGAGGAACCCAGGGCTGACTGCACCAGCATAAGGTCTGACAATCATTCTGACGATTTCAACACAGTACCTCACAGCAGTCAGAGTACCATTGGCTATGACATGGATGTCTGTGTCATCCTCCAAGGATATAACTCCCCAGACCATCACCGACCCACCGCCAAACTGGTCATGCTGTATGATGTTGCGGCAGCATAACGTTCACCATAGTGTCTCCAGACTCTTGCACACCTGTCACATGTGCTTGGTGTGAACCTGCTGTCATGTGTGAAGAGAATGGGACCAGTGGCAGACCTGCCAGTTCTGGTTTTCTCTGGTGAATGTCTATCAAGTTGCACAGTGCTGGGCTGTGAGTACAGGTCCCACTAGAGAATGTCAGGCCCTCATGCCACCCCCATGGAGCCTTTTTCTGACAGTTTGGTCAGAATCATGCACACAAATAGCCTGCTGAAGGTAATTCTGTAGGGCTCTGACTATTCCCCCTCTTTTTCCCCCTCACACAAAGGAGCAAATACTGGTCCGCCTGCTGGGTTGATGCCCCTCTACAGCCCTGTCCAGCTCTCCCCGTGTAACAGCCAGTCTCCTGGTAACTTCTCCATGCTCTTGAAACTGTGCTGGGAGACACAGCAAACCTTCTTGCGACCGCACTTTTGGATGTGCCATCCTGGAGCTGGACTACCTGTGCCATCTGATTAGGCTGCAGGTACCACCTCACGCTACCAGTAGTGACAAGGACACTAGCAGAACACAAAACTAGAGAAGAATCAGTCAGAAGGATAAGGAGAGAGCAACTGTCTGTGGCCACCACATGTGAAACCATTCCCTATTTGGGTGTTGTGCTGCTTTTGCCTCTCCGTTGTACCAGTTGTCATTTTCATTTGCGCCAAAGCAGATGAAACTGAATTACAATCACTTGTGCCTCCTAAATGGACAGATTGATGTCCCTGAAGTTTAACTGACTTGGTGTTAAATTGTGACAAATAAATGTTCCCTAAATTTTTGGGGGCAGTTTACTTCATACAATCTGTGGCAAAGGAAGATTGTTTTAGTGTCATTATGACTGCCTCTCAACTTTGCTGGGAGTTAACAACATACAAAAATGTGTAGATTTTAGCCTCAGCACAATGAATGTAATGTAATGTAGTATTTCTTCCACAGTGGTATCTAATAGGGATGCGTGCGATTAGCCGTTTACATGATTAAATGTCTGCCCCCTCACTAATTGGCACCAGAACTTTAAGTCGATTAAACCAATTAGTTTTTTATTCATGTACAAGGCAGTTTAACTGTCATGCAGCCTCCCGCCACCACTTTGATCTAGAAAATGAAAACAGTGTAGGTCACTGTGTCAGAAAAATCTGGCATATAATCACTCGACTGGAGCAATGCGCAACCATATTCAACATGTGCATTTGAATGGAACGACGGCTGCTGCTGCTAGCAGTGCCAGACACACACAACCCAAATTGACATCGCTCACCCGGAGACTGTGTGATCCCAGCCGGTCTGAGAAGATAATGCAGCACATCACAACAATCACCTTGCAAGATATGCTTCCACTTAACTTTGTTGAAGGTAAAGGCTTCAGGTAGTCAATGGAATATGTTGACCCTAAATGTTCATGTTGACATTCATACCGCACGGCGCAGTGCCTTGTACTTCAGTGGCAATCAAAATCTGACATGGTTGTTAAAGATTGTGATTAAAGGCTTCAAAGGGCTCTTAATGCACACAATATTTTTTGGACAATGTTTCAAATACTACTTAACAATAAGGTGTGCTAAATTTTGACTGTTTTCTGAGTGTTTCCCTCTTTTTAGACTGGTTGACTAGTCTTAATTAAATTTTTCATTTAGTCGACAGGGAAGTTAGTAGCCAGGTACATCCCTAGTATCTAAACAGCTTAAAAAATATTAACTGAACTTTTTAGTAGTTTTCTCCATTTCAAATGTTCATTGTGTCTTACATGGAATGAATGTTTGATAACACACATTAAGAGTAGAGCCTCCGAGTCTGGGTCTGAGAAGCCACTGGATGAACATTCTCAGTTTTCCAGTTGAGTGTCCTACAGAAGCCACTACTACCAATGAAATATTGAGGTGTTTACAAAATCTCTGCCTCACTTCCACCATGTTGGCCTCCTTCTCGCTCCCTGTTCTCCTTTCCCTCCACGCCCTCTCCTGCCAATCATCTGCCAGAAATTATGCAGATTTCTCTCTTTAAAAACATGCTGCATTCAGAATTTACGTCCCTCTACACCTCCCTCCATCCCTCCTTCACTGCCTAAAAATGGATGACCTCAACTTTATTTGGAGAAGCAATATTTCACACCATTTCACACTCACTCCTTCTGTCTTTTTGTCTCCCTCTCTCTCTTCAGCATCATTAGAGGTTGACCTGACAGGAAGGCGTGGTGTGCAGGGTTGAAGGGTATGTGAATGTTTGCGCACCCACTTTTTGGTGTCCTTGCTTGTGTATATTTATGTCAGCACATGTCAGTCTATTGGCATGCATGTGTAGGTGTGTTCACATGCTTGTGTGCGTATGTCTGTGTGTCACGGTGCCTTCCCGAGAACGAGATATGTGTAAAATAATGCAAGAGCAGGATGTGGTTTCTGTATAATAGGCTGACATTAACTTTCCTTTTCAACCCTTCAACCTTGAACTGAACTGAGCCAGACTTATTGTGTGTGTGTGTGCGTGCTTGCGTGCGTGCGTGTGTGTGTGTGTGTGTGTGTGTGTGTGTGGGTGGGTGGGTGGCTGCGTGTGTTTGTGCTGACCTGATCCATGCTAACGTAAGAGATTTCCTGACAGGTAGCACACGTAGTGCACCCATTTTTTTAGTGGAGGAATTTCAAAACTCCAAAGTTACTTGTAAGCCAAGCATGTGTGGTTTGACAGTATAGGATCAATGAAAAAAAAATTTTTATTTTTTTTATATAAGATAATGCAACTGTTATTGATCAGGATGATGAAGAAAAAAGCCCAAAGGTTGCTAGGGATATATTGTTTGTGAGCAGAGTCATATTTGGAAAGAGTTTCATAACCAGGTAGTGGATTTTAATCTGAAGTTTTTGATGTAATTTTTGTAATTTGCAATAATAATTCTTTATTGCAGTTCTTAACTGCACTCACAAAAGGAATTATTTCTGTAGATCACATTTCAATGTCAGAAACATACATTCCTCCAACAGTGCTATGTAGGTCTTTAACTTGAATCTCACACACACACACACACACACACACACAGTTCATCAAATGTAAACTATAATAGGTAAATATAAAGGTAGAATAGGTAACATAAAAAAACATTGAATTGACCTCTCTCCATCCTAAAGTATTTTTCTAATTTACTAACCTCTTCTTAACTGTACTGACATTGAAAGTTAATGCAAGAGCTGCTGCTGCTTTGTGTTGTATAAAAGATGAATGTTTTATGTGCACAGTAAAACTGATCCTATACTTTGATTATCTGAGCATTACTGTAACACTTTCTTTCAATAATGTATTTGCATCAAACCCTCAACTGAAAATCCTCACATTGTAGGTTGTGACACTTTTCTTTGTTGGATAAAAACCAGTGTCTGCTTCTAAAGTTGCAGATTGTTATGACCTAGGTCATTATTTGTTGGTTTAGTTGTCCTTGTGTTGATCTGCAGTTACTTCTAAGGTGTTCTCTCTCCTCCTGCAGAGTGTGTGTATGTGTTGGAGCATGATTGGTCGCTGCAAAGCAGGTGGTGAGTGCTGATTGGGCTGGCACAAGAAGACTGAAGACACCGGATTGGCTCACTGCGAGTCAGAGGTCTCCCCTCCCTTTCACCTTTCCACTACCAACAAAGCCAGTGGTAGATTGTGTTTGCGTTATCTCGTGTGTGAGTACTGACAGGCAGCAAACTAAGGTGAGTATTTTTGATTGGTGTTGAGTAGTATTATTTTGTTGAGCACTGTATCATTTTAAGCAGTTTAAGTGGGAGTGAAGCCCTTTTTATTTGGCATTGCCATGTTCTTTTCTCCTGTTTTGAAAGGTAGGAGTTTAGGCTGGAAAACTGTCTTTTGTTTCACTTTTCTTTATTGTTAGGTAAGTTTAGGGACAATTAGTACATTTTTGTTTGTTGTTTGGGCACTGCTCATATCCGAAGTCAAATAAACTGCTTTTCTTTGTTGTTTAAAAAACGTGTGACTGGCCTTTCTTGGGAGTTGGAAGAGTGGGGAGTCAATCATGCTATGTCTAGGTTCCCCTAGACCGGGGAACATAACAAGATTAAACATTAAAATTATGACTGGAAGGGGACTCAGAATGCAGGCCTTTGCCAATGATGATGCCCTATTTTGCAATGTTAATGAAAGTTAAAAATGGTTTGTATATACAGCTCGTGATTCGGATCAGCCCCCAGACTTAACTGATTCTTCCTTGCCCTACGCTACACTATTCCACCCAGTTTCATCAAAGCAGGCCAGTGGATTTTCTGTAGTCTTCCTGACAAACATAACCTCTTTGGTGGAGGTAAATGTTAGGCCACTGTTTGATGCATGGTGTTAGTTTAGGTTTGTACTAACACTTAAGTTGCATCTTTATTGGCTGCTCAGCAGCTGTTTGCAATATGCTTACCGATAAGGAGTGTAACAGTTCACAAAATGCACAGGTTCGGTTCAATACGATACAGTGGTGTCTAGGTTCAGTATGTTTTCAGTACACCAGAGAAATTTTACTTGATTTTTAAAATTTAGGCTTTTTTTGTATAAAGTAGGACTTACATTCTGACTGAAATAGACTTGTTAAAATCAGAGTAAAGTGAAATCAGTGATTTCTTTGCAAACACATTATATAGAGACATTAAACTGTTTTTCACCATTTCTGTGATTTCTAGGGTGGGCTTGAAATACGGTGACCAGACGTCCCCGATTTCCAGGGACAGTCCCCGGTAAGGATGACCTGTCCCCGGCACAAACTGTCCCCGGAAATGTCCCTGTTTCAAGCATTTCATGAGTGGTAAACCTTATGGGTGCGTCTCGTTGAGCACAGGAGGCCCGAGCGAGCAGTGTGGTGCCCTTGCTATGCCTATTTTTTTTTTTTTTTATCTTGGCTTGTATCATTGTCACCAAACCTAATTTCCATCAGGTATAGTTACAGCCGCCGCTAAGGGTCCTAACCATGGGGTCCTCCATGCGCACCAGCCGCTCGCCATTCATTCAAGAACGCCGGTCTTTTGATAACGTAATTCCATGCTGCCATTACGTGCTGAATAAATGAGTGGTAAGTGTAACGTTAGCTGTGAATCTTGATGTAAGTAAGCACCAGAATGTTCACGACATATTGTATTTCCAAATACAGAATAATCAGCTGATTTTGAGCTAACTGACACTGCTTCGATCATTTACTTTAGCTAGTGATCACTCACTGGCTAAGTAGATTAGCCAGCCTAATATTGCTAGCTAACGTTAGCTAGCTTGCTAACGTCCGTGTTGTTGTGTGTAACGTTACGTTAGAATTGAAGACCCCTTTATAACGTCAATGTATGCATATTACCACGTTAATGGACGATCGTTACGCTCAATAGGAAGCATTTCAGCCCTGATTCAGTGATTGTTCCCCATTAGTGAGCTCATTATGATTGCTAAATGTAGTCTATATTTTATTTAAATATTAATGCCGTAGCTATAGTTGTTTAGTATTTCTGATACTGTTGCATGGCTAAATTTCAAATACGTAACTGTTCTCAGTTTTGCACTCATGTTCTCTTCTACTCTTATTCTATCAATTCCAGGCTACCAGGACCACATCCAGGACACAATTCAGCATCCCCTGCGACAACCAGGGAACATCAGACAGTTCTCAGTGTCTGTTAATCCAGGTTTTCATTTCACTTTGTTTATAGTATAGTATAGTATTGTATTGTGATTGAATCTAAATTGTATTTGTATTTTACTTGATTTGTAAAATAAACTAAACTGAACTGAATAGTAAGTTATTTGTTAACCAGGTGCTCTTGGAGATTAAGAAAGAAAATGGAGTTTTCATTCAGTATAAAAAAACAACAAGTGAGGTTCCACTAGTTATTAATCAACCTGTCTTTTTGATATATTTGGTGAAAATAAATGAAATAAAAATTATTATAACGTATTTTAACCTTAACGCTGAAAATGTCCCCAGATTGCATTTGAGATATCTGGTCACCTTAGCTTGAAGCATGCTTGACAATACACACGAGCCATCCTTTACATAGCCCCTTCTCTACCTAATTAAAACTATGTTACTACTGACATTAGAGCGCACAGCATCAGTGTCATTTCTTTCACCAACTGTGCGTGAGCAGCGAGTTTTTTTCTTAGCTCTTTCAGTTTAATAAAATAAATAAAAACATAACATAAAACACATGAATAAACATCTCTGTTAAATGTCATAATCATATAGACACAAGCTAAATAGCTATCACAAACGTACCTTTTAGTCTTTCTAGCCGAATCTGCTACCTGGCAGCAGTTACTGCTCATTGCTGTGGGTGAGTGCTTTGTAATAACGCTAGCTGCTGAACAAGATGCTATAGCCATGCAGCTGCTCTCATTCCCACGTTTGGGAAGTGTGTGTCACATACTTGTGTATGCTGCTTAGCTGCTAAGGAGAGTCTGTAGCTGTGTGGCTCCAAATGTCAGACCTGCAGGTTATTGGAGGATCTTCTGTTTCTGGTCTGGTAATGGTATAAGTTACCATGTTGCAACAAGCTAGCTTAGCATAGCATGCCTCAGTGGAGTGCAATGTTTTGGTTTGGGGGTGGGAGGGGCCAACAGCATGTTGCCTGTTCCATCGTGTTGGTTGCCTTGTTGAGCGCAGTGGCACTGAGAACATTGTATTAAACACAGTTAATGCTGTATATTTTATTTTTTAAAGATGTAATAGTTAAATTGTATTGTTCGGTTTGTAATGTGTACTGAACCAAAAACCTCATACCAAATAGTTCGTTACAGGTACAGATATTACACCCCTATTAAGTGACATCCAGTTGTTTGTTTCCACTTCAACCATTTGACCTAACTTTTTTTTTTTTGTTGACTCTTTAACTTTAACGGTGTATAACACTGTAGAAGCAACTTCGTCCTCTATCATGATGCATAAAATCTTTTTCTGCTCATCCAAAAATATTTGTGTCTGCTGTTTCAGCATTTCAGATTATCTGCATGAATAAAAGGTGAACACTGAAGGAGGCTTTACTACTTAATGATGAGGTTGTTTCCTTGTGCTACTTTTCCTGCTGTGGACAGGAGGGTAGAGAGACCTACGGAGCTAATTATCAAGGGTCACACAACACTTCACCCTCCTTCCTTGTTACTCTGTCCTGCCTTATTGCTCACTCACAAAACACCTATTGTGTACACACTGATAGAAATGCACACATACACTTGTCGCTTCATTGCCTGAGGATCGGTTACATATTCATTTCTAAACCTTGGACTTTGACCCTGTGTGTGTGTGTGTGTGTGTGTGTGTGTGTGTGTGTGTGTGTGTGTGTATGTGTGCGTGCAAGATTTCACAAATTTAGATTGTTTTCACTTAGAAAAAACATTTAAAAAAAAAAATGTGATGGAGGAGATGTGGCCCCGCGGGAAACATAAATTACAAACAACTGAAGGGAAAGGACACAAGGAGTAAAGGAAAGGAAATTAAATAAAATGAGACAGGGATGAAGAAAGTGAGAGACAAATAAAAGCAGACAGATGGATAGTTTGAAAAACAAACCAGGAGCTGGAGACAGCGACAGGTCAACATGGAAGACTTCAGAGAGGAGAAAGGGAGATGAAGGGGAGGAGGAGTGAATGAGAGGATTACAGAAGTGATGATGGGAGACATAAAGAGGGATAGATTCAATGGGAAGGTGGAGGACGGTGATTTGGAGAGCAGAAGAGTGAGCAGGAGGGAGAGACAGAGGGGGGGATGGATTAAAAAGAAACAGTGGATGGTGGTGGAGGAGAGAAATGTGTGATTTGGCAGCAGGAAGAACATCCAAGCCAGCTTCACCCACTGAGTCCGTTCTCCTTCTCACTCCCATTGTCTTTTGTCAACTTCTCACTTCTCAATATAAATTGATTGTGAAAACATCACATTTTGACTTATAGAAAACAAATAACCTTGAGCTGCCATCATAATAGGCACATTTACTTTAATATAATACAATCCCATACAAAAGCCGTGCAATAAATTGGGCATCATTACACATCACATTGGACCCGGAGAGAGGGAAGGTTGTATCTGGATCCCTGACCAGTTCCTCACAAATTCATGGACCTTTGTATTTTTCTGATGGTTGCAGCTATGGACCACAGGTACAACTATTCCAGTTAGTTCCAGTTCCAGTGGCAATAGCTTCACTTAATTGAGCCAATCAAATCAATACTTTACTGTGCATAGACAATTATGCAGAGAGCACAACTGCATAAGAGATTTGAAAGAGATGACAGCATAGAGCATGAAGCAACTGACTATACTACTTCCTAGCTACAAACTGTGTCTGCTTTTTTCAGGTGTGTCACATTTGACGTCATGAACATGCCAGAAAATGGGTTTAGTAAACAATAGCAGCATGGGCTATACCCAAATGTCAGGACTTCACCGCACTTGAAGACTCACAGATTTTGTAGGCTGGTTTCTGGAAAGTCTGGGGTTGCTGAGGGCTGTCCAAATCCACAATTCATCCGTTCCACAAGGGACCTCAAGCTGACTTTCTGCAGACTTCCACAGAATCCGCTTAGGCTGCACAAAACTTATGAATGTGTAAAATAGTTATAGTTAGGCCTATAAAAATGCTGCTCCAATTTTGTAGGCCAGAAGTAATATTCAACCACATCACGATACAGAAATGGTCTGTGTTTGCGCAAAACTGCATTTTATTATTGTAGCCTAAGGGGCCGAACATATGCCAAATCTTAACCACCTGCAAAATAAGAGGTCGGGCTGGGTCCTACTCTTATCTTGTGTCTTGTGCCAGCTATCAAGAGCACGGTGGCAGGTTGCGTCTGAGGTTGTTTAGCAAACTTGACTGTATAATAGCCTACCTGAAACAGCTGATCTTCTTCCAGGCGCTCTTTGTGTGTTGGCCTATTGTCTATGGGACAGATGTAAAGCTCAACTTCTCCATATTTACCATAGACTAGTATTTACAGAAGAAGGGAAAGGTGGCTGTTGACTGTGATTGGTTGTTCCCTGTCACATGACATGCATTGCGTGCTGCTACGTTACAAAAGTTGAACTCAGTTTATCTCAGGGTGCAGCTGTCAAGCCCTGAAAAAGAAGTGCTTGGGAATGCGTGCATACTGCAACAGTGTCGCTCTTGTGGACGTTTACTTTAAAAATAATGGATTTGAGGGCGCAAAAAACATGGCATGTGTATGACCTCTAACAGGCTGCAAAATGTAATAGGTTAGAAATTTGGCTAAAAGATAACAAAAGAAGGTTTTACAATGTAAGTGATACCCAGTTCACTTAGTCATCGGTACTCAAACATTTATGTTTCTGAAAATGCATTGCCTATATGTTATATAGTGATGTATGAATGTCATTTTGTTCACTCACAAAAAAGTCTGTACATGAGACTTATATCTTATCTGCTGGGACAGATGAGCAGACAGAATATGACAGCAGCGATCACCTTGTACATGACGTTTTGGCAGCAATGAGTGTAACATACTTGAGGCCTGTCTGTCAGCAGCTTACAGTGTCTGCCCTTGCACACTTTATGTGATGACAATTAATGTGTCACAGTACATATAACTGAGCTCTGTGAGGGCACAGTTCGCAAGTCCAGAGGGTGGACATTCGGAGGACAGTGAAAAGTTAGTGGCTAGTTAGTGGTTACCACAGACTAATTTGGAACAATGTTTGAGCCCTACTTGGATGGAGACAGATGGAATTTTTGGCTGAGATGACAAAGAGGCACAGAAGTTACCAATGGTCATAGTGATGAAAGGACAAAAATTTGCATGTCCTTCCGGGTGTCATGTTTCCATCACTGCCGATCGGTGCTGGAAGTGATAAGTACCCATGACTGCTGCAGAGTAATTTGTCTTAGGAATAAATACTAATTGTAACCTTTCACACTAAAGACAAAAGCCATTCCAAAGTGATAGTGTATAAGCTGACTTTGACATCTAGGTGAGATGCCTGCCAACCTGCTGACTACTGTTCAAGACCAACAAACAACAGAACTTGTTATTTTTTTAATGAGTTCAACGGCTTTTGAGTTGTTTTTTTAGTGCAACATCACTGCGTTTCCTGCAGGAATAGCGCCATGAAAAGCAGCTGTTTATTTCACCAAGACGTGAACAGTTTCTCCAACTGTGATTGTGACACCAGAATTGGGTTTTTTATGATCCTTTAACCAAACCATTGTTGAATCACCTCATCACCTCTGGTGTTGAGTTTGACAAAAAAAAAAAAGTCCAACTACTCCTATAAAAATGACTCAAGTAAAAGTGAAAGTCACTCTTTAAAAAACCCACTCAAATAAAAGTGCCTTGTTAACAAATCACTCAAAGTACAAGTGACTTTCCATGCCTGCCAGTGCAAAATAATGAAAAATTAAATGCCCTTGTTTTGATGAGCAGGTCGGCTAATCAAACAAATAAGGATAGTCTTATATACACTGGAGATATAAATAATTTCCCACCCATTCCTATTCTCCGTTTTTCTACCCTTTTTTTCCTTATCATAACATCAAAGATAAATGTTGCACATGAAAAACTAAAGTAGCTAACGTCAGCTTGCTAACTCATTTTAAACGAATGTAAGGTTACTCCCAGAAAATTTGTCCAGCCAGGTGGCATGTATCTTTTGACAGGGCCTGGCAAGGGCCAGTGGACATACTGGGGCCAGGAACACTTAGTTTTGATTTAAATGTTAAAAATGCAGCAAAATGAAATGAAAATACTATTTATATGTTTAAAACATAGCATTTAGTCTCATATGCATATGGAATATAATGCAGATTCTCGTGTATTCATGAGTGATTGAAATAGGGGGACAAACAAGATTTTGCATTGGGCCCCTTAAAAGCTAGAAAGGGCCGTGCTAACAGGTGTTTACACTGAACAAGATGCAGCTGTCGTGGGGAGGAGCAGCACATTGCCAAGTACAAAATAGGATGGAGAAATATCATTGCAGCCTTAAGTCCCGCAGGGGATTAGGAGGAGGAGTCAGTATGTTGGTAAGTGGTTAATTATTAACATGATTTGTTGCATGGTTGTGATTCCTCTTCACATAACAGTAACGTCAGCTCACTCACTGTAAATGCAAACATCAGCTGCTGACTTGTTACGTTACCATTGAAATCAAACAGCCTAACGTCAGCTAACGGGCAAGGTTTATATTGATACTAGCAAACTTACCTTACTGACTTGGGTTAAATTCTCTGGGCCAGATCCACAAAGAATGGATTGCTTCTGCTAATAGCGCCATTATTTGCGCAGAATTAGCTCACGCAATCTGCCCTGTTTTAGCGCCTTATCCTCAAAAGAATTTGCTCCAATCATATGCCGGCGCTAACACACCCATAAAGTTTGGCAGCTGAGCGCAAGTGATACTCTCCTCCGATAAATCCTTTCTTGTGCGCGCCTGCCATAACGGTGCCTTCGCCTTGCTACAATCACTGCTGCCGTGATTACCGGAGAGTCCTGGCATGACAGCCCTTATATAGACTATGCTCCACAGTTACCACCAACTGAGTGCAGTTTGCAATCATTTTGAGTGAGAGAGAGAGGGAGAGAGGGAGAAAGAGAAATTGCGCGGATTTAATACATGGGTCGCACTGGCGTTAAATAGCACCGCTTTACTGCCTGTGGCAATTAGCGCTGGTCTTTGTGGATTAGGTGGTATTTGCAACGAGGCTTATTTGCATAGGAAGGGGGCAATTTTGTGCTGAATTTATGAATATTCCCTAATTTACATGCATGCAAATTGGACCGGCGCAGCTAGGAGTGGCAGTGCAGTTTGTGTTCAGTTTGCGTGCATTTCACCCTTTGCGTGTGCTTTGTGGAATGTACGCTATTTTTTTCTCTCATTTGCACAGGTTTAGCTGTCGCAAAAGCAGTGCAAAAGATTAAGAGGTGTTAGTACTTTATCTAGTAGTATTTCCTTTCTATGTTTCATTACTAATCCACTCCACTCTCTCAGATGCAAATATTACACTTTTATCGCACTTTTATTTTAAAGATTTAGTTTGGCCTATAAGCTAAAGTACTTTTGTAGAATAATATAAATTTGTTGCTAGGTTATATTATTATAGGTTACAATAAGCCACCCAGCAGTATTTCAGTCATTAAAATGACCACCTTTATCTGCTGCAGCATCACTGTTATAAACACATTAGTTATTAAGAAAAACCTAAAATTTTCTTACAATTGGCCCTGGTCTCCCCTACCTGAAAATACTTAGGTAGTCACTCAGAATAATGAGAAATGTTCTGAAAATAACTTGCTGCCTGAAAATAATTACTTAAATCATTTTGAAAAAGTTGCTCAGTAAGCCACTCACTCAGTGTGATGATGTGTGTGGCAGTGGGGGGGTGGAAAGCTGTTCAGATCGCACATTCACACATTCAGTAACAACGAAAAGGTTCATGGTAATGTACATGATGTGTGGAGGCTACCTCAACAAGACCAGTTTATTTCACGTGTACTCCCTTTGAGTTAGTAAGTTGCGGGAAACTTTATCAACTTTGTGAAAGCTGCCTGTGACAAATTCATTATTAATATTAAGAATTTACAAATATGGTAAACATGACGTCATCGGGAAGGAAATCCCTCGGGCACACCCTTACAAGCCAAGGGCTTCAAATGAAGCGGAGAAATGAGAAGATGCATGTTTTGTACTTTGTATTCGAGCAGGATCAAAAATAATGATTTGATTGGGTTTCAATCTGAATATTTATGTTCGTAGGGTCTTTATCATGAGTATCTCCATTCATGTTGTTTACAAAAGGCTACAAATAAAAAAAAACAGAGAAAATTTCAACACTCAGAATTGCACAACCTGTATCAATATACATATCAATATATATGAAGAACTGTAAAATGTCACTATTGTGAGGTAGTTCAGACATCGACAGTGACAATGTGTTGTTGAATGTTTGCAACAAAAGTGGGGGCTGGGAATCCTATTCAGATGGCACACTGCCCATTCAGAGTGAACGAAAAGTTTCATCATAATGCTAATTATGTGTTTGAGCCGCGGAGTCATTTTCACACTATGTAAAACAGCTGAATGGGTGACGCTCTACATGAGCGCCATAGGAGATTGCTTAGAAACGGCCATTGTTTACACAAGACATCTTGTTCAGTTTATCTTTGAGTGATCGTTGACTTTATTGAGTATTGAGAAACACCACGGCGCACACTGTGTCAGCCTTCTGCTGAAGTTGCAGCAGCAGCCTGTGAACCGATCAGAGTGAAACTGTCTCATTTTGATATCATGACTTTGCAAGCACCAAATGACTTGCTTTAACATATTGTCTTAGATTATGATATAAAGAATTGTGAAATATCACTTCCATGAATCTGTTTAGACAGACAGCAGCAGATCAGTGAGGTGAAGCCATGCTGTGTGCATGTGCAGAGCGCTGTACAGTCCGAACGTTAAAGTAATAATTAAAAAAAAGAGAAGATCTATGTAATCATTTCCAATATTCACAAGCTGTTTTTATCTAACGAAAGATTCTGTTTCAGTCCATATTTGTTGACATGTTGTCTTTGAAAAACAACATTTTCGCTGAGGTTAAAAAAAATCCTCGTCTTTCACACATTCTGTACACAGAGTGGGGTGGTCTAACAGCACTAGCACAGTAATATACAGTCATGGAAAAAATTATTAGACCACCCTTGTTTTCTTCAATTTCTTGTTCATTTTAATGCCTGGTACCACTAAAGGTATATTACCTGAAGAATACAATGAACACGACAAAAAATGCAGCTGATTCCATAATACTTTATGTTCTATTTGACATGCTTAAGCTTAATTGTATTCCCAGGGTATATAAGAGGCCATTTCATGCCTTCAATTTACATGCAAAGGCCTAGAGTGGTTTCCTGCTTACATTCAAGCCGTAGCACTCAGAAGTTGTCAGCTCTCACATAATGCCTAAAACAAAAGAATTATGTGAAGCCACAAAGGCAGCCATCTTGGCACTGCTGGAAATTGGCATGAGTGAGAGACAGGTAGCCAAAAAACTGAAGATCTCCAAGACAGCCGTTCATTACACCAAGAAAAAGCAAGCCGAACATGGTACTACCAAATTGTTAGCTGGTCGAGGCAGGAAATGTCTTTCTACCCCACGAAAGGACCGTGCACTCATCCGTTCCTGTGTCAAGAATTGTCGTCAGACCTCCAGGGACCTTAAAAATGAGTGGGCACTGTCAAGAAATGTGATTTGTTCAGCAAGGACAGTTCGAAACCGACTTCTTGAAGCTGGTCTGAAGTCACACAGGGCACGGAAGAAGCCCTTCATCAACGAAAGGCAGAGGAAGGCCCGCTTACGCTTTGCTAGGGATCACAAGGACTGGACGGTTGATGATTGGGCTAAGGTTCTCTTCAGTGATGAATCCAATTTTGAGTTGATGCCCACTCCAGCCAATTTACTGGTTAGGAGGAAGCCTGGAGAAGCCTAAAAACCAGACTGTCTTGCCCCTACAGTAAAACATGGGGGTGGATCGGTGATGATCTGGGGTTGTTTCAGTATGGGTGGAACAGGGCAAATGCAATTGTGTGAAGGGCGAATGAACCAGGTCATGTACAGGGCTACTCTTGAAAACAGTCTTCTTCCATCAGCTGATAAACTCTTTCCTGCCTCGAATGACTGAATTTTCCAACAAGACAATGCCCCTTGCCACACGGCAAGGTCAGTTAAAGCCTGGATGGAGAACCAGAACATTCGAACCATGCCTTGGCCTGCTCAATCACCAGATCTAAATCCAATTGAAAACCTGTCGAAAACCTCATCAAACTCAAAATGGAGAACCACAAGCCCAAAAACAAAGCAAATTTGTTTGAATTTTTGCAACAGGAATGAGCTGCTGTGACCGCAGAACAATGTCAGAAGCTGGTGGAGAGCATGCCAAGACGCATGGCTGCAGTCATCAAAAACAATGGTTATGCAATCAAGTACTAACTCCTGCGTGTATCATGTGACTAACAGACAGAAAAGAAAACATGACATGCCTAAAAGCACTGTTTTTGGCAGTACAATGCCATGGCTATTGATGTAAGAACTTAAGTGATTTTGGTTATTATCAAGAAAACCATGGAAAATGGCTAGATATCAGCTCTTAAATTGAACTCTTATGAGCTATTTTTGTTGTTATCATTGTATTTGTCCAAACAAATGTACCTTTGGTTGTACCAGGCATTAAAATGAACAAGAAATTGAAGAAAATAAGGGTGGTCTAATCATTTTTTCCATGACTGTGTATATAATATATATATATATATATATCACTATATGACATTATTATCATTACCACTGCAGATAAACTCAGCCGCTAAGACCAATGATTCAAATGCAGTTTTGTTCTCGCTGTACTATCACTCGGTTCCCAGCCATATCACTTTAATTTTCGTGCAATTCTTTTGAATAACAAAACGCTGAAGCATATTATTTATGACCTGTGATATGGTCGCCTGATAATCATTAAAATGCTCTGTGTGGGAAGTAAACCGCTTTAGCTTCCACACTCACTGCTCCTCCTGGTGGATAGACAGACCATTGCAACTGGTTTCTACAAATTAAACTTAGGGGCGTTACCAGCCGGCCTCGTATTCTCTACGTCATCGCGGAGGATCTACAGGCCCGGCCAGGTGACGGCAGGGACCTGTCACGGAACGGTCACGGCTTTACCACGGGCCAAACGGAAGTTTGAAGTGGCTGCATCTGTACTCTCAGACATTTTTCAATAGCTTTTAAGCTAATTGCTGCATATATGGTAAACAGCCAGAAAAAGAGGTGAGTATACCACTTCACCACTGGTTTAGCTGTAAAATTAGAAAGTTAGTCAGGTGCGTGACACGTAGGCTGGCTGTATCCAACATAACCACCGCAACCTTTCTCATTTTACAGCTAAACTGTACAACAAAATATATGTCTGAAAACATTTGAGATGAGAAATGGGCAATGCAGTAACTAGAATCTTAATTGATATTTGATCAGTGCTGCCTAGTTTGACAGTTTAACCAAAGTTTACTGAGTGATTGACGTGACTGACCGCTGAGTTATAGACTCCTTGGCTCTGGCAGCCGGAGGAAAGGAGCAATGTTTTTTTTTTTTTTTTTTTTTGATGTACTTCTATCATAATATTGTGACCATTTCAGCAAGTATGACAAAAAGTTGTTTTCATAAAAATTACAAACTGTGGCTTTAATGTGCATGAGGTGGTACATCTTTAGCTGCTACATGTGACAAAGAAGTGGGATTAACTAGTAACTTATATTGTGACCACATTGTGCAGAAAAGTGTCCTTTTTTGTCCCATGAGCTTACGTATCTTTCTGTCTTAACCAGAGAGTGAATTATACCAGCCATCTGATCTCTCAACATGCTTGTACTGCAGCACTCAGTGATGTGTGTGTGTGTGTGTGTGTGTGTGTGTGTGTGTGTGTGTGTGTGTGTGTGTGTGTGTGCGTGTGTGTGTGTGTGTCAGCTTTTCCATCACTGGCCCTTGACAGTGGGGTGTCAGAACTCACTGACAGCTGACCCACACTGCCTGCATGACTAATGAATACATGCACACACACAAACACACACACAATCACACACTTCCTGAAATTTCTCCAGTATGCATAAATGCACTTTTCTCTCCTACACTCTGTTTCTTTATCTTCACACTTCATCTCTGTTCTTCCTGTGTGAGCAGCATCTGTGTGTGTGTGTGTGTGCGTGTGTGTGTGTGTGTGTGTGTGTGTGTGTCTGTGGACAGCTGTGCACTACCGATCTTCCGTCCTTCCCTGTGGACAGTTCACACTGTGCAGGTGTGCACCAGCTCTCCTCTATATGTCCTACACACACACACACACACACACACACACACACACACACACACACATGCACAGCTGATGGGAAAGAAGGTGACAACTGAGAAGAAGAGAAATCAAGTTGAAACGAGTGTGAAAAGGAAGAAGGCGGAGTTAAAAACACAAAACCTAACTCCTCCTTTCACCTTGATGCTGTCATCATGAAGCCAGTTTGTTTTTAATATAATTTGAGTCTGCACCTCATTAGGAGCAATGTGGAACTGCCACAATACATGGACCACAACAAAAGCACCACACACATCTCTCTTAAATCCTTTTCACATTCTGAATGATCAGCTCATGCACATAGGTGTTACTGCTACATCCTGTTTTATTTTGTTGTTACCTGTTGACCCCTCTAGGTTGATCATCTGATTGGCTGGCAGCTGTGCTTTCAGACTACAGGCAAATCACATTTGTCTCTCAAATCAGATTTTTAAGACAAACTGTCTGCACTGGTATTTTGCAAATAATCAACTTAAATTTGTGTGTCCAGGCATGGGTTGCTGTGGTAATGATGTGGCATCAGTAACCACGTATCACTGCTGGCAACACAGCTTTCCAACACAGAAGCATTATAAAGTAGGTTAATAACCACAATGACTGTTTTCAACATGAGAAATCGGATATATTATCGGTATTGGATTTATGACTATGGATTTGTTGTATGAAGTCTCTCAAAAGACACCACAGTTCAAGGCTGGATTACATAGCGTCTGATAAGTATACAGTAGCACAGGAGCCCTTGTTAAAACTGCAGCAAGGTTAACAATAGCTTCTGACCAAAATTAAGTAAGTCTCTCGCAGGCACCATTCCAGAGTTACTGAACGTTAGAAATGTTATGTCATATATGACATGTCAACCCCAGAGCTATTTTCTATAGTTTCCAGTATGTCAGATTTCTTTCATCAGTTCTATTGAACACTTTGTGGTGAGGCAGACCCCTGCACACAGCTCAGCTGGAAAAGCTCCCAATGATTAACATTGCATAAAAGACATTTTGAAATCCAATTTGAGCAGCCAGAATGGACAGACTGAGATGCATCTGTATAAATCTGATTGGAATCACATTATAAAACCACCTCCAAATGTGTTTTGGATCTGTCTTGCAAAATTACATTTCATATGTTTTTTTGGTTTGGTTTGGGTTTTTTTTTTTAACTTTCCAGATGTTCTAAAATCAATCTGGATACAATCCAGATATGCCAAAAACCATATTTAATTTCATACATTACTACCTATAAAGTTACATGCAGTAAACTTCTCTCCTGGTATTGTGTTCATTCTATGTTCTGTGTTTGAGCCAGCTGTAACACAATGATGGGCTTTTACAGTCTTATATTAGGTGCTTTTATCTAAAGTTAGCAAAGAGCTTTACCAACAACAATTGATGCAACAACTATTGTCAATAAAAGCCATGTCCAGTTGTGCTTTTGCCACTCCAAGGTGGTCACCACCTCCTTCACACACAATGTCACACACAATGTCACATAGGTTGTTTATGAGATAATCCCTTGACATTTCCAAGGAGATGGATTGAAAAGTAATTTCGTTTTTGAAGTTTTTTTCCTGTTAAAATTGTGAATCTTGCATACTAAAAGTAATCTTTTTTGGTGATCTTTGTCCGGTTCCTTATTCTGCACCAGACTTTGATAGCTCTCAGATGAAACAGGCAAACCAGGGTTAAAAATTAGTACCAGCCACCAGTCAAATGCTGGTAAAGTATGTTGTTGGTATATAAGTAGCTTCTAGATCTGCTTTACTTACTAGCAAAAAAAAAAAAAAAACTATGGTAATTTACTGAGTGGCTGGTAAATTTTGGAATCCACAAGCCAGAGTGGCAGGCAGATGAAAAAGTTTATTTCAGACACTGAGGCAAACACACCGAATTTGTTTGAACCAAACCAAAAAGGTGGTTAGTGAAAGCATCCCAAAGCCTTTTAAGTTGCTGTTGCCCTTCAGTGTTCAATCAAACAATGCAAAATTGCTGCAGACAATGAACCTCTCATATTCATAAATGATCTGAAATCTGGTACTTCATGTGAGCTCTTTTTTTATGCAGATGACTCTGCGGCACTGGTTTCCCATTAAGATAAAATCACAGTTGACAGTTCGGTGACTACTAAAATTCCTAATTCTGCTGATGGATGTCATTTTGGAAAAAAAAATGTAATCACAGTTTAAATTGGTCAAAGTTAAAATTGAAAACTGCATTGTATTGTACAACCCCAATTCCAAAAAAGTTGGGACGATGTGTAAAACAGAATTCAATGATTTGCAAATCCTTTTCAACCCATATTCACTTGAATATAGTATAAAGACAAGATATTTAATGTTCAAATTGGTAAATTCTTTTGTTTTGTTTAATGTACACTTATTCTGAATTTGATGCCTTCAGCACTTTGGAAAAAGTTGGGATGGGGCCAAAAAAGATTGGGGAAGTTGTTCAATACACCACCCATTTGGAACATTTCAAACAGGTTAATTGGTAACAGATTAAAGTATCATGAAAGGGGCATCCTTAATAGGCTCAGTCATTCACAAACAAGTGTGGTCATGAGCAGTCCAACAGTTGAAGAACATGTCTGAAAGCACAGTTGCAAGGAATTTAGGAATTTACCATCTACAATCCATAATATAATCAAAAGAGTCAGAGAATCTGAAGAAATCTCTGCACTTAAGGGGTATGGCCGTGAACAAACATTGAATGCCTGTGACCTTTAATCTGTCAGACGGCACTGCATGAAAAACTGACTTGATTATATAAAGGATATTATTACATGGGCTAACACACAAGTTGAAAACCATTGTCAGTAAACACAGTTCATCATTGCATCTACAAATGTAGGTTAAGACTCCACCATGCAATGTGAAAGCCATATATGAACAACATCCAGAAACACTGACGACCACTCTGGGCCCAAACTCATCTGAGATAGACTGATACAAAGTGGAAAAGTGTGCTGTGGTCTAGTGAGTCCACATTTCAAATTGTTTTTGAAAATCATGGACATTGTGTCCTCCACCCTACTGTGTGATAACAAAAGTAACATTCTAATGAGTCGTTTGGTTTTGGGGTAACTGTAATATTATTAGTGAAAGTTATTTAGTAATTAGTTACACTACTCCTTACTAGAAGAAGTAATATTATTACTGTGATGCATTACTGGTAGAGCGTTACTGCCCAGCACTGGTCATGGTATGGTGGTGTGTTAGTGCCAATGGCATCATGGTTAACTTGCACATCTGTGAAGGCTCCATTAACGCTGAAAGGTACATAGAGGTTTTGGAGCAACATATGTTGCCATCCAGACGTCTTTTTTAGAGACGTCGCTATGTATTTCAGCAACCCAATGCCAAACCACATTCTGCATGGCTTACACCATGTGGCTTTGTAGTAAAAGCCTGTGGGTATGATACTGGCCTGCCTGCAGTCCAGACCTGACTACCATTGAAAATGTGTAGCATATTATAACATGCAGCAATGAAGACCCAGGACTTCGGAGCAACTGAAGCTGTTTATCAAGCATGAATGGGAGAGAATTTCACTTTAAAATCTTCAACAAATAGCTTCCTCAGTTGCTAAACATTTACTAAGTGTTGTCAAAAGAAAAGGTGATGTAACACAGTGGTAAACATGCCCCAGTCCCAACGTTTTTGGAACACATAGCAGGCATCAGATTCAGAATTAGTGTATATTTACAAAAAAAAAAAAAAAAAGTTTATGCGTTTGAACATTAAATATGTTGTCTGTGGACTGTTTGCAATGGAAACAATTGTTTTCAATCATTGCTTTCAGTTTTCATTTATGTTTGACATGTCCAAACTTTTTGGGAATCGGGGTTGTATTATTGTTTTTCTGATTAATGGTTTTGTGTGTCATTCTTGCCATGTCAGATCTGCTGTCTCGTACCCCTCACTTGCACCTGATTTAGGATTAAGTGGACTCTGATCCTGGTCTAAGTCTCTCATATGAAAGGGAGTCTTGCTGTTGCCCAAAGTGTTGGACATTTGGATGAGCAACTGGCAACGCTGATGTCAGTTAACTAGAGTTAATATCCTGGTTTCTCACAATAAAATCCATTTGAGGCATGCCTATACTTAATGTGGCAGACACAACACAGACACAAAGCCACACTGTCCATGTGTGGCATCGCTTTAGCTTACATCATCTTGTGAGATATTTGGTGGATAACCAGCAGTATCTGAACAGTGAGAAAAAATGAGAACCTGTAGCAGCTCTATGCAGACAAGCAGACACACACCACTTCCCTGTCTTCCTCTCTGTAGCGTGCGCACGCACACACACACACACACACACACACACACACACACACACACACACACACACACACACACACACACACAAGAACTGATGCCAGTCTTTCCTGTGAGGGCAGAGTCAAGTGTTCCGTTGATGTTTTTCTCTCCTCATGAATATTAATGAACTGCTCTCTCCATCAAAACACAACCCGTACTCATTTACACAGCGAGCAGCATGCAATCACACACACACACACACACACACACACACACACTACACTGAGATGCATGTGTGAACACACTAAGACGGCACATATGCCTGCACACTTATACTGTGTTAACGTTAAAAAATGTGCACTGTATCCTTCAAATCTGTCATCCACATACTTCATTGACTACCTGTTACTAAAGTGATGAATAGGTGATGTGTGATGATGTGTGTTTCGTTTAATGTATGTTATCAAGTGTATTTGACAATGAGTCAATCAAGAGAATGTATAACTGTTCTGTTGTTTGACTCTCTTCCCTGACACCAAGATAGATAGACAGATAGATTGATAGATAGATGTGCACTGGGAACAACACAAAGAAAAACAGGGCAGCAGCCACAACATAACCAACTTAAATGAGATTAACAAAATATCACACTATATGAAAAGAAACAAGAGAAAAAACAGAAAAGCACAGGGGGAAAAGTACAGGATAAGAGAAGGTTAAAAAAATCAAGTAAACTGAGTCAGAGACTAGGATAACAAAGAAAAGGCTGGAAGCAAGATGAAACTTTTGAAAAATGACAGGAAAAGGCGATGATAAAGAGAACAGAGAAACGACAGACTAGCATCAAGAGAGAGGGGGAGAGAGATTAAGTATTTAGTGCAGGCGGGAGGAGTGGGAGAGTTGGGTGGGTGGTTAACTGGTGTGCGAGGCTGAGGAGTGCTGTACCCAGATTTGCAGTCAATTAAGTTGGATTTACTGGGCCCATGATGAGATCCTTCCTGACTGTGTGTTTTCATATTGGACTGGGGGTACAGGTAAGCCCTGATGCCCCCCCCCCCCCACACACACACACACCTCCTCTCTGCCTCTCTTATTGTCTCCCTCTTCCTCACTCACCCTCAGCTCTGATGCATCCGAGGTGCTGGGCTGAGGCAGCCATTGGTACAGTGTTAAGAGCCGCCAGTAATCAAGACTAAACCTCCCCCGAGGCCTGACGAGAGAAGCCTCACAAACAGAACGCTTTATGAAGGGAGAGGTTACACACATACAGGATGCAGGTAAGAGCACATGCCCCTGGTGGCTGAGTACACTGAGGGGAGGCTATATGTTGTCATGATGACAGGATGTATCGGACACAATGGTATAGTAAGAACATGCACATAAAAATGGTAATGAATTATCATCCTACACACTTCGCCACACTCAAGGTGACCCAAGTCACACCAGTAGCTTACAAGAATACTTCACCCACAAATAGATCATTTGTATGGTCTATCAATTACTTGAATTTACAAGGAAAAGGGGGCTGTGTGTAACAGCAACAAAACTACATCAAAACATCCTTTTACAAACTCTCCCACATTAACAGTGCATTATAATCCAAGTCTCATTTATGCAGTCATATTCTTAGTACCTCCCAAATACATGCATTTTCCCTAAAACCTTACTATTTAAAACACTTATACATGTGAGTAGCGCACCTGAGGTCTGTACTATGAAGCAGGATTTGAAGTTAGCAAAGTAACTTAAGGGGTTAACTCTGGGTTTTCAGTACTACAAAGTTAGTTCTCTTATTTACTGGGATAAATCACTGTGGTAACTTAGACTGAACAGTTAGCCTGCTCCAGAAGAGCTTATGTTCAGAGTATCGGATCACAGCTTGTCAACACCCTGACCTCTGACCGATCAGATCACTGAAAAAAGTATCCAAAGGCGAAAGTCCACGGTGTCAGGTAAAAGAGAGTAGCCTACATGTTGTTACAGGTCAGTAGAATTATTTCACTGTTCAAGGGCTCTGTTTCCACTGGTTTTAAAACATAGCTTTTAACAATCAGAGAGATTGTTTACAATACTAAACACATGATTTTAGCTGTATTTTAACGATGCAAAGTGTATTTTAGTCAGCAGCGATAGTGTTGCTAATTTTATGCTCTGATTCCATCACTGCAGTTTAGAACAACACAAGACTAACTTAATTGGCTACTGTTATTAGAAATGCAACATTTTGGTTAGATAGACCTCATCAGTCATTAACTAGGCTACTTTTCCACCCTTCACTTTAGTAGCAGAAACAGTCTGGCATTACTTCAAAGTGCGTTATGTGACTTATTCAGAGTACTTTCGTCATCATTCAACTAAATAGCAAAAAATACTTTACACTAATGTCACATACAGCCTAGTGATACCTACACATTATTCATGTCTTGGCCAATGGTGAATTTTAGTATTTTCAGTGTTTCTACAGTTTCTGTTTTAAGATTACAGAGTATCCTTTACTTCCTGCATTACTGACATTTTACTAACTCACAGTCCCAGATACCGTTTCATCCCATATGATATGAAGTAGCCTACTTCATTCATGGTTCTGATGATGTCACTCATATTTAACACCCCCGCCTCTTTCACATGAGCGCGCTCGTGGCTGGACAGGAAAACCCAGAGTCGACTGAACTAGTTGATAACCAGCTTTGTAGTAGCGGTTATCCAGTCCGCCAATGTTAGGGTTAGTCAAGCCAGATAACGAAAAGATATCCTAGGTTGAACTGGCTTCGTAGTACAGGCCTTTGTGTTTGTCCCATGCTTGTGCATTGCATTGAGCAGAGTTCAATATACTTGATTAATCGCAGCTTGTTTCATGTGGGATTTATAAAATGACAATGTTGTGAACTTTAAGTATAAATGCTCACTTTGTTATTTTAGCCACCAACAGAGACACACTTTTGCATTTCAGTTCTCTCGCACTCTCCTGCAGCTTTCTATCTCTCACAGACAAAAACCAGGTGTTTGGGAATGCTTACATGTTTTGGTGGTGGTGTCCCTCTCACTTTTGATTGAGCAGGAGGGCTCTCAAAGGATACATTGACAACAATGTATTTGAGAGTTTGAGAGTTTGTCCCTGTCTTTAAGATTATACATAGTCATTTGACCCATAATTAATTGTTGTTTTAATTGTTAATATGCAAATATGTATAAGTGCAGTTTCACAGGAAGTTATGTGTGTTGATCTAAACGTTACGATTCCAAAGGACCATTCATATAACAACATACCATCCCATTGAAAAGTAGTAATGTTGCACCGTTGTCTCACCATTATCTGTATCATATACATATTTGCTTGTAATTCAGCATTAAATATTTTTCATGTTGTTTTTTTATTAACTATTTTTACACAAACAAAAAAAGAGCTTCTCAACATATCTGCTCTAATTGCATTTTCATGTGCTGATTTGCTGATTATAAACGCTCTGGTGCTGCACTTGCCTTCATGTAGTAATTACTGCACAGCAATCATTAGTTTCTGTTTCAAAGTTCATTATATTAAAACACTCATTAAGCTCATTAGTTTCATTTCTAATGAAGTGATACATATGTGCATGTTGATATGGTTTTTGCTTTTAATTCTCAATCAATGGCACTTAAAAGACTGCGGATGAAGCACACCTTCTAATTTCAGCTGCCTTACACACATCTTTACCGGTGCATATTTGCTGTTAAATTGACTAATAAAAACAAATGGGTAGGGGTGTGAGTCACCCTACAGCCAGTTCATTACAATTTTTATATTGATTCAAAGTGCCTGGTTTCCAATGCATCTTACCTGGTTAGGTATTGTGCTGCATGGGAAATGTTGTTTCCACTTTATTTGGAGTAAATGAAAACAGGGCAGGCCAGTTGGCCTAAGTTCAACTGAACAAAGAAAGAAGTGTCACTGACGGAAACTCATACGTCGACAGAAAGATTAACAGAGAAAATGAAGACAAGACACTATAAGAGACACACAGAAGTGAGGTGAAGATAAGTGGAACTCATAGGGGAATGCAGACAGCGGGATACTGACAAGAAAAAAAAGTGACAGAGAGAAGAAAAAATATAAGGAGAGACTGAAAAGAGATATGGAGAAAAAAGTTTAAAGTTAGGAGTGAGAAAGGAGAGGAGATGGGGGATAAATTTGAGTGTAGGCCATTAGCTGTTGTTCTCTGGATGCTATGTTAGCAGTTTACACACACACGCACACACACACACACACACACACACACACACAGAGTGCCAACAGTTTACACAGCATTTTATTTCTCCCATAAACAAAGAGTAAAGCCCAGCTTGTCCTCGTAGTGGCCATATATTATAAACGGAAAACCCTGGAAGGCTACAAAGACTGTGTGTGAGTGTGTGTTTGTGTGTGTGTAACACAAAGCTAGTCAGGTGCCTCCAGGAGTTAACCCTCTACATATCTTACTTTCTTAGTGTTAGTGTTACAGTTATTGCTTTTAAACTATATTGATGGCAGAAACATCCATGTACTGTAATATGTAAGTATGCACTCACCAACAATACAACTTACAGAAACACTCAGTGGGTTCAGTAACAATTGAACCAGTGCAATAACTTGAATATGAGATTCAAGTGCAGCTGCCTGCATATTTTTTCTTTCTCTTTGCATTTTCTTACAATGGATGAATGTGTGTGTGTATCTTTTTGTGTTTGAATACAGAGAGATGCTTAGATATAGTTTTTCTATATGCTGTGGTGGAATCGGCTCACACAAGCAAAACAAGACTTTTGCCCCACAAGAGTTAGTAGAGACAGTGGTGGTTCATCTGTCCTCACAGTTCCAGAAGATACTTCTTCTTCTAATATTCAAAGTTCTCGGATTAACTTTACACCATATTAGTAATGTTACGAATATTAGACTGACCACAGAACATTATATAGCCTAAAGGACTTGCTGACGCGCGTCGTGCTTTGAACAGCAATTGATACGTACTTCATCATCATAGTCCTCTCTGTAAGTGTCCTGAGATCTGCATCACAACCACAGCCTCACACAAACTGTATCAACCAGTTAATTGGAAACTTTGTGGATTTATTACATATTTTATGTATCTTTACACTGAGTTGTGATGACAACGGACTGGGCAACGTAGGTGTCTGTGTTAATGCCTGTTTACAAAATTCTAGATGCCGGTAAGTCCTTTACAAATGTTCCTGTCATCAGTCTCTATCATATATCATTATTAATCCAATATCAAGTGGATCTGAGAACTGTGTGTGCTGTCCTACAGCCTGTGAGTTACACATACAGTCAAAGGTGTTCACATGTAATGTGCACAGCTCGCTGTGGTAACGTGGTCCACTCAGATTAACTTGTGATACTATCAACAATCGTGTTTTACATCAAAGGCTACAGACTTTAATTTCTCTCAACGCAACGATAATCTTTACAGTTCATTAAAACTCATTCATAAACATTTGACATGACCGTGAGCTCTCATTTTGAAGTGATTTGGATGCAGAGGTACGCACAGGTGTAGAAATGAGAATGATCAGAGGCACAGACTAACGTCAGTATTGTATAGACTTACATCGTTTGACTGCAACATGTATATCAAGCTGCTCACATTTTGGATGCATTCAGGTTTTATTATTGTGAAGCGTTTAATGAATGTCACAGTGAATCCTGCTCTCCTGGCTCTCGTCCTGATATCTCCGTGGCTCAATGTTACTTTGGAGGATATTGATGGAAACGTTGATCCATTAATTTGATTGATGTACAGCAAACTGTTTCTATCATAATGATTCAAAAGACAGTGTTAAATGTAATAGAGAAGCGAAGTGATCGCAATGTTTATTTCCTGGGTAGCTGACAACGTGTTCTCAAAGGCCATGCCCACCACGTACATACGTCTGTCTCTATCACCAGTTAATTCAGCCACCAGTTAATCTTGCACACTGGCGCCAAATGAAGGCGTATAGCACATTTCCTTCCTGTTAAAAAGACAGTTAAAAAGGCGTCCGTCCAATCAGCGACAATCCTTGTCGATAGCAGGTACCTACCTTTTCCGGTAGAAGTTAATGTTGTTGTGTTTTCTGCTTTGTGGTTGTGGTTTCTGTTTTGTCATTGTGTTTTCTGATTTATCATTGTGTTTTTTAATTTGTTGTTGTGTTTTCCTATTTGTTGTTGTGATTTGTACTTCAGGGCCACCGTAGCTTACCATTAGCTTTATATTGACTCACAGCTTGCCAGGCGGGTTCGGGTAAGATTATTAGAAAATATCACAGGTTATTAATTATCATATTACACAGAAATATTGTATGCACTTAGTGCATCTTCCACCCTCTCTCCCCCTTCTCTGTCACTCTCTTCGTCTCTCTCTCTCACACACACATGCGCGGCACTCAGTCCCTGTTTCTCCTCTTGTCCCTGACCTCAGACTTAACAGTTGTGCTATTAAGCTGGCAGATTGCAAGTTGGGTTGGGTTCCTTTAGTTAATTAACCCATATTTTTACTGGTGTAGATTTGGTAGGTGAGCTGGATTCAATTCCTGTCTTTTATAAATGGAATGTGACTTGTGCCATATCTTTATGCCTTAATGGTGACAAACTCACAGCTCCAATCAAAATGTAACTTTGGTATTTGGCATTTTTCAACCTGGACCTTTTTGAAAAAAAAACTGAAACTGGTCCTGTATGAAGTGAAACTACTATGTCCCAAAAACAACAAAATGGCTGCAATGCAATCTCTACAGGTAATGGTGTGCTCTTAGTTAACATCCACTAAAAGTACTTGCTTTTGCCACTGACAGGCTCGAATGGTTATTAAAAAGTGTCGAGGCAGAGTCATTTCAGTGTTTACTGAAGCTGAGCATTTTTCTTACAAAAGTGTGTGTAACAACTTATGGAATGGATCCCTACGGGGGTCGCCGTTTTTATTGAAGAGTAAGGTCTGTTTTGTTAAACCAAAAACAGCCCCCAAGTCATCATCTCCAAACGCACCAGACTCAATTTAAATAAACAGCAATTCAAGTGTGTATAAAGACGTCATATTTTCACATCAAATTGGGTGGATTAAGGGTTTTTTTTCCAACCAAACCAGAACTGGTGATTGTTGAAACAGTGCAAATGCAAACCAAAATAGTTTTGTGAGGTTTATTTTGCTTTTGTCAGCGTTGAATGAATTATGTTTTAGGATAATAACATTTCTGTTACTTTAAATGGAGTCTGGTGGGTTTGAGGGTAGCATTTTGGGGCTGTTTCTGGTTAAACAAAAAGGATCTTATACTCAAAAAAAGAGGTTGGCCTTTATGGGATCCTTTTCCTAATGTTGTCAGACACTTACAATAACAATCTGAGCCTATTGGTGGCAAAAACTTTTAGTGGATGTAAACTGACAGTGCTGAATTGCTGCAGGGATTGCATTGCAGCCTGTTTCGCTGCACTGCTCTCACTCAATAGCGGACCAATTTTAAAAATTGTTCCGATTACTCAAACACAAAAACACGGGAAAATAGGATCCAGGTTGAAAAAGTAATCCATTAAATGATCAAATTTGAATGAATAATTAGAAGATAGAAGTCCTAAACAAGTGTTGAAAAATACTTCAGAGGTCATTTGTATTTGAACTTACTTGGAAGAAACCCAATAACACAAATACAAGCACATTTTTCGATATAATGAAAATCAAAACATTCACACCCTCTGATTTAAAAAAATTAATAATGTAGGGTAGGACAGTAATCTTTGCTTCTGCAGAGAAGACGTGCGGGGTAAAACAGCGATCACCAGTCCAAAGAGATGGCTGAACTTGTGATCTTGTTTGATAATCTTTTAATCCAGCCTCTGCAGGACTGTGGGACGAACAGATGGATGGGAGAGCGAGAGGTAGTGATGGATGTAAACTGAGCAGAGATATACACACAGTGGGGGAATGCAACATAGGTGTTTGCAGTAGAAAACAGGACATACAATTATCACTTTCAAATGCACACATAGAGAGAAACACAGGGAGGGACAACAAACTGACACAAGAGCCTTTGAGGGAAGACACACACACACAGAGACACACATTCGCTGCAAGTGCTAGCTGTGTGAAGAGTGTGTACTAATTGTTTTGCTAAGCATGGTAATTGCAGCTCTCATTGGCTTCTCCAAATGTCTGCACTTCCTGCTGACACACACACACACGCACACACACACACACACACACACACACACACACACACACACACACACACACACACACACAGAAAAGCTTTAACAGACACAGACGCAAGATATTTTCCAGACTTAAAAGATGGCAGAGGAGTCTAGTGTATCCCCAAGTAAAAAAAGCCAATTATTTATTCTCTTTGCTTTATTTGGATCCCCATTAGCTCCCACAAAGTGTTTCCTGGCGTCCCCATTAAAAAATAAACAGCAATTTAAAAATCACAGTGTAAATGAAACAGAGAAAATGCAGCCTCAAACGTAAAACAGAGAAAATGAGTGAACTAATTTTGCAATCAAAGGGTAAACAATAGAAATTATAAATAATAAAATGCAAAAAAGACAAAGACTGTTGTTATATTATTTGTCCACCACTGGCAATAACTGGATGAAATTCTGGGTGGTTACTCTTCAGCAGAGCTCTGAACGGGTCCAGTTTTGAAAACTCAGTATCAGAACCGTCCCGTTACCTGTCATTATGTCTAGGCCAAAGCTGCACCAACTAATAAAAGTCCCCTGACCTGACCTGCAACCATAAATAGACACACACAGGTTACAGTCACTCACATTAAACTGGGTTCTCCATTCTTGAATACAAATCTAGTGGAGGAAAAATCTCTTTCACTGGCTGCACTCGATGCAGGGATAGCAAAAACATTCTGGATAAAAAGTATACAAAAAGGTATTAGTATCAAAAGACAGATGATACAATACAGAATAAAAGCCATCATGTCTACCTTTAATATCTTAAACACCTACCAGCATCTCTAAAGTGAGTGGTAACTATTCATCAATTAACAGCTACTGAATTCGTGCTGTCTTGGTTGCCTGTACAATAATGCTGCACAGAAGAACTGGCTGGACAAATAGCTAGTAGTTTCGTGCAACTACCCCCTCATGTTTTTACATTTTTATCTTTGTATGGTTTAAACAAACAACAAATAATGTGCTAATTTGTCAGTGTTATAGATGCTGGTAAGACTATTTTCAGGCTGCTTAGTCAAAGCTTAACTATTTACATCTTAGCTCTAGCTTCATAATCAGCCCAGCTGCCAGAAAAATGTATGATTTTGCACATTTCATATGTATCACATTAACATTTCTAAAGATGTAGTATATGAGCTGACTTTTTTATCAGGAGGTAGAAAAGATGTTGAATGGCGTTACACCTAGGCAAGACACCTGCCAAGCTGCAGACCACTGTTAAAGACCAAAAAGCAAAAAAAAAAACTGTGGGGGTGCTGTGTTTCAAGTGGCTTTTGGGCGTCAAACATGAGTGGTTTGTAGCAACCTGTTGTTCTGTCTGGCAGCTTTTTAGGCACCAAATGTATGTTTTGTGGTGAGTACAGGGCTGCTGTGGATAACTTTGTCACATGGTGTGAACAGAACCATCTGCAGCTCAACATGGCAAAGACAAAGGAACTGGTGGTGGATTTGAAGAGAACCAAGACACCGGTGACCCCGATCTCCATCCATGGGGTCAGTGTGGACATTGTGGAGGACTATAAGTACCTGGGGATCCACATTGACAATAAACTGGACTGGTCTAAGAACACTGACGCCCTCTACAGGAAGGGCCAGAGCCGTCTCTATTTTCTGAGGCGACTGAGGTCCTTCAACATCTGCCGGACTATGCTCAGGATTTTTTATGAGTCTGTGGTGGCCAGTGCTATCCTCTATGCTGTTGTGTGCTGGGGCAGCAGGCTGAGGGTGGCGGACGCCAACAGACTTAACAAACTGATCCGCAAGGCCAGTGACGTGGGAATGGCGTGTGACTCTCTGGTGGTGGTGTCAGAGAGGAGGATGCTGTCTAAGCTGCGAACTATCTTGGACAATGTCTCACACCCACTCCACCATGTGCTGGTCGGGCACAAGAGTACTTTCAGTGGGAGACTCATACCACCAAAATGCACCACTGAGCGCCACAGGAAATCATTCCTGCCTGTGGCCATCAAACTGTACAACTCCTCCCTCTGAGTTGCCCTTGGACTGTTTCACCACTGTCACCTACTCATAATAAATGATAACATATTTATTCCTAAATAATCCGTGCAATAACTGACTACATTGTTCAGTCTGTATATAAGGTTCCTGTATATATTGTAAATGATGTTGTGTGGTCTCTACATATATATTTTGTAAATTATCTTCTTATATTTCTTATATTTTGCTTTGTTTTGCACTATATCTTTTTTCTACACTTGTTTGCACTATATCTTCTTCTTTTTACACTTGTAAGGAGCACCTGTAACGAAAACAATTTCCCCTGGGGATCAATAAAGTATTTCTGATTCTGATTCTGATAATTTAATAGAACTGTTTCCATTAGTGTGCAAAGTTTGAACTGATTTGCAAAAGAATTGACCAAAACCAAACTTGTTTGGGGTTGACACTATAAAATCATGCTCCAAAGAATCAAAGGCTTTATAAAAGTCTAAAAAAAAGAATAAAACTATCATCATGAACTAGCTCAGAGTAGTCTAATGTATCTAAGATTAATCTCACATTGTTAGAAATATGTCTATTACGCATAAAGCTAGATTGACTCTCATCAGTAGTAGTGTCTAGTACAGATTTCAGTCTATTGGCTAGTATTAAAGCGAATATTTTATAGTCGTTTAGTAAGGAGATAGGGTGCCAACTGTCTAGCAAGAGTCTTTCTTGGGCTTGGGGATAAGTGTAATTAACCCCTGACTTAAAGTAGCGGGCAGAGAACCTCTGTCAATGCTTTCAGCAAGGCTCGAAGAAAATTGCCTATAAAGTTCGGCAGTAAAGCCATCTGTTCCAGGTGATTTATTGATTTTTAGTTGATTAATGGCATTAGTAATTTCATTTCACGAAATAGGGGTGTCACATAAATTACTATTAGCCTCGGATATCTGATTAACAAAAGGAATAGAACCAAAAAAACTGGAGGCATCTTGAAGGCAGTATCTGGAGGAGTAAAGATCACTGTAATAACTAGCACAATATTTGGCAATTTTCTTTGGATCGTCAGTAACTGATCCATCAATTCTTCGTTGCTGAATAGAGTTGTTTTTTGATTGCTGTTTTTATAATCTAAAAGTATGCAGTGTTCTGCTCTCCCTCTTCAAGCCACTTACGAAGAGATCTAACATATGCTCCTTCAGCTTTTCGTTCACAAATTTCCTCCAACCTATGCTACTGATAAATAAGTTCCATCTTTTCTGACTCAATGAGTACATCTGTTGGTTTGGAAGTTAAGGAAGCAATTTTAAGTATAGTGTCATTTTCATCTGCTCTTCTCTTTTTAGCTAGGTCGCTGCTATACTTCCTAAGGTATTTAGCAATTTCATACTTTAACAACTCCCAATTATTGCTGTAAACATTTCCAATTAGAGCTTTATTCCAGTAAAGCCGAATCAAACTCTCAGTCTTAGAAGCTACTTCCTTGTATTTAAGGACTGTACTATTTAGTTTAAAGTTAGAAGATTTAGGAGAACTGGAGGAGAATGAAGGGAGAATTTGAATAGTCTTATGGTCAGATATCAGTGAGGGTAGAATGTCTGTTACCACATCCTTCAAATCCTTGGATATAAGCCAAAAATCAATCCGAGACTGTCTTGACAGTGTTCTATTGCTCCGTGTATATGATTTCTGTAGCAGGTGGGTATCCCTCCATGTATCAGTTAAATTAAAACTATGTAAGAGTGTCTTCATAAGAGTTAGAGGAGTCCAAATTCTTTGCAGGCCACCTGTACAGGTGATTATTCAACACAGTATTAAAATCTCCACCCAAAACAATGAGAGAACTTGGGAATTTAGATAACCAGTGCAAAAGTCATTCTTCCAATTTGTCAAAAAAGCTATTGTTCTCTGTTTGTGAGTTAAATTTTTTAAACATTAGAAATTTCTAGCACCAAGAATATGTAATGGCCATTTTTATCAAGACTTTTCCATTAAAGCATTTTTTTAGAATACAAACACAGCTGAGCTCTCAGACTTGTGAGATAGCCATTGGTCACCTCCCCATTGTGACCTCCAAAAATTAACATCCTGTTCAGTTGAGTGTGATTCCTGTACAAAAGTCAGTATTAAGCTGTTTACAGTATAGAAATATAGCTTTACGTTTAAGGTGGTTTCTTAAACCTCTTGTGTTTAAAGAAATAATAGACAATGACATGAAGGAGGAAATAAATTAAAAGAGAAAAAAAGAAAAGAAGAAAACCTGGACCAGATGAGTGCTTATGTGTACTCTAAAAGTAGAAAGGGTTTAAAGGATAAGTCCAGTATTTTGCACTTTGAGCCCCATTCCTGGGTTGTTTATGATGAAATAGAGTGGTTAAGACCAAAATCTTGACGATTGCTCCTTCTCTGACAATCTCAACAATTCTCCTTTAAGGTCTCTACGAATATGTGCCAACATGGGGCTAAGAACAGCAAACCTTATAATACTGTCAAGATAATCAAGTAACCTGTAGGCCAGATGATACAATACAAAAAGCCTTTTGCAAAGGGAGTTCAAAAGGAGCTTGTTTTTCCGCTGCTCTTTTTTCATAGGGAAGGTGGATGGAAGGCTGTTAACCACCTTATAGTGAGAACTATTAGGCTATAAAAAATGCAGAAAAGCAGAGCGTAAGTGGAGAAAAACTAAACTCCAAATTCACTATGAACTCTACAAACAAAGTCTTAATAATTTTAACCAAGAGTTAGTCAGGGCTAGGCAGCAACACTTTTCTGGAATCATTAGTAAGAACATCAACAATACTCGCACTCAGTTTGCTGTGATTGATAAGCTCGCTAACCCCCCTAATCAGATAGTGCCAGAACTCCTCACAGCAGATAAATGCAATGAATTTGCTTGCTATTTTAATGAAAAAATACAATCCATCAGGTCAAATATCAGCACAAATCAGCAAAATGATAAAATGATGCAACTCCTAAAACCACCCAGGAATAATTCAATTACCATGTCAGAGTTTGATACAGTTGACCTAAAAACTGTAGAGGAAACGGTTCAGCAGCTTAACCCTTTGACTTCCACACTAAGAAATACATTTGCAAAAAAATATTTATTAGTGACATTGTGGTCTTCATTAAACAACATTTCAGGTTTTATTTGTCAGATTAACCAGTCAGGAAGCAGATATGCAAGTCAACCAGCCGGTTGACCTGCCAGTTTAGGGTAATTTTGGGCATGAATGGATTTCTTTCATTTCTGCAACAAAATTTCTATTTTCTTTCATATAAAAACATCACAGAGACTAGAATTTGTTAAAATAACCTTTCATTTATTTAAAAAATATATTTCATAACTTAAATGTAAATAATCATCAGCCATCCAGATCTGCATAGGTGGCTTCAGACAGCTCCATCTCAAAAAGCATAAAAGCCACAGCTTAGATATTTATACATATGAATCAGGATTCATATGTTTAATGTGTTCACAAGTAGGCAAACATTTTGATATAATTTTGTCTGTGTAGCTTACAGAAATTAGCAAGTGATAAATTAGCAACTAGTGTCAGTGTAATAGCTAAGCTATTTACACTGACTGCTTAAACTGGCAACTCAATCGAGCGGTTGACCATGTTTTCTGAGGAATCTTAGATATACATTTTATTGTCTGATTTATGCCCTTCATCTAAAATATGATTGTTATGGTGTCTAGAAATGACATCTGAAAAGATTTTTTTCTTGCCTCGTGCGAAATCCGTGTCGTCTCTGACGAGCTGCGCAGCACAGAGTCACTTCCAATTTTTTCAACAGCTTTCAGACAAGAATATATCTGTACAGCAGTGCCACCCACTGGATATAATAGGTGTTACATACACTACTCAATGAGGTGAATGAGGATAAACAGCCAAAGATAGGTTTTCAGAGTTTTTACGACAGCAATATGGTGGTGAAAAAAAGGTCAACCGTGCGGTTACAATACAAGTTAAAGGGTTAAACCATCAACTAGCTGTCTCAACTCAATACCATCTGACTTCTTCAAAACTATTGTGAAGTCTGTGCTAACTGATCTGCAGCAAATAATTAACTGCTCACTTCAGTCAGGCGAGTTTCCTAAACCCCTGAAAGTAGCTGCCATTAAGCCACTTCTAAAAAAGAGAACGTTGGATGCTTCCATGTTAGCAAACTATAGACCCATCTCAAACCTCCCCTTCATAGCCAAGATTGTCGAGAAAGTGGTTTTTAATCAACTCAGCAGTTTCTTGAACTCAAATGGACTTTTTGACAAATTTCAATCAGGTTTCCGACCTCATCACAGTACAGAATCGGCTCTTATCAGAGTGCTAAATGATATAAGGTTGAACACTGACTTGGGAAAAGTGTCAGTTCTAGTCTTATTGGATCTCAGTGCAGCATTTGATACTGTAGATCATAGTATACTGTTGAACAGGTTGGAAACTTGGGTAGGACTCAATGGAATAGTCCTAGAATGGTTCCGGTCCTACTTGGAGGAAAGGACTTATTTTGTGACCATTGAAAGTTTTGAATCAGATCGAATAGCCATGACACACGGGGTTCCTCAAGGGTCAGTTCTTGGACCCCTTTTGTTCAGCCTATATATGCTACCTTTGGGTCAAATTCTGCAGAAGTTTAATGTTGACTATCATAGTTATGCAGATGACACACAGTTATATCTAGCAGTGACCCCAGATGACTACAGTTCAATAGAGGTGTTGTGTCACTGTCTAGAACAAATAAATAACTGGATGAACCAAAATTTTCTTCAGTTAAACCACAACAAAACTGAGGTCATTGTTTTCGGCAGTAAAGAAAAGAGGATGCTGTTAGTAATTACCTGGAGTCACTGTCTTTAAAGACCAAAGACCAAGTCCGAAACCTTGGTGTGCTGACAGACTCGGATCTGACTTTCAGCAGTCATATCAAATCAATCACCAAAACAGCCTTCTACCAGCTGAAGAACATATCCAGAGTGAGAGGTCTCATGTCCCAAACAAACCAGGAGAAGCTCATCCATGCTTTTATCTCCAGTAGACTTGACTATTGTAATGGTCTTCTGACAGGACTGCCCCAAAAGAGCATTAAACAGCTGCAGCTCATTCAGAACGCTGCAGCTCGGGTTCTGACCAGAGCAAAGAGATCAGAGCATATTACTCCAGCTCTGAAGACTTTACACTGGCTCCCAGTCAGCTATAGAATAGACTTTAAAGTTCTGCTACTGGTCCATAAATCGCTGAATGGTTTAGGTCCAGAATACATGAATGAAATGCTAATGGAATATAGACCCAGTAGGACTCTGAGGTCTGCAAACTCAGGTCAGGTAGTGGAGCCCAGAGTTCAAACCAAACATGGTGAAGCAGTATTTAGCCATTATGCTGCACACAAATGGAATAAGCTGCCAACAGTAGTGAAGTCAGCCCCAAGTGTGAATGTTTTTAAATCCAGGTTAAAAACTCTTCTTTTTTCTTATGCTTATGATTGAGCTCTTTTAAAGCACTTTGAAATATTTAAATCTTTTATTGATTTTATGCTGTTGCATTATCCTGCCTGTATGTTTTAATTAACCTTTATTTATGCATTTTCATGTTTTTAAATGCTCTTATGTTTAGTAAGCTGTCTTTTTTTTCTGTACTTTGTCTTTAAATGCTCTTTGTTCTTTGTTTTTAAATGCTTTTAAATGTTGAACTTTTAATCATGTAAAGCACATTGAGTTGCCTTGTGTATGAAATGTGCTATATAAATAAAGCTGCCTTGCCTTGCCTTGCCTTGCCTATAAAGTATTCAATTAAAATATCAAAATAAAGATAATTTTCAAATATAGGGCGACACGCTATGCATTAACAAGCATGTGGAGATGATTTCACTACACTGCCATCCAATAAAAAATAATAATAATAATAATAATAATAACCTTAATAAATAGTAACAACAGCAACCTTGATTTAGTTAGATTAAGAAGAGGGAATTAACTTTGGTTAAATCACACAAAAACATACAGCCTTCCAAAGTCTATACTGTACTAAAGTTGGCTCACCAACAGTGTCTCAAGGTGGGAAAATTTCCTTTCCATTCAAAAAAGCTCTACCACCAACGAAAAAAAGAAGACTTGTCATCTTTGTGCACCTGTTCCACAATGGGCCACAGTCTCTTTCTTCTCTCTCTATCCCCCGCTGATAAGTCCTCCACCAGTTTCAGATTTTTACTCTTCAGAAAGCGGGAGTTTTTTGCAGAACGCCACACCGTGTTGCAGTAGAATCTGGAGGTGAATCTCATGATGATGCCTCTGGGCTGATTGTTGTTGGGCTTCTTGTGGCCAAGGCGGTGCACAACATCAATGACATCTAGAAACTTGTCTTTGGCCTCTGGCAGCAGAGCTTGGCACACCTGGATGATCTCTTGGCGCACATCCTGCTTATCCTTCTCCTCCAAGCCGTAGATTTTGAGATTCCAGCATCGCAAATAAGCTTCCAGATGAGAAACACATTTCTCAGTTTTGTCAGTGTTTACATTACGTGCCTCAATCAGCGATTCACAGTGGTCAACTCTCTTTTACGCTTTTCATTTCAGCACAAACAGCATCAAAGGATTCCTTGACACCAGCGATCTGTTTGGCATTTTCAGTAACTGCTAACTTCACATCAGCAATCATGTTGGAGTTATCACTGACCATCCTGTCCAGGGCATCTGACCTGTTGTTCATCGTTTGAGAGAAGGAGGAGAGCTGGGAGAGGATTGCAGCGGCTGTTGAGTCTTCAACTCGTCTCATTTTAAATGAGGTTGACTTGGACGGAGTAATGGGAAGCGGTGGAAAATCTTCTTCCATCGAAGAAACCTTCACTACATCAGAGTCGGACTCGAGGTAGTCGTGCATGTTTTCGATGAGCACGTTTTTAGTATCTGCTTGCTCAGTGGGCACTGTAGTAGCAGGTTTGTTAGCAGTCTTGCTAGTAGAGTTAGCACTCATGCTAGTTAGCGATTTTCAGGAGTCGTTCTTCCTCTTCTCTTGAGGTTTCATTTTACCAGCAGAGGTAACCCAACGATGGACGGATAGACGTGGTATCGAAATAAATGCAAAAAGTCTCTGTGTTCACAATCGTACCTATGTGGAAAACAGTTCAGTTTGCGGAGCTCAGCAAAACGCTCGCACTCAGAGCACCATCTTGGCCAGCCTCCTCCTGGAAAATGACTTCATATACATCTACTGTAGACTGTATGACATCAGACAGGAGATGACTCTTAAAAAAAGACCACCACCTGCACATCACATACAGTATTCAAATTGTAAACAACAAGACAATCAATACTAGAGAGCATGATGAACTCCCTCCCACACTTAAGAAATGACAGAGGACTCTGGTGTAATCGGATATATATACAGCATACTACTCCACCTTGGACTAATGTTGAATGCCACAGCTGACCACGTGGATTTTTAAGTGTGGCTTTATTGAAACTGAATGACAGTGCAGATAGTAAAAATGACATTGCTGAGTAAAGATAAACAGGTAAAGTCATACAGGATTATACTGTAATCTGACACATAACCCACAGCACTGATAGCAAGACATGTCAGTGAGGTACGGAGTGTAAATGGGATGACAAGGAATTTAAATAATTACACTTACTGCTGAGTGCAGCTTTAGTAAGATCTCACAGCAAAGATTACCCAGTGCAAGTGCAAACCATAAAATTGTATGAAAACTTCTTTAAGCTGATGTAAGATTTTAATTCTCACATTCACCCGCACCGTGTTGGCACAAGGACTGAGAGATGGTGCATATACTTAACACACACTGCTGAGTGAGGTTTTAAAGACACTATCTGGAAAGGCATTCAGGTCTCCGCAGTAATCTGATACAAACACTGCACTGCTGATCGGAACATACTACCTTGCAGTATAGACAAAATGTTCATGTATTGCTGAATGTGGTTTCAGCGAGTTAGTGACAAAGCATATAAGAGAGAAATTATGCTGAACGGACTTTCAAAAAGGCAAATCTGTGAAGTCACTCTGAGTGTGAAGATGACAAAGGACTCTGGTGTAATCTGATGAACAGGCTGTTAGGTACCCTGCCAAATGCTACCTGACATAAAGAGATGACTGGTGGTTTGCTAAAAGGACATGTAAGTAGTCTGCAAACTGTAAAGCTGGATGCCATCTGGATAAACAACACTATGTAAAATGTTTAAAGGGAGGCTCTCATGTTCCAGCAAATTTGTTAATGTTAAATGTTAACTGTGTCTATACACTTATTCTGAATATTGGCTGAGAAAATGCAATCTTTCCTGTTCACAGTCAATCCGAGACTATTTCTGTAGGGTCACTACAATACCCAGTATTCTTTGCCAATGCCGACCAATGGTGCCAGGGATGCTAGCTAGCATTTTTGTGTCAGGGCACGCAGTTTGGCTGACAAATGTACAAACACAGACATGAGCATAAAGTTCAGGCTGGACAGCAAGTGCCAGTTGGCATGAATGAAGTAAGCATTTCTTTCAACTAATCTGGAGCCCTGACTTTCTGCCATAAAAAGCAAATAAGTTATTTTGAAAAAAAAAAAAACACACACACACATTCTTAGGTGCCCTAACAAATTGATCACTAGGTTCACTTACAGTACTGTGAAGTGTCACAATGTAGCCAAATATGGCTAAGTATGTTGTACAAACCCATAAAAGATAAAATTCATTTGTCTTAATACCTTAGAGACACTAGGGTGAATATATTTCAGGTATGTTTTGGCAACAGAGACATCCAACAGTTTGTGTAAGTTAATGCATTCAGAGGACAAATACAAGATGGATCTCAGAGCTCCATGTTCTTTGGCCCAGTGTCTAGTTAGGACAGCAGTAGCTTCTTTCTGTAGCAGGGCGTCCATGACCTTTAAGGAGGTTATAAATTGTTATTTCACCCTTTGTTCATGGAGCTGAAAGATGGATGCAACTAAAATGAAATGAATAACCCAGTCAGTGCATCCCGTTTATTCACTGGAAATCTCACGTAGACAACCTTGGCCTGCCACTCTTGTACAGGCATATTAGTCTATTGTGTGTCCAAACATGTCATACACAGTGGCCAAATAAAAGCTTTCAGTGCACGAGTGAAGGTCTGCCAAGGTCTGAAAGACAATGTTGTGAGCTTTACTTTATACCAAGCCAGACATCTGAAGATAAAAGCACAGGTGCTTTTATCACTCCTGGAGTCACTGCTACCTAGAGTCCCTGGTAGCTGACCAATTAACAGCCTTGCTGCCCAGTGAACCTTGTGACCATTGGAGAAAAGATATGAGAAAAGATGCATCTTTGGTGTTCCTTCTACATGAGGAACAGACAAATGGTTAGCAATTCATCCACACTCCCGGGGCAGAAACGAAAGTGATCTCCATGCATGACTCTGTCATGCAGACCACAGAAACAGAGCAAGTAGCCAGCAGGACAGTTTGGTTGCAGGGAGAGCAAAATTGCTTCAAAGCAATCTGATTAGCCAGCTGCAACTGACCCACTGCTGGGACTGAGGAGCTGACTAACGGCTAAAATACATGGGGCACAAGGCCTGACTGTATGTAAGAGGCTACAAGAAATGTGTCTCTGAAACTGGTTCCCACCAACCAAGAAGCAAATGTTGTGAGAGTTGAACTGGGAACATTAGAGATTGAAAATCAGTAAATGTAGCAGAGTTAGAGCATGTTGTCCCACCTTCATGCTATGCTGAGCTTTGGCTAGGGTTAATGGAGGCACTAGTGTTCCCAGCACCAGCGCAAACCCATCAGTCTACTCTAGCAATTGTTCTGTCACCAGTGACTGAGGCCCTGTGCCTGGGCAACCATTCTGTAGCACATCGGGCAGGTCACTGAAAGTGAGATGATGAGGAAGACATTCTTAGTAGTGTTGTCTTTTTAGGCTGCTGGGAAAAAAAAAAGAATAAGAAAATCTGTTGCCTGAGGCCTTTTATACTGAAACACCCCATCATATGCTTGCAAATTCAAGCATGCAAAGATACTAAACATCTTTCTAAACAAGAACAGCTTTGCAGTTATTGTAGTCAAAAACAGTTCTGTAGAATTGAAACCTTTGCAGAATAATCTCCATGTATCATTGCAACTTACTGAACAGAAAAAGCCATTTTAATATAGTCACTTGGTGGGTTTTGTTTGTTTAAATGCTACCTTACCTAAAGTTTATACTGCATGTAGCCAGCCAATCAGCCACCCAGCCCGTGAACTATAGACCTAGCTGGCCAGTGTACAAAACAGAGCCAGTCTCAATGTGCCCCTGCATTCCCTGGAGGCTTTGCAGAGGTCTCAATACATCTGTTCATGTCCATTTATCCATCTGTCCATCCGTCTGTCTGTCCCTGTGTGCGTGCCTTGGTAACCCTATACATCCCCTGTGTCCAATCAGCTCATCTGACCCAGTCAGACAGTGGGAGCACGAGGTGCCAGGTGCCCAACTATAATTGGGAAGCCAGGTTATTTCTAAATACTGTACACTATATTGTTAGTGTTAGACATGAACCTTTCTCCACTCCACCTTTGATTCTTTTTATTCGGTGACAAGATTCAACATGTTGGTGTTAAAACAGCAACTTGGTAAATGTAACCGCAAGAACATTAAAATATTATTAACAACAGTCAAAATTTATAATCATCATTCTTACAGTTTGCTCTGATGCTTGTGCTACACATTAAAGGAGCACTTTACAAGTAATGACGTCCTGAGCAGAGAATGAAGTCATGCTTGCGTGTGTTATAATCAGAGCTTCTCTGTTACATTTTGTTGACACCACTGCACTGCACTCACAGCAGTTGCCACCGAGATTCGGAGAACAACAAAAAATGCTTTCCAGACATATTTTAGGATGACTCAGGGGCAGTTTGACAACCTGCTCACCATTGTCGGGCCATATAGTTCCAGCAACCAGCAACTGCTCCCACCAGTTTTTCCACCAATTGTTTACCAAATGTAAACTTGTTGTCATGAAGACCACAGAAGGCGCACCAGAGATGATATGGAGTGCTTCTCTGCTCAGAGTTGAAGTTTTTTCAACTCACAAAAGTTCAGAACGCAGAAATGTGAAGTATAAAATAATGATCAAAAAGCCCAACTCTCATTCTTTAAAATTTACAAAAAGTCATGTCAAAGCTGTTAAAATGCTTTCTGTGTAATTGGGACCTCTTCTATTTACCTATGCTCTTTTCTACTTTTCTATCCATCTAACACCAACCCTTTGGCTCCCACTCTGAAACCCCCAGACAACACTATTACTCCCACTAATACTCTCAAGTATGTGCATCAAGGGATTGTAAATCTTGTCTTAAACTGAACAAAACTTGTGTGAGTTGTCGATTGTTAGAGATATTGATTATAGAGATGTCTGTATTCTCTCCAGTATAGGCCTATGGGAACTAGATTTTTCTACTGAACTGCACTGTATCACAGCACAAAAGGAAACATGTTAGCATGCATTTACTCACTGTCACCGCATGGCAGGCACTACAGGTAAGAGGGAAAAATGTACATTTTTGATTGATTTTGGGGTCCCTTTAATACTTTGTAAAATAATTAGTGATGGGACGCAACAAAAACATTTATCTAATTAATTAGAGGCTTTGTAATTAATTAATCGATTAATCACATTTTTTATCAAATAGCAATATTTGACACAATGAGCAAAGTTTTTCAGTTCAGATAAATTTTGGTTGATGACCGAGTCAATAAACAGACATATACTTAAACAACAAAAATGTTTATTTTTCATTTTGCCAGAGCTTTCGTAGACTTACTTATTTTGGCTCTGAACCCCGTCATTTGGTTTATTGTGGGCCAGAGTGTGGATAACTGACCCGAGCCCGACGGGATCCGACAGGACCCATCGGAACCCAATGGGTCGGGCCGGGTTCAGAAAACAAATCAGAAATTTTGCTCGAGTTCAGCCCACTTGACATGCTGCTGTGTTGTGCTATGGCCTATTCAAGTGCTGGAATTTGTTATTTACGTGACAACACCTGAACGCCGCACACGCACTGCTCCAACTAAGTGTGTGTGCTGTGCTGCGCTGCTGTGGATATGGCATGTTTGACTGTGAATAACAGCAGCCTTTTGATGGTCATTTACATACTGTCCATGTGTGATCACGGTAAACAGACAAGCTGTAACCATGACAACAATAACTATGTCAGGTAACAAACTGCATCAGGCTCGGTCGGGTTCGCACTTAAAAATCAGAAAGACTGTCGGGTTCAGGCCTGGCTCGGTTATAACTCTCTCGGACTCGAGTAGGGTTAGGTTAGGAAAATGCGGCCTGAGCTGCACTCTACTGTGGGCTGGCTACACCATTTGCCTGTACCAGGACTGTCGAAGCAAACATTAGCTCTGGTGTCTGTGCTCGCAGCAACATGTTTTGCACTGAGGTGATGCTGTAGGCTTGAAGTGCTGCGGTGATAAGATAACTCTTGGTTGCACAATTTGCACACAGCCATGCTCTTATTCAAGCTGCCATCGGAGAGTTTTTTTTTTTTTCGCCCAACAAGCAAAGCAATGCAGTCTCGGCTTCCAGTACTGTTCACCAAACTTTCTTTTGCGCTGACATCACTCAGTGCATCCCATGCAGCTTCTTTACAGCTGTAAAACGAACTTTAGGTGCATTACCGCCACCCACCGGTCTGGAGTGTGTGCATCAGGTTTTACCAGTGTGCCAGAAATTAGGGAACTGAGAAAGATGCGATTAAAAGCGCTATTTTTTTTAAGCGTTATTTTTTCTGTAATTAATTAATCGAAATTAATGCGTTAAAGTCCCAGCCCTAAAAATAATGTAATTGTCTTGTAGTATTTGGGAACATGTGACGCATAACTACATTTTACAAAGGCCTGTCCAGCACTGGTGACTTTTACCCTCAAAGTTCAGCTCTCATGCAGCACTAGGCCCTCAGTCGGGCTGTTTGAGAGCTTACACAAAGCAATGCCAACTCAGCCTTATGTCTCCAAACTGAATGATATCCAACAGGACCCTGGATAATATGCAGTGCCAGCTTCAGCTCACTGTCTGTCTCTGTCTTTCTCTTGCTTTCATTCACTTTTTCTGTCCCACTTTCTATGCTTGCTGTCTTTCTTTCTAATTGTAATTCCATCCATGTTGCCCCTTGCTAACCTCTTCTGTATGCTCTTAGTACATTCATTCTCACTTCACACACACACAAAGATATGAGAAAAGAGGGAGAGGAAAACAGCACAGTCCAACATTTAAAATCCTTCATTAGCATCTTCTGAATTACTTATATTTACACAGTGTCGAGATATTCCGGAGGAATAACAAGTTTTAAGGACATTTAAGGACACCAAAGTCCACCACACACACACACACACACACACACACACATACACACGAGCAGACAAGCAGTAATCCAGTGTCAGTTTGACCCAAAGCTTGGCTGAAACCAAGCCAAAGTCAGAGTGCCAGAGTAATCCAGTCATTAAACATTAATGAAAGCTATTAATGAGGGAGATCTAGATGGAAAAACACCTAATGACAAAGACTGCGGGAAAACAGGCTGTGCACAACCTGTCCTTATTAGCTACTTTCCTGAGCTGTCTGCTGAGTAAAACTGCACTTATAGGACTGCAAACACATGACTTGACCCTTGTTACATTTTTGACTGTCTCTGCAAAAATTTCTGGCCAGGTGCCAGAGGAAAATGCTGGCAATGTACACTTTGGAAAACCATGAAGACGTTACATTTGTACATTTCATATGCATCATATGAATGTTTCTAAAATAACATAGTATATGAGCTAACTTTGTCATCAGGAGATGGAGGGGATGGTGGATGTTGAAACACCGCTGCAGACCACTGTTCGAGACCAACAGACAATAAAACTAGTAATTTTTTAGTGAGTTATTGCTGTTTATCCTGCAACTTTTTAGTAACCCATTGCTCTTTTTCCAGTGGCCTTTTAACCCACAACATGGGTGTTTTTTTAGGGACCCATTGCTGTTTTTCCTGCAGCTTTTTATCCCCCCAAATGTGAGTATTTTTTGGCAACCTGTTGCTGTTTACCAGTGGGGACAATGCCAAGTTAAGTGGTTGTTTTTTACCGAGATATCGTTGCTGTTCCTGCAGGATTGTTGGGATTGCCCATTGTTCCAAAATTCTGAAGCACTATTTGTCCAATAAATGTCCCATTGGCGCGAAAGCTCAATTCTCTAACAGCTACTTATCCAAAAAACAATTGTCTATTGCTCTGAAGACCTGTTTCTCTGAAAATACACACTCAGCAGTTAGACAACCCATTCACCACAAAAACTGTATGTTTCTGTAAACCACATATATGTCACATTTGTCAACAATGCTGTGGTTAAGTATGGTTAGATTTAGGCACAAAAACCACTTGGTTGTGGTTAAGGAAAGATCATGATCTGGCTTAAAACGTCCATGTTTCGTGGGAAATGCCATGAGGGGACAGTAAAAAAACCCAAATCAGTGGCTCAAATACCACTTTAAAAAACACCACGAAGCTTTTAAAAAAAAAACACCTGTGATTGATGGCTCAATTGTCACAGGGAAACTCAAACTAATCGCAGGGAGTGTGAATGGGAAAGAGGACATTTTTTGGAGTAATGGGGCTTTGGAATTTTGAGCCATTGAAACAATGGCCCCCCAAACTGGCTATTTTACCAAGCATGAGGTTTTTGTGCTTAAATCTAACCACATATCAACCGCAGCTGTTGCTAAAACATTAAATTTCAATGAATTTGCTACATAATAACATGCAAATGTAATGTATCTGTGGTTTGCAGAAAAGTACAATGCCAACATTTGTTTTCCTGGTGATGTGGTTGAAAATGTCTATGGCAGGACAACAGATAGAAAACGGTATTCTTTCCCTGTCTGCTGGTGAATAATTTCGTGGTCAAGCATAAATGCAGCCTGCTGGCTCTGAGTGTTTGCAGTGGTTTTACAGAGGACAGCTGGCATTATCTACAAGAGTGGTGAAGGTAAGGCACAAAAGTGCAGAAGAAAATTATTAATATGGATCAGTAACATTGATTTACCAAAAGACAATGTGCATAATTTTACCTGGTATTTAATGCCCCGGGGAAGCTCGTCCTGACCTCTCGCCACTTAGCCGCAGTGTTATTTGTTAAAAGGCACAACAGGAAAAGAGAGGCAAATCAGAGACAAGGTGTTCCATTTCATAATTACTTTCTCAAATGTCAGATGATTAGAGTAAAATCATTAGAATTAAACAGGCGACAGAATAAACAGGTAATTGTCTTTATCACTCTTTGTCGGCTTGATGATGTGGAATGGAACTTCAGACTAAGGGTCAATCGTACTATACTGCTGTGACATGACTCATGTCAACCCTCTGACTGAGCTGCACATAGACATCGCAGTCTGCTCTCTGTCCTCTGCAGCGCTAACACAGCTTGCCATGCATGTTTCACCTTGTAGACATACACATACTGTTCCTAGACTACACTTCATCCAACTGGGACCTGCACTGGAAAATTAACCATTTACGTCATCAACACTCTTTGAAAACATTTAAATAGTGTGTAGATAAACTGTACTTTTAATAACTTTTCAGACATTAATGGATATTGTTTATCACAATGAAGCCAATTGAATCACTCAATCAGTGTCCTTGTGGCAGAACACAAGCAGTTAAAGTTAATTAAAAGGTGGTAATTAGCCAACATCTGTACAGTGGTGCCACATGTTGCTGAAAAGCAACTCACTAACCATTTCCTTTCCTTAAGGAGCTTTACAATCTATATAGCATACAACATGCTCTATCCTTAGACCCTCACTTTGGATAATCCTAAAGGCAAAAACACACCAACGGCGAACACAGAGTGTCAAAAAATATGTCTCTATTATTTTCAATATATACAAACCCACACCGACAGCAGCTGGACACATGCTGTTGTCCTGGACGCGCCGCCTTGAGGCACGTAATGCCACTGTCCTATTTCTAGCCACGCCACCCTGGAATTAAATGCATTTTTTTCCCCCACTCGCTCTCAAGGATTCAAGGATTCAAGGAACTTTATTGTCACACCAGACACATGCTCACACATGGGGTTGGACGAAATACCGTACCCGAGGACCCGGGGATAGAATAAAAAAAGATTTAGAACCAGAAAGAAAAAGAGGGAAAATTATTTATATAAGTTAAAAGAACTACCAAGCCCTGGAAGCAGCACTGAGCGTGTTATGAAATGTGTAATTGAGGTTGTCTTTCCGAAGTCCACTAGCATCTCCTTGGTCTTTTTGGTTCTTTTTCTCTGCTTCTACATACCAGCTCCTGTGGCAGCTCAACTTCTCTCCTCACCATGGACGCATAAAAGAACTCTGTTGCTGTCTCATGTGGGACAGATGACAAGAGAGTCATTGAGGTCAAGAAATATCCCGAGTTAAACGACCCACAATGGCCAAAAAGATATTGCCCGGCGAGTCATAGCTCTGGAGATTGGCTCTTCAGGTGAGAAATTAAGTTTAATTAGAGGCTTTCCACATATGATTGTAAGCTAATGCATAGGTGGAAGAGGTACAAATTTTTCAGTAAAAGTAGTAATAACTTTGTGTGGTTGTCTGTTAACGAGCAGAACGTCTGGTGTGTGCTGGGGGGGCACTTGAGTGACGTTCGTCAAGTATTCAGCTTAAGTGTTCTCATCTTAAATCCACCCAAAAACCTTTTATTGTGGAAAAATGGAAGAAACCTCAGGAGCAGGTATTAAAGAGGGATTGCTCTACCAGGACAGACAGACGTGAGATACATCTCATGTGTACAGAATAGACCAACATAATAAATTTGCTATATAGACAACTTAAGACAAAAACTGAGTTAGTGCTTTTATTGCCAAAATCTAACCACACGTGGGACCTGTGATTCAAACTCTGGTGTCCTGTGTCCACGCCATGTAATTTGTTGCCCACCCTCCCTACAACCTGTGCGTGGATAGGTGGATGGATACCAAAATATCAATACAATAGATACTACGTTTTCATGTTGATGATTGATTCTAGCATTAATAGGATTGGTACCTAAAAATGAATCAGTCTCTCTCTTCTTCGTTGTACCCATTTGTATTCCAAGATTAAAACTGTTGTTACATACGTATGTTACATAATAGCAGTGATAGCTCAACAAAAGAGTAAAAAAAAAAATCATGAAAGAAAGCTGGGAGCTGTAACAAAAAAAGGATGGAGGGGTTAAATGCCTCCAGATCCCTAACACAGAGACAGTTCACTGCAGTGTTTTCAGAGTGGCACAGGCAACAAATATCCAGGTATGTTTTAGTGAAAATATTATTTTAGTCAAGTCAGTCAGTCCTTCAGTAATGGCAATGCTACAACTGTAACAAGTCATCATTAGCTGTTATCTTAGACCGCTAGAGACTGATTATTCACCTCATAAATCATGACACACTGCTCTCCCTGACATGAAAATACAGAGGACATCTTTAATGATAAAAAGTACTGATATCAGTGATTCTGACCTTGATCTTCCTTGGTATAAGATCGAAACTAAATTTTGTGGTATCGCCCATCTGTAGTGTTTGGCACATAATTGTAGTGCTTCCTTCACTTGAAATATTAAAGGAATACCTCCCTCCCAAAATGACTATTTGTGTGTCAATTCAGTGTTGCCTTGAATTATTGAAGATAAATCTGTTTTTCTCGCTCAACTCGACACATAAACGAAGAATCCAAAAACCGAGAAAAGTCGTAATGAACTGAAATAAAAGGAGACCAGGCTGGACAACAGCAAAACAAACTTTTGCAGTTTAATCAGTGTCTTATAATCCAGTCCAGTGATCAGTACAGTACTTCCCAAACACATGCATTTTTGCTACAGTTTTAAAAAAAGATCTGCATATACTGTCTCATACTTGTCTGGGAAAACGTGCACTTTTGAACAGGGTGCGCTGCCCCAAAGTTATATTTTGTTGAACCCCGTAGCCATTTACTATAGTTGATCAAGAATTTTCTCAGTTTTTGGATTCTTCGTTCTGCGTGGAGGCATGCAAGAAAAACAAAGTTTTACTCAAGAATTCAAGGTAACAGGGTGAGTATTTGATGCACAAATGGTCATTTGGGGGCTGAGGTATTCCTTTAATACCAGTGAACATGATCCAGGCAATGACTATGTGTCCTCTTTGCAAAATGTAATAGGTCCAACAAATTAGCTTTCTAAAAAAATGTAATTTTTATCTCTGCACCAAGCAAACCTGATTAAGCACACATAAAATGTGTTGCTTTCGCTTTCACATACAGAACAGGTTCAGATAAATATCAAGATATTTCAGTGCGCGGCAAGCCCTTTGTTCAGTTTGATTCTTTCATATAGTCTGCGTCTGAACAGCACCCAACTGAATTATACAGCTGTGCTGTGGATTCTGATATTACTCCTGCTCTCCATCTTTCTGCCACTGTCCATCTCTGCCTTCATATCCTTTACTTTATCTCTCTACTTCTTTTTTCTTTTTACTTTTGCCTGATTCCTTCCTTTATTTTTCCTTCCTTTTTGTATTTCTCTCTTTTTTCACGTTCCCTCCTCCTCTCTCACTGTCTATGCTAAGTATTGGTAATTACATTATCATGCACTACCCTATGAAATATAGTTTCAGTGACACCAAGTGTGTGTGTGTGTGTGTGTGTGTGTGTGGAGTTGATGATGGAGAGGCTGTCTGCGTTTTTAATAAACACAACACTGCAACGCCCCACACGCTAACTGCCTTAGCATCGAACTTCACACACACACAGAAGTACACACACATAAACACGCACGCAGGCATCTGCCAAGACTAGGCTCAAACTTGCAGGGAATTTATGTACAAATAATTACTTTTTAATAGCCAGTAATGTGATTTCCTGCCAAAGAAATATTCAAATGCATCTCAGGCAGTCCAGTATATTATCTGCCTGGAGCTACGGATGCGACTTAGGGGAGACGGCACAGGAAAGACAGATTATTGTTTGTGTGATAATAATTATTTTACCCTTGTCATCTGCAGAGGAAAATGGGAGATAATGCCGTTGTCTCTCTGTCTCCTCCCTTCACTTTCTTTTCTTGTCCTTTTTCTCCAGCTCTTGTTCTTTCACCTTCTCAGTCAAGACTATTTCAGGGAACCTGAACTTTCTTGTAGTGCTGAGGGCAAAACACATACTTTGACTTTTTTAACAGGTAATATGAGTCTCAGAGTTGGTGCAATATTTGTTTCTATGAGCACTGTGTAACGCATTGAAAACATTTGTAGATACTTGTCAATTTTATTTTAATGCTGGCTGCAATATGGTCAGACGTTTGATAATTTATTGTCTTCAGTTGGGATTTATTGGAATCATGGTGCATTTTCTATGTCCAAGTGGACGTCCGAAATTGGTATTTTGACATTGCCTACATTGTTAAATTCTTTTTTTTTGGTCATAGGTACTCATTCTGAGTGAAAGAATATCTATTTACATGTGCACAAGTATGACAAATGTGGATAGTCTTTGGAGATGAGGCCACATCATGAGTGAAGGGGGAGTGAAGCCATAGTAGAAAAGGGATCTGGATGTGATGAGGAATGGGCTTTAATGACTGGGGGAGAATGGGGTACAGGCATGGACTGTAAAATTAAAGGAGAAGTCCAGTATTTTGCACTTTGAGCCCGATTCCTGGGTTGTTTATGATGAAATACAGTGGTTAAGAACAAAATCTTGACAATTGTGCCTTCTCTGACAATTTGAGAGAATTTGGCTTTCCCCTGTCTGGCTTAACAATGCTGTCTATCGCCATGTGTAAATCTGTCCTAAAACCACCCTAAACGTTCATTTTCAAAGCCATGAAACTCACCGAATGATCAGTGGTGTTCGTTGATGTTCCGACATAAAAATCATAGCAAACTGTGGTTTGGTCCGATCACTCAAAGATAAACTGAACAAGATGTCTTGTGTAAACAATGTCCATTTCTAAACAATCTCCTATGGCGTTCATGTAGAGTGTTGCTCATTCAGCTGTTTTACATAGTCTGAAAATGACTCCTCGGCTCAAACACATCATTAGCATGAATAGGATTCCCAGCCCCCACTTTTGTTGCAAACATTCAACAACACATTGTCACTGTCGATGTCTGAACTACCTCAAAATAGTGACGTTTTACAGTTCTTCATATATATTGATATGTATATTGATACAGGTGGTGCAATTCTGAGTGTTGAAATTTTCTCATGTTTTTTTTTTTTTTTATTTGTAGCCTTTTGTAAACAACGTGAATGGAGATACTCACAACAAAGACCCTACGAACTTAAATATTCAGATTGAAACCATTGAAATCACTATTTTTGATCCTGCTCGAATACAAAGTATAAAACATGCATCCCCTCATTTCTCTGCTTCATTTGAAGCCCATGGCTTGTAAGGGTGTGCCCGAGGGATTTCCCGCAACTTACTAACTCAAAGGGAGCGCACGTGAAATAAAGTGGTCTTGTGGAGGTAGCCTCCACACATCATTAGCATTACTATGGACCTTTACTATGGACCCCCCCCCACTGTCACACACATCATCACACAGACTGAGTCTCTTACTGAGCAATTTTTTCAAAATGATTTAAGTAATTATTTTCAGGCAGCAAGTTATTTCAAGAACATTTCTCATTATTCTGAGTGACTACCTAAGTATTTTCACATAGCGGAGACCAGGGCCAATTGTAACAAAATTTTAGGTTTTCCTTAATAACTAATGTGTTTATAACAGCGATGCTGCAGCAGATAAAGGTGGTCACTTTTAATAACTTAAATACTGCTGGGTGGCTTATTATAACCTAGAATAATATAACATAGCAACAAATTTATATTATTGTACAAAAGTATGGTATACTACTTATAGGCCAAACTAAATGGATGGCCTGGGAAATTGGAAGTGGCTGCATCTGTATATCAGGCTATAATCAGAATCAGAATCAGAAATACTTTATTGATCCCCAAAGGGAAATTGTTTTCGTTACAGGTGCTCCTTACAAGTGTAAAAAGAAGAAGATATAGTGCAAATGAGTGTAGAAAGAAGATATAGTGCAAAAAGAAGTAAAACTATAAGAAATATGAGAAGATAATTTACAAAATATATATGTAGAGACCACACAACATAATTTACAATATATACAGGAACCTTACATACAGACTGAACAATACAGTCAGTTATTGCACGGATTATTTAGGAATAAATATGTTATCATTTATTATGAGTTGGTGACAGTGGTGAAACAGTCCAAGGGCAACTCAGAGGGAGGAGTTGTACAGTTTGATGGCCAAAGGCAGGAATGATTTCCTGTGGCGCTCAGTGGTGCATTTTGGTGGTATAAGTCTCCCACTGAAAGTACTCTTGTGCCCGACCAGCACATGGTGGAGTGGGTGTGAGACATTGTCCAAGATAGTTAGCAGCTTAGACAGCATCCTCCTCTCTGACACCACCATCAGAGAGTCACACGCCATTCCCACAATGTTACTGGCCTTGCAGATCAATTTGTTAAGTCTGTTGGTGTCCGCCACCCTTAGCCTGCTGCCCCAGCACACAACAGCATAGAGGATAGCACTGGCCACCACAGACTCATAAAAAATCCTGAGCATAGTCCGACAGATGTTGAAGGACCTCAGTCGCCTCAGAAAATAGAGACAGCTCTGGCCCTTCCTGTAGAGAGCGTCAGTGTTCTTAGACCAGTCCAGTTTATTGTCAATGTGGACCCCCAGGTACTTATAGTCCTCCACAATGTCCACACTGACCCCATGGATGGAAATCGGGGTCACCGGTGTCTTGGTTCTCTTCAAATCCACCACCAGTTCCTTTGTCTTTGCCAGGTTGAGCTGCAGATGGTTCTGCTCACACCATGTGACAAAGTTATCCACAGCAGCCCTGTACTCATCCTCATCACCCTTGCTGATACATCCAACTATGGCAGAGTCATCAGAAAACTTCTGAAGATGGCAGGTCTCAGTGCAATAGCTGAAGTCCGTGGTGTAGAGGGTGAAGAGGAAGGGAGAGAGGACAGTCCCCTGCGGGGCCCCGGTATTGCTGACCACTTTCTCTGACACACAGTGTTGCAAGCGCACGTACTGTGGTCTGCCAGTCAAGTAGTCCACAATCCAAGACACCAGAGGGGCATCCACCTGCATAGCTGTCAGCTTGTCACCCAGTAGAGCTGGACGGATGGTGTTGAACGCACTGGAGAAGTCAAAAAACATGACTCTCACAGTGCTCGCCGGCTTGTCCAGTTGGGCGTAGACGCGGTTGAGCAGGTAGATGATGGCGTCCTCCACTCCAAGTCGGGGCTGGTAGGCAAACTGGAGGGGGTCCAAGAGTGGCTAGACCATGGGCCAGAGCTGCTCCAGGACAAGTCTCTCCAGGGTCTTCATGATGTGGGAGGTCAATGCCACGGGTCTGTAGTCCTTGGAGCCACTGGGACGCAGCGTCTTTGGCACAGGAACGAGGCAGGATGTCTTCCACAGCATGGGGACCTTCTGGAGACTCAGGCTCATGTTGAAGACATGCTGAAGTACTCCACATAGCTGGGGGGCACAGGCTTTGAGCACCCTGGGGCTGACACCATCAGGGCCTGCAGCCTTGCTTGAGTGGAGTCTCATCAGCTGTCTCCTCACATGATCGGTGGTGAAGCACATTGTGGAGGTGTCAGGCGGAGGAGGGGTGTAGTCCTGTAGTCCTGTAGTGTGGTCAGTCTGGCTACTGGAGGAGGAGGTGTGAGGGGGGCTCACACTGGAGGGTAGGGGGGTGTAAGCAGGAGGGGTGGGGGAAGGTAGAGTGGCTGTTGGTTGCACAAGACAGACAGCAGAAGAGTCAGTGGGGGGGTGGGCGGGACCAGCAGTGTCAAATCTTTTAAAAAACAGATTCAGTTCATTGGCCCTGTCCACGCTGCCTTTAACTCCTCTATTGTTGTTGGTCCTGAAGCCAGTGATGGTCCTCATTCCACTCCAGACCTCCCTCATATTGCTCTGCTGGAGTTTCCACTCCAGCTTTCTCCTGTACCTCTCCTTAGCCTCTCTGATCTTCACCTTCAGTTCCCCCTGTATTGTTCTCCTCCCTGTCACCAGCTCTGAAGGCCCTCTTTCTGGCGTTGAGGATGGCTTTGATGTCCTTTGTTACCCATGGTTTGTTATTTGGGTAACAATGGACGGTCCTGGCTGAGACAGTGGTGTCCACACAGAAGGTGATGTAGTCCGTGATGCACTCTGTGAGCCCGTCAATGTCCTCCCCATGTGGCTCACAGAGTGCCTGCCAGTCTGTCACCTCAAAACAGCCCTGCAGTGTCTCTTAAGCCTCCTCTGACCATCTCCTCCCTGTCCTCATGGTCGCAGGCTGGCTCCTTACTAGAGGCACATAGCAGGGGTTGCACCAGGTTGTGGTCAGATCTACCCAGAGGGGGGAGGGGGAGCAGCTGTATGCGTCCTTGGCGTTTGCATACAGCAAGTCCAGGGTTCTCCCTCCTCTAGTAGGACAGCTCACATACTGTGTAAAGTTGGATAGTGTTGTTGCCATGGTGACATGGTTGAAGTCACCCGAGATAGCTATGAAAGCACTCGGGTGTTGAGTCTGCAGACGGGCGTCACATGCCGACGTCGGGTTGGCAGAGGGGGGGATGTAGACGGTCACCATAATCACATGTGAAAACTCCCTGGGCAAATAATACAGCCTGAGTCCAACAGCAAACAGTTCAATATCCGGGCGACAGATTTGTTCTTTCACAGTAATGTGAGCGGGACTGCACCACCGGTTGTTGACAAGCACGGCAAGCCCCCCTCCTTTGCGCTTACCGCTCTCAGTGCAGTCCCAGTCGGCCCGAACAGTCTGAAAGCCGCTGATGGAGACGTTGTCGTCGGGAATGTCCTTGTGTAGCCATGTCTCTGTAAAGCACATCAGACTACACTCCCGGTACTCCTTCTGACTCCTGGCGACTGCTGTTAGCTCGTCCATTTTATTTCCCAGTGACCTCATGTTGCCCATTTTGATAGAGGGGAGACCCGGCTTATACATCCTCTTCTCCATAAGCCTCCATTGTCTCATCCTCGCTCTTTTCCGCTTCTGTTTCATTCCTCCCCTGCATCCTCTGTGAGTTTTCCTCCACATTTCAGCCGGTATCGCTGATGTTCCAGCCGCCAAGCCAGCCGGCCTAAGCACGATCAGCTGATCTCTGGAGTAAACAATGCGGCCATGAAGTTGTTGCGCAAAGGTGCCGGGTCCAAATGAAAGTAGTAAATTAAGAGTAAAGAAATAGACCAGAACTCTCTCAATCAACATGTTTAAAGAGGGCACAGCTTCAGAATATTGGTCGTAAAATACAAAAACTAGTAATAAGGTATAAAGCAAAAAAAAGTACGAAATTAAGAAAAACAAGCAGGAGCGACCGCAACAGGCTGCACGCACAGTTGGCAACATGTTTATCTCAGCTGTTAAGTTAAGCATGGGGGTCTATGGGGATTAATTTGCTTCCGGAGGCAACCCTTAAGTAGAGCATTTGAGGAACTGCAGTTTTTGTGACTTCAGTGTTGGCTTCATTTTTCAGTCCCACAGGTTGCGGCCTGGATGGAGGACGGCACTACGATTCTGCCTAAAATGACAGCAGTAGAGAGGAATAGAGACTTAAAGTTTGACAGCAGCAACATGGTTGGCTGATAGAGATTGTGGAAAAGTTTGATTGGTTTAACTGAAAGAGCGAATGCCCATAGAAGAGAGATAGAGAGAGAACTGTGAATAAATGAAGCATAAAGAAAGTCTTCCCAATTGAACTTACACTGAGCTTCATTTGGTGTAATTGTTCTTGTCATGTTGCAATGCGGCAAGTCCTTTGTTTACCTCTTGCCAGTAACTATATTTGTTTGTGCAGTCATGAGTGGTTATTGTGTTTGGGACTATGAATGCAATAAATTTTGAGTTACTTTGTCAACTCAACTCAATAGTGTTGATTCGGATTTGATGCATATTTAATCTTTATAGAGTGTTAATAAAATGTGGATACAAAAATTTTCTTCTTCTTTCAGAGAAGAGTGGTGTTGGTAAAATGGTACAGAGTCTGTAGTTGTAGGTATTTGCACCATTCCACACTGAGTTCATCTGTGTTCCCCTCCTGTGGTGGTAAATGTGGGTGAGGGATTTGCTTAAGGGCACATCTGCAGCTTCAGAAAGGTTGTTGGTTTACTAGTCAGCTCCCTGATAGTTACTACCATGACGACTCTACTTCATAGCATCACTTGGCATTCTTTTCTGCAGTGCACATGGGCTTTGTTCAAGTTCTTGGCTGGGGTGTAGCTGCCTGCCGCTCTCGCCAAGTTTGCCATGGCAACAGTGACATTTCTGTGCCGTGTGGTGGGGCAGGTTTTTGTTGGCAATTGGGAACTCAACCTACAAGGAAAAAGAATCTGACTCCAGTATCTCATAGCTTTAGTCAGGTATTACAGGAGTTCCTGCAAATCGTTTTCTAAGGCTGTGTTTCTATTGACTGAGCTGCAAAAGGCCGAGGCAAGACTTTGAAGATTTGGAAAATGTCTCTGTTGTGCTCATCTCCTGTCTTAGCTGCTCTGCTGTTTGACAAGATGTTCAGGCTCCAGATAGATGAAAACCCCCACAATAAAAACCAGTACCTTGCTTCCAACCCATCTTACCAAAGCTTGAACAGGATGTGTACAGAAGAAACCTTACAGTGTCAAAATATCAGGTTTTCACCCTGAATTTGAGTAACAGTAGGAGATAGTTACCAATTTGTATCACATGATATATTTGATGTGAGAATCTAATTTAAATTGCAGCACTCATCTGTCCTGCCTTTCTAGTTTCTTGCTGTTTGCCACACACTCACACGGACTCCAGGGTTCACAATGTCACAGGTAAGTGACGGCAGATGTAATGCCTAGAATTCATTTTTTGCATTAACAGCTGACACCTCCTCTAGCAGGTTCAAGTGCCTAACACCGTGTGGATGTGTGAGTGTGCATGCATGTGTGTTTGCAGGCTTTAATCTGTGCAGTGTGTGTGTGTGTGTGTGTGTGTGTGTGTGTGTGTGTGTGTGTGTGCGCGCAAGGACTGGTTAATGACCTCTGGAAGGATGAGTCTGCTCAAACTGAACCTCAGGGAGTCTAACCGATTGCCGCTCTGTGTGTGTGTGTGTGTGTGTGTATGTGTGTGTGTGTGTGTGTGTGTGTGTGTGTGTGTGTGTGTGTGTTGTGTTGTGTTGTGTTGTGTTGAGCACCAGCTAACATACCGCTCTGTCTAAAACGCACGAACAAATCTAAGAGCTAAGTCCACCGTCACACAGCAATATCCAGACACAGAGAGAGAGAACAGGAGGCAAGAAATAATGTATGTGTGAGTGAAATATAGAGACATACAGATGATGGTTCACTTATTTTGATTCTTGTTCTCATTTTTTTACAGCTTCTCTTATACTTTTCACTTACTTCTTTGTCCATTAGGTTCCTCTTTTTCTTCTCTGAGCATTATATTTTATGTGTGCTCTGTGTATCTGTCTTTGTGTGTGTGTGTGTGTGTGTGTGTGTGTGTGTGTGTGTGTGTGTGTGTGTGTCCAGTAGTAGATGTGAGTGTGTATGACAGGCTGATAATAGCACTCACTGTGGGCCATGCCACGTACCTGGAAACAGACCTTATCTGCCTCTGGGGAACACACATACACAACAAACACACACACACACACACACACACACACACACACTGTATTATATCTTATCACAATGACAGTCTAGCTCAGGGAAGTCAGATCACTTACAGTGGCACATCAACACACAGGTCAAGCACGGACACACAAACACACACACTTTGCTATCATTGCCAGGTGATGGTTGTGATGTCTGTGGCTCACCAAAGATGATCGCTCACAATCTTTCTTGTGCTTCAGTGATGTTCTTACGCACATCTGGTGCCTTCTGCAAGTCCCATATGCCCCACTTTGTATATAAAAAAAAATCTTACCCAAAACTCTGGAAATTTTATTGTAGGCTATTGCTTTAACAGTCTGAACTACAAAAAACAGGGTTGGAAGGTCACTAAATACAATACAAATAAAAAAATATATAATAATAATAATAACTTGGATTCATATGGTGCCTTTCAAGGTAACCAAGGCCACTTGACAGAGTAAGAAACAAAAATAAATAAATGAATAAATTTAAAAAAAAAAAAAAAGATAAAAAATAAATAAATGAAATAAACAGAAATAAAAGCTATGATTGTTGGTGATCAGTGAGCTAAAGGCCATATGCCTTGGTAAACAAGTGGGTTTTTTAGCATTTTTTGTAAATGTCCAGAGATGAGGCTTTGTGGATCTCTACCGGGAGAGTTCCAGATGTTGAATGGTCTGTCACTAAATGTTCGAAGGCTGGAGTAGGGGGTGGAGAGCAGACCTCTGTCCGAGAACCGAAGTTTGGTAGAGGCAGTCATTTAATTACTAGGGAGCAAGATCATGGAGGGATTTGTAAAGTGGAGGAGGAGTTTGTAGTGGATGGGGGATAGTGAAGTTGGATGAGGGTGGGGGTGATGTGCTGCTGTACTGGTAAGAACTGTAGGTGCTGAGTTCTGCACATACTGCAGCCTGTCCAGGGTCTTGTATCCCACACAGAACTGTCTTGCAGTAGTCGAGACAGGAGGTGATGAAGGCATGAATGAGGGTATCTGCTATGGAGTCAGAGAGTGATGACCGGAATCTGGAAGTATTCCTTAGGCGGGAGAAAATGAATTTAGTGATGGTTTTGATGTGAGTCTGGAAAGAGAGGGCGGAGTCCAGAGTGACACCCAGGTTGCGGACTTCTGGGAAGGGCAGCTGGAACAGCAGTCAACAGTGAGGAGACTCTTACCTTCTGAAACCTTCTGTATGTTAGACCTCAAGAATTCCCATAGTGCATTTTTGTGTGAAACAGTGAGCACTGGTGTTTTTGGACTGAAACCTGCTTTTCAGTGTTATTTTGCTTTGCTACAGTCATTATAATTAAATCCCCATAAAAAAAAATATATATTTATCTATATATTTACTTCACTCTGTGAGCTAGTTAGTTGCTGAATTCTGGTTTTATCGGGTTGATCATAAAAATTATTTTCATCCACATAAAACAACACTTCATTTTCGCCTTGAAATATTTTCTCATTCAATGTGAGGGAGATGTGTTTTTGATCTGTGCTTTTTTCCACAAATACATTGCACACAAGCTTAAAAACTTTGATGTGACATTATTTGTTTCTGAAAACAATTCTGATTTAACTCAAGGTTTTTAAGTAACAAAAAGATAAATAATAAGAAAGATGAAATTTTAGAAAAATGAATAGTTGGGAACATATAGATAGATAGGATTTACTAAGTTTTCTTAAAGGCCCCATCCTAATCACCACTAAAAATGTTGGCATTGTACACCGTAAACCCCAATCCATCCCTGACCCAAAATTTTAATGTACAATGCACACCATTGCCCTGGATTGTCACAATGACATAAAAACTTAATGTTCACTTGACACAATAACTCATCCCTTATGAGCTTGACATGATTTTTTTTCAATGTTAAGTCAATACATGTTTGTGTTCTGAGTTAATGTGAATAAAATTTGTAAAGCCAATTTTGCCTAATTAGATTGAGGCCCATAAACAACACTATCACTGTGCACTTTATCTATTGTAGCATGTTGGGGCTAAATGGCTGGAGTTTCCCAGCATGCCGTGAAACAATGTGTTTAAGGCCATAATCCAAAGAAAACTGTTATTACATGTGTTCTTAATCACTCACATTACCCATTACACAGTGATTAATGTTTATGTATTTCACAGTGCGTCTAATGGGTTACAGTTAATGTTGTGATAAAATATATTTTGCACTATGAGTTAAGTTGTATACACAGTCAGTGAGCTCCTGTCTGTGAGGATATTAGAGTGTCTGACATTAAGTTGTGCTGAGGTGAAATGCACTTTCTGCCTGAGAATCCATCTATTTTCCTTATTCTTGCAATTGAGTAACCTAAACTTGCCACAATATGTTTTTATAGTTCAGTGAAATTAAAAATAATTGACTACTCAATACTCAGTACTCAATGTTTTTATATTTGCATGACATAAGAATTAAATGCTTAAATAATAACAACAACAAAAGAGTTTTGTTAAACTGACCAGAGTCATGTGACACTTTTATTTCATGTCTGGTGTGCTCAAAACTCTTATGGTATTGTATTGTACTAAACTTAAAGTTTTTAGTGCAAGCAATTAAATTAAGTTGATTGAGTGAACTGGGGTTTACAGTATAAGTTTCTGTTAACCACGGACATTATACTTTTGTGCATTATTATGTAACGGATACATTCATTGAGGCTTTGCATTGTGGTTAACCTGTGGTTGGGGTGAGGCACAAAAAACACTTGATTATAGTTTAGAAAAAGATCATGTCTGGCACCACAACAATACCTCAGTAAAATTAACCAATTTTTCTGGTGCTATCCCCACAGGAAAACCTGTGATGGCTCATTAAAAAAACACCAATATATGGTGCCAAAAAAGTCACTGGAAATACAACAAAGACTTGCTCGAAAACAACCAGTTTTGGTGTTTGTTGGTCTTGAACAGTGGTCTGCTGCTTAGTAGGTGGCTCACCCAGGTGACATGCCATCTACCATCCTCAACATCTCACACCAACAAACTCAAACATTAATATGAAACATTCAAATGTAACATTTATGGTTTTCAGAAACACACAATACAATGCCAACATTATCCTCTGGTGACTGGGCTGAAGGCCCATCTATCTGATCCTTGCTTTTTTGTATTTACTTTCTACAAAATCACAAACTTAAAGCTGCACTAATCAGTATTTTTATGTTAACAATTGGAGTGTTGTGTAATGTCAAAGGGGTTGCTTATCATGATGAACCCACAGAGAATTATCACCCAACTACACCCTACATTTAAGATCTTTCCACAAATGATTTGGTTTTGTGACTGGCAACTTTAATATCACAAAGCAGCAATCATCACATAAATATGATGTGATATATAATATATGGTGTTTCTCAGGTCAGTGTACAACATAATGTGCATCTATTTAGTCGCTCTGCTGACATGTATGGTTCAGCTTAGGCTTTCTGCCTTTAATTTTCTTGGAGGGATTTCTAAATTCTCTCCACTTTCACCTTGTCTATCACCCTTTTTCTCTCTATTTGTCTTCTCCACAAACTCTCTCTTCTTCTGTCAGAAGTTCGTCCTCTGTAATTTGTTGCTGTGCATCCCCCGTGCTCCACTTTTCCTCCCCGCTCTTCTTAAATAACTCTACATTGTAGTTAAATTTCTCTATTTTCTACCGTTCTCTTTATTTCATCAGAATATTTTTTTTCCATCTCTCCATCGCTCCACCTGTCTTCATCCCATCTTCTCTCATCTTACAGTTTCTTTCCTCCTCTTTCTCATCCTCTCCCTCTCTCTAATGAATCATGTTGAAGCTTGCTTTCATACACTGCTGATGGAAGCCCTCTGGCATGCACACATATTGCATACATTCATCACTGCTACAATAGAAGTTAGACTTTGCAAGCAAACACACACAAAGTCACACACATAATGATGCATCCATTTGCTCATGCATGTGTTTGTATATAAAAAAGGGAGATACATGTGATGGAAAACATTTTATAATATACAGTGTGACTGAATACAGTAATATATTCCCAGTAACAAAACAGATACAGTGTTGCTGTAAAAAAAAAAACTGTTTTGCACTTCTGTGAGAAGTGCAGTCAATACATTGACGAGGTTTATCTATACTGCATAGAATTGATACAATAGAAACAAATGGCACCATCAGAAATGACCAGTGTCTCCATTTCCTTTATTGATGCAACTCAAAGAGTTTCAGGTTTTCAAGCATGCAGGTTATTTTGAAGGTTGATATGTCACGGCATCTCACCAGAAAAGTATGATGAAATAGTTGTGCCAGAAGTGAAAAGTCATTCCAAGCAGCAGAAGTTTATTGAGGGCTTTGTGGGGGGATCTTTAGCAATTTCAGCAATCAGCACTTTCTAGTGAAAGGATCCTCTACCCTCCACTGATGCCAGAAATTGTCAGTGAATGGCAGATGTAAAGCTAAAGGCTGCTACAACTGCCTACGGTGATTTTACCATGAGCCCTTGTCCACAGGTAGATCTTAAGTTGTTTTTTTGTGTTGCATTTGTGGGAACATCACCTTAACCAAGAGCTTTACATGAATATCAATGAGATTTTCTGATGCACACACACATACAAAACTGAAAAATGGTAGAAACACGTGTATGCACACTCATGCACAGACATGTCCATGTGCACAGATACAAAACACACAGCAAAGCTTAGCGGCATTAAACCTGTCACGCCTAAGAAAGCAACAGGTAAGAATGGACACGCTGATACACACACAAACACACACACACATGAATGCGTGGCAGACACGTTATATCTGGACTATGGAGAGAATTTTGTTTCTTTATTATTCAATCAAAAAGAATAGATTTGCAACCAAAAAAGAGATTTGTAAGCAAAAGAGAACAAGTGGGCAATGAAAAAAAAAACATTTGAGATCAAAACAGAAGAGGTTGCAATTGAAAAAAAAAAGTTGAGATCAAAACAGAAGGGGTTGCAAATGAAAAAAAAAAATTGAGAACATATTTCTTCAACTTTAATCAGAACCAATGCAGCCATTTTGCTTATAAATCAGTCCTCTTTGCTTTCAAGTTGAAAACCTTCTCTTGAAAATCAGTCCTCTTTGTTTGCAAAGTCAAAAGTTTTGCTTGCAAATTCTACTGCTCTTAATGGGCGGGGCCTACGCTGGTGGATGAGAGAAGAGTTTCTATTGGTTGGTATGACCTGGCTAGGGCTCTGGCCATACCGACCACGAGCGCCATCTACCACTTCCCTACAATGCCTGGAGGTAAGTTGATAGCCTCTGGCTATAGTCCGCCGTACACTCACAACAACTACAACTACAATTACAACAACATAATATAATGAAATATGATATAGTGCATAATATGCACTGACACACACATGCAATATATTGAACTGTGAATGCTGCTAAAATGATGTCTGAGTGAGGTTTATTGCTTTGTATTTGTGTTTTTGCACTTTAAAACCTCCAGAAATGCATAAGTAATACATTCATAGAATTAAGCTTTATACTGAAAATATGAACTTATCAAATAAGAAATTGGAAATACTGACCTAATAGTTTTGTGTCATGTACATTTATATTTCTAGATGTGGTGGTTTATGCATTAATTGCAAATCAAACTTGTCTCATGATCTTTATACATACAGTTTATAAAGGTTATTCTATTGTCATCTATCTATCAAACAAATAATAATAATAATAATAATAATTAATATTCCTTATTAATTAAAGATTCCTCAGTGTTTATTCTTGTTGGTAGACACATTTTGTTGAATTAAATCAACATGGTTTTTCCACTCCTCGTGGTCACAGTCAGCACAGACAGTAGACTGACAACATGGTAACACAGGCGTTGTAGACACTCGGGGTGGCGCTGTTGTGTCCAGCGCTGGCGCCAGGGTATTGACGTCATATGTATCCTATCGTATGATTGATAAATGAATGATTATAATTTAATACACACACGTCTAGAAGTTCTACTACGTTTTCTTTGAACCAGCATCAGTCAACCGCGTCATATAAAGATGCCAGGGTAAAATTAATGAGTTTATAGTTGCCACTAGTGGTGGCTGTCCGTCGGTGAAATAGGTCCGGGCTGTACATTTTTGGAATACACGTTTACTGTCAGTTAAATTGAGGTCACATTACAGTTTACATTGCTTATAAAGGCTGAGTAGTGTAGCAGTTAAAATACAGAAGTCATCACGGCCAGCTGGCCTCAAGGATTTTGACTCGGGAAAGGAGTCTCCGCCGGCCGCCGTCGTTATGGCAACCAATGACGCCCGGTGCAAAGCGAGGAGAAATAATAGCAGTCGGATAAAGTTATCGCCAAAGGACTAATAAAACACAATTTGTATTCCTTGCAGCTCTCCATTGAATCGACCTCCACACACCTCTCGGTTGAAATGAAATGATCGCAGGTCATTTTAGTGTAGAAAGAGAGCGATAGGCTGTAATATAAGAAGTTAGCAGTTAGCACGCTAAAGTTTTATTTTGAAGTTGTACACGTAACTTCCGCTTCCTGTCCGTCGTTGTCACGGTTATATCAAAGAGAATAGAAAAAAGAAAAATGAATTCGCAGAGATCAAAATTGGGCCGTTTTTTCGATTTGGTTTTTCCGTTTTTCGTTTTGAGACACAAAACGAAAAAACGGAAGTACTTCCATTATTTGGTTTTGTGTCTCAAAACGAAAAACGGAAAAAGGGCGCTATTTCCGTTTTTCCGTTTCTTCGTTTTGACAGAAAAACGGATTATACTTTGATACCCTGACCCATTATAATTCATTTCATTATATTATGTTGTTGTAATTGTAGTTGTAGTTGTTGTGAGTGTACGGCGGACTATAGCCAGAGGCTATCAACTTACCTCCAGGCATTGTAGGGAAGTGGTAGATGGCGTTCGTGGTCGGTATGGCCAGAGCCCTAGCCAGGTCATACCAACCAATAGAAACTCTTCTCTCATCCACCAGCGTAGGCCCCGCCCATTAAGAGCAGTAGAATTTGCAAGCAAAACTTTTGACTTTGCAAACAAAGAGGACTGATTTTCAAGAGAAGGTTTTCAACTTGAAAGCAAAGAGGACTGATTTATAAGCAAAATGGCTGCATTGGTTCTGATTAAAGTTGAAGAAATATGTTCTCAATTTTTTTTTTTCATTTGCAACCCCTTCTGTTTTGATCTCAACTTTTTTTTTTCAATTGCAACCTCTTCTGTTTTGATCTCAAATGTTTTTTTTTTCATTGCCCACTTGTTCTCTTTTGCTTACAAATCTCTTTTTTGGTTGCAAATCTATTCTTTTTGATTGAATAATAAAGAAACAAAATTCTCTCCATACTGGACAAACCTGCACACATACAGCCATATGACGAAAGAGGAAAATGAGCAAGGAAAGATATAAGTGGGCATAAATAGATGACAATCAGAAGAAAGACCAAAAACAGAGAACACACACACTTGACATTTAACACACAAACCAGCCCATTAGCTGTACATTTTCAAGGATTCTGCCAGAACCTTGAAACAGCTGGATAGCCAATGAGACATTAATATGGCTGGTTTAAGAGAAACATGGAGTGGAGTCTTGGGTCTAAAAAGTGAAGTCCATGTGGAAGTGCCTTAAACCTGTAATCTTTCTAATAGCCAGTAGGGGGCAATTCCACTCGTTGCAAAAAGAGGTTTGATCATATTCAAGTCTATAAAAAATGACCCAACTTCCCACTTTACTTAAGTACATATTTCCCTAATGAGTGTAGGGCCTCTATGGATAGTTTCAAGTCTTTTTTAAATAGAGCATGATGTTCATCTATCTATAAAGCAAGGAATCTCTGTCTGTCAGTCTCTGTGTCTGTCGTTCTGTGTGTCTGTGTGTCTGTGGCTCGCATATCTCTCTGACTATTTGTCAGATCGACCTGAGCTTTCGGATATGGCTTGCGCATGGCACGATGTTGTGCGTCCGTCATTTTGAAGTTTTTTGGATTGATATTCACAGCGTTATCATTAAAAGTTTAAATCCCATACATCTCCGTGTAACCAGTCAGCCTGTCGCGCTCTCTGACGCAGCTGTAGCCACGCGTCACGGAATACAAGATCAAATTACCTACTGCTATACTGCTCTGGGTCACCCAAAACTTTGCACACGCTTACCCCGGATGTCCACTGGATCCGTGAAGTGGACGATTCAGCCACGGCGAGGGTGCCGGACATAGCTGTCAAGTCTCCCGTTTTGGCCGGGAAACTACCGTATTTCACCCCTCTTTCCCGCCGTCCTCCCGTATTAGTATTCTCCCGTAAAGCTCCCGTATTATAATAAAAAAACAACAACATTCCTCTACCTCTCCAAACTGAACTCTGTCACTAGCCTCGCGAGAGCTGCCACCTGCAGTAGCCTGGGTGGCAGTTGTCGCGAGGTTAGTGCTGACAGCGAGAACAAACCCGGAACAACAAAAGAGAGAGAGGTATGGATGTAATGAAGGAGAAGGCATTCCTGCCAGAAAAACAAAGAAGTCCTGTAAATATCTCGAAAAATGGGACAGCGAATTTACTTTCCTACAGAGGAGCAGGATGGGGCACATTATGAACTGAAAATATGTTTAAGCAATAAGCCCCGAGAAGCCGTGAGTTACAGTGATTTTACAACGGCTGAGGGGCGTTCAGGGCCCCTCCGCCGTTGTACGTGTACTGACAGGAACTAAGAAACGAGATCATATTTCTCCTGTTTTAGCTTCTCTGCACTGGCTCCCTATAAAATCCAGAATTGAATTTAAGATCCTTCTCTTAACTTACAAAGCTCTACATGATCAGGCTCCATCATATCTCAGAGAGCTCATAGTGCCCTATTATCCCACCAGAACACTGCGCTCTGAGAATGCAGGGTTACTCGTGGTCCCTAAAGTCTCCAAAAGTAGAACAGGAGCCAGAGCCTTCAGCTATCAGGCTCCTCTTTTGTGGAATCAGCTTCCTGTTTCGGTCCGGGAGGCAGACACCGTCTCCACTTTTAAGACTAGACTTAAGACTTTCCTTTTTGATATAGCTTATAGTTAGGGCTGGCTCAGGCTTGTCTTGGACCAGCCCCTAGTTAGGCTGACATAGGCCTAGTCTGCCGGGGGACCTTCTATAATACACCGAGCCCCTTCTCTCCTTTCTCTCTCTCTCTCTCCCTTGCTAGTATTCATGTCCTGTTAATGCATCTCTCTAACCCGGGCCTACTGCATGTCACTAACTCGGCTTGTTCTCCGGAGCCTTTGTGCTCCACTGTCTCTCAGGTTAACTTGTGTCGCAGCTGTGCCTGGATGGTGTGTGGTGTTGTGCTGCTGCCGTGGTCCTGCCTGATGCCTCCCACTGCTGCTGCTACTATTAGTCATACCTGGACTATTATACACATAACATTATTGTCACATACATATATAATCATATTATTAATATAATATCTGTTTCTCCTTATGTCTCATTGTGTCATATGGATTACTGTTAATTCATTATATTGATCTGTTCTGTACAACATCTATTGCTCGTCTGTCCGTCCTGGAAGAGGGATCCCTCCTTCAGTCGCTCTTCCTGAGGTTTCTACCATTTTTTTCTCCCCGTTAAAGGGGTTTTTTTGGGGAGTTTTTCCTTAGCCGCTGTGAGGGTCCAAAGGACAGAGGGATGTTGTATGCTGTAAAGCCCTCTGAGGCAAATTGTGATTTGTGATATTGGGCTTTATAAATAAAATTGATTGATTGATTGATTGATTGATAGCTTTTATAAAACGGTTACCCTACATATAGCCCATAAAATAAACACACACAAAAAAGCATCAACAATTTATTGGTAATAATGCAGCAATAAAACTGAGAACTATTCATTCTTCCACCAAGCAAGATCGAGTGGACAGAATGGTTGCCAAGCAACACAGACGCTGCGGTCTACCAGTGGGTTACACTGATTTTACAACGGCATGGAACGCGGCTCAGCCAATCACATTTAAGGATGGGAAGCACCCATTTTATAAACAATAAATAAATGTGCTTCATATACCCTTTGTGTTTTCATTTAGGCTGTATTATAACGTAGGAATGTTCACAGCACATCAGTGTCAACAAAGGTAGGCCTATCAGATTCTGATCACCTAATTGTAATTAGTAAGCGGTTGACAAGTTGTTTTTAGATATCTTGTACACCTGTCTTAAAATGTAAGGGATACTGGAGCTTGGTTGGGGTGGTGGGACGGCTCGCAGCAAGCGCCGGAAAATTTCCCTTATTTTCAAATCCAAAACTTGACAGGTATGGTGCTGGAGCTAATCGCGGCCATTCAAGTCTATGTAAACTGCTCCACCAGAAGCGGCTCGACGCTCCGCTAAAAATACGTGCCAGGTCTATTTTTTTGACGGACGCTGTGCGACCAAGCGTCAATTTCCACAGACCAAATGAGTCAAACGGGAAGCCAGGTGCAGAAAAGACGAGAGTATCTGGTCAACTTTCAAAATAAAAACACCCATGAAAACTCCGGAGCGTATTTCACATCGCTACAACAACATGACGTCAAAGTTTGTGGCCCCCGGCAGGTAGAGAAATCTTTTCTTTGTTTGTTGATGTCTTTTTACCTCCAGCGTTTCTGCAAATTATCACGTGACATTATGATCTCGCGATCCGTCAATGCCAGCTGCTCGCGTGCGCGCCACTATAGATACGCTTCCAGTGGACATTGACGCCCGGCACAAGACGGAGGAGTCCGTGCCACGGCCGGACCACGCACGCGACGGATCCAGTGTACACCCGGGGTTATGGCATTCCCTTTCGTCCCTCCCCCATATAGGAATAGATGAAGTGGTGCAGTTTGCATTAACATGACATGTTTCAGTAATCTCATGGTAAGTAGTATTTCTTAAGTTTCACCACGCTGTTCTCATCTGCTCATGGTGTTTGCTGATGTGGCTACAACATGGTTAGATTGACTAAAACATTGCCTAAACTTCCCATACCAAAGTATGGCTAGGTCGGAAACGTTTGTTTTTACTTTCAGGCGTGCAGGGTTTCGTGCTTGCTAGCTACCAAGATTGTTTGCCTACAGAAAGCTAGGAAACCTAATGATGTTGTGTGTATCTCCATATCTCAATGTACGTTCATGTCTTACCCAGTGTACAGTTTCTCTATTAACACTATGTAAGAGTATGTACACCTCTTTGTACATCCAACCATCAAACACAGCCTCATTTGGCCATACATGAAAAATCTACTTAACCTTCCACTTTTCGATAGAAAAACATACTTCCTACGGGCACTGCACTAGTTTTGTAAATTATAGTCTCATTTAGAGTAAAATAGAGGATAAAGCAGGGTATAGTCTAGTCTGTGGCTACCTTGTGACTGACTAGTTGCTACCATGGTGGGAGACTCCCTGAAAAGCATGATATTTCACCCAGAAGAAGTGGGAGATACCACAAAATTTGGTTTTGATTTTATACCAAGTAATACAGGGCCATAATCACTGATACAATACTTTTTATTATAAAAACATATGTCATGATTCAGGAGGTGAATACTCAATGTGCTTAACTAACAGCAAGTGATAACTTATTACAGTTTGATAATGCAACATTAACCAATGCTAAAGATCTGATTTGACAAAATATCAATTTCACTAGGCTACTATATACCTGGATATTCCTTGTCTGATTCTTTCAGAAAAGACTCTGCCAGTGAACTCTGTCTCTGAGGCAGAGGTCTGGATGCTGGGGTGTTTCTCTCCTCCCCTCATTGTGGTTGCAGCTCCAAGTTCTCTTTCTCATGTTATTTCCTATTTCATTAATCCATTACTGCTATTATGTATTGGATAAAACTAGTTAGGCTTGGACAAACCATCCGCATTGAATGTCTGTTGACAGCTACAACCAAGCAGATGCACACATGGATCTATTCCTAGTACAATTAAGAGTCCGCGTCAGCCCACAGCAGTAAACGGGATGGCTTGGAGGTGAGCTTACTGTCCTCCTACTGCCCACATTGGTTGATTGTGAAACTAACAAAGACCTGCTGGATCTCAATTGTGTTGACTGAGTGCAGTCAACCTGATCTTTGCCTTAACCCAAAAGGTTCCGTATATCTATTTATGAAAATATACTTTCTGCTCCTTGCACTGTTAGCACAGCTGCAACCAAGGGTAGACTTTACAGCAGATTTTCAAAATGATTTTTATCTGATTGCTGATGAATTCTCAACCATCATACAGTTATGCTGGAAAATATGTAAAACTAAATAGTTCAAGTATATTGACATTTAGATGGACTTTATTATATCCAACAGCAAAAATCTACTCAGATGGCAGGTTTGCATTCTGATATTAATGTAGTATCTTGCCTCAATAGATGCCCTGCCCAAACAGGCAGACTTTCAGTTTCTATGAATACAGGTGTGAAACCAAATACATAAATGACAGAAAAACACGAATAGTCTATTTGTATGCCTTTATCCTTGTAGCCTATATTATTCAGTCTAGTTTGCCTAATTTTCCAAGTTTTAGAAAAAAAAAAAAAAAAACTAACCCGTACTTTGCCACTCAGTCCAACTTCTAATTTTCATCAAACTAAAATAATTCAGGATGCACGCAGCTATGTAAAGCTTTATGATATACTGGGCTATATAAAGTACTGGGGTGCACTCAGAGCACAGGCTTAGACAGCCACAGAGCTCGCTCCCAGTGGGCACTGCTGCATCCTGCAAAACCACGCCCCTAGTTTTTAGGGAGACCCACCACCGCAGGGTTCTCGGGTTCCCAGTCAGATTCTGCCCTCACTCCTTTACACCTCCGCTCTCTTGTCCAAATGTGGTCACTCTAAAAAACCAAGATGGCGACAGCCAAAAAACACGAGGCTTCAAAACAGTTATGTTTGCTACGATTTTTATGTCGGAACATCAACGAACACCACTGACCACTTGGTGAGTTTCATGGCTTTGAAAACGAATGTTTGAGGTGATTTTAGGACAGATTTATACATGGCCATAGACAGCATTGTTAAGCCAGGCAGTGGAAAGCCAAATTCTCTCAAATTGTCAGAGAAGGAGCAATTGTCAAGATTTTGGTCTTAACCAAAATCATAAACAACCCAGGAATGGGGCTCAAAGTGCAAAATACTGGACTTATACTTTAAGATATGTTTATGTTTAGACAACCGTGGTAGAAAAAGATTATTGCTGTTACTAAACATTAAGCAGTAGCTAAAGCTGACTTGAAACCTTAAATCCAGTGTTAAAGGTTAACATGTTATTCTTAAGTCTGAAAACTGGCTCAGGATATAAATCACCTGCTGCAGATTGACTATGAACAATTTTCCTTGGAGAGCAGACTGCCAAATAACAGATGTGATGTTCATGTCAGAACTCGTATTTGATTCCTATAAAGTAACTCAACTTGGTAAATAAAACATTTAAACAAAGAAGAAAAACCATCAGAATGATAGAAAGTCTCCCAAATTGCCAGGTGTATATGTGTACACAAGTACAGACAGAGAAAAGAAAACATAAACATAAACCTTTGAGACACAAACCAATTTTAACCACAGATCATTGGCCAGCTTACAGCAGCCGCCTGTGACATCATCACCGAAGGACAGGTCAATACTAATGAGGTCAGAGGGAGGGGATGAAATCTGATTACAGTCTCCAGTTCATAAACAATATATTTCTATTAAAATCTAGCTTGTACACAAGGAGAGGATGCCAGAGAGAGAGAGAGAGAGAGAGAGAGAGAGAGAGAAAAATAAGGATATGAGTGAAAGAAATGCGAAGGGAATAGGATGTAAGAGAAGAAAAGAAAAACTGATGTGATGAAAAAGGGATACAGGGAGAGAAATGGCTAGACAGGAGTGAGAGAAGTTGCTAAAGTAAAGTGTGTGATAATGAATCAACAGCTTAACAAATGCAGGACCATACTGACTAACCACATATTAGTAATTAAAACACTGGATCACTGTTGTCCCCATCAGCCCTGCTATAATAAACCTCCCCACTGCTGCCTCCAGGCTATTACAGCTTATTTGAAAAGGAACAGATACAAGCATGAAAATCAACCAGCTGCTTTATTGGATTAAAAGTACAAGCAAATCACAGGTGCATAACAGTCACAGACAGTGTTTAAAGTCCCATTATAAACACCATCATAAAGTGTGTTCAGACAGATTGGACACAGTATAAGCACACCCTCTGTTCATCAAATTTTAGAATATTTTCCATCCTGTCCAAGTACTTAAAAATGCAGATTGTAGATCTCGATTGAGAAGATGTATGGATGTGTTAAATCAAAGGTTTGTGCTCTTGTGAAATGCATACATTTTGTCTTTTTAGATTAATGTTCAGAACAAGCAAATTAATTACTAGGAAAGGTCTGAAGGACATCAAAACACGTTAAACCTGGTTTTAGGTTGGGCCAGTGACATACAATATAGCATCAACAGCTTAAATATGGACATTGTTTTTTGTTTTGTTTTTTTTTTTTTTTTTTTGCAACCATCACCTTTTGATCTGCATATGGTTAATTCAGTAATGACAGACTGTAATTTTTTTTTAAATTCAGTCCTCAAGAAAACACATATAGAGAAGGAGTTTTCCAGGTTATTCTGCTAAATAATGTGGTATAGTCATTTTGATCAAAATAAATTATTATATTCAATTTTGGCTTTCTACCCTTTTTAAGGAATATTACAATAGAGTATCATCAGCATAAAAATGAGCATTGCATGTAAAATATGTAATTTATATAATTATAATTTATATATAAATATTGATGCTTATCAAAAATTCAGGAGTTTGATTTGAAAGACTTGGCAAAAATAGTTCAAACTCAGACAGATTGTTTGAGAGGTCAGAGAGATATAATTTGTAACCATTCATCCATTATCTGTTATCGCTTATACTGTTGGGTGTCGCACAGGGAAGCTGGAGCCTATCGCAACTGATACTGGGCAAGAGGCAGGGTACACCCTGGACAAGTCACCAGACTATCACAGGGCTGACACATAAAGATAAACAACCATTCCCACTCATGTTCACAACTATGGGCAATTTTAAGTCACCAGTTAACCTAACCTGTATGTCTTTGGACTGCAGGAGGAAGCTGAAGAACTGATTACTGGTGGTAATCACCAAGTGAGCGGCGCCACTAGCTAGCTCCCACCAGATTTGTAAGGAGCACAATATAGTAAACTGAAAAGCAGCAATATTCAATTATAGACTGACACAGGTAGCCCTTTAAAAATATTCTCTGCTGTAAACCAATCAACAGTTAACCACTGACATCCCCAGACCAGACCAACTACTACAGGGATCAAAACATCCTACGACATGCAAAAGACCAGAAACAGGTCCAGATTGGTATTTCAGTTGAGAGAAATTGATCAGCAGGTGAGTTAAATACTTACTTCTATCAAATGTTGAGTTAGAATACCTAATGCATTAAAATTCTGCATGCAACAACACCCTGGCACTTCATTTAACTAACACACTATGGCTGTTCTGTTCCTCCCTTGCAATATTTAAAACACCCACAGTCTTTTTGTAGACCAATTTTTATCGAGCAATGGTAGTCTGCACTGACCTTGTTGGCAAAAACTATTAGATTTCCTATTGCTTCCATCTAATGTAAGCCTGGATGGTGTTTGCTGTAATGTGGGACCACAGAAATTCTTACATTACACAAGGACTACAAATACATTGCAAGATGAAGATGGCAAGATATTTTAAAATGCTGCTCTCCAGTCACCTGCATGGCCTCACACATAGAAGCAATTCTTTATACACCCTGGCTGAGGGCAGAGACTGTTGTGGCTTGGCCTTAGTCCCAAGCAATATATCTATATCTTGCTACAATATATTGTTAGAAAGCTACTGGATATTAAAAGTCATGTTTTCAAACAGATACCTCTGCTGCCTTTAAGACTGCCAACATGCAAAATTGGCATTTTGCATTATGAACATAGAGCCAGCTCTGAATCCCAGGCAAACTACAACACATTTTGTTCTTCGATAAACATTCAGGTGTGGTATCTGCTCCAAAAAACATCTTAGATTAATGACAACAAAAGAAGAAAGTTAAAACAGCAAATCAAGCTTTATAAACCAGTTACACGTACACACACACACACACCCAAAACACACACGCATGCAAATACAGTTACATATAAATGTACACAGACACACACACATATACTGTACATATTCACACACACTCACACACACACACACACACACACACACACACACACACACACACACACACACACACACACACACCTATATACACTTACACACACACACAAACACACACATACACACACTTACACACACACAGAGCACACAGCCTGTGGCAGCAGCAACTGTGGCATCTGTTGCCCACTGAGCCAGTCTGCTGGAGCTGGAGTCAATTATAAACACATTAGACTCTGTTTCCCATAACACACAATGACAGAAATACCTGTACGTGATCGCTCACACATAAACAAAGTCACACACACACACATACACACACACCACATACACTGCAGCAGCACAGCTCTACAGTATAACCATTATTGCTTCTCGCTACATTGGAAAAGAAAGAGGAGATGATGGCAGTAGATGGATGGAGAGAGATAGAGAGATGTAGAGGAAGACAAAAGTGGAAAGAGGCAACAAAAAATGTACAAATAAAAGTGAGAAGCTGTTTTACTTTAGGTAAGCCGATCTTCAGATATAATCCAATCTCTTCTAATACACGGGGGACGAGCGTACTTTTCACATTTGATATGAATAAAGATTGACTTCGAAACTGAGACAATCATAAACAAAATATCTTGAGCCTAGTCATCTTATAAAACTCAATTTGTTGAAGAACCCACTTGTAAAAACACAGGCATGCATCAAATTCCCGGCAGACCCCTAAATGCTAAAAGTATCTGCGCCCTCTAAGACGTCGGCTTTGGATTAAACGTAGCTGACAGACTGAATAGAAAAGAATATCTCTGTCTTTCTGTGGGGTTTCTTCCATTAGTGCGCTCGACAAGCCATCACGGAGGAGGTACACGGAGGCGTACGGTGTAAAGCTGCTCGGGCGTGAGCTCGCGCGTGCATCTTTAAGTGTTATGAATGTGATGAATGCATGTGTGTGTTTGTAACGTACTGTATGTGGGTGTATGCCTCTGTGTGTGTGTCAGAGAGAGCATTTTTCTGCGGAGCAAACCTTTTGCATTTTTCTATTTGGTGTGTGTGTGTGTGTGTGTGTGTGTGTGTGTGTGTGTGTGTGTGTGTGTGTGTGTGTGTGTGTGTTTGTGTGTCTCTGACAGCTGACAAACAAGCATCACTCTTTCTGAGACTGACTGACATGAGGACTGAGGGAGAATAGAGAACGCAAACACACAGGGGCAGATTCCAGAGATACAGCTACACAGAGAGACCATTATTAACCTTGTTACTGAGGACTCAAAATCATTCACATATACAGATTAAAAAGACAAAATCCATAAGAAAGTAGAGCAGAGAAGATGAGAGCATGTGGAAAAATGTGCACATGTGCACAGAGATCCTCACAGAAAATCATCTACGGCGCGCACACATAGCTGGCAGCATTGTGGGTGGATATGGTGGCCTGTCGTATTTAAGGCGGCTTTATGATCACTCTGCTGTCAGCCAACGTGTGCATGTGTTTGTGTATATGTGAGGATGAAGGTTGAATGATCTGATAGTATTCCATCAAAACTGCCTCGACACAGAGAAGCTGGAGGGCTCCAGCATCTCTCTGCATGTATGGCTGTGTGTGTGTGTGTGTGTGTGTGTGTGTGTGTGTGTGTGTGTGTGTGTGTGTGTGTGTTTTCACCTGCGCAGTTTTTGTTCACTTTGTTTCTGTAGATCTCCAGGAAACAGGAAAAAAGATTTTTTAGACACAAAAGACAAGCCTCAAGTCAGCAGTTCAATCAGTCAGAGTCAGTCAATGCTGTTTGCCAACATCCAGACATCTCGCCGTGAAACCGGTGTTGACCTGAACCTTAACACTGCGGCCAGTCCTTAAGTCAAGTAGGTCACATTGTGGCTGGAGTTTACAGCATATCATCATTCACTACCACTACAGTGATCTCTTATGTTTTCTATGACTCTCCCTAACACTCCTAGTGTAAAGCAAAGCTACTAACAGATTTCCCATAATAGTTGACAAAACAATCGCAGCTCAAGGTCCATTTAGCAGCTGTTGCTGCTTTCTGTCATGCCACAGAAGCAGAGCTTGCCCAAGAGACATGGAATTGTAGAAATGTTAACATTTCATTTCTGTCCATTTGTTCTTACTAGTGTAACACTTTAAAATCCACACAGAAATAAACAATGAAAACATGTTTATTTGCATTGTTATTTCATAAATAACAAAAATCTAAGTTTTTAACAGTGTTTTTTTAAATGTAGGCCTTTAGCAAATGGTTGAGAAGCCACTGCATGGTATTTGAAAAACAGATATAAGAAAAAAATATACATACCATGTACTGTTAAAATGCTTGTAATATGTTAGTTTACCAACTTGTATCGATGTGTTGGAATTAGGAGTATCACCAGTATTATTTCCACATATTTATTCTAAATATTTACCATTATATTACTTTGGAAATATCTCAGAAATGGTAAAAAAATCATACTGATGTGTTTCTTTGTTTTGTTTTGTTTTGTTTTGGTTTGTTTTTTTTTTAAGAAATATATAAAGGAACAGATATAAATATATAAGGTGTTAACAACAGTGAATATTAATCCTACTGATCCTTTTTTAAATTTTATAAAATAAAAAAAAGGAAAATTTATTATTGTAGCATCACTAACTTTACATTAAAACAACAGTTCATCTGTTTGGTTGAGCATGGCTTTACACAGTACCATATATATATACATACCATCCATCCATCCATTTCCTAACCACTCACATTTATCTAATAATCTGTTCCACCCTGATATATCAAATATTACTCATCATGGATTGGTGTCATCATTGGAGCAACTTTTATGCATTTCCCTTTGATCCCTCTGCAGCGGCAGTTTTCTTTATAACATCAGAGATACTGACACATCAGCAAGGCAACTGTTTGTCCAGCTGTAAGAAAAGTGACTCTGGCTCTGAAAAGACTTTTGTCCATTTTTGTGGTTTTCCTGGGCATAAATCAGAAATGATTATCAAAGAACATTCCACATGGCATTGGAGGCTTAGTGGATAGAGCAGGTGCCCCACGAACGGGAGCCCAATCTTTGTCCAGCGACCACAGGTTCAATTCCAGTCTGCAGTCTTTTGCTGCATGTCGTCCCCTCTTAGCACTATGCTGTTCCTCCATTAAAGGCAACAAAAGCCCATGAAATAATCTTTAACAAAAAAAAGAGGAATTCCACAGAACTGCAGGGTTGTCAGTGTTAATAAGAAATTTATCTCCGTGAATACATTATGCAATGATTTATGAATACTTTTCACATATTAAGATTCCGTAGTATAATTGGCTCATTTATGGGACTGACATCCCCATCATAGCTCCACCTGAGAATAAAGGGGATTACGTGAAAAGGAAGTCATTTCACAGCAATTCAGTAATTCAATTAACCCCAGCCTAATATTGACAGAATGTAGTAAGAATAAGCATAACTTTTACCAGTCTTTACAATATGTTCGTGTTTGATTTTGAGCTGTTGCCCAGTGTGTTTGGGCTCCATCACATTATAGCTGAATAAGAGAGGATGACAAATTATATTAAAATACATATTTATATATTCTATATTTTCTGTATATTAGACACGCATCAACGCATCACATTACAAAACATTACACAATTATCTATTAACACACTCTGAAGTCATTTCCCATTCCACCTCACGCTGTTAAGCCGCAGCTGCCATATTAGATTTTTTTTTTTCATGTCTCCGATTCAGTTGGGATAAAATAAGTGGCTCTGCTTTTAACTCAGCTTTCTGCCACTGAAAATCATGTCATCTGCGTTCCATTGATGATGTCTTTTGGTCTTCACCATGAAAGTGCTTCCCTCAGGCTGAACATACTCAGCTCTGATTGAGCTAATTCTGATCAGCTGTTCTGGAACCGAAAACTTGGAGATCGGGATTAGGCTCAGAGTTTGTTGAGCCTGCTTTCTAAACTAGGGCGTAGGTCACTTAAGTTACGTGTACATTGACAAAAGTCACACAGTCATGTTGTTGTAGGATGCTGCTTTGTTAGTCTAAGGTCATCCATTATGGGTGAGCCTGGCTTAGAAGAGTGAGTTTTAATGCAGTCTGTACTGCGCTGTGTAATAATTGTGCAGGTCAGAGGGAAAACAGTCACTCCTTTTACTGTCATCCTTTTAGCAGTTATCCGAGTTAGCAGCTCAGCACTAACTTGGCTTTAATGCTACTTATAGCTTGTAAAGCTGGCTTGCAGACTTTGTTGTAGCTGCTGGAGACAACTTGTCTAGTCTACTCTGCCATTAATAAAAGTCATGTGTCTACTTTGAACAGGCCGCATGTGACGATCAGAGAGCCATGGTGGAGCAAAGAGTCTTTTCTGCTGCTCTGGCAGCAGAGAGGTGAGAAAAAGTGGAAGAGGGGCAGGCAGGTCTACCTGCAGCAGTGATGCTCCTTTGTGGAGAGTGCAGAGAAGAAGAGAGGGAGGAACAAAGACACTGAGGTCTTGCTGGCCATATGATTTTGTGGGTCACACAGCACAGTGACAAATAGTAACTGTAGACTGGCTCAATGGGTTCCATGAGCAGGGTTTCACACCTAGGTGTGAAATCTGGAGGATTGTGGGGAAACTGAGGAGTTTGCTGTCTTTGTCTATGAGAACAAAATACTTCAGCTGCCATTTTGAGTGGGCTGAGGTAACAGGAAGTGCCTTTACATTTCCCAATAAGTTTCCTTAAGTTACACAAATGAAGAAATCATGTGGGGTCTCATTTATAAAACAATGCATAGGATCTATACTAAAAATTTCAGCATGGACAAAAGCGTAACATTGTGCATGTGCCAAAAATATTTGACAATTTCTACAATCAAGCTTCCAGCTCACCACCTGTGTTGCCAATATGCCATCTCCAAAATGTGCATAAGCGTAGGTTAAAGTTTCTCCCATTAAGTCTGTTTGTGTACATCACAAATTTAGCATGGGAAGTGACGTATGCCTCTTTCAACCCTCTTTTTGTGCATACACAGTGTTCATAAATGAGACCCCTGAAGTCCAGTTATACCAACAGAGCTAAAAACCAAAACGTCAATCAAAAATTGAGGTAATGTAATAATTAAGCAAAAATCTATCTGCTAAAGAAGATTATGTGTTATTATGCCACAGCCTTTAAACAGACCTTTAGGTGTGCTTGTTTTGAAAACTGCTATTTCTATTGATGAACTAACTTCTCAACTGACATGGGCGAGAAGTCCTTAAACCTGTATTAGCTGTTCCTTTTGTTGTTTTGTTTTGTTTTGTTTTGTTTTGTTTTGTTTTTTGGCCATTTGGGGGCAGCAGAAACAAGTTATGAACACAACACTGAAAAATCATCATCTTTTACGTTGCCTAAACTGTTGGCAAACAGTTGCTTATTTATACATCCTGCAGTTACGGAGCAATGTTATCATTCATTTGTAGTCATGATTTTCACTTTTCTTTTAGCACTGTTTCTGATAGATGACGATGATGGAAATAGCTGTCCTTTTAGTTGATAAATGTTACACTATGTTCACCAGCTAGTCGCTTACTTTTTCCGTTTACTATTTTGTGCTGGGCAGGTACTGTAATGTACAGTGGGTTTATCAGAGCTTTACTGATAAAAGCAGCTGCCTGCTGCTGGAAACAACACTGACAAAAGCCCTGACAGTGAACCAAAACATTACAGTGGTGGGAAATAAAACCAGAACAGTGAGCTTGGAGACACTGTAACACTCTGGAGAGCTGAGGGAAACTGCAGAGTCAGGTGATAATGCTCTGTGAGGTCGTCACTAGGAGCTACTACTTTAAGAATCAAATGGTCGTGTCATCTATTGTTAATGTTATTGCTATGCTTAGTACTTAATTTTAAACGTGTTACCAACAAATACAAACTTAAAACGATTTGTAACAACACTACACCATTGGAGGACAAAAAAGAACACACTTTCAATCTGCTCTTCAAACTCAGATCCTTCCTCCCTAATGCCAGCAGGGTGGCTGCTGCAGCAGGGCAGGTATTTTGATCCTCAGCAACATCCTGTAGTCTTCTTTTGTTCTGTAGTTCTCCCTCATGGCTACCACACTCTGAACAGAGCAACAGAATGACAACCTCCTGTTATTTTAGCAATAATGCTACCAGGAGCCCTGTGCCTCTTTTAGAAACAGCCAAGGTAATCCAGTCTCATGCAAGGGGTCAGACTAATGACTCCTGTGATGGTATTGAACAGATCTGAGAAAACCTCGCTCAGAGGAGGGACTCAGGGCCACTTCCTGCGTCCAGGCCACAGATGGACAGAAGACTTATGGGCTGTTCACACACAAAAGGACAGACAGGTATGTGTCATATGATGTGTTAGGGCTTTTTTCTATAATAATAAATTCGATAAATGATATGGATATTTTGGTACACAGTTTTCTATTGTCTATTGCCTAATTTAACTTCTTTAACATATTTGTAAATATGTGGCATCTGCACCATAATAAGGAGTTTTGGTTGCCACTGGTATCTAAACATATGCACTTTTTCTGTTTGTGTGTGTGTGTGTGTGTGTGTGTGTGTGTGTAAGTGTAAGTGAGTGAGAGAGAGGCAACACAGGAATGAATAAGAATCCCTCACTCCTTCTATTAGGTGTCCCAGGGTGCAGCAAAGTGCCCAAGGAGAAATATATGTGTGTGTGTGTGTGTGTGTGTGTGTGTGTGTGTGTGTGTGTGTGTGTGTGTGTGTGCGTGCGTGCGTGCGTGCGTGTGTGTGTGTAAGAGAGAGCGTGAGTGTGATAAGTAATATGGCAGTGTCATAGAGGAAGCCACTGTAACCTTTATACAGCTCTTTACTCTGTCACTTCCTATAAAAACACACCTCCATCACTTGGAGTGGAAGGAGGGAGAGAAACAAGGAGGGAAGCTGAGAGAGGGAAAGAAAGAGGGGAGGAGGAAGGAGGGAGGTGTGGGGGAGCAGAGTGATAGCATGTGTGAGATGAAAAAAGAGATGGTGAGAATAAGAAGATGGAGCTGAAGGGAATGCGCAAAGTAAGATGGTACAGAGATAAGGACAGAGAAATGAAAAGGGAAAGATGAACTGAGGAGGACATGTGGACAGAAGGTGACAAAAAGAAGGAAGGAAGAATAAAAGGGTAGTACTGAGGTGGGGAAGCGATGTAATGTGATAGAGATGTTTCATGTTTTCACAAGGTCAAGTGTGGAAATGGGCTCACGCTTCCTGTGCGCTCTCCTGTCACCACGTGCTGTCAGCCGGCCTGCTGCCCAGGAAAAATGAAATGAGGGAACGGTGGGACGCACAGGCAGAAACAGAGAGAGCAACAGTAAGCAAAAAAAATGTACCTGATTAACACACATGCAACACATATACAGTGCAGTACATTTTAAACTTCATTGAACGTGCTCATATATTTAGTGAAATGTGAACTGGATGCATCATTATAGAACTTGAACAAATACTCTCACGCCAATTACCAAAGCCCGTTTTATGATTCACAAGGATTTATGTCACCCTGCATGCTAACACAATTGGACTCCTTAAAAACTTAGTATTTACCCTCACAGTGGATTGTTTCTTTTTTCAACCAAATCTATGTCTTAACCTCAGGATTAAATCTACAGGAGACCTCATGCCTAATTGTAATTCAATTTTGTCAAGTAAGTAAACAGAAGATTTTTAAAACTGTTTTGGAATTATTAATTTACAAAGATACACTTGCTCCTTGCACTGCTGACACACCTGGCAGTGTAGTTTGCCTTTTGCTCTATTTTCCAACCTTCATAAATAAAACTAGCCAGAAGAGGCCTTAGCTTCTCAGTCTTCTTATTTTCATCAAATCAAAATAATTCTGCATTTTTACAAAGGTGCACACAGGTTATCATATAAAGTGAATGAACATATACTTAAAGGGTGGGCTAAGATAGCCATGGAGCTTGTCAAAGTGTGCACCGCTGCTCAAACCATCTTAGCGAAATACATTTTTAGTTCCCCAAAACAATACTGGTGTTGCTTTCATTTTTTTCCCTGATAGTGCTGATTCCAGTTCATATGGAGATTGTAATGACTTTTATAAACAAAGCAGTTCAGATTCTAGCAGGTAAAAAAAAAAACAATCACATTATTATGCAAATTTTAAATTAAAAACAATTAATTGTCGGGCGCAAAAAACACGGCATGTGTACAGCCCCTTACAGTGCAGAGTTTATTTTCAGATAACAGTACACTGGAGATCACTTTTTTTCACTCGAGGCATTTAACTTGCCTAAAGACAGAGTAAACTCACCCTGAGTAAATGTTAATGTCAAGCTCTGTGACAGGAAAGATACACTTTGGTGGACACAACACTATGAGGTAGCTGATTTAGTAAATAGGGGACAATGTGCAGATTTTTTCCCCCCAACTGACCAATTTATTGGTTGAAGAGTAGGTAGAGTTTCTGTTGACTGAGACTTTTTTTGGTTGTATACAGCACTAAAATTTAAATTGTGAACCATGAATATAAACTAGTTCATTTTAATCTAAACTAGCTCTAGTAAGGTTTGAAGGCGCACAGTAAAGTGGACAAATACAGTAGATTAGAACCACATCAGCATGGCAAATATGGCTAAATAATGGCTATGGGGCATGTAAGTGACAAAGCAGCAAACATGTAAGAAGTATGACCACTGCTGTGTGATGTCTTCATTTGGAATCTATCTTAATTTCCCATCAGACAAAGTGAGAGAATTGGATTGAAATTGACCTTTGTTGCACACTCTGACATTCAGCATGATAACTAACACACATTAACACTGAAGATACAGGGATATGGAAACCCTTTATATGACAACAGTTCACTACTGCATCCCAGCTGCACTGATCTAAAATTAGATCTGGTATGATATATAATTAAAGGAGTAATGTTACTACAGTTTGTTGTTTCATTTTAAAGACACGGAATGGAGAGGTGGTCAGGCAAAGGGTTAATCAAGATGGCTGGAATGGAAGTGATAGGGGACAAAATCCATCGTCCTTGTTCTTTGGAAAAATGCCCTCTAAGGGTATCTGTCCATGAAGAGTTTTTCTTTGGAAAGCAGTGGCAGATCTAGGGAGCACTTCATCCTACTGCTTTTTATAATGATGCAATATGTGGGTTTTGTTTCTATGACAACAATATCTTGACATTAACATTTGCTAGGTAGCTAATGCTCCATCAACAGAGGGTTGACTACACAATTAACAATAAGCTTACAATGCATACGTAATAAAAGCAAAACATTCACCAGCAATATTCAGTATCCTGATGATCTGCTCCCAAAAAATGGGTTTCTGTTTTTGTTGTTATAGTTTCTGACAACGTATCATACAGGATAGACAGTAGTTAACGGACGGCAGTGACAACACTAGGGCCTTTCTGAAAAGTTTAGAGATTTTCAACTGAAAGCGATAAAAAAAAAAAAAAAAGACGCTTGACATGGCACTTTTCCTCTTTGTGGCCACATGCAGCTACATACACTCTCAGCTTATTTGGACCAACTGAAAAAGGACGCCGGTACTCAGAAAGAAATGCAATGTGGACACCCACTCTAAATTTCAGCTGAAGTCAATATGAGGCTTCAGCAATGGAATTGCATCAGGAAGGCATGTGTTTATGGCCAGTATGAAAAAAGAACAATGTGTGTGTGTGTGTGTGTGTGTGTGTGTGTGTGTGTGTGTGTGTGTGTGTGTGTGTGTGTGTGTGTGTGTGTGTTTTGTAAGACTTGAAAAAAGAGAACACACCCTTTAAAAGTACTTCTGAACATTGACTGTCTTGCTTTCACAAGATCTTAAATATATAAAATCTCATCCTTACTGCTATTTATTGCTGGGGTTTTTTCAGTATTGCCCATCAAATGTATCTTATACCATCTGCCTCTCTCTGTTATTCCTTTTGTTAAAAAATATTTACAATAAGCCCACTCAAACTCAATATGAACTTGAAGGACACTCAGACAGTCCAGACCTCTGCCAAGGCTAAATGCCCTTTCTTGCCATGTTGAAAAGAGTGAAAAATAAAGTGTATCCACCCTATGATTCAGATCCACTCCATAATGTTATAGGTTCTTCTTTGACTTGCGCTACACCCTTCCCCCAAGTTTTATGAAAATTGGGCCATTAGTTTTTCTGTAATCCTGCTGAGAAACTGACAAAGAAACCAAGAAACAAACAAACCAAAAACAGAATCTCTATTATCTCAATTCTTCAATTCTGTTGAAGTTTAATCAAATTTACAAGTTGGAGTAGCATCTTGTTTTCTGCCCCACTAGTGACCACAGGTGTCACCATAATAACCAGGACAGATATATTAAAGTTGCCATCACAGTGGATCAGATGACTAAATGTAATGTGAAAGGTGTCACTCATAGTGGCCACAGAGAATTAATACCTGAATCTGAACAATGTAATATCTTTAAGTTCAATGTTTCAGTTTATTAATCCCATTTTTACTGTTTTGGTTCACTCCCATCACTCTTATCAACCACATTTCACATGCAGCAGGTGCTGTTTTCAGTGGTAAACTCACTCTACACTACCTGCCCAGCACCAAAAGGTAGACAAAAGTAGTTTGCAACTTGAGAAGTTGCTTAGCAACAATTCCCACAAGTGGCCAAAAAAAATCTGCTAACATGCGTTAAAAATTTCTAACCCAAAGTGTGGTGTAGAAAAATTTGTACTCTTGTCAATTTTCATGTTGATAAATAATAAAATAAGCTTGATGAGCCTCCGTTGTTCAAATATATAAGTTTATTACAACACAAATCTGGTATCAGAGAAGCCTTTGGAACAATACATGTGCATGGAAAACTTTTCAAAAAGCATTTCAGCCTTATACAATTTCTGTCCCAAATCATTCAGATCCTTGTACACACATCCCATCACCAGACAAGAGTGAGACAAAGTGTATGTGTCACTCAGGAGCATCAACAAGGTCGACATCTTCTCATCTAGACGCATGAGGAGCCACTCAACAAAAAAATAAAAAATAAAAAATGTGCACTGATGTCTCACAGGTCAACCACATGTCACTTCAGAAATTAAACATTGTTATGACACAGAATCAAACATGTGTTTATGATCCTTAAATTCCTTCACAAGATGTATGATGGGAACAATGCAAAGAGAGATACACGTTTGATCCGATAAAGCTATTGATTCTCTCTTTCATTTTTCCTCTGAGAAACTACAAATTTTGTTTTGACATTTGCTATATTTTAGGAACTTATTTGACTCTCAGCCAAAAACACCTGACATGTTCCCACCAACAGCACTGCAGAACCTGTCTGGCTGTCGCTCTTCCTGTCGTCAGGATGGAAAGACAGCACTACATGAAATAACATCAGACGAGGCTTGGTTGTGTGATCATCACTGCTGCTGAATGATCAAAGCCCTGCCAGTACAGGAACACAGAAATGCTATATGTACAAGGCATCTGTTAAATTCAGCACATAATAAACTGGCACCCTGTGCACCCTGCTAATGCAATTTCCTCTCGTGATCTATTAAAAGCATAGCCAATTAAGAGCATTCCACCACCTATATAATTTCCCTTTATTTCATGGTGTGATAGACACAGGCAACCCAGTCAGCAGAAAAAAATGCTGGCATTTTATGTCTCTGCAAACTATGGATATGGTGTACATTATTATATATTGTATATACATAAAACATTATGTTTCAACAATGACAATGCTGTGGTTAAAGTAGTAGGATTAGGCACAAAAAAACACTTGGTTATGGTTCGGAAAGTATCATGTTTTGGCTTAAAATACCCATTTTTGGTGACCCAGTCCCTGCTGGAAAAGCAGCGATGTCTCAGCAAAAAAGAACTTGTTTTATGGCACTATCACTATTGGAAACAAAGCGATGGGTTGCTAAAAACACCCATGTTTGGGGGCTGAAGAGTGGCCAGAAAAAGAGTTATGGGTTGCTAAAAACAGCCGGTTTTGTTGTTTGTTGGTCTCCAACAGTGGTCTGCAGCTTGGCAGGCATCTTGCCAGGGTGTCACACCATTCCCCATCCCCTCCATCACCAGATGGTAAAGTCAGCTCAAATAGTATGTCACTTTAGAAACACTGATATGTATGAATCATACAGATGTGATGTACTTGTGGTTTGCAGAAATGTACAATGCCAACAGTTTCTTCTGGTGACTGGACTGAGGACAAAAGGTATGGTAGAATCATTGATGTCTAGCCTCCTGCCCAGTATTGGAGTCAATACAGTGTGATAGAGCAAGCACCACTTCAGTGCACCTCAGGCTCAGACATGGATGGGGAAGATAAGGCACACCTTCATTCACTAACGTTTGCTGACAGTAAGAAAAGACCTTCTGCAAGTTCGGACATGTATTTTGTCGCTCTGTCCATTGTCTTTTCTCTTTTATTCGCCTCAGTTGACAAGTGTACAATAATGTTTTAATAAGCCTCTTTCCACAGCATGACAGTAAATTTTCTTTCATCAATACTTTAGACAGAAAGAAAGGATTGGCTCTGAGGTGACCTTTACCCTGCTGGACAGTTTGACATTCTTCATGATCACCCACATGACAGGACATTCAAGATGGTTGGCTTTGGAAAGATTTAGCGTCTATGCTATGATAACAAATTACTACACAAGTAGACATAAAAGGGCTGCCATTGACATATTGCCTTTGTCCATGGAGTGTTTGCCCACAAATGTCTTCTTGCATTGCTGTTAAATATCCCACACATGACATTAAAGGGATTAATTAACGTTTTCCTAGTCTCGTCTTGACATAGAAAAAAAATCCAGCTCCAATTTCACAAGTTCTATTTCAATAGACCTTTTAATGTGTGCCACCAATGTACATGTGCATTATTTATTTTGCTACTGTCACAAAGACAACAGGATTGCTTTCCATTTTCCTGCGACCCAGCAACTACCAACAACTGCATTTTGTTTTTCACAATTATTTCAGTTGTTCCACCGTCAGCCATTTCCACTACTGGGGATAGTAACTCCAAAGAACTTACATTGATTCTCTTTGGTAACTGGGGACAGCTACCAGTAGCTATCAGGGAAAACAAAAGTACTGTAATTTTCCTGATTTGGTTGCACAGAGCTTGACATTTATTTTTCCCGAGAGATTCATTGGCAGACAGAAGTGTAGAGTGAAAGTGGAGCTTTTAAGGATCTACTTTAAACCCTGATGGTGTCATTATTCTACAGCCATTACATTGTGCAATCAACAGTTACTTCGTAATGATAAGTTAAAAGGCAAAACAATGTTTTCTGTTTCTACTTTAATGAGCCATGGTGCAAGCAAAAGTTGTGTGTTTTTGATTGAGGTATTTATGTAACTATTGGCCATATTGCAAAGGAAGGCTGAAATAAATGAGAATTGGCTTTGGCCCTGTTTACACCTGGTATTACCATGAGTCTTGGGTGATCTAATCACAAGTGGATAGCTCTAGTCTGTCTGTTCAAACCTGGTTTTAGAATAGGTCTCTAGCAGAGGCAATTTCTCTAAGACTGCAAGGGAAGCTCAGCTTCCCCTAAAATGTCAAAAATTACATGGTCAAATATGTACGGTTGTGTTAACATTTCATTGACTACAGATGCGTTAAAGCACGTTCATCTTGAAGACGAGTTCGTTCAGAATCAGCTACTTATCGATGTTGTTAACTTCTCATACATTCCCGTAGCGCAGTTTTCTCATACGGTCTATGGCATTTGCCTGTAGAAGCTGAGTGTCCATGGACTTCTATGGGGCTGCAGGGAACAGTTTTTTTCATTGCCTTGAAACTCGACGGTCATTGGATAAATGCCACGATTTTGTCCCACCCCCGGACGCTCAGCGTCTCTGGGGGTGAATGGAGCTGTGGGCGGGCCTCGGCCGGGCTGGATGCTGAGCTTCCGCATGATGATTGGAGGATCAGTCGAAAGGCTGAATCCCCTTTTGATTGACAGCTATTTTGAGATATACACTGTCACTTGACAGCTCAGCTCAGTCCCATCGCGGATTTCGCAGGTGAAGTCGAAAGACAAACTGTTGTTGGTATTTGCTTGGCGAAATTACTTCTTCATTTCTTACACTATAAATAAAACACTCATAGTATTTCCTTGTTTCAGTTTAACATAATTTCAACATTTCCTTGTTGGAGTTTAATATTGTTTTGGAGGGCAGAATTTACATATAAATAAATTGACAAATTTTATGATGTAAGCCGACAATGAGCTTCCCCTCTCTGAAAGACCAGCAGCCGCCACTGGTCTCTAGATGTGTCTCGAGTGACCAGTTGTGATCACACCTGACTTCCCCATACTATATGCAAATAAACATGTACATCATATCCATTTGCAAAGACCAATGCAGCAATGCATTGCTCATGTCTTGTTTGCTGGATATTAATAGAAGAAGAAGACATGGCTGCACAGATATATTCCAGATACGAATGTGACCATCATTGGCTTTCAAAAGGTATAGGTGGACAGAGACCCTGGGATGAGCAGTAGTATGAGCATAAGCAGTGATGTACTTCCATATATCCAGAGGATGTGTTTGCTGGTGGAAGGCAGTGTTTCTTGTGGTTGGCTTTGGAAGGTGGTGGCTTGTGACTGTGGGTCACTCATCAGGATAAAAATTAACTCATCAGTTTGTAAAATTCTCCTCTTCCTGACCTCTGCTATCTAGCTGTTAGCAAGCCAGGTTGATGTTTTTAAATGCAAACATCAGTGGATATCGAGTAAAGATGGAAATAATGAGCACCAGCTGAACTAGCATCCTGCTAGCCAATGTACAGGCATTGGAAATGAGCTGGACAACCTTCATGATGCATCAGTTACCAGTGGCATATCAGGAACCTTTTGATTCACCGAAAACTTGATCAAATCCTGGACAGCACTATTCAATGAGGAGGTCCTTTTTCTATATGCCAATCCAACAGAGCAGAGGACTCTGGTGAGAGAAGGAGAGGACCTGAGTACTTTATGTTAAATAAGGACTGGTGTGACAATGGAAATGAGAGGTGTTGTCCCAGGTCCTGCTGTGGATCATTCATTGAGGCAGCTGGTATAGGACAGGGTTGTCACCCATCGCTTAAAATACAGAACTGTCCTGTTTTCGACAAGTAAATGGTGCGTCCCATTTTGAATCAATATGGGAGAGGGTTTGCCCGCATTTCTGTGCACACCCTACTCTACACTCACATGCTTGCAAAGAGAAATTTTAAACCAAAGAGTTTCACAAAGACATAGTGGAGAAATAATAACTCAGAATTTGCTGAGGAGAATGCCAGAGAATGATGGGTAAGTCACTCAGCGTCATTATTGCCATGGTTATGGAGATTGTGACGCTCAGGACCACCGAAAGCGTACTCACTGACCCACTGACTGACTGATGGGCTGCTTGATAAAGTCTTGATAAGGTCCCTTAGCTTATGGATTTATAAAGCCTCACTTACACCTAATTCAGTTTCATATATCTCAGTCATTGTGGAGCTGGGCGCACATGTATGAGCTTTGTTTACACTCCCACAGTGGGACATAAATTGATGCAGCAACACCCCTCAGTCAGTTTGCATATCAATGTTTGTGCCCACTCCACCACTCATTAGACCTGTCAATTAAAAATATGGCAGAGAGGAAGTACAGTTTTACAGACTGTCGCACACTGGTGGGTTCTCCATATAGGCCTACCTGCAAACCATCGCAGTGACATTACAATAATCTTTATAAAACGTCAGACAGATTATTGATGATTAATTTATAGGTCTTGTATTGGGACAGACTTTACAAATTGCTGCACAATTAAGGATAAAATTAAAAGTTCAAGAACATGGAAATAATAGCTTGCTTCTCTCAAATATATGCAAATAGTTTATTTTGACGGACCAAACATTTTGCCCATGTCTGTGATCTGATGTTTTCATCCTCAATATAAGTGATGTAGCCGTTTACTATAATTGACTCTTAGCATAGAACTTTGAACTTGATAGATAAAAAACACAAATTGGTGGATAAAACTAGCCAGAATGCACGAAATGAAGTGTGTGACACTCAATATATTCTGGTGGAGGACCTCCATACTCCCCTCTTGATTTCCTTCCCCTGGACATGGGGCTGCTATGAAGATGTCCCTTATTTTTACACAGTAAGGATGGCAACCTAAGTGCAGAGCTGCCCATGTTTGGAAGTCACATTTCACTGGAGTTGTACCTTGTATAATTCCACGTGACAAATAAATGATTAATTGATAGACTGACTGTGGTCCAGATCACATTAGCACACACACTGCTGGAAGAATGTGGCCACATGCAATCCACACCACCTCTGAATGTGCTCAGATTTTGAGATGCACTGAGGATGCATAGGGTGCATTCACACCAGTACTTAGAGCTGTCCACTTGTGATCAGTAATGTTGTTGCAAAACTATAGGTAACAGGAACCAAGCATGCGTGTAAAAATGGTGATAACGAGTGGTTAATTGGATTTATTTATCAGAGACAGCTGCTTGTTTTGAATAGGTAGCAAAATTCATGTATGATTGCCAGTAATGGTGATGATAATATTGCCTGCAATTACACAGTTGCTTACACAGTCTCATCCCAGTACATTAAACACATAACTCTTGCATTTTGGGTTTGGTATTAATTTTCCAAGGACTAAATGCTAATGTCAGAATGCTAATATGCTCACTTTGAAATATTAACATGCTGATTTTTAGCAGGTATCATTTGTACCATGTTGACCATCCTGGTTTAACATTTTAGCATGTTAAACAGTTGCAAATTAGCACTAAACACAAAATACAGCTGAGGCTGATGGAAATTTAATTAGCGTAATTATAACTTGACCTGATTGCAGTGACCAACTTTAATTGCCATCCATACAGTATTTGCTAGGACATTTCACCCAAACCCTCAAATCTGAACCTAATGTTGTACAGGAATTAAAAAGTAAGGGGTATTGTTAATGTCATTAATCTTTATCCTCTGGGAATCATTAAGGAGATATTTAGATATTTTACAGGATACATAAATACTTTTAACTGCCTGTGGTGCCCAGTGAAGTCATTAGGATTAATCAGGAACCATGAATGTCCATACAAAATTGTATGGCAATCTATCCAAGTTGATGACATTGATTGATATTCTAAGTTAGGAACAAATAGTGAACCAACTGACCTACAGGCTGGCATTGCCACCTCTAGAGCAAGGCTGAGTACTGGACTAAAAATAAGAGACCCCAACTGAGTGGAACCCAGTCATACATTGCCAATAATAACACCTTATTTAAAATGACACAGACAGACCGAAATGGAGACATAACTGGCAACAGGATGATGTGCCACCACAGCAGCGGTGGTTGAAAACAATAATAGTATATGTCATCTTTCCCTACACCTCACCATTAACACTTAGTATCTCTCCAACTCCCACCACACTATTTTTCGCTTCTATGATGCTTGTGATGCACCTCTTGAACAGAGCTGATAGAAACCCACTCAGGTATTAGACATAGTGACACACAGACCTAAAGCCCACGGCAATAAAACTGGACCCTACACAGCTCGACTTTGGCCTTGGTTACTACAAACCGAGTGGGCCCATGAACATGCAAACACACACAGCGCTTGCTTTGATCAGGGATGTGGCAGTGATTGCAAAATGTTTTACTTTGGGATTTTTTTTGTCCAGAGTTGTCTCTGTGATTTTGTTTTTTGGACTGTCATCCTGACCAAATTACTTTTGGAAGTGACTACAAAGAACAAAGAAAGAATAAACTGTTGTTTTCATCACCCTACCTTACTGACAACACAGCTGCAGAGTGGAGCAGAGAAGTTAACAGGACAATCTAATAATAAGAGCTGAAGATTTATCCACATGGGGTGATGTGGAAGGTGCACGCCCAAGATGTTTCACCAAAATGAAATGTTATTTAACCTTAAACTGAACTTTTTTCTTCAGCTTCTGTCAAATTTATCCATTATCACTGTCCATGATTAATGTAGAGTCTGATGTTTCCACAGATATTGACCTCTTGTTATGAGCAGAAGCCTGATTTTATTCATCATTTACATTTGAGACAAAATACAAAAATTTTGATACAGAATCTCCCTCATGGATGGGTTTGGGGAGGAATTTTTTTTTTTTTTAAGAAGAGGAAGAAAATAGCTCTAGATACTAGCAAATTAGTGAATATGAAAGGAATAAAGAAAGGTAAAATTCAGCTATAGTCAATCCAGTATTTGTCAATTCGCATAATATACATACACTCAATATGCATGAGTATTCATATATTCTGTGTTGTGCTGGTACACATACTGCTAGGACATCTTTTTCTCTGTTGTGTGGCCTTTGTCTTGAGCTGTCTGACATTAAATAAAGACGTATGTTTTATCTATCTATCATCTGTGTTTTTTAACTTAATTGAAAATTATTAAATCAGAGTTTGAAACAGATGAGGGTTCTGTCACCTCCTGCCTCCTCCCTATTTCATATGGTATTGTACACGTTTACAAGATGCAGCGTTTGCTGCAATGCAGGTGCAATGGAGGAACAGGAGAGGAAACACTGTGATGCACACATCTGCAGTGCACACATATGCACACACACACACACACACACACACACACACACACACGCACACACAAAACTATAGCTACCTGTCAATCTCTGCCCACAGGTGCCTCCCAAATGTGCCAAGACTGCTGAGAGACTAAGAAGAAGAGAGAGGAGATGAAGGATGGGGGGGGCAGCTTTGTCCTACTGACATACACCACACACACACAGACACGCACGCACGCACGCACGCACGCATGCACACACACAATATTAAAGGTGCAATAGCATACATTTGCAGAGTCACTGACCAGTGGCATAGGTTTTCACACTAAAAAATGAAGTTTTTTGTTGTATGTATGTATTGTATAGAATGTAAGTAGCAGCGTCTCCGCCATATGATAACAAAGACAGGCACCTTACTTTGCAAGCCTTTCAGCCCTCTTTTTGGGCATCCCAAGTTGTTTAAACCCTCTTAAGACCAACCTGTGAATGTGTCCTGGGCTGCCAAATATAAAAATGTGTAGTCTGCACCTATGTCCTAGATCTGAGGTGTTTGAGAGTGGTTGGTATTTAATGACCTTGGTCATGAAGGGCTCCTCCAAGTTACAGTCAAAAGTGCAGGCTACCTCTAGAACAGATACCTCTTTGGACTCTTCATTAACTAACACAACATCTGATGTGTTGGCAGACAGATGTGAAAAACATACCTGCGTTGCTAATACAGAGATGATACATGGAAGTTTTAACACAGGAATATTTGTACATTCTCTTTGAAGGCGAAAAAGGTTTGATATGTTCTTTGTTATAAGGTCCACTATTCATTATGTATGTATGTATGTATGTTCCTGTAAGCATAACAGCCATTCAAAATGTGTGACATTGTTTTAGTGATCTGTTCTGTGGTGTGATGTAAACAGTGAGGAGCCTGAGTAGTAGGATACCAGATGGAGAGCTTGAGCTTAGTGGGAAGGACCTGTAGTCTAGCTTTAACTGTGAATCTGACAGTTTCCTCATTGAGTGCAGTGTTCTTGAGTAACGAATGAGAAACAGAATTATCAGCATAAGGAGGAGGACTTGCAGGTTTTACCTAAAATTTTAGTCCAGTCCGGTGCTGTTGTTGTTGGTGGTGGTGGTGTTAATCTATAAGAGTTTGCCGGGTGCTTGTAAGTGTTAATGGGTAACTGTGTCCACCCTATGTAGCTGTTACCTTGACAGATATGAGAGGGGTCAGCTATAGTGTACTCTGAGACCATGAGGGTCTCAGAGTCAGACTGCACGCACTCCAGGGACACTCCAGTTTGAACACAGACATCTTTCAGATTCCGCCAATTTGACCAGACCCCAAAAGCATCAGAATGGGTGTCCAGTTTTCCACTCGGTTTTCATCTGATTTCAAAAAGTGGGGCTCAGACTTCTTGGCCAGTTGGACCTTGCGTCTCTTTGGCCCACACACACGTGTGCGCGCGCACACACGCACACACACACACACACACACCGAGCTAAAATCATGTGGATATCACACATGATTAGATGGAATGATGACAAGAGCTCATTGTCCATACCAAATCTTCTTACTAAGTCACAAGGCCTGAGATGTTGATGAAGGTGGTAAATCTATTAAGTCAGTTTTAACTCCCGATATTTTGCTTTTTATCAAGATTACTTAAATTAAACCAACCAACAAAATAAAAAGTAGCCCACATCTATAATTATCTGAACAGCTAGAGTTATTTCAGTAGCACACTTGTGTAAATTTTGTCCCAGATAGCAGACATACAGACAGGACTGAGAAAATAACCTCCTTTGCAGAGGAAATTAAAGATAAGTCATTTTCATCAAAAGTTTTTAACTATTTGGGGGCATTTGGAATTTGAAATGTAGATCTTGAGTGAACACTTCCTTTACAGTGACTCAGTAACATAAGACAGACAATGTTAAACAAAGAAAATAACACTTTATTTAGCATATCCAGTTCTGGACAGATCTGCTCCATTCAAACCCAAGTAAACATGCATAAATACAAAAACCTTCATCATTTCTTCATGTTCAGCTGACCTGCTTTGGACAGAGCAAAAGACTGTTACTTGGAAATAACTGAGTTAGAGGCATACCAACTAAACACTGCAACTGTTTCTCCCATAATTAGCCACAAATGACATCATTCTTTCCAGGAAACATCTTCAAAAGCTGTTGCAAGCTTATTAGGAAACTATGATCCTATAATAAAAGAACAAGATAAAAGATATATAATTCTTTTATTATGTCTTTCAAAAACAATATTACTGCAATAACTTGCCTCAGTTTTACATGCATTTGTAGCCCTTAAAAGACTTGTGTGAATGATGTTGGTTTAAAAAGCTTTTAAACAGTAAATTTCACACTGGCCATATAAAGTTACAGAGCAAGTTGTGCCACAATTTTGCATAATCCACTAAAGATAAGCTATGGATTCAAAAGGTGAAGGTATGTGAGAATGATTTACATCTCATAAACCTGTTCTTTCTCTATTTCAGATGGAATATTAACATTATTTGTCATAACCCTTGACCTGTCAATCACATAATACCTACCTCCCATCCCTCAGCCTATCTGATCCTGTAGCAAAGTGGTGGAGGAATTAAGTACCAAATAGCTGAATGTCTGCAAAGTTTTCTTGATGACAGCAGGGGGGTTAACAGACTGTTCACACCTGGTGTCAACAAGCATTTCAGTGACCCCAACACACGTGGACAGACGAGACGCATTCCTGTTTAGACCTGTTTCTATTATTTGTCTTTACGTGATCATTTGTGTTCAGAATTTTTAACTGCCTACATCACTTACAATAGAAGGTCAAAGGGCATCACTCAAAGTTACTAGGTCCACACTGTCGCTAGCTGCTGGCTAGCATTCTCGCAAGTCACAATAGCAGTTGTGTCGTTACAGTTTGAGATATAACTGTCAGCAGAATTCAACACCTCTCCTTCTGTAGAGCAAGATGATGGACAGTCATGCAACATTTCATCCATCCATCCATCCATCCATTTTCTAATGGCTTATAATCTTGAGGGTCACAGGGGGGGCTGGAGCCTATCCCAGCTGACATTGGGCAAGAGGCAGGGTACACCCTGGACAGGTCGCCAGACTATCGCAGGGCTGACACATATAGAGACAGACAACTATTCACACTCACATTAACCTATCCCCAATCTTCATGTTTTTAGACTGTGGGAGAAAGCCAGAGTACCTGGAGAAAACCCAGGCTGACACGGGGAGAACATGCAAACTCCACACAGAAGGGCTCCCGCACCCAAGATCGAACCAGGAACCCTCTTGCTGTGAGGCGACAGTGCTAACAATCCACAATCCTTACATTATGAAAAAGTAAAACTTAGACCAGGTTTACAACAGATATTACCATGCATGTTTGGTGATCCAGTCACAAGTGGACAGCTGTACATACAAGTATAAACAACCACCAAGACACTTTTTGATCTGATCATTCAGACCATCTGCCGAGGTGGTCTGAGCCTCATTCGACCACATATCTTTTTGCAGCGTAAATGCTAAGTAGTCCTGATGCATCTCCGACAATGACTACAGCATTGATGCAGGAAATGGTTGTTGTTTTAGTACCAGCATGCTAACACTATATATCTTGCTCGTCTTATGATGAATTGGACAAAATGTGGGCAGCATGGTAGTGTGGTGGTAAGCACTTTCGCCTCACAGCAAGAGGGTTCCTGGTTCGATCTACGGGATCACCCCTAATAAAGTGTTGAGTGTTTTTTATTTTTCATTTATCCACACCACATCATTTCTGTCAGTGCACCACCAGAAAAATATCCCCTGAAGGTTGTTGTGTATTGTCATGTTATTGTAGGCTACATTGTAGAAGGGTGCTGGTAATCAGCGCATCTAGATAATGTGGCTTTTGCATCCCAAGGCTACTGGATCGCAGTTGCTGATAAGTAGATGGGCTCCGGTGTGTTTTTTCTTATCCCAGTAATTGACACATCAGGGTGATGCCATGTTAGCATGTTGGATACTTTTCTATCCACATCCCCATTAACTGTGGAGCAACACAGCCTGTCTCGTTCCTATGTATAACTCTCTCTCCAGTACTGTAGTGGTCAATCAGCACACTGGAAACTGGCAGGTGTGTCCTTCAGCTTTGGTGTATTAATTTGCACTCGTCATAGTTTCTGACTTGCACACCAATCTGTTTGTTGTGCTAACCTCAGCCTTTGTTTATTGTACTATATATGATAGGCCCACTAATACTTATCCATATCTCATAATTATCAGACTTTGATCCTCTGCCTGACCCTCCCTGTGTCCAAGGCTATTGATTTATTTAAAAAAAGGTCTAGCGTATTGAATTTTTCTACATCATCATGCTGTTATTAATATAAGCAGTGGAGTTTTCTGTGCTTTGATTACCTGCTGTCAAACAACACAACCCTCCTTTATTTTATAATGCCTAGTCATTCCTCATCATTTTTGTGAAAGTAACACAAATGCAGTGTAGAAAGAAACTTATTACTCTACACCAAGTGTAATATTGTACAGTCACTTATTACTTTCAAATGACGCTAACTAGTAATATGTAATATATTACAATTTGAAAGTAACTTTCCCAAAACTGGATAGTTAGCACTACTTGCACTACAGCTGGGTTGTAAGATTCTCAACAAACTAAAGTTTACCCCTTCTGGACATTGTAAAATGACGTCAAGCTCAAAGGAATAGTTTGACATTTTGGAAAATATGTATTTTCTTTTTCTGGTGAGAGAGTTGGATGAGACGGTTGTTAGAAGAATTTCGTAATCTTCTCATCTAACTCTTGGCAAGAAAGCAGATACACATATATCCTAAAATGTTGAGTAATTGCTTGAAAGAGCTGTCCTGCTTGAAAATATTCTCAGTAATACCTGTTCCTGTATAAAACTAACATTCCATATATTAATTAAGTATTGGGGAGTAGAGCTGTAGCTCCCTGTGTCTATGAAGCTCAAGCAAAGTTCATCACATTAGTGCACTTGTTCATTGTTTTTTTTTTTTTTTTTGTGGTCATTGCTTTGTGGTGCTTATTTTAGACATAACTATAGCTTGCAAAATAAGAAGGGTAACACAAGCATATGTGTAAGCATAATCAAATTCAAAGAAAACAATTGCAACCAACCTTTGAAAATGTCCTGAAGATCTTTCTGTATACTGACTGATCTGTCCATTACCTGTGTTCCTGTGCCCCTGATGATGAATGTGGCATTCACATAAAAGTTGTGCGGAACACAGAGTTTTCGCTTAGTAGCTCAGTAGAATCCTGAGTTTGTGTACCTGTTTTGCAAAAGCACAAGCAAGAGGCACAAGATCTAATTAAGGTACACACACTGGGTGAGGCATGTGGAATCACACAGCGCTTTGGAAATGTTCCTCATCCTGCAGATGCACACTGTTGCTGTCCTACTACATAGTGATGGCTACAAGGGAGTTTGAGACTATGAATACATGGTACAATATGTGGACAGCGTATTCTGGTAAGATCATCCTGAAATCTAACCCACTGCAGCTAAAAGCCCCCCTTAAGTGAAAGGGGGGCTGTGGTTGACAACAGCAAAACTATGTCAAAACATCTGTTTACACTCTCACACAACTCATGCAGTATAATGCAAGTCTCATTTGCCAAGTCATATGCTCTGTTCTTCGCCAAAACCTTACTACTTAAATCAAAAGTGGTAGATGAGTCCAAAAAAACCTAGATTTTCACCTGGGAGCCTGGTGTTCACTTCCTGTATGAATGCAGAGCCAAACAATTATGTTTGGGTTTTTTTTTCAATCAAATTAACCATGTGCTTTTGTTGACATCCCATTGTCAGCTGCGGCTTCCTGGAACTTCAACAGTAGATGCAGGAGGATACCTAGCGCGTAATGTGTAGATGTGAAAGTCTACTGAAAAAGCAGCGATATGTGACAACTTGGGAAGGAGACTGTGTTGGGAGTTCTGATGTTACTCAATATTCAGTTTAAACATTACCACTCTAACAAACAGGCCAGCTGTTCTTTAGTGAGACATCAAAACATTTTCAGTGGCGTGGAGTGGCCTCAAACGTGGGTGTTTTTTTAACGATTCATTAAGAGAGTCAACCTCAACATTGTTGAAACATAAAGAAATGTAAAGTCTTGATAATGGCCATCTAATAAGGTGGTAGCAGCAAACTAAACATGCTACCTAGTGAAACAACATCCTTCTAACCTTTACACATAAAACTGATAACCACATTTAATGCCTATTTAATGCAATTATAACATTGGAACTGGGTACAGTCAACCATGTCAGTAGCTACCTGGACAATGAAAGTTATTAGGCAGGATTCCATTGGAATACACAAGCAGAGTTCAAACATGCAATGCCGAGGCATGCTAATTGTCCAGGCGTGAGACTGTTTAGGCGGCATTGTTTAACATTTTAATGCTTCAGTGAAAATGCATGTGTTTGAGAACTGAGCATAATACTGGATAAACTTGGATTATATTGCAAGGGACATGTTAGATTTTTTAAACTGATGTTTTCATATATAGTATTGTTGTTGTTAAACGCAGCCCCCTTTACTTCAATTCATCTGTTTTTTTTTTCAATTTTTGGATTCTTCGTCCACCCTGGAGGCATGCCAGAAAAACAAGGTTTTCTTCATGAATCTAAGGTAACACAGGATGAGTAACTGATATACAAATGATCATTTCAGGGTGAAGTATCCCTTTAATTACCAAAAAATGACCTAACATGGGCAAGGAAAAATCCACACTGAAACATCACCATTGTCAAGTGTCTCTATTTGATCTATTAGCTTTAAATCCTTAAATTTGGGGGTTGAAACATGATGCATCATATTATTCTACTTTAAAGTATAAATTGTTGTGTTTTTCAAATTTAGATTTAAGTCACACACAATAAAAAAAAACAACAGTTCATAGTATACCAGTAAAAGGCTTTATTTGGAAAGCTGCAAATAATAATTCATTGTGTAAGGCAAAACAAACTTAATGTGTCTAAGAGGAAGGTTATCAGCCATTTTATTAGTGGAAACAGGTTTTGCATTCCCATTGGTGGTTTGTTTATTAAAGTCAGAGGTCAAAGGAGACATATTACTGCTGTTGTGTGTCAACTGGGTGATCCATTGGTACAGTTTGTTTGTCAACCAGTGACAGTGACAGAGCTTGTGACAACATGATAGGGATGTTTCCAGCTGTGACGAGAGCAAGACTAACGTGCACGTCAAAAACTCACACTGAGATTGTGCTTGGGAAAAAAAAAACATGCATGAAAAGGTTAAGATCATTTTTTTTACAACTTCCATGTGAGCAAAAGTCATGATACATGCACACATGCAAACACACACACACACACACACACACACACACACACACACACACACGGTGCCCATGCAAAGACATCAAAAATTAATTTTAACCAGTATAATATGACACAAAAGCTCTGTGTGTGTGTGTGTGTGTGTGTGTGTGTGTGTGTGTGTGTGTGTGTGTGTGTGTGTGTGTGTGTGTGTGCGTGTGTGTGTAGGTGTGTGTGTGTGTGTGTGTGTGTGTATGTGTGTGGTGGGGTGGAGACCCAAGGGGACTTTGAGTACAGAAGATATGAAACGGGGCATTAATTGAGCTTCAAACTAAAGGGAATAGAGGGAGCAGAGGGGAGGGTGGATAGTTGTGTGTGTGTGTGTGTGTGTGTGTGTGTGTGTGTGTGTGTGTATGAGAGAGAGAGAGAGAGTGAGAGAGAGACAAAGAGAGAGAGTGATGATGTGAGTGAGAAAAAGGGGGTTAAGAGAGAAAGAAATGCAGACAGACAGATGCAGAGAGAGAGAGAATCATGCTGAAGGGAATAACAGCGAGTGATGCTCATTAAAACTGATTATTAAAGCAGTAACACTGAAGAGCTGCATTCAGGCATAGCCGCAACATCCCAAATGTGTTTGCGTGTGTATGTGTGTGTGTGTTTGCATCTGTTGTTACTATAAACAGATAGCCACTAAAGTATTACATTGGTGGAGGTGCACGCAGTGAAAATCTACAGCTGATTTTCATAAATTAAACATTTATACTGTTCTCAGACTGTTTCAGGGTAATCACACTTCTTCTCATGTCTGCGCTGTTATACATGAGTGATGGATGCTGTTGTGTCGTCCCAACAAGTGCTGTCAAAGTGCACTCGAGCAAGGCACTTCAAGGGAGGCACCCCAATACCCCAGGGCTAAACATGGGAATATCCAGCTGGGAGTGTGTTACAGAAGTATACTATAAAATAACAGTTGGAGGTTTAAGTAAATCTATTATAAACCCACAAATTAGACATTTTACAAGTATTATTAGGACTAATATTAGGATACAGAGGGCTGTTGGTGGGAGCTTGTTGTTTAAAGATCACTTTCACATCTATAGTTTGATGGACTTAGTGCAAATTGTGGGGTGAAGTTTCCACATTGTTTTATTCATAATTTAATTTGGTCAGCATTCACACTGCACTTTGTCAAGTGCACCAAACATTGTAACACAAATTTCAGTGAGTTAAAATGGTTGCTCGCGGTTAAACTCACCAACACTTTCTGGTCTCAGAATTATGAACACCAAATTTATGCAGTCTTGGGTTTTCTGGTGTTGCTTAGGTGTTTCTATCTTTTAAAAGAAGGCAGTCAAAAAATATGAGCAGTTGAAAACAAAGCTAATGTTAAGCATTTAATTCTTCCAATGACATGGTACCAAGGGAGAAGGTGGGCCCTGATAAGAGAGGGATGTGTTGTCCTTGTTACATAGACAGTGAGATAGGTATGGTCACAATAGTTGGGGATTTGAAACCCACAATGCACTGTTTTCTTGGTTTACTTTCTATAAATGCGTCGAATTGCATTCTCACCTAATTGAACTAAATCCTTGTGCACACTGAAGCGAGACTTTAGTTGTTTGGTCTGCACCAAACTAGTGTGATTCAGGGGTAATGTTGCAACATTGTTGCATTTTATTTGGTTCAGTTAGAGTTCACACTGCACTTTGTCAAGCACTCCAAACATTGTAAACAAATGTCACACAGTCGAAATGGTCAGTCATCTGGTGGACAGAATATCCAAGATGAACAATATGAGCAGCTGACAACACATTGAGTTGTAAAGCATTTAATTTTTTGAATGAGACAACCAAGATGATTCCGTGTAATCCTTGTTACACAAACAATGAGCAAGTCATAAATATGGCCATAATAGGTCATGGATTTGAAAGATATCAAACAAACAATTTACTGTTTCTTGGTTAACTTCTTATATTTTGGTTGGATTGCATTCTCTCCGAAAGTAAACCTAACTCTGAATCATTTGTAAGCGAACTGAGACCTACGTTTTCAGGTGGACCAGGGTTCAGTTGTTTGGTTCAAACCAGAGTTCAAATGAGCTTTCACGCCATCCCTAATGACCGGACTATCCAACAAAACTGCTCCAATTTGGTCAAAATGGACCAAAGGGCTCAGGTATGAAAGCTCTCTTTGGTGCTGGTGAGGCAATAAAAAGTATTCCAGTAATTCCTAGTAGAGTAACAGATTATTGCATTATGCTTATCAGGCACCAAAACCCTGCACAATGCTTTGTAATACTCAAAGACAGAATTTTACAATTTTACAATTTTATCCTTCCTCACGACAGCTGGGATGTAAACAGTAATAAAACAGCATTCATGTTACAAAATAACGTACCAGGAATGTGCACATGCATGTATGTGATTAGCCAAAGCAGTGGCATCATGCTGTGTTGAAGCAAATGTTGAGCCTGGTTCAGCTTGTTTGAAAGGACTGGCTGGAGCTGAGAGTTAATTAGTTAGCTTAGCTGAAGGACTTTACGCCCATAAGGTACTAACTGGTGGATTTTTGTAATGATAATATCAGGTAATCACATTTCATATGCTCTTGCATTTTTCTAAAAGTTGCTTGTAAACTTTTACTTATTTAATATGCATCTAAATGCATTATATGTATTTTAAATGCATTGTTAATTTGTGTAACTACTAGAAGTAGGTTTCCTCTTAATATAAAAAGGTTCAGCAGGTTCCTGTGATAACATGGAGTGAGGCCAGATGTCCTTGTAATGATAAGGAAAATAGGTCCTCATATAAGAGCTCAGACAGAGAGGAGCCAGATAATATATGGTATCACTTAAACCTGTTTTTCACTTGAACAAGGACACCATATATCTATAGATATCTATTTTTGCAATGCAGACTCTTGGTGTACTTTTGTCCATCTTGTGTCTTACCAATGCATTTAACAGCCTAAAGTCAGATCGCCTTGTGGCTTGATAGACTGATTTCTTCTTCATCTGATTTAATATTAAAAATTTCTTTCAATTTTTCAAGTACTGTAAATCTTATCTAAAGTTTACTACACATGGAATCAGCTTGGCACTTTGCTGAAATCTATCCTAAAAGTATGGCCATTCTCTCCAGCTTTATTTACCATCTTCGTAGAATCCCTCAGCAATACAGTCAGACAAAACAGCAGAATCAAAGGAATTTACACCACTTATTCATACCATCAAATCAGCCTTTATGCAGACAACATACTCCCCTTAGAACTAAAATCTGGTGCTTTAATGTAGGTATAGACCCTTTTACAGGTAGCAAACAAAAATGACATATGTCAGGGTGTGCACGCAATATGGTAGTGTGATGGAAGTGTGGTGGAGCAGCTCATCAAGCTATGCAGGTGTGTTAACCAGAGGCGATTTCTCTAAGACTGCAAGGGAAGCTCAGCTTCCCCTAAAATGTCAAAAATTAAATGGTCAAATATGTACGGTTGTGTTAGCATTTCATTGACTACAGATGCATTAAAACACGTTCATCTCGAAGACGAATTCGTTCAGAATCAGCTACTTATCGATGTTGTTAACTTCTCATACATTCCCGTAGCGCAGTTTTCTCATACGGTCTATGGCATTTGCCTGTAGAAGCTGAGCGTCCATGCACTTCAATGGGACTGCATGGAACAGTTTTTTTCATTGCCTTGAAACTCGACAGTCATTGGATAAATGCCACAATTTTGTCCTGCCCCCGGACGCTCAGCGTCTCTGGGGGTGAATGGAGCTGTGGGCGGGCCTCGGCCGGGCTGGACGCTGAGCTTCCGCATTAAGATGATTGGAGGATGAGTCGAAAGGCTGAATCCCGTTTTGATTGACAGCTATTTGGAGATATACACCTTCACTTGACAGCTCAGCTCAGTCCCATCGCGGATTTTGCAGGTGAAGTCGAAAGACAAACTGAAACCCATTTGTTGGTATTTGCTTGGCGAAATTACTTGTTCATTTCCTACACTGTAAATAAAACACACTCATAATATTTCCTTGTTTCAGTTTAACATAATTTCAACATTTCCTTGTTGGAGTTTAATATTGTTTTGGAGGGCAGAATTTACATATAAAGCCGACAATGAGCTTCCCCTCTCTGAAAGACCAGTAGCCACCACTGGTGTTAACTGTCAAAGATTGCAAATGTTTCTTAAAGAAATTAACTTTGACAAATGGTGACTGACTTCCAGATCCATGCAGACATTAGAAAGTGGTCCAGCATTTAGCAGCAAGATATATACACCTTTTTGGTGGAGTCATTTATCATGCCATCATTCACTGGAATAGCTGCCCCCTTTACATACATTAATCCAATAGTAAATGTTTATTTAAATGTCACTTACGAATGCATTACTTAAGCAGCTGAACAATGTTCCAGCATTGGTCACAACTTGTTCTTGCTCCCTGGTTATGGCCCTTGAGGCTAATTCATGGACTGATCACGAGACTAATGAGGTAATGAGAACGTATCAGTATGGATGCTTCAGTGAACTTCTGCAACCACTTAATGTCTTATCATTTAAGGTGCATATGTGATGGAACATGATATTGTTCATGATAGGCATGATATTGTATTCAGCATCTTTTTTAACTGGGCAGCATGGTGGTGTAGTGGTTAGCACTGTTGCCTTACAGCAAGAGGGTTCCTGGTTTGATCCAAAGTGCCAGACCCCTCTGTCTCTCACTTGGGATTGAGTGACAATCCAAGTTTAGGGATTCCTTTCATGAGCAGAAAACTGTGAAAAGGAAAAACCTGGAGTGGGGTTTTGAGTTGGACTGATTCTTGTTGGATTTTGAGTTTTGACTTATAAGAGAATACATGAAAATTACCGTTCAGCTGAAAAGCTATGTGGTGTTGTTTATTGAATATGTCTTTCAATGTGAGGGTGTATATTCTTTCAAAATATATGTCCTTTGTGAGGTTTGGTTGTAAGGTATAAAACTGTGACAACTAAGTGACTGACCTAAAATCTTAGAAGCCAGGAGAGAGACAAGAGACAAAATACAAAATACGTCAAACAAACCCTTAAAAAACCAAACTGTCACAATGCTAACAGGAATTCTGCTTCTCTTTTACTGCAAGAACAGTATTTCTGATCAGTCAACACATTTTATAGCTTGCAGAGGCTGCCAGTGTTCCAGTTTAATTGGTGACTGTGTTAATTGGGGACATTTACCTGAGTGTGCCCGTCGTGAATGGTTGGCATAGATAATAAACACAGATGAGTTTTTATTAAAATTGATTAAAGGCTTTTACAAGGACGCCTACGTATTCTGTTTATTTATTTTTTACAGCTGTTGTCACTACAAGCAGCCATGGTTGAGTCACCAGTTAACATGGTGGTTTAATAAATTGAAACATGGTTGCTCTGAAATGCTCAAAATCCTGTTAAAATTCTGTAGAATGAGTCCGCTGTAGGACTGTTGAGTCTGTCAACCAAATATGCAACAACCACGCAATTTGATGCTGGCAACGGTTTTAATTTAGTATTTAAAGCTTGCTAACCTGTCTGGATGGCTGCGCAAAATGTAATTTCAGTTACCAACATGCACACTCATATTTTTGATGAGTTCTGCTTTAAAGGGGTCTATTTGTGTATAGCTTAAACAAACATACAACTCATTATTTAGTAAGTCTCACATGTGCTTAGATGTGTGTATTTTTTAACCTTGGAGAGAGCTTGGCAAGTTATCCGCCCTGCTTCCAGTTTTTATGCTAAATTAGGCTAATCCTCTTTCAGATCTTTGGCTCTAAACTCACTGCACAAATATGAGAGTGGCTTAAATCTTTTCATCTCAAAGTGTTTTTCCCAAAATGTTGATTCAATATTTCAAGTGTTGTGAGGTGAATATCATTTTATCTTATTGTTGCAGTGGCACAAAGCACTGAGAGCACATCACCTTTTTTATTTTTCTGTTTGTTTTTTTTTTTTTTGCTGAGAAAAAAATGGTTTATTGAAAAGCACTTCTGCTTCTTTCACAGTCACAGGTTTTTTTTTTCCAAGGTATGGATAAACTTTGCCAGAATGAGCTTGTTGGTCTGTAGAGGAAATACACTGATGGCAGCGTTTCCCCAATCCCTGCAGTCCTCGATCATCAACCACACCATCCACCAAAGTCACTAAATGAGGCGTTCTGTTTCAAATTCTCTAAGTCAGATGAAAAAAAAAAAAAATCTCTCACTTAACAGTAAAATAATAAATGTTTCTCCAAGGAATGATGCTATATTCAGTGCCCAGAATTCATTACTTTTATCAAATAAGGTATGTTTTTTATTCATAATTTTTTTTTACTCCAGTTAATAAGAGATAATGTAGTTTAGATGGCACTATAGCCCGCACACAGAAGTTCCTCACTGTAGTTCAACATTCCAAACCCACAGAAACCCACAGAAAGATGATAAAATGAATCCGTATTAAACTCAGGTTTGAGGAATGAACCGTAGTGCCCCCTTTATGTAATGGGGACTTTGGTCACTTGAGTACTCGCTCATGGAGGTGACACTCCTCAAGCACAGTTTCAGTGACACTAATATTCTAAAGGCTTTACAAATGGGGTCTGGCATTGTATCTAAATGTCCTCGACCTCAGAAACCATGATCAGATGAAATCATTTATGACTTGAAGAGCTTAAAGCATTTCTTAAGAATCTTAGAAATCCACACAAACACAATGGATGACAGTGTCAAACTGATTAGTTTTCAGTGGTTGCCCTTGGGATGATTATTTCAACATTGTAATATTTCTCAGTTTAATACATTATCTGTGTGTGTGTGACTGAAAGTTTGTGTGCGTCTGCAAAACATTGAGAGGTTACTGTCATTTAATTTTTCAAGTAGATGTGAAGTTGTTGAGATTAATTGACTTCTCCTAACTTCTTAGTTTTTTTCCTCAACAACTAAACTTTTTTTAACCAACATCCTTAACACTGGAGCACCTCAGGGATCCGTTTTGAACCGCTGTTGTACTCCCTGTACACACACGACTGTGCAGCTACTTTCAACTCCAACACCACTATCAAGTTTACTTATGACACAGCTGTGGTGGGCCTGATCACAGATAACAATGAAAATATCTACCTGAAGAAAGTAGAGGACCTGAACTGCTAATGTCAGGACAACAACCTACTGTACTTCTGAATGTCAGCAAAACTAAGCAGATGGTGGTGGGAAGAACCAGAGAAGGAACTACACCCCCTTTATAGCAATTGGAGAGAGTGGACAGTTTCTAGTATCTTGGTGTCCACATCACCAAGGGCCTGACCTGGGCACTGCATACTGACTAAATGGTGAGAAAGGCAACCTGAGACTGTTTTACATTCTGGGTATCCCCAGAAATTCTGGGTACTTAAGAGCATCCTGTCAGGGAACATCACTGTCTTGTATGGAAACAGTACCGAACCAAAAGGCCCTGTAAAGAGTGGTTTATTCAGCTGGACATACTATAGGATTGCTCTACACTACATAAAGGATGTTTACACCAGACACAGCAAAATTAAGGCCAGGAGAACCATTAACGATCCTTGGATAACAGCTTTTTCTTCCCGTTGAGGTCTACACCACGCCAGCACTGAGAGGCTCAGAGAGAATTTACCCTCAGGCCACTAGAATCCTTAATGAGGTGAACAACCCCCCACCCCCACCCCTAATCATACTCATATATTCATTAAAACACCTTATTTAATGCAGAAATTGATGGAACTGATGGGATTATATTTCACTGGAATTGTATCTTATGATTTCGTGTGATTGAAAGTCTGTCATCTATGCACAAGTAGCAGGTGTAACATGGAATCATTCCTTACTGAAGAGCATGTTGTATTCCCTGTTTGCTCTGTATAAGCACATGTCCCCATTGGCTGTTTCATGGCCACGAGCCGCAGTGTGCTGGGAATTTTCTGTATCACTATGAATATGAGGCTGAATATTTGTGGCTTGCCATTGTTGGGGGGAATGAATAAGATGCGTTGTCTGTAGCCTACAGAGGAGTTTGTGTGTGTGTGTGTGTGTGTGTGTGTGTGTGTGTGTGTGTGTGTAGGTGTGTGTGTGTGTGTGCGTGCGTGCGTGTGTGAGCAACATGTTTCAGAAGTAAGCCAATATAGTCAGTACACACTGCTGCCACAGGCATTGCCCGGAGCTTAAAACTGGATTACAGGTGTCTAACTGTCATGATGTTACTGTTGTACACCTGGGAAGTGCAACATAGTTTATAGGCCTATTGCATTAACCATGCTTTTTGCAATACCATCCTTACTTTTATGTATATTCTCTGTAAAGAATGCAGTTGGATTGATGATGATAATGACTGAATGAGTAAACAGTGTTCTGTGGTGTATGGCAAGTATGAAATTAATCAAAATGACTGAGATGAGAGACAGAGAAAAAGCCTTTGTTTCTCTGCTACTTTATCAAGAGTCTATATTTATACTAAGATAACAGCAGTTTATAAGTTGTTACTTTCATGAAAAGTGGAGCGAGCCAAAGCCAGTATCAGCAGCTTATCTATTGCTTAATGTTCACATGAAAGACAATGCAAAAGAAATAGAATGAAATCAATTCGAAAAAAGGTTTCAATTTTATCCACACAGCACTACAATATGTTGATGAGGCAGGACCCAGTTTGCATTAATATGAGCTGTCCTCTACTCTTCTATCAGTCATTTAAAAAATCCATCATGTCACATGACTATCACGTTGACAATCATCAAACTTTAATGCATTTTATCTTCACATTCTTTTGATCTATTGAACTCATGACATAAGATACATTTTGACATTGTTATTCAATTATATAAATAAAAATCGAATTATATGTGATAAAGTTAGCCGATTTTTTAATTTTAGGTTATTACGTAAAGGGAAACTATGCCTATTTTCAACCAGCTCTGTGTCATTGCAGTGTGTGCGGATGAACGGTATTTGGTTTCCTCCTAGCTGCTGTAGATCCCTGCATTAGGTTAGGTTAGGTTCTTATATGTCCGCATGGGGATAATTGTCTTCACACACCAATCAAGGCTGCATTCCACAGGGCAGCACAACAAACAACAAACAATAACAAATAACAAGTAACAACAACAAACCCTCTCCCACACATACCACAGCAAAACATACAAGCATAGACATGACACAAACAGTGTACAGGGATGAACACAGACAGTGATTTCAGTTTGCGGATGATGTAGAGCCTTTGGTGTGCACGTTTGTGTGTGGTAATGACATATTCGTTAAGGTTGAGTTTATTGTCTATGGTGAGTCCTAGGTATTTGAAACTGTTGACTTGTTCAACTGGTTGTCCTTTGATGAGTGTGCAGTTGAGTGTAGGGGGTGTTTTTGATGTGTATATGACCATTTCCTTTGTTTTGTCAATGTTTAGCTGGAGGTAGTTGTCTGTGCACCACTGTGAAAACTGTGAGATTGACTGTTGATATGCTGTGATGGAGTTGTTGTCACTGAGTAGGCCTACTATGGCTGTGTCGTCTGCGTATTTGTAGTATGTGGTGATAGGGGATGGGCTGCTACAGTCATTTGTGTAGAGGGTGTAGAGAAATGGACTGAGAACGCAGCCTTGCAGGGCTCCAGTGTTGGTGGTGAGCTGTATGCAAATTGGTGAGTGTCCAGTTGTGGTCTGACAGTTGGCAGGATGAGGTGAAGCATGATCTTTTCCATGACTTTCATGATTATGGGTGTGAGTGCAATTGGACGGAAGTGGTTGGGCTCTGAAGGGTGGGGTTTTTTGGGTATTGGTGAAATGGTTGAGGTCTGCCAGAGGGTGGGAACTTGAGCTGTACGGTACGATTCCCAGACGATGGAGTGGAAGACTGGGGAGAGCTCCATGGTGTGCTACCTGCACAGCACGAAGGGCCAGACAGAAAAAGTAAGCTTTTGGTTAACTAGCTCATGTACCTAGCCAGATATTTATCTCAGGTGGTGGTGCACTAAAACAGAGCTGAAAGGATTATGAATATTAGACTATTTGTTGAGTGGCTAAAAGCACAAAACCAACTGACCCATTGCTAAACCCTGCCCCTCTGTGATGGTCCATCAAGCTGTCAGAGTTAGCATGGAGCCCACACTGTAACTAACTTCACTCCCTCAAAAACTACTGTCAAACTTGTGGGAAAAAGAAAAGTGATTTTAGGGAGAAGCAGACAGAAGGTCTATAGTACGTATCTGAAGGATAAATCCAGGATGTAACACTTACTATGCAGAGAAAGCAAGCTAACCAGATTAAGATTGTTAGAAGCTAAAGTCTCACTTTAGGCTACTGATCACCATGTAAAAGTGAACCAACACATCACTGGCGACAGAGAGACGACAACGAAAATAAAGGGAAGCTTTGCAGATTTTCTACTGACTGTGTGTCATTGCATTGTACGCATATGAAAGGTGATCAGCTACCCTCTGTGTCGCCGGTACATGGACCTCCACTGGCAAACAAGGAGGGAGCTCCGGGGGGAAGCCAAACAACATTCAACTGCACACACTGCTGTGACACACAGCTGGTAGAATATCATGTATCAGGGTTTTCCTGTTTCCTTCCACTGGTTCCTGAAGAGCAGGGTAGGTCTTTATTCACTGTTATAATCATTAAAAAGCAGCATGTGTACATTCAGTAGGCTATATCTTCTATAGCTAGCTAAGTAGCCCTACTATTTTTAGAGTTGATTTTGGTTTTGGAACTGGCAAGAAACTTATATCGTCCTCCAACCTCTCTGGGTAACGTGCATCATTATTACATGTGCCCTGGGTGTAATGTTTAGCTCAAAATGAAAAAAAAAAACAGCCTGAAAATGAAGGATGTCTAAAGTGATTGCATTAGAGTCTATGGAGCGAAGCTGTGTAGGTGTTGAAACCTTGTCGGTGCTGGCCATTGCTACGCTACGATTGGCCAGTCTGTGTTCGAGGGGGGGATTTAGCGAAAGGTCAATTTGATGTTTAGATTTGCAATTTGTCAAAAACAAACAAACAATTAATGCAACTCTAAATTATTTAAGCAAATATTGTAATTAACATTATTATAAAATCTAAAATGTATGCTTACACTAAACAGTATGTGTGTTTTCTTGTGTATTCCTCAGGCTAGGTCACCTACAGTAGCCTTTGATTAGTATGTGCTGTCTGCACACCAGCATGCTCTGCTCATTTATTAACCACCCAAGATATCAGCACCATATCATTATTCATCACCAAATCATATTAATCATCTTCCCTCATGTGTACATAGACCCATTGCTCTGATGTCCTTTACTCTTCATCATCTATTTGCTCCCTCCCTCCTCTTACCTCCTCTCTATTCCAATTGACCCTTTGTTCATGTTTGAATCCCCAGTGATGATTGTTAACTTGGACAAGCCATTAAAGCACTTGGGGAATTGATAGGAAGCTTATGGTATTTGCTGTTATGTTATTGGCTCAGATGAATGGCTGCTGTACAGAACTGTTTAGGATTAAATCCACTGAGAGAATCATCAAAGAATGAGGTGTATAACTTCCAAATGGCACGGGAATAGAGATCACTCATCTGCAGTCTGATTAAGAGATGGATGCATCAAGAACATTTGAATTTAATTTTATGTATTTAGACACACTGACAGCATGGCTGTATGAATGGCAATACTGGTCCCCCACTTTGGCCAGGACTGAAATACTTTGACAGCTGTTGAATGAATTGATATAGAATTTCATACAGACATTTACAGAGGATAAATCCTAATATTTTTTGTGATCCCTTGTCTTTTCTTCTAGTGCCACCATGGGTTTCACATTTGTGGTTTTGATATCAATGTTTTCACAGTTGGATAGACTGACATGTAGTTTAGTACAGATAGTCTTGATCTCAGAATGAATTGTGTGTCCTGTGGTGTTCCTTAAACTTTTCATTTACCACCATTATTAAGTCCAAATTACTGTATCCCTAAGAGGCAGCGTGAAAAAAATGATGGGCAATGTTGGCCTAAACCTAAGTTTATCTCCTACATATGTGACATCATCTATGTACAGATGTTATCTCCTAGGTATGAGATATTATCTCCTGCATACGGGATGTTGTCTGGATGAACTTTTAGGCTAAATGAGGCTGATTTGAGAGTGAGGAAGTTGTGAAGAATGAAGTGCTTAGTGCATATTACAAAGGGCATAGAAGGTCCAGCCAAATGCAGAGTAAACAAAAGGTTTTATCTTCTCAGTTAAGTAACTACAAATGTTATCTAAAACACAATGGAGTTCTAAAGTGGCACCAGCAGGCTTCTATTTCATGCAATTGCCCAAGCACAACACCTATGGTACCACACCAGACACATACACAGTCTACTGAGCAAGCAACGTGTCCTTATACAACAGCTTTTATGATATGCTATGAAAATGTACACACAACAGTTCAAATTATATCCAGTGAATTAGTCCCCCACGAATGATGTTACGTCCTTAACATACAGTTACATCCTTAACATACAGGTGGAAGGTTTAGGCAAGTAAACTTCCTGTGGTTAGGTTTTATGAAAGAAACACGGTCAGGACTTATTTTAAAATGACTCAAAGTTCATTTGATTCCAAACACATTCCATCCACCACCCCAATCTGCCTCCTTACAAGAACGCTCGGAACTGCTTCCTTGTCTACTCTTGTCAGCGCTCTGGTCAGGTGATTCTGTCAAATCACGACAGTATGTATGAATTTGGGTACAATCCTTTCATAGGAAAATTTAAAAAGTTTTGAAAACAGTTCACAGTGAGCAAGTCAGCAAGCAAGAGAAATGTATGTTTTTTGGGCGGGGGGGGTTTGCACTACCATTACCAGTACAACACCACCATAAAACTCTGATTATACTGCATGCATTTCAAACACCAGCCAACAGGCCAGATTTTACGAAGCTGTTGTTTCAGCACCATGGATCATAGCAGGTGAGGAGGAGGAGAAAGAAGGAGAGGGACCAGGGGTTTTATTTATAAAAAAAAAAATTCAAAAAGAGGCCTGACAGAGGCGTATGCCACTTCCAACAAGAAAGTTGTGATCTATAATAAAAGACTTGATAGGAGAAAATTTGACCCATGCTTGCAAACATTTTGAGACAGGACATGCCTGAACTCATATAGCCCTAACTAGAGACAGTGTTTGGTTTGTCCATTCTGGGACACTTCCTGTGTAGACATAAATGTGTCATTTTAAGGTAAAAAAAATATCTATATCTTATTTTTAGGTGATTATACACTAAGGGAAACATCATTATTGTATTGTATTCCAATATAATCCCCTAAATGCTTCACACTGGACATTTAATTTACCTGGTTAAATTTGGCAATTATTGCCTTTATGGCTCCACTTCAAAGAAGGTTACAAAATGTCAACATCAGTCATTTAAGGCATGTCAAAAGCTCAAGGATGCCTTAAGGCTTCATGTTAGGATGGATATGATGGAAAGTAAATGAAAGAAACCAATGAACACACAAAAACATATATACTCTTTATAGACATGGATATTTAACTTTGTAACTCATGTTGATTAGAATCAGCGCCCCTCTCTGTGCTCCTGCCTTATGTTTTATCAACTTAACCTTCATTAGGAAGATTCAAAATTTCTATTATAATATATATTAAAATTTTACAATATTTATAATAATACTTTTAGTTGACATTATCCTTGCCTCTTAGTGTTTGACAAAAACTGTACACGTGCAGATGTGAGCCAGATTATTATTATTATAGTGGGTGTTGCTCTAACCAAGTGCAGATGTATTTCCCATAAAGACTAATCAGTGATGACTAAACATCACACACACAAACACATACAGAAATGCAGAATGCCACATCTGCCAAATTAAAAAAGAAAAAAGATGGCAAAGAAATCTAAGGCTTTGTGAGTATGAAAAAATCTGTACGCTTTAAGCCTGAGAAAAGGTGTAGACAGCACAAAAGCTTTTTGTGAAGAGCTGAACACAATATGATGGCGAAAGGAATAGAAAACAGGAATGCCATGTATACACCCCCCACCCCTCCTCCACCCTGACTGCGTCCCTCTCTCTCATCTGTCCATCCCCTCTCCTCCTTTTCTCTTTCCCTCTTCCATCCCCATCTCTCTGCTCAAAAGGTTAGTAAATGTCAGATGGGAGTTGTCATCATCTTCAATGGCGTCATCTTTCTTCATAGAAACACTGTCTATCTCCGTGTGTGTGCGTGTGTGTGTATGAAGAAGTTGAAGGGAATACAATTGAACAGAATGAAATAGAACAGGATATTGAAAATGGGAAATTACTGCTTGCATCAAAGGGCGGACACACACACACTCATGCAGAAAGATTTGAAATAGATCTGAAGATGTACAGTATATACTTGATACTGCATAGCTCCGTCTCTGTCTTCCCCTTTACTTTCCCTTTTAGTCTGCCTCTGTGTTCATCGTAAAGAAAGCACAAAACTTCAGTGAACAACTTAGCATCAGTGTTGCTGCCTGTGACTTATCCAATTCCTCCACACACAGACATTTTATCTCTCTCCGTCTCACTGCTGCGTCTTCATCACAGCCTGTATTTGCCTCTCTATATATTTTATGACTAATAGAAGGAGCAGGCCTTTGTGGTGATGACAAATCCCCACACTCAGACAGTTTTACAGCCCCTAAAGAGCCCTTTGACAAACGACTGGGCTATAAACCTAATATTCTAATGCTGTGTGTTATTGTAATGGCGTATGTGTGCATGAGTGAATATTTAGGAGATGTTAAGTATTGCTTATCTCTGCCAATTAGAAAAGTGCTCTGACATAAAAAAAAAAAAAAAAAAACATTTTTTTTAAATCCATGTACAGACACATGCATACAAGCACACCCACAGAGTGGTTTATACACTGAAGATATGTCTGTGCTAATATGCATTAATGTGTTCAAAGATACACAAAGCATGTGAACACAAGGATTCATATGTATACACTAATATGTGTGTGTAGGTATACATTTATATGTCTGTCTGAAACTGTTAGCTAGCTTCTCCTGCATAACAAAACTTGTATCCAGAGTGTCCAAATTTAGAATGTGAGTACAAACTCCAACAGGTCACTTTTCATTATTATGTATGTGTTGCGTTGCGTTATTTGAACATTTGAATGTGCACAATACAGTACAATGAAGTCTCCTATATATATATACTGTATATATATATATATATATATATATATATATATACATATATATATATATATGTGTGTTTGTGTGTGTGTGTGTGTGTGTGTGTGTGTGTGTGTGTGTGCGTGTGTGTGTGTATCTCAAATGAAAAAAATCAGTGACAAATAATTTCCTGTTCACTTTGAAACAGGAAGACACACATACTGAAGCAAACAGTTGCCTATTTATTCATCCAGATAACACAGAGCAACCTTAGCATTCATTTGGGCTCTGTTTACACCTGGTATTACATGTTTCTTGGGTGATCCGATCACAAGTGGATGGCATCAAATACAGGTTAAAATGACCACCAAGACACATTGTGATGCTATAACTCAAACCACTTCCCGAGATGGTCTGGGACACATCTTACTTCATGCATCCTGATGCATTCCTGTCAAGGACATGTTTTTTTTGTTGTTGTTTTGTATTGACAGCACACTGACGCTCTACTTGCTCATTTTACAATTATTTGAAAGAAATGTTGCTTAATAATGAGATAAACATGTTGGATACTGCTGACAGCGATATCTCAAGCTGTACTGACACAATCGCGCACATGACTAGTGAGCATGCTAGCGCACGGTCATTGGGAGTGTAGACACAATAATTGTGCATGTGTAACATAGATAATAAGGTCTAGTTTAAATCCAGCTAAATTTGATGATAGTGTCATTATGCGTGCCCTCTTCCTGTTCATGTGGGTCTAAGATATATCTATGCTATTGAGATGCTTTCAGTTCAGATTATATTCAGTATGAGGGAATGACAGTGCCACCTGCTGTCAAAACTCAGTATCTGTGTGAAGTCATAAATAGTAGAGGATTATGGGTAATTTTCAGAGCTATGGAGGATTTTCCATGAGAGCGCGCATGGGTAAGTCCTCCACCTGGTGTGGTTACAAAGGGTTTTCCATGAGGCGAATACACCTGGCTGTTACCACCATCTACCAGCTCCGAGTGGTTCATTAGAGAAGAAGACGCCACACACCGGTCACACGTAGGCAGTAACGAAATCTGAAAACCAGTGATCAGCTAAGGATTCATGATAGACACAGGTGTGAAGAGCATTATCTCACTCCGAAGTTGTCGAAATCCGGTGCTTGGGCAGTGATTTGCAGCGTCAAAAACCAACAAAAAAAGGCATCCTTTCATGTTGGCATGATAGGTGGCAGGGTGCCGTTATAGTTTAATGGGAGAACTTGTTCGTGTCCTGTAAGATTCTAAAGTCGAACCCTATTCTTTTGCCCTAAACCTAACCACTTTATTTTGTTGCCTAAATCTAACCACATGCTTTTGTTGCCTAAACCCAACCATGTGTGTTTGTTGTTGAAGGAAAAAAAAACGTCAATTTGCAGTGTTGTACCGACGTATTGCATTTGTTTTGAAAGAGACTGTATGTAAACGTAAAATTTGCTGTGAAAACAGAAGTGTATCTTTAAAGAAGAGAACTTGACATGGTTTTCCAGAACGTTAACAACCAATGCACCCAGGGTACATTGCGAGTTGTATGTGGGCGTGGAAAGTCCATGATGAAAACATCAATATGTAACGAGGTCAGAGTGTACGGTGAGATGTCTTGGCTGTCCATATGTGTTAGGATTACAGAAACACATGTTAATACCAGCTATAAATAGGCTGTTTGAGTCATGCTTCTGGCCACAACTTTGTTAGCACTGAGCAGCTAGTGCACAGCTGGTTTATCAGAGATATTTTTTGCTGAAAACATTTGCCACCCGACTGGAAACAAACAGTGAAAGCAGTGAGATTAAGCTGTGGGCCGTAAAACCAAAACAATGAGCTGAAACAGGTTAAAAAGCTCAACAGAGCTGAGAGGAACTACGGAGCTTGGTGATAGTTGTGGATTTGTCACCATGACAGACCCTTTTAACATTACACATAGTTATTTGATCCATTGTCAATGTAAAAATATAAACTGGTGCAGCTTTAAGGTATCCATCATGCATACATACAGCATGAGATGCCTCCTATGAATAAGAGACATCAGATGCAGCACACATCTTTTCCTTTCCTGTGTGATGCTACAGGTATTTAATCAGCTAAAAGGGAAGAAGCAGCAGTTGTGGATGACAGTATTGGTAAGAATCACCAAAATTTGGAAATTTTACAAGCTACCCAGCAGTATGTAATACATTAAACATATATATATATATATATATATATATACATGAATCAAAATAAGCTCCACATTGGCAGCTGCAGCATTAAAGTGATGAAGACATTAATGCATCTTTAATTATAATCAAGTAAAATATATATAATATTAAGAAATGGGACAATCTGCATAATGAGTACTTTTAGTTTTGGTACTTTAAGTATATTGATACATGTTCATACTGTGGCACTTTTACTCGAGTAAGATTTTTAATGCAGTACTTTTACTTGCAACAGAGTATTTCTGCAGTGTGTTATTGCTACTATTCCACAACTACAAGTACAAAATCTGTGTACCTCTTCCACCTCTGACATTAAGATAGTAAAAACGGCAACTGAGATAAAAGAGGTTTACTCAGAGGGACATGCACTGTTTTCCCTAACCAGTCTAATCAATATCATGTTCACTTACCAGCAGGCAAATTTATTGATCTAATCCCATCATGTTCATCATGTGCATCGTGTTCTCATGTCTACCTGTACTCTGACATTAAGTACACACTTTGTGTATAATTACCTTAAAAAGGTGTCCACTTGTGATTTGCTTGTCAGTCATGAAAGAGTATTTTTGAGTGGGGTGAAATGTGAACTGGCCCTGTCATGTTAAGGCTTGATAAATCATGAAGTCCGCCAGTACGTCGATAAGGCCTCGGGGCCTATGTGCTCAATCCTCCGCTCATGCAGTCTTACATTGCATATGTCTCAACACCTTTTCTTCCTTTACTCGTCCACAATCCCCTAATGGCTACACTCTGTTATTTCCCCTGAGGGCCAGTGAGCCGCGCGCCGCTGCGGGAATGCATTAAATTCAAGAGTTGTTGACGCACGCTCAACGGAAAGCAATAACCTGTGCAGGGTCATTTTTTTCCCTCCTTTCCTTTCATTTTCTGAGGTCGAACAGAATTGCCTTTCAGTGCTAGTGTGATTATGTTCCGTTTAACATGGGAATTATGAGAATTACACACATAAGTGTAGTGCAGCATGCCTCGACAAGATTAAAAACAGCTGCACTGGGAGGGAGAAAGACACAAAGGACGAGAGGGAGGGAGAGAGAAACACTGTTAGAAGATAGACATGCAGCTTTACAGTTTTAATAATATCTAGCCTTAAACTTTTTGATCCTGAGTTATATTTTTAGGATTGCAGTCATCAATCCTGTGTGGCTTACATTTCCTGACTGCAGCCATCAATGTTAGACAATGACCACTAGCTATTTGAAATAGCATGAAAAGTCCTAAAACCCCACCAGGAAGCAGGTTCAGATTTATTCTGAGAATGTTTTGCCTCCAGTCTGTTCATGGGAGCATATATTTTGTACTAACAAGATGCTAACCTCCTTTCCCCGGCCACCTGCTGCCACCTGCTAAACACTCCTGGCGTGTCACACATTGCATTAAGGGAAATAAGCTGTATTGTTTGTGTGTTACACGCTTAAAGGCCCACACAGGAATTTGGCAATTTGCAGCCCCAATCTGTGACTTGCACTTTGTACTGGATCATCAATAAACACGGAAAAAGATGGAAATTGCCCGCTTGTGACTATCTTGTGAGACCATGCCTGGAGGAAACCACTCAGTGAAAGACTGGAGGGCCAAACAGGCATCAGTGAGAGGGGGAGTCCCTGGTAACATCACCCTAAAAGGCATAAGTTATGTCCCCTCCGGGCCTTAACAGAGAGCAACTAAATTAAATGGCTGGTTAAAAATGGCTGTAAAAACCTCACTCCCCTCGATCTGATTTGGACTAACTTAATTATCAGAATCAGAAGAGGAGCGTTTTCCAGCCGCTGGCACAAGGCAGTTCATTAAAGACCCGCCACTGCTTCGTTACCCCAGCAACTCCCGGGGATCGATGTGTAATGCGCTTTTGTTTATGGAGACGGAGGGAAAAGGGGAGGAGAGAGGACAAACTAATTGAGCTCTTCCAATTATTACCCAATAGCCTCGTGGCCTGCTTGATGGCAAGCCAGCGCAGCAGTGAGATCCTACCTGTGAGCAATTATAGGTGCATTTCCGGCTCAAAACCGTCACATGGATAGGACTGCATGTAATTGTTCCCGGCGGATACACTCACAGGCAACTTTGTGAGTGTTGACAGAGTGGTGTCACAAAGCCCTCTGCCACTTGTCAGCAGAAAAATGAAATCTCTATTCTTTCTTCTCCTTTCCTCTAAAGACAGCCAATAGACTCTAATGGCAGGTATAATTGAATTTCACAGTCTTTATACTCACACACACTCTCACAAATAGCCCTCTCGGCTGTTAGCGTTTGAGTCAAAATAAACAGCACTAATATGGTGTCTCACACACAGTAATTACAACCCAATCTGTTGTGTTTCTCCTGTTTTCCCTTTTAATTGCTCCCCTCTCTTCCTATCAATCCCTTCCTCTTCTTCTTCTTCCTCCTCTGCCCTCCCTCCATCCCAGCCTGTCGCTCCTCACCATACTGCATTTGAAGAATTAGCCGTGCTAACGCAGGCCCTAATTGGCTGTCACTGTGTGCTCGAAAATGTGAAGCCACTTCCTCGATATAATCATGTTTACACGCGAGCGCCGGGTGCCAGACTGCTGGGCTTGTCTCTATCGAGCTTGTTTAGGGAGTAATTTACTGTAAAATTGGCTATGATAGTCAGTCACAAAAAGAGAGAGAGAGGAGCCAGCTCAGCGTAAAATGGGTGTTGTTGAGACACAATGACTTCCTCAGCGGGCAGTTTATTATTTTTTTTTCTTCTTGCTGTTGATTTTGAGGAGGGGGTTCATACACCAGTATCAGCCTAGGTGAGCCTCATTATCACTGTGTTATCTTAATCCGTTTAATAAAAGTAAAACAGGTTTAACAGTGTAGTACAACTAACAAATCACATAAGATGGATTATGGGCCGTCCAGTTCTGGAAACAGGCAACATAATCATTTTGCTGGCGCATTTGTTTACACGCGTTTTCTTTCCACTGCTTCAATTTATCACACTAATTGGAGAAGATAAAACACAGTCATTTCAGAAAATAACAAATCAAGATGCAACTCTTAAAAAAAAGAAACACGCAGGCCCATAATTCATCTGTCGTTGCACTTCCATTCGGCATAAAAGACCTTGATGGCAAAGTGATCAGATGAGTGACTTCAAATAGAACAGCCATGCCTTATCTCTCAATTCTAACAGTAAAGGCGTAGTTTTCCATAAGTGTCAAGAGTATTTCAGATTAAAAGCGTCTTCATTTGGAAGCGTGGTGACCCGAGGGCAACTCTCCCAGGAACACATTCCTTATTTACCGGCCCCGTTAATTCCCATTCCAAGCACAGCGAGGGTTGGGGGCCACTTGAGAAGTCTGCACACTGTGAAGTAGACCTGACATTTTTCTCCTCTAATTGCGTTTTCTTCTCCCTTTGCTGGAATGCAGTGTGTGTGTGTGTGTGTGTGTGTGGGTGTGGGTGTGTTTATTTGTTTCACTTTGTGTGCGTGGCTGCGCAACAAAAAACTGTATTTACAATATGTGTGTCTGGGTGTGCACGTGTGTGTGCATGTGCTCAGGCATACTTATTCATCTCTCTGTGTGTGTACAGCAACAGTGTGTATGTTTTTTGCCAATTAGGCACTCAATGACAGGACATGTGGTGAAGCAGCTAGCTGGGCTATTCATGGATCAGCAGTTATGGGAGGAAATTTCAAAATACCAACTGGATACACACACAGACGAGCGTACACACACAGACACACACACACGCAGCCACAGAGCTCTAGTAATTGAGAATGCTCAGTGTATGAAGCTGATCTTAGTGGCTCAGACAGCAGGATGCTGTCTGTCAATGTATCATGTGTTGACACAGTTGTCCTCCTCTTGTGTCAAGTTCACTTGTTCCTTGTGGTACTAGTGGTGTCAAACAGAGTTCATATTTTTCATACACTGAATTAACATTTCAGGTTAAAGGGAATACTCCAACAATTTTGGTAATAAAAAGACTTGTTTGCTAGTCAGTGCACAGCCACTGGATAATAAAATGGACGACCCTCATGTCCACATCAGTTTCCACAGCCTACTCGCCGGAAATAAATGTTGTACTTCTCTGCGAACCACGGATATGTTACATTTGCATGTTTTACATGTATCATATACATTTTTTAAAGCAGGTGTAAACAACCTTTCTAATATGAAGTGCCATTTTTAAATTATCTTGTTAATAAGTGTGCCGTATCAATATAATGTCAGTTGCTTGCTCCTCAAAATGCTCCATTAAAACGTCCTCACCTTCTCTTGTTTGAGCAGCAGCAGAGCTCCTTCCTTACAGTCAAATCACCAGCTAAGCTACAGGCCACTGCAGATCACAGTTCAAACCACCAAACCACAAAACCAGTTACGATTAAGTGAGTCATCACTGCAGCTTTTTTGGCACTGAACATGGGTGTTTTTTCAACACCCATGTTCACCCCTTGCTGTTTTTCCAGGGAGCCACAACATGATCTTTTCCTTACCATAACCAAGTGTTTTTTGTGCCTAAACTTTATGACACATTAACCACAGTGTTGTAAAATTGCAATTTATCAGACACATAATAATGCGCACATGTAACATATCCATGGTTTACAGACACGCACAATGCCATACTCTTTTCTGCCAATGGGGTTGGTCTCCAATGGCATATCAGAAATGTAATAACGCTTATTTTCACCAAAACTCGGCTAAATCCTGAAATACTGGACAGTGTCATTCTTCCCTTATGTTTGAGCTGACAGACTAGAGGACTGGCAAGAGAACGGGAGGAGGCATGTGCATTACAGTAAAGGACAGGTGTAACAGTGGGAATGTGTGGTGCTGTCCTGTTCCTGCTCTGGATCGCTGCCATACACACTTCAGAGGTGGCTGCTGAGCAGAGTCACTGCCTGAGTTTGGGAGGAGCGACCATGTGACCATCTTGTTGATGCAAAATATGTTAACAAAACACAACGCATGCCCCCAGTGACATGAGAGATGGAGCCAGTCAGAGTCTGGAGCAGGCACCACGGTCGACACCACAGATGACATCACTGAATTTACTGATTCTGTGGTGGAATAGATTAACAGGCAACAGAAGCATCTGTGCCCAAAACTTTGTTTAAATCATTCCTCAACCAGAAACCATGGATTAACAGAACCATCTGAGTTGCCATGAACACACGCACTGCAGCCAGTCTGGAAACGGGAACAATTATAAGGCACCAGCCTACAATGTGAGAAGTGACAGAAACAGGACTAAATTACTATGCACAGGTTAAAGAAGCTGATGAGTTGTACCTTGTATAATTCCATGTGGCAAATAAATTATTGATTGAATGGTTGATTGATTGATTGATTGATTGATTGATTGGCACCTTACCCATAGTCAATTATGAAAACTAAAAGTTTCAGTGCTCTGTCACAAGGAACAAATACGCCTGGCACAACAACTCCACACACATGAAACCCATATAAAATGTAATGGCAAACAAGAATATTTACTGTCATGCTAAACTGTTCTTTATGGATCTATTTCGCCTACCCCTCAGTTTTAAAGGAATGTGTGCTTTTATACCAAAAAGGAACAGAGATGATTTAGCCACCAGTAACATAGTCTATGCCCTTTTCTCTAGCTTTTCCAGCATTACAGAGGTACCCCCCCTCTGTGAAGACCTCTGAAGTTGCTAATACTTGAATAGCAGAGGTGGTTACTTGTTTTATAAGCCAGGACTATGCCTGCTCAGAGGGACCTCCAGCCTATCCACAGGATTTCTTGTAATTACCACAGTGCTAAAGTGATGTCTTCAAATGTTTTGTTTTGTTCACTAACAGTCCAAAACCCAATAATATATAATTTACACTGATATTAAACAGAGCAGTCCCACCAGTCACTAGGACTGATAGTAAATTACAGTATTGGCCTACCTTATTCAGCTACAGGTCAGTTCACACAGGAGGCAGGTTTATTCCTAATTAGAAGAGTATTTACTGTTGACTGATGTCAGTGACAGCTTTGCTGTACAAAAGGGTAGCACTAGAACTGTCACTTAAACTCTCTTTAACTCTATAACTTTAATGGTGCTACTTAGGTAGCCACTAGCAATTCGTTCAGTTGATTACATCTACTTAAGTTTCAACATGGCTGCTCAAGAGATTCTCCTTCGTGTCTGCACTTCCCTTGCTAAAAGTTATCATTAGCAGCAGTTTTTAAAACCATTAACTTTATCTACGCTATTTTGCCATCACAGTTTAGCTCGTAACTAATCATGGACTTATGTGGCTGCTACGCTAATGAACATGGCTACTAAGCAGATTAATTTCAGAGCAAAGTTAATACAGGAAAGGCAAAATTTATTTTAAATTACATTTTATGGATCTCACAAATTAGTATTTTCATCCATAATGTAGTATTTTATGGCAATATCTATATTTAAATTAATTTCAAAAAATCTAAAAACATATTTCAGATATTTCTCCATGTACCACTTGAGGGAGCTAATGTGCCAACAGTGGCACACGTACCGTTGTTCTGGAACCAGAGTACTAGAAGGGACAAAAAAGCCAGGTTATGCATACCCTGGTTCCAGACCTCTGAATCGCTGTTTGCATCACTAATTTGATTATCAGACTAGTTTATACCACCTTTTAAGCTGTCTTTGCTGTTGTAAAAGAGTCACTAATATAGAGTTTTGCTTTTCTGTTGTTGTGCCTTTTCGTCAGAGGATAAAATGGCCATACAGTACTCTTTTATTCTGACTAAATTTCCAACACAGTCTCATTCCCAGGTCATCCAATACTGGCACTTTGTCTCACCCATTAGTGTCTGATAGTGACGCACAGGGTACCTTTTAGGGTATCCATGTGACAAACAGCTGAAATAGGTGGTTAATGTTGTGAAACCTTAGCCCCTTTTCCACTGCAGGAACTTTTTTTCATTTATCCAGGATTTTGAAAAAACCTCGGCGCATTTCCACCAAAATTACCCGGGAAAAAAACTTTCCCTCTACCCCCAACTTTCCCTGAAAAAAGTACCTAGTAGGGGGGTAGGACTTTTCAGATTAGCGGGAATTCTTGAGGGGCGGGGCTGTGTGCTGATGAACGCCGACTGGTGGAACACACACTTGCAGCGTTCAACACTTCCATGTCAGTGTGGCTGCAAACACATTTCTGCCGTAGTATTGATAAGCACTAATGGTATTGTGCTTTTAACGGCACTTTTACACATTTAGGTTTAATTCATTATCATCCTGCAGCCTCTCCTCTGCGCTCTGTGCCGGCGCTGAACACACACACACCGCTACATGCTACAGTAACCGGTGACCAGCCGAGAGGCCATGGTGGAAACAAACTCAAAAATGACTCGAGCTGACGGCAGCTACACTTGTTACTGTAAGTGGAATTAAACCTTAGCGAGCAAGAAGCCAATAATTTTATCGATACATGTGTTCAGCAAGCATGAGCATGTAAACATGTAGACAGCTATATTCATCCACCGACACTAACGTTATGTCTTACACGCTGGTTTAGACAGCACGCTAGTTCGGCTAACAGCGAATCATTACTAATAAGCTCAAATGACAGCTGTCTGTATGTAGACTAACTTAGTTTGACTCTTATCTTAAAATATTTTTAAACTTAGCTGCTGGCTGAGACAAACAGCCGCTCCGTCTCCTACCAGCACTAATGTTATGTTAACAGCCACCAAGCTGGCGGAGGGCACACGCCAAATCATCTACGTCATCAGCCTGATTTGAATAAGTTTTCCAGAACTTTGAGGTGGGGTGGAAACGCAAACCACACAGATTACCAGGAATTCTTTTACCCAGTTAAATAAATTCCTGGTAATAAAAGTTCCTGGGAATGTTGGTGGAAAAGAGGCTAATGTGTGAGGTTAAAATAAGCACATTTGTTAAGTAAGTACGTGAAGACCTTATGTACATTTCGTAACATTAAGTTAAAACAACAGGAAGTAGGTATGTAAGTTACACAATGTTATGTTAATACAACACACACTTTGGTTTCAAACAGGACGCAAATTGCCGTCTGTTGGGTGAAAGTCTTGTTTTGTTTGACCCATCCACCTTGCCCCCTCCGACCATATAGACTCTCTCACTTTGTATACTACATCAGTCGCTCTGAGCATCAAGTACTGGCGCAGATAGATTTACACTGGAGTTAGTTTAAAGCCCGGTGCATCTCATAAACACACTAAAGGATGCCTTTGGCATCAATGTCATACCCCGAGGGGTGGAACAAAGCATGGGTATTTGACAACCTGGAAATGAGAACAGGCTAATATATCATACTTTGGTTTAGTTTCCTCTAAAGCCCATTTTCCACTGCACAAAACCCTGTTAACACCTGCTTACACCTGACTTTTTAGTGTAATGGGAAAGGTTGCAATTGGCATTCACGCCTGGGTCAAATGACTCTGCAAGAGTCGTAGGTTTTTATCAGCTCCAGCTTTGATTGGCATTCATGGAAACACAGCATCCGGGTGACTGTGCTAAATTTTGCCCTTTAACTGGTGAGATACAATAATATGTCACCACAAAATACCGTCTGTCTCCACCCAAGCAGTGCTCAATTATCGATCCAAATTAGTCTGCACTGTGTTTAAAATAGAGACTGAATAAGTAAGAGATATATAGAAATTAGAGATGACTGTGTTCACACAGGCTTTCATGCTGCTTACTACTGTTTACTTACCTGTTTTCCCACCTGTCCATGACATTAAGCATAACACACCAAGGCATTTTCATCTGCTGCAGAGCAATATACATAGCTCAGGTCTACTGGCAATGGAAAAGGAGTCTATCGTCTCTTTAGAGGATTTACTAGTGTTTAAAAAACCCACTTACACGCACACATTTTTTTGGAAATGGGGTATAACTTGCCAATTTAAAATGTAACATTTTTTTTTTTTTACAGTATTGTGTTCAGTGAAAATGTAGGTCAATAGGCATGATCTCATAGAGAAATCTCATAGGCAGCACCTCTTATGATTGAGAGCATATTATGACCAAATAAACCACAGACCACAGTTTCTTGATGTGTTGCTTCTTGGTTATGAACATCATACTGTTAGGGATGTCATATTTGTTTGTAATTTAGCTGTTTGCACACTGTCAGATAAAGAGGTTACTTATGTGTCTGTGTGGCATGAACGCCAATGAATGAAATCCAAAAATACAAGTAAAACTAGGGTTTAGACCAAAGACACCATGATTTAGGTGTAACTGCAGTCTTTGGGCAGTATATACTGTTCAGTGTCTGAGCTGGATTCAGGCCCCATTACTCATAACTAGGTATTGTTATTGGAATGGTGCGATTGGACCTACCCTCTCTAATAGTGGGATGTACTGACAGGATTAATGTGACATACTGGTCAGCAAACTTGTGCCACCCTCATGGTTGTAATAACAGTTTCTCTGTCTAAGCAAGGTCAGATCATGGTGAACAGTATTATTCCTAAAATGTAAACTTAAGTCTTCTGTTGGTCTGCACATAATAGAAAATCATTTATTTCACTAGATAACAGCTAAGGAAACATTTCGCACATCTATTAAACAAGACAGGTGTGTTTGAGAGAGAAGACCAAACAGTTGCAAAAGGACTCCCGCACACTGTCTAACTTGCAATATATAATTTATTTACGACATTTCGGTACTAGACCTTCATCAGGCACTAGGTACTAGACCTTCATCAGGCCTAGTAAATAAATTATATATTGCAAGTTAGACAGTATGCGGGAGTCCTTTTGCAACTAGATAACAGCTGAATAAGCGTTCCCTGTTGGTGTGATACTCACTTCTACAAGTACTGTTTCAAAAAGTAAGGATAGGTGATTAATGGGGATGAAATGCCTGCACAGTTTATCATTTTGTATTAAGAAGGCTGTTTACAGACTCCCCTCTGTGTCTGTCCAAAAATACAACACAAAGTGAGAAAAGGTTGCAGCTCTTCTCTTCAATAAATGGTAAACTGATCAAAGAACTTACTGGCCATGGGATTGGTGCTTCCCTTTAAATGAAGAAAAGAGAAAATGATGGGCAAGAACATGAGAGGAGATACTGCAACTTAAGTAAATACGATGAGCGGGAAACACACAGCGCAGACATGAGTCGAGAGGGACGAAACAAGGAAATGATGGAGTGGGTTGAATAGAATAATGATCACTCCTCTTCAGTGTCAGCTTCTCAGGATTAAACAGAAGTCAAATGTGTTTTATGCTCAGCATTTTTCTCTTATTTATTTTGGATATGAAACAATCCGTCCAGTCTTGAGAGGATACTGTGTTGTAATGGTCACCCAGTGGACCGAATGCTCACTAAGTCACCTCTTCCTAGATCAATCATCTCAGTCCTCATCTCCTGAAGCGATGCCATATGGCGTCTCTGCCTCTCTTCTCTCACTCTGTTTCTCTATCCTGTGAAATTTTCACACCTCCTTGTCTTCTCTCTCCCTTTTCCTCTCTCCTCCTTTCCTCTTGCCTCCACCTCCTTTCTTCATCTGGTTACTCTGTCTCAATCCCTTTGTCTCAGCTCTACTCATTCTCTTTCCCCTCACTTGCTCAAAAGCACAGATGTACGCATGCACACTGCCCAGCTTGCACCCCTGCCACCGATCTTTCAGGGCCAGATCTGTGCATGAGCAAGAGTGATGCTAGTGGGCACGACATCTCTCCTTCTTTTTCCCTCCCTCTGCTTCCTGCCTCCATGTCTCCCTGTGCTTCTTATTTCTCTTTCTCACCTGTCTCAGCAGTGTTCTCTCTGCTTTATTGGGTCTTAGATCAATACAGCAGCAACAGAACCAAAGACTAGAAAAGAAAACCATTTTTATTTGTATGTGATTGTGTTGTGTGTCTGTGTGGACTGCACTGGTCAGTGAAGGATATGGGTCACAAAGTTCCCATATTATTGCACAGTGGTTGTATCTATGTGCAGTTTAAAAGCAATATGATTAAGAAGTAGAGGGATCTTTCCAAATTCTAACCTCAATGTTTCTAATCATAGTAAGTCAGGACCCTCCCAGAACAGTAATCATAAGAATTACATATATTTTGGACAATTCTGCACCTGACAGTTTTTGTCCAATGCCAATATTCAGTGTGAATGGAGGAAGTACTGAGCCCTCTGTGTAGCGAGGCAGAAGCAACACAGATGTGACAACCCATTCATTTCAATGAAAGTTACTCACTGGGTGCACATGCCAAAAAAAGTTTTTCAGGCACGTGCATCTCCCAAGTTTTTGAGCCAAGAAAGCACGTGCCCAAATTCTCATTAGAAAAAAGCTATTCTTTTTGTAATGATTGTGTATGACAAAAACTCATTTCGGTCAAATGGCATCGCATGATCAACAATCATACAATGCCAATGCAATACTGAAATTTCCTCACAACCCAGCACAGTTTATTGGGGTTTAAAGAAGTAAGGGTGAGGTGGGTGGGTGTGTGTTCAACTGCTGAATGTTTCATCAGATGTCTTTTTCTCATAATATTTAGTTTGAGTTTTCCATCATGCTGCATTCATTTCATACCAGAGTTAATGTTATCACAAGTCTTCAACTTCCCAGTTGGTACTAGACACCTTTATGACATTGGCATTGACATTGACAACAAAGACACTGGACTCATTGAACAGACGTCAAACTTTGGCTGGAATGAAAACTGACTTGATGATGTTTAAAATGTCTAATGACGTCACAGATTTACGTTGTGTGTGGGGATTAACACTATTATGTTTTGAAGATGTTAGGTTCTCCATACCTCACAACTAAATGTCATTATCTTACGTCAAGATGACGCTGGGATGAGACATTTGAAAGATTGTGATTACTTAAAAACAGAACTTAAAACCAACAAAATCTCAATGTTGAGGTGCCCAATAGAGCGGGCGTCCCAGATTCCAAGGCAGCATCCTTGCCATAGTGGCTGGGGGCTCGATTCCAACCCACAGCCACTTGCTGCATGTCAACCCCCTTTCATGCTAATAATCTGTCTTGTCAAATAAAGGCAAAAGCCAGGAAGAAAATAAACTTTAAAAGAATATGTTTATATACATCTGTCAGGGTGTTCTCATGCACTGTTCATACATTACTTACAAAAGGTAAGTAAAAAACATTCACACATTCCCCATGTAATCATGTGTAAAACCCACGTATTTGGGAAGGAAGCGATGACGTGACCATTGTGCTGACAAGAGTGATGAAGGAAGCAGTCCCTTAAGGAGGTAGGTTGTGGTGGCGGAGGGGTCACGAAACACAGGACTTTCTGCAGGAGACTGATGTTCAGAATTGTGTGAAGTCTGAGTAAACTTGGAGTCATTTTATGGTATGTCATCGCCATGTTTCTTGCTCTAAACCTAACCACAGTAATTTTACTTGCCTAACCTAAAGAAGCCCAACCATGTTTATTTTCCTAAACCTAACTTCCGTAACTTTACATTAGGTGTGTATCGTCATGTGTGGGGTGCAAAGTCTTACATTATCATATAAACTGCTGTATAAGGATGCGATGCATATGTTATCCGTATTCTACGTCATATTGATGTTGGCACTGGACATGATTGAATTTTGCTCACCCGACATCGCAGCCTAAATTCAACCAATTATCAATGTCTAACAACACTGGTGGCCAGCTGGGTTGTAAATAGTATTCACATCAACATCCAAGTCATAATTATGACTGATAAGCCCTTATGGGTTTTTTTTTCAAAGTTCTCATATGTCCAACCTGGTGCTTGGCACAACTATTGGTTTATGTTTTGAATTTCATGCACATCCAAGTTGTAGAAGTGTTCCACCTTTCAGTCATGTCACATCGTCTATGCAGATAATAAACTCTAGTTGCTTAACTGTTAAGCTACTATTTTTGCTATCCAGAGATATTGAGAGTATTGAAAAGGAAACTACAGAGCATGATGTGTTATTGTATGAATAACTTAACCATACTTAAAGAGATGAGATGAAGATGCTCCTGTATTCTGTTACTAACCTAATTTGGCACATTGATATATTCGTGCCTTTGCACTGACATGTTTAGAATGTAAACACTGTCACTGGCCTTCAATGTTTTTATGTGTATGGGGCTGGTGTTTCTCTCTCTTTCTCCAGTTAGGCGACCAGACCTGGCATCTGTCCAAGCAACACACCTGCTGGATGCCACAAAACACATTAGTCTGATGTGAGAGCCTCTCACTGCAGCCCTCTTCTTCTCTCCTCTACACTGCACTCTCCTCTCTCATTTCCTCTTTACTCCTCTCATCGTGTAACCTCTCCCGCTTTGGTTTTTTCTCTTTTTTTCTTTCCCCCCTTCCTCTCTTGTTTTCTCCAAAACTGTTGTATCGAAGTCCTGTCTCAGTCTCAAGACATTGTGTCAATTATTTCAGACTTGTCTTGTGGACTTGGACCCGTATCGCTCATCTGGACCCATCCGGTCAGTGAGGTCTTTGGTCTCAATCATACTGACATTTCCTCATGTACAATAATCAAGGAACAATAGTCTCTTTTGGTTTAGTATATGTAAAAACTTTATTCATTACAAATATTTATTAACATTTATGTTACCCAAAGCTGGCCTAAAAGCTAGTGGGCATGGTTGGTGATGGTCCTCTGTCTGACAGTCATCTCTGCCACCTTATCCTTCATAACACTCCAGAGTTGTCTTTATCCAATCCTTTAGGGACTGCTCTGGTTGGTCTCGGATGTACATGTGGCTAGATTATCCCACTCTGGCTATCCAGTCTGCCACTTAAAAAGCATCCTGCCTCAAGTGAACACATATTTCATAATCCTCTATAATACACCAGAGGCTGGTTACATTAACATTATGAGGAATCATCAAGGGCGTCATTTATAAAACTTCTGTTTGAGTACATACAAATGAGGAGATGTACACATGCCAAAAAATATTCTGATTTATAAAACCGTACATACACCCGCCAGAACACAATTTCTTTTTATAAATCACAAATAAACTTGGAACAGTCCTCAGGTGCATCAGAGTCATATCCTGCCCTTTACACGCCCACAATCAACCATAAATGGTCAATGCAAAGCACCTCATTAATGCTGATGTATAAACATGAGCCTGTTGATCGATGGTTCTTTACGGTGAATCGTGGCAACAACTGAGAGGGATACCATGCAAACGAAATTTTCTGACACAGAAATTGAGGTGCTGGACGTTAGAAAGTGCATAGCTGATTGTTTGGTGGCCAGTGGCGTCACAAACAACAGAAAGGTCAGTGAGTGGCATCATGTTGCTGCTGCTAATGCAGTAAGCTTGTCAAACAGGAGAGAGAGTACCTGAAATCAAAAAAGAGGTCAGATCTAAAGGTGGAGGATAAAAAAAGAAAAGTTGCACCCCGGTCATTTCTGCTAATTTACATAGTCTGTATGTGTAGGTGGTAAAGATGTGTTGGGTGAGGTGACTGGAGAAGCAGAGTGTGTGGCAGCCTTTCTGGTGTCTCCAGTGTGCCCTGACAGAGCAGGCGTGTCTCCTGTAGCGGTTTTACACGTAAAAAGTTGTCTGAAAACTGTTCTTGGTGATATATGCCCAGTAAAATTTGATTTGAGTTGACTTATATCTTTTACAATCAAAAGATGCTCATTAAAAACTTGTGCCTCACTAGCACAAGCACAAACAACACTGCTGCATTTGAATGTTTTTAAAGAGGTGTAAGAAACGTGTGATATGAGGGGTATTAAAGTGTGTGAGAGACACCATTACACCTATAATGATTCATCTCACATTTAATTTCAACAGCCTGACTTCAATTTACATCATCTGTGTCGCTATTTTCCCCTGTCTGCAAAATGTTCACATACATAGGTCAGTGTGTTTCCCTAAAGTTTTTGTTTTTTTTCCCATAAATCCCAATTTATGCTTACAGAGTGGCGTACACACGTTTGCCTTTTTTTGTACATACACAATGGTTATAAATCAAGCCTTTTTTGATGACAGATGCCCTTTGACCCCCCAAGTCTGTGAAGATGAGTATAGCTATCTTAAAGGTTCCTCTCAGGTAAGTCTGGTTTTCCTTATCCTCTGTTACAAACCAGAATTTGACTTTATTTTTTTTAGTGTTTCCTGGAATCTTCTAGTCTTTCTTGGTCTCAGACATCATTAATACCAGTCTGTAAAAATTATGTTATCCACCTTGTTTCTGCTCTCAGCTCAATGTGGATTTTTTTTTTCTCCCACAACTGTTAAAAAATGTTTTTCACTAGTATATAAACATTGTCTCAGCCACCTTAAAAGCCTCCACCCTCAGGTAAGCATTGATGGTATTTATATGGCATTTGTAGAGAGAGAGAGAGAGACAAAATTTGGTATTGACACCATCTCTTTTCACTGAGTCACACTAATAGGTGTAAGTTTGGTTAAAAAAAGGGGAGGGATGCAATAAAAGAAAAAAATATCAAGTAAGTCAATGTTATATATTCACATACATTTCATACCCACATTTGATCTTGAAGCTGCTCAGACTTGGACTTCTTCAAATCTACAATGAAGTAGTCTACATCACAATTTTCAAAGCTCATTACTGGTTCATTTTCAGTCACATTTTAAAGTAGATTATGTGAAGCTGCAAATACCCTCATTCATCAATCATTTTGATGTAATCTCAGTAGTCATCTCATTTGACCGTTCACATTCAGCCCATAGTAGGTAGTAAAGAGACCAAAGCTATCTTTTTTTTTTTTTTTTTTTTTTTTAACAATGCGAGCTAGCCAGATTGGATGTGCTAAATGTTGTTTAATGTGTTAACTGTTGTATCATACAGTTCCTTACACAAATACATCTATACAAGTTGTTACACTAGGATTTAGCATTTGCTAATCACAGCAATGAGAAAGAATTACATTTCATTCTGAAATTAAAGTGTGTCTTGTACCGTAATGATGTGCATTTGTCTTCTGAAGTGACTTGACATTTATTGTATTTTCCTTTGCATTTAGATGTCCTACCGCCTGCAGATCTCTCTGTGCCTCAAGAACAGGTTGATTAATTAATACACTAGCCTGGAATTCCAGTCTGATGCAGGTTTTCACCAAACAATGTTTTTTTTTTTTTCTTTTTCTTTCCTTCTATATTGTAAAATGAAGATGTCAAACTATGAGATCAAGTCTCCCATCAGAACTCACAGTAGTAGTTGTACTCCCACTCCCATGATTACTATAGAAACACACAGGATGTCTGTCATGGGACTGTTTTATTGACGTAAAGTGTGCATGGAGATGGCAGATTTGAGTGTTATATATATTACCAGTGATAGCACTGCTGTACACACTGTACTGTAAGTCCCATTTATGGAGGGTGCCTTTTCTCTCAAAGCCATCACCACAAGAACAAATAAAGTATGAGAAACCCAGACTCTGGCAGTAGTAAATACACAGCAGAGTAAAAACCCTCATGTTAACTGCTAAAAGAAAGTAACAAATGGTGGCTCTTTTCATAGTGTTTCTTCAAAACTCTCTGTGAAAATGCATTTCAAAACAAACTTAAAGGGATGAGATGCAGTTGTGGAATCATGATTATATTTTTCTTCTTTTCAAACAAAGACATTGACAGATGATAATGTCGGTATCTTTAAGGGTTTCTAAAAGCTTTTACTCCCTTTGCCAAGGTTCAGGGGTTTTGTTTGTTTGTTTTTGTTTATTCATTATTGTGGAAGACCAGGCTTACCTTAAAAAACTGTTAAAATTTCGAAGAGCACAGAAATTGAGCTATGGCACAGAATGATGATTATTTTCATTGTTTCACACTGTTTCACTGGACAGGTCATTGTCGAACAGCCTCAGGCTACAAAAGCATGCAGAAGGACTGTCAACTCTCAACCTGAAATATTACTCTGTATCAGAGGCGATTTCTCTAAGACTACAAGGGAAGCTCAGTTTCCCCTAAAATGTAAAAAATTAAATGGTCAAATATGTACAGTTGTGTTAACATTTCACTGACTACAAACGCGTTAGAACACGTTCATCTCAAAGACGAGTTCGTTCAGAATCAGCTACTTCTCATAAATCGACTGACTTGATGTTGTTAACTTCTCATACATTCCCGTAGCGTCGTTTTCTTATATGGTCTATGGTCAATGCATTTGCCTGTAGAAGCTGAGCATCCATGCACTTCAATGGGACTGCATGGAACAGTTTTTTTCATTGCCTCGAAACATGACGGTCATTGGATAAATGCCACGATTTTGTCCCGCCCCCGGACGCTCAGCGTCTCTGGGGGTGAATGGAGCTGTGGGCGGGCCTCGGCCGGGCTGGACGCTGAGCTTCCGCATGATGATTGGAGGATCAGTCGAAAGGTCGAATCCCGTTCAGGTGTTTAAACCCATCTGAAAATCTTTGAGGTGTGTTTTACTGTGGTTCTATGGCATGAGTGTGGTTGAAAAACGGCTTCAATTAAATCTTCCTTTTATAAGTTACTGCCTAGCTAAAATATGACAAATTTTATGATGTAAATTTAAAGTGAGCTTCACCTGTTTGAAAGACCAGCAGCCGCCACTGCTCTGTATACATGAGATTCAGCATTTACAAAACCTGAACATACATAAGTGAACAACTTTAAGAATCCTTTTAGTGACTACTAAAAAAATAATTAAAAAGCAATTTTAGCAACCTTTTGATGAGACGTTTGCAGTTCTGCTCACTGTTGCTGCATCTCAGAGCCACACAGCAACCAGTCAGAAACACAAAGCCTAGGTAACTAAATGTGAAATACCTAGGGCACAATGTAAAAACAGCATGATCAAGTTTGTATTTTTCATGGTGGATCATAGACTATTTGTAATGTACATGATGTATATGCCTCTGCAGTCTTTACTCAGTTATATGATGTAGAACTAAACTGCAAACTTTAAATAGAAAATGTAAGAACTCCTAAGAGGAACTTTTAATAAACATTTTAACTTTAAAAAAAAAAAAAGTAGTGGCCAAAATAATCAGAGGCCAATATTACTGTCTTTAAGAGGCTGCTGCATGCTCATTTTTTAAGTTAATGCAGTGGTATCTTGCAAAATGAGGCAACCTGAGGGACCCATTGGTACCAACCATGTTGGCACAGCCAGCACGTTCTCATCCCAAGTCATAATGTATTGTCTCTTTGTCAGTGGACTTTCATGTCCACATGTTATGCACTAGATATCCTCTTGCATCTGCTGCTGACATTTTGGGCCTCGCAACCAACAACTGGATGTCAACAAAAGCATGTGGTTAGGTTTAGGTAACAAAAGCACATTGTGATGGTTTGAGGTAGAAGTTTTATTTTATTTATTTCATTTTAGTTTTATTTCATTTCATTTAGTTTAGGTTTTTCTTGTTTTTCTGGGGTGCCAGCAAGGTCGTTCTCCTGGCATGGAAGATAGTCAGTCAAAAAAAGGAAACGATTCACTTCAGCTCAGGTCTGTTCAGTCTGTAACACAAAAGTAGCTCAATTGGCCCAAAAACTCTGAAAGAAAAAATAAAGAAGACTAAAAAAAGAATTTAGTCAAAGTCTGCAAGTTCTGTTAGTTTATTCAGTTCATCAAAGTCAATCCAGTCCAGTCAGTGATAGATCCAGCCCGGGTTTTTGCTGCTGCAGGCTGCTGATGTGTGGATGGTGACTGGCTTCAGGAGACAGACAACAGGCTGTGTATGGCATGTGATCCAGAGAATATGAATTTTATTTTGAAGTGGAGGTGTCTCAGAGGATGGCTATGGCGGATGGTATTTGAAAACATGAAAGGGATTAACAACCTCTCTTTTGTTTCTGTACTGCGCAATGAGCATGCTGCTCTGATGAACCAACTCTCACTCCTGCTGCTCTCTCTATGCCCCAGCATGAATCAGGGGTATGGGGAATTTGAATAGTGGCGCAATCATTTAATAAATCAGTGAGTAGGTGGGTTCCGCTGTAGGAGTTCTTAGGTGTGTATAGAAGAAGGTGCAACATTATGGAAAAATACAGGGTTTTGGCATCTGTGTCTGACGTCGACATCACTGACAAAGCGTGGTATCCGACAACTTTGGAGTCAGAATGGGCTGGCATAGCTTGCAAGAAAAGGGGACAAGCAACATTTCAAAGTTAGCAGAATTTTGGCGATGGAACAACAGGCATCGTCATTTGCGGGGCTCCCTTGGACTCTCACTTCAAGATATCTGAATGAATATCTTGAGTTTGTATGGGTACCAACAAGTCTCCCCTAAACATGAGAACCACCAGGCTATTTAAACATCAATAAATAGCCTAACACATGTATACACAGCAGGCTTTTCTCATGCACTGTTCCTATGTTTTCCTATGAAAAGTAATGCACCAAAATTTGTACATTTGTAATCATGAGCCAGTTATTTGTTTATAACCTACATATTTTGGAAGGATGCAATCACATGACCAATATGCTGACAGGAGTCAAGAATGAAGCGGAACAGGAAGGTCAGAGGTTGTAGTGGTGAATGGGTCAAAAAACAGGAATTTCCTTTTAGGATTTTCCCCAGGAGACCAGTGTTCAGAACCATATCAACTTTGGGTAAACCTTTAGTCATTTTAAGGTAACAGTCTGTAACTTTATGTTAGGTACGTTAAGTAGTAGGATTGCATATAAGCCGCTGTATGAAGATACGTTGATATATGGATACATAACACATTAAAACAGGGTTTCTGTGCCACTCAGATGTTAACCGTCTTCTTATATTAAGACAATAATTTTGAGACAGCCCAAACACCAACTTTTTCAAAGTTAAAACAACTTCTTGCTCCCTATTAGCTTTATGTTGATGCTATTATATGTAATTTTATATCTTTAAAAAAAAAAATTCTTTATAATCAGGCACAATGCAATTTTGCATGGCTTCTCTCAATGTGGTTAAAATAAAGACAAACAAGCAAATAAATAATGGCAGTACCATAAACAGTGGTAGTAGCAGTAGCAGTAAAACAGAAAAAAAAATTTAAAATCCATAATTTTGGAAAAATATTTTGAACTCAAAATCCCTGTCCTTCCCTCTGCCTCAAACCAATGCCTCATCATCATTGCTGCAGTCACCTTTGTCACCACAACTGTGTTCCTGTGGGATTTCACCTGCTGCAGCGCTGTGGTGTAACAGCAGCAAGGAACACACGTTTCTTTGTGTACTGATCACCTTGTGTCACAAATACAATTACAGGACCAAGAGCTCTTCAACACAGGTAGGAGTCCTTACACACATGGACATCGTTACAAATGTATACATAAAAACACAATCTGCCCTCCTCACTCATTTTGGTCTCCTCCATCTGTATATTTCTCACGTCTGGTCAGCTCTTCATTTGAGGTTTCTGCCAAGTCTTCAGTTAGAGGGGCTGACAGCTGGTTATTGATAATGTTGCATCCAGACTACAAAAACCCAGCACACTGCTCAGGCAGAGAGGCAGCTCAATGTATCGGTCTAAACTAGCTTGAAGAAGAAAATGAAGAAGAGCTGGAGACAGGAATCACCCACTTGACAAAAAAAAGCCTTACACATGACACAGATTGTCTGTAATTGTCTAAAAGAATGCTTTGACAGTCAAATCTTTTAGCTCTGGTGTTAAAATGAGATGGTGAAACACCAGACATGAAGAGACATCAACTCAGCTCCACTTCTTGTCCCAGCATGGCTGTCATGGTTCCAGAAAGAGGAAAATTCAGGACACACAAGCAAGGTGATGTACTTAATCCCTTGATTAGTAATTATTAAAAACCTGGTAACCATGGTTATTGATGATGGCAAATATAAATTGGTGTTTTTTTTAAATCCAGGAAATTATTTATTGGACGATACTCTGCTTGTACCAATGCATCCAGGCTTGAAGTTAGAGTTAAAACACTGCAGACCTCTGATTGGTTGGAGAGAATCTGCACTATTATCCTAACTTTCACAAAATGGGACATCCTGCTCAGACCCAACATTTTTAAATAGGCCCCCTATCATTAAAAAATGGCAGTCTGCAAAACCACACCTGGGTTGATTGACAAAAGGGTGATGTTTGGATGTCAGTGAAACCAAAACCCAGATGGAGCCAAGTGCAATAAGAGTTGCCTTGAAGATGACATCACTGCAGTTTAACACAGCATCACTGTGGCTACCACCTAAAAATCCTGCCTATGTTCACGGGGTACTATCTGCAGTGGAATACAAAACTGAGCTAATTGAGCTACATTAATAGACCACAGACTTTGAAAATAATGGATGCAGCTACTATTACACCGCCCATTGGTTTGTGGACTCCCATTTTGAAGCTTCCACTCTGGACTTTTTAGACGGTGCCATCTTGTGTTTTTTGGAGCCAGAAGTGAAATGTTTGGGCGGGGTGTGGATCTGACTGAGAAGCCAAGGACACTGTAGTCTGATGGCCTGTCACTCAATGTGGCCCACCCTTAAGTCTATGTAACATTAAGCCTTTATAAAATGTAAACCAGTGAGTTATATAAAAATCTCCCCTGGAATTGTATGTCCGCACATATCATGAACGGGGGAAGTCAGCTATAGAGACCAAAGCCATTTATTGTACCAGGCTGTAAACATGTTTATTTTTCCTGTAAAGTTGGGCATTTTAACATGGAGGTCTACTGTGGTCTACTGACTGGCTTCTGGAGTCAGCCTAAAGCAGTTGTTCAAAGAACTGCAGATATGACACTTCTGTGTTGGCTTCATTTTTCAGCCCCGAAGGTTGCCACTCAAAATAGACATGACGAGTGTTGCCAGATAATACTAATATGCCGCCATCTGCTGTGGGCTGCAGGCTTTCTTTTGCAGCTGTCAGGATGCTTTCGATTTGTTCACAACTTAAGTTTCCCGCTATCAATACATCAAAACAAGTCATTAACAAAAAAAAAAAAAAAAACACTGCTTCATTACCAGGCCATTAGCAGGCTTCTGTGGGCTAACGTTAGCAACTCATGCTCCTACCTTGCCAGTCAGCACTGATATTAGAGAAGCGGTAACAAGTACAGCAACTTTGCTGTTTGACTTCCATTAAATTGTGGGTGTCACATGCCATTAAAGGGGGGAGGAATGCAACACGGAAGTATGTCAAAATGTGGGAGTGTCATGAACACATCAGCAATTATAACAAACCGCTAGCTAGCTAACCAAATAGCTATCCACATCAGCATACTTTCTTTGTTATAGGCCTACCTGTCATTAAGAAAAGGACCTTAATGCATTGAAACAACATTAAACTATAATATTGCAATGGTAATCATTGGTTTTTTATGTTTATTAATGCAGAAAATACATGTATGAGTTTCTGTTGTTGCTTATTCAGCCATCTTGTCATTCATTACCCATAACACTTGATTTGAAGTGTACCTCTGACAAATCTCCATTTGCAGGGCTATGTAGCCCAAACACTTCACCCTATTTCTCTACCCTGACAAGAATCGGGACACCCAACACCTAGATGTGAACGCACTAATTGGAGCGATAAGGGCTCAGTTGTAGGGTTGGGTCTATGTTTGTTTTTGTTTAATTTTTAAGTCTATAGTATTTTGATAAACGCTGATGTTACTTGAAATTTGATGTAAACTGAGTAATAGTGTTTAAATTAGAAAATAAAATAAAACTAAACTAAACTAACACACACACACACACACACACACTAACACTAACACATTTGTTCAGTAACTGATTTATGTAATCTGCCAGTTTCTGTCATCATTGTCTCTCTCTTGTCCTATCTCCTTACCTAATATATAAACTCTTTGGGAAGAAATGACATTTTCCTGATGGGATTGTCTTTCTGTATCACACCTTTCCTTTTTATTTATGGTGCTTCTCTTGTTTGCTACACACACACACACACACACACACACGCACACACACACACACACAAACACACACACACACAGCAGGTCTCATACAGAAATTAACAATGCTGAACAATTCCAATTGCTTTGTATGGTTTGCAGCAATAACACTTTGTGTTGTATTTATTTTCAGTACATAGCACAGCTTACAGACTACAGGCTTACTTTAAAGTGTACTCAGCAACATCTTCAGCACCACAGACAGCCGACATTAAGAAGCTCTGAACTGTGTGCTCGTGCCCTCACTCTGAAGTGTTGCTTTGGGAAATGTGTGTAAATTTAAGAAAAACACTCTTAGAAAGTACACTGAACTTCTAAGAGTGATCATTTTCAGCATTCAGCTGTTTTGTGTGTAACTGTAATAGTTTTTGGAGAAAAGTGGAGTTCTATAGCACTGATGCATAAGCTGTTAATATTTCAGGCTTTGGTAATACTTGTTAGAAGGTAAAATCAACTGATGGCATTGGTGTGGTAAGAGAATCACTGGTTCTAATGGAAGTAAAAAGACTATAACACCTGTGCTACCCCTTAAGTGTCATTTTATCCTGAAAAGTGCTGTTATATCAAATAACTAATTACAGCTGAAGCCAGAAACATATTGATTAATCAGAGAGAAAATGTGTGTCTCATAAATTTGTCATGGTTGCACCATTTAGATAAACACACACACACACACACACACACCCACACAGTTGCCACAGCTGTCTTGGTTTCACACATTCACATGGTGCTAAAATCAGTTCACCGTGTGGTTCCCATTAGACAGGAAATCATTTGCACAGTTTTGGCTTTCATTGTGTTGTGAGAGATGTTAATTGTTTTTAATGTCAGCCTGCATGGTGTGGTGGGAATAAAAACACTGAAATCTAATGTGTAGCAATAGCTTATTCTTACAGTGAAATCTGGCTGGATCTGACAGACTGTGTAGGGAAGGCAGAAAGTTACTCAGGATGGGGATGGGTCACAATCAAATATGAGAACTTCTGAGTCATGAAAAACAAACACCAAGCCCTTCGAGTTTTTGGAAGTTGTTGCTACATACAGTATGTGCTCCTATCTGAACATCACTGCTGTCAGTGTTCATTACAGTCTTTTCTTTGCTCTGTGTTATATCTATCTGTAACTCTGTGTTCTGCTCTCTCACCTGAACCCCCCAATCACCTCAGCTCATAATACAAAATCAACACAGTCAGGCTCTGCTTGCCACGCTATAGCCACACAGTACTCACTGAAGAGTCTGACATGTCACATTTATCCATTCTCTCTGCTAAATTATATAGTACCTGAAAATGTATTCAATTTCATCTCAGTTTAGCCCTTTTTTCTTGAACATGGATATAAAATGTCATGAAATATCTATAGAATTAATCTACTTAGCAAAGTCATTCAGTGTCATTTGAGTGTTAAAACTTTCATGTATTCACATCGTCTCCTACCAATTGCAATTTTTTTGTCGTAGACGATACTGCAAATGTAATATTTTGTGGGACATGCAATAAACAGCAAAAAAGGTGGCTGATTTATGTGATGTGTGCTCCAATCAGTGGCGTTGAGGAGGTGGGTGTACTGCTAGGTAGATGGGTTGGTTACAGAGGAGGTGGCAGGTATACTCTCCATATATTCCAAGGCCTTTTGGCTGATAAGTGGGTATATTGTAAACACACGGAAAAAGAGGTGGGTATACCCCGAATATTTGCGTAAACCATCCACTACTCCAGTGGCTCCAAGGCATCATTTCTGTGGTGGCACATCAAGTAAACACACTGTTCCTGAGAGTGGAACCAGAGCTGTTTGGGTTGGTCATGGTCCACAACCATGATCTGTGGGCAGAGCAGAGGCTTGTGGATTTCCCTCTTTGTTTTTGAGGTTTATTGTTGGAGCAGCTGATAACAGCTCAGCCCAGACAAGAAGTCTGTTACACAAAGTTTGTGTTTTACATTATAGCCTTTATTTTATGTATTTGATCAGTATTTTTTGCATGTAAAAGGTTCCACAGCATCTCCTAAACATATTATCTTTACATAAAAGTGCTTAATAAGTAAAATCTTTTACATACATGACAGTATTATACATATGTGTATATGGGTTTACACGTGGGATGCCACTGCAGAAATGGTGGCTTGTTTACTTCCACCTATAAGCTGAATTTGTCCATACAGCCACTTAGCCAGAACCAGGTCTTTTTTTTTTTTTTACCCTAATTATGTAACTATCAATGTTGGGATGTGTAAGTTAATACTGCTTGGAATAATAGTTTGTGCCTGATATGATTTTTCTACAATAAAAAAAAAAAAATCAAGAGCCTCATTAAAAATTCCTGAAATTACATCTCCTCCCTTTTTATGGAGCTTTTCTTCCTATCTTTATTCAAGATAGTGGTATATCAATTTGAGAGCATTATTTACTGATTTCACGTTCAGATTTTGTAATATTGTCCCTCAAAACCCTGCCCTCACAATTAAATAGCCTCTGCTTGTGCTTAGATCTACTCTGTTTCTGCTCAAACTATGTGCTCGCACTCAGATACAATGTTGCTTACACAGATTTCCTGCTCCAGCTTCAGCTCTTCTCCTCACGCTCAACCTGCTTCTGTGCAATCATGGAATTTCTGCTCTCAGATTTCTGCCCTGCTCTTGGATTTTTTTGTGTAACAACCCCTGTCAAATAGAACACCAGGTCTATTGTTGACCAATGAAATGATTCCTGCCTCCCTGTGGGCATGCTCGCTTTAGTTTTAGAGCGTCCTGTCCGGGCAGGTACTCTTTAACCGGGTTCATCCACTCCTGCCTTCCAGGGCTTTATTAAATGTTCTTCCCTTGCTTTCTTTACGACTTTTGGAATAAAGGGACTGTTAATTTACATTATTTTTAATAGCCGCATGCAGTATAATAGTAGCCGCATGGCACAGCGCCCCCCAGTCGGAGCGTGAGTCTAGCAGATTGCTAGCCAACATGGAGGAGCTCAAGCAAGTGTTTTTTTTTTTTAATGGTGCAATTACTTCCATCAGACTGAATTGATAAAGTTATATTTGCGGCACAACCATGATAATATGATTAGCTTTCAAAAGCTGTACATTAGCCTATGTGAACACTGTTGCTAGGCAACAACTAACAACACAATGGACGCCACTGTGTTTATTTATTTCTGTATTTTAGTGTTTGGGAATGGGAAAAGTACCAACAGCAAAAGTGAATAACTTATCTACCACATTAAGACAATAGAAAACAAAAGTAAATTTAATGAGCTACTGCATTATATACAGTGGAAACCACTTATAGTTATCACGGTTGCGGAGGTGTGGCCATGTTTATTTGTAACTGCCGTGAAACAATCAGAAAATAATGTTTTATTCATCTCATTCACCGGCTTTCTCACTACCACTGCTCGCTCTCCTCATCCATTCTCTAGCTCACTCGACCACTGCTTCTCTCAATTTCAATTCAATTCAATTTAATAAACTTTATTGGCATGACAGTAGATTAACAATATTGCCAAAGCTCTCTCTCTCTCTTTCTCTCTCGCTCTCTCTCTCTCTCTCTCTTCTTTTTTTTTTAAATGAGTCTGGAAGCCGTCAGCAAAGCCTAACTTTACTTTTAACATTATCAAAGAAAGCAAAATGTCCTCCTTCTACCTAGTAATGTTTTGTCGTCCCTCATGGCAGGGTTGTAAAGCGTTACAGGTTGCGATTCTCCAAAAGTCGATTCTGGTTCATCTTTCTCGCTGCAGGCGCCCACCCCCATAGCCTAACGCACAATCCCTCTGTTGTCAGCTGGTGACCTGAGGCTGGTGACGGATGCACATTGAAATCATGATGGAGAAAAGAAAAGGAAAAAGTCATTTTCTCTTTGCCAAAAACGAGCCAACGAGATGCAGCAGCGAAACAAGTGTTTGAAACAGCTGTTCTGTATTTTGAAACAGTCAATAACATTCAGTAAATAGCGAAGCTGCCTGGTACTTACTTTATATTCATGTAACAAATATACAAATCTCAATAAGATGGTAATCTGCATGAGAAATTCAGAAAAAGAAAAAAAAATGGTTATAATAATTATCCGCTTATAGCGATCAATTTGACCCGGACGGAAGTGATCACTACAAGTGGTTTCCACTGCGTGTGTGTATATATATATATATATATATATATATATATACATATATATATATATATATATATATATACATATATATATATATATATATATATGTATATTCAAATGCTGTTTCCCATTGCTGTCAAAGTCTGCTCTATTAGAAAGGTTTCACATATTGTAAACATGTTGGGAGTGGATGAACCCGGTTAAAGAGTACCCGCCCAGACAGGACGCTCTAAAACTAAAGCGAGCACGCCTGCAGGGAGGCAGGGATCATTTCATTGGTTAACAATAAACCTGGCATTCTATTGGTTGGGGGATTTTGACAGGGGTTGTTACACAAAAAAATCCAAGAGCAGGGCAGAAATCTGAGAGCAGAAATTCCACAAGCGCACAGAAGCAGCTTGAGGAGAAGAGCTGAAGCTGGAGCAGGAAATCTGTGTAAGCAACATTGTATCTGAGTGCGAGCACATAGTTTGAGCAGAAACAGAGTAGATCTAAGCGCAAGCAGAGGCTATTTGAGTGCGAGGGCAGGGTTTTGAGGGACAATATTACAAAATCTGAACGTGAAATCAGTAAATAATGCTCTCAAATTGATATACCACTATCTTGAATAAAAATAGGAAAAAGCTCCATACCTTTTTGTCATTGAAAAATCCAGAATCCATGAATACATAAATTTAAATGATTTTAAGGCTCCTTTTGAGTCTCAGTGTATGTGCATCTGAGCCCTCAAGTTTCTACATTACACTTGTGTAAGTTGCATATTGAACCATGATTGCAAAACTAGTCTGCACATTTCTGATTCTGCACAGTGAAGGTCAAATATTCAAGAGAATTAACGATAAACTGGCAACTAAATTGGCGCTGGTTAAGGTTAGATCAGGATTATATTATATTTGACATATTATTTGACCATAAGTGCTGAACAAGACAAAACAAAACCGAGGATGTTGGTGTCTCGCAGTTAGGTTCCAATCTGTTGCTGCTTGTTTTGTTTTTTTTTTGTTGTAAGGCAACCACAGAATCTGTCCTTAGCTTAACTGCTATTTTGCTAGGAGTAAGATCAGTACCTTTAAATCTGCATAAAATATGTGCAGGTGGAGTGCACTTGGGGACTGGACACAGGAAAACAGAGAACCATTTAGGTACACAAGAACCTCAGAAAAAGAATTCACGGGAAGTACCACCAGCTGATCCAGGAGCCTCGTCTGGTCAGTTCAAGGCTTTTTTTAGAATGAGTCGGGACGGTTTGACAGTCTGCTGTCAAATGTCGGGCCTAATTATGATTGGTAAAATGGTAGGAAGTACTTGAGGCTACATGTTCTTCAGATATATCTTGCAGGTTGCCCAGGGTGACGATGAAAGTGAGTTAACATCGGCTTAAAGGTCCAGTGTGTAGGATTTAAGGAGATGTATTGACCGAAATGGCATACAATAAGTATCTTTCCTCTAGTGTATAATCACCTAAGAAAAAAAAATCGTAGTGTTTCCTTACCTTAGTCATTAATATTTACATAGGGAGCAGGTCCTCATTTACAGAGATCACCATGTTTTATCCCCAAGTCTCTGTAGTAGCCCAGAATGGACAAAGCAAACACTGGCTCTAGATAGGGCCATTTGCGTTTTCGCTTCAGCCACCATATTTAGAAGCCCATCTGCAACAAGCAGTGTGGGAAAAACACTGATATGACATAAAACAGCTTTAATTCTGTGTTTTTACAGGATTAAGTCACTGGGTTAGACATTGAGAATGTCTGGATCAGAAAAAAAGTGAGCACCATGTGGTGGGCAAACCCCCCATCTCCAACATGCCAACAATGTTGGCGATTCACTGATTTGTGATGCGAGATTGCTGTATTTAGTGTTTTTACCTGTTTAAATCATCTGGCCTGTTTGTTTTGGGGAGAAAGAGACCTCTGCAGATAATTCAGCTCCCAGTAAAAAACTTCCTGAACACTAAACACTCAATGAATTCTAGCGGAGAGAAGTTTCAGCTGGTTGCAGTCTGCAGTCCTCACTGCTAGACACCACTAGATCCCCCTAACACACTTACACACTTCACCTTTAACACAAACCATGTACCCTACCACTTGTAGTCATCACCACTACACGAGGCCTGCCTCTAAATTTATCTGACTGGACGAAGGAAACAAACAAACAAACAAAAAACACTAATGATGTCTGGCGCTTTTCCAGTCTGACTTAAAATGTTATTAACTTTAGGTGTTCAGAGTGCTCCTGCAAAAATGCAAGGCTCATAAGGTTTTCAGCAACGCAAACGCATTGAACAAGATGCTTCAATCTCATTGAAAACAGTTGAAAACAAAGCTGTCCCAGGCTGCTAAAACATGCTCTGTCTGATCAGGGCCTTATCCTTCAATCTGACCCTAAAATGTTAGGAGACAAAGAAAAATATTCTTCCAAGAAGCCTAGAATGAACCTTTACTGAAAGAAATGATGAGGCAACTCAACATTTACACACAACAGAAATGAAGATGCTAGTTTTTACTTTAAAGAATGACTATGCCTTAAACAAAAATCACTTTTCATACACAGACATGTTGTTTGTAACTCTGCCGATGTGGTTAAAAAAAAAGTATTTTCCCAGACAAGCAAAAACTCTCATAAAAATATTTACACATACTAGATGTGTTATGTTGTGTTGTTCTGGGAAAATATATTTTGCCATACTTTCTTTTTACATGACATACTTGGATTTTCATAACTTGTAAGGTTTTCGCCCTAAAGAATTTTATCTCTCTGTCTTTCTGTCTGAAAGTGCTGTTTGACTGACTCTGGGTGAGATGAAGGGGAGAGCCTTAGGGACTCGGTGTCAGATGATCTAAAAATGCTAGAGATCAAACTACCATGAATGCGTCTGCATTTGTGTCTGAGTGTGTGTGACCTGGGGAAGGGGTGAGCTGGGTAGAGGTCAAAGATTATCTGAGGTCAAAAAAATTGCTAGTCTGTTGTTTTTTTCTTGTCTAGATGTCAGTTTGAGTCACTCTCCTCTGGTCTGTCTTGTTGACTGTTTATCTGCCCTCGTACCCATCTGGCTAGAGTGAGAGGGACTGGGGGGCCAAAGAGTGTGTGGCAGCAGGAAGTTTGAGAGAGACAGAGAGAAGAGAGAGAGAGAGAGTGTGTGTGTGTGTGTGTGTGTTCTTGGCAACTGTAAATAAGTGTGAGCACATTTCCATAGAGCTGAAAATATAATGCTGCATCAGACCCAACTGTCAGCTTTCTCTTGACATTGAGAGGAGAGGGGAGATGGGAGGAGAGAGGAAAGGAGAGGGGAGAGGTTAGAGAGGAAGAGAGAAGGCAGGAGAGGGGAGGGAGAGAGGAGAGAGGAAAGGAGAGGTAGGAGCAAGGAGAGGAGAGAAGTAAAGAGAAAGAGAAAAGAGGAGAGGAGACAAGAACACACACACACACACACACACACACACTTTGTTTGCTATGCGGTGACCTGCTGCAGACAATTATGTCTCCTTCGCTCTGCCACAATCAGATTACTGCTGGAGGACAAGGCCTCTGGACCTGCTGCTGTGAGGGAAATGAACACACATACCCACAAATACACACTCTCCCTCTCTCTCTCTCTCTCTCTCTCTCTCTCTCTGTCTCTCTCTCTCACACACATACATACACACACACACACACACACACACACACACATTCCATCATACACACAAACACTCACACTGTCCTAAATGCTTAACAGGAAATGCTGTGAATGAGTTAACAGATTTATGAAAAATAATTTCAAAGAAACAGGAATATTTGATTAAAACACATGTCGTGCGAAAATTACTCTACTGACATGAATATGAAAACAGCTTGATTATAAAACACCAATCCCCCTTCTTTATGCAGCACTTGTTGGATAAGACTTTTTGAAAATAAGAAAGACTGCAGATAAATGAAGGTAGATATGGTGTATTTAGCAGCTTTGAAATTATTGACAAATGTCAAAAAAAAAAATGTAGTACATAAGCTCAACAGGACAATGTTAAGACAAGACTACATGGCATTTTTGTATTTTGAAATGGTCACTGTGTCAGGTTAAGTGATCAGCATTTTTGCTGCAACTTGGTGGAGAGACCTGGCAGATTGCATGTTGTCATAACTTGCTGTCTTCTACATCTTGTGTGATGTACACAAAATGTATACATCTGTAAGATAATTCGGTAAGAAAATTCTGGGGACTTAATCCACTGGACGGCACCAACAGAACATGTTTACACATGTAAAGATTGTTTTATGAATGGAACTATTCATATTCATGTGGCAGTGAACATGGTCTTTTTCCTTCCCAGTCAATAGAGAGAGGGTATAATGTGCACAGTACTGATTAATTTGGTATAACGTTGCTGACACTAGGGTGACAGTCAAATTGTTACAGCCTCACTGAATGAAATAAAACATGATTGCATTTTTGCTTTGCTATATTCTTATTTATGCATAGAGGAGGGCTCCCGTGCTCCTGTGGGCCAACATCTAACGACAAACTAGATAAGAAAAAGCAAAGAAATCTCCACATCAATCTTTTTGTCAGGCTATCAGATGCTTGGGTGGGTTTTATTCCACTATGACACAATAAAACCAACAACTGTTGAGCCTATTGTCATGCTCATTCTCATTCCTACTGTCTCTTATCTGTTGGCGAGCTATTATTGTCCTGATTCCATGTGACGCAAACAGGCACACAATGAAAGGCATTACAGTTGCTACATATGAGTAACCAAATGTACTTAATGACAATCAATCATCAGTGAAAATAGCTACACAAAGTGGTCAAACGTTATTTACCAGGAAGGTCTAATAAAAACTATAATTACCAAGGTAATGGGTATAAGTTTGCATCCATGTCTGTGAAAACATGGATTATTACAAAACTAGTGTCACCAATTCAGTATCTGACCAAATGTCTTCCCTTCTGTTCTGGAGATATGCTGTTGATTAATGGGCAGAAAAGTGTTTTCTGCAGAACATTATGATGTCACAGTAAAGTTGACCATTGCCATTTTAGATATAAAATATCCTGTTTTAACATTTTATTTTATCAGCTGAAGTTGTTTTAAGATATGGTGTTCATGAGAATGAGAAGATGGATGGAAGAAGGGAGGGATGGATGGACAGATGGGTGGACAACCTGAAAACATTATGCCATTATGCCACGGCTGTTGCCGGAGTGGAGGCATAAAAATCTGTGCCTTTGTGAAAGCACACTGAACTTGACCTTTGAGCTTTGACCACCAAATTCTAATCAATTTCAATCAGTTCAAGTGGATGTTTGTGACAAATTTAAAGAAATTCCCTCAAGGTGTTCCGGGAGACATCCCATTAGGACGGACATACATACAAATGGACAGATGAACGTACAGACTGTACAGAACCTGAAAACATAAGGCTTCCAGCTATGGCCAATTCCATTTCAGTGTGTGCACCTTTTCCGTGTGGCCCTCAATTATACTCTGACTGCATAAAATGGCACTCAATCATCAAAACTTTTAGAACCCTTCATCTAAGATGTTTGTTTCAAAATAATCTAAAATGGGTTGTCCACCTCCCAATGACAAATACCTCTTTTCTACCAAAATCCATGCATGCATTTGCAGCTTTTTTAAATGCAGGAACAGTTCTTAAAAATAGGTGACAGACTCCTTTCCCATTGCCAGTAGATCACAGCCATATGCACAGTTCAACAGTAGACGAGTATACCTTTCTATGTTTTTCTACTGGTGTGTCATGTTCAATGTCATGGACAAACCAGGAAACAGGTTGATAAATAGTAGAAAGCAGCATGAAGGCCAATGAAAAATGTTACAGTGGTTACTTCTTTTTTTTATATCTCATACATATTCAGTCTCTCTTTCATACTCAGTGCAGACTAAATTTGGCATTAGGTTTGTGTGCTGCTTGGGCAGAGATTGACAGTATTTTGTGGCAGCTGGTTTTGGCATCCACCAGTAAAGGGACTAAAATTCATGTGTCCACGCAAGTGTTGCATTTCCTTCACTGCTGATCGAAGCTGTTCAAGGCTAGAGCGAATGAATACCCATGACTACTGTAGAGTCATTTGACCTGGGTGTGAATCCCATTTGTAACCTTTATATTAAATCCAAAAAAGTGTTAGTGAGTGTTATTTGGTGTTTCTGTGCTGTAGGGAAGTGGCTGAAGTCAGCCCCTAACGTCACTTTAGAAATGCTGATAGGATACGTATGAAATGTAAAAATGTAACGTATCCGTGGTTTCCAAAAAAGATATAATGCCAACATTTTCTTCAGGCGATTGGGCAGGGCTGCTGGCAGTAGCTTCATTTTTATGTAACTGATCTTCTAAAACTCTTTCTCTACCTAAACTAAGAAGTTTTATTTGCCTAAGCCCAAGCAAACATTAAACATAAAATGGCAAAAAATACTGTGTATGAGTGCTTTTAGAGGGTAATGTCTCTATGCAAACAATGTATTTTGTTGTTAATTTTGGAGGAGTTGGAGTCTGCGAACCACGGCCGCCCAAAGTAAAACCAAACTGTGACAACTCTGCTCGTGTGTCGATGGAGAACACAGCTTGCTGCGAGAACTAATATGCTGGACACACTTATCATCAATACTTCAAACATACCTTGCGGCCTGTCTGAGGAACATTTGGCCAACCATTTCTGTGGTTGGGGCTGTCACAGGTACCCGATGCCTTTGTCCCCCTAAGTGCAGAACAGTTGGCAGGATGCCTGTTGCAACATGGGGGCCTGTCGGCCCGCCTTCCGCCCCATTGGTGCTGTCCCCTGCTACAGTGACAGAGACAGTGAGATATAAAAACAGTGACAGAGACTGCGAGATATAAAAACACAAAGAGAGACACCTCTTTGTGTTTTTGCTGAAAGCTACTCCTGGGAAGTAAGATGACTCCCGTTTTTTCCACCATAATTAAGAGTAAAAACGTTGTCTTATATTTATGCCAATACAGTATTTGGCAGTTAAGAGGGAAATTGAAGTAAAAGAGAAAAAAACTGTGACAACAGAAAGCTGAGAGAAAAAGGGAATGCAGACTGGTCTGAACAGAGGGGGAGAGGACAGCAAGTCAGACACAGGCAACAGAGGGATGTTGGAGAGAATAAGATGTGCAAAAGAGGAAGGACAGGAAGGAGAATCAAGCAGCAGGAAAGTGAAACATAAAGAGAAGAAATGTCAGATGAAGGGGGAAAAAGAAGAAGAGGAGACGAAGAGAGCGAGAGCAGGAGGAAGGAGGAATCTGGAAGAAGAGGGGAGATGATGTTGATGTTTGCTTGTTATTCCAGCTCTAATTTTCCCCCTGGAGCTCATTAGAGTCTGGAGAGAAACGAACCACAAAACCTTAAAAACCAACGGAGTGGAGAGGGGGTGGGGGGGGTGGGGGTAAGCATCCAAAGGAAATAAAACATAAACAAATGGAAAAGGAGGAATGAAAGAGGAAAAAGGTACCGGTAAGGCAAAAAAAACAAGGAGCCCAAATCGATTAGATTTAGGGAGAATAACATAAAGAGATACAGATGTGATTGAGTAAAGAGGAGACAATAACAAGAAAGACACATATAGCGAACCCCACCCAATATTACACACACCAACACACCTGGGGCTGTGTGTGTTTCTGTTTGCTTTCAGAAGTTATGCCAGCTTCCACAAAATAAACTGCCAGGCCAGGCTGAAAGGAGGTTTAAGAAAAATAAAAGTACCATTTAAATTTTATTGATTTCATCAGAGCAAATAAATAAGAAAACAGTAGATAAATTGATTTGATTGATAATAATAATAATAATAATAATAATAATAATAATAATAATAATAATTTAAAAAATAATAATAAAAGTCCTTTTTTAGCGGTACGTTTTTTTATATAAGTAGTAGTCTCAGCTTTTTCGCCACAACTTGGTTTGACCCAAAACAAAAACAAGAAGCATGTTTTTAATCAGAAGAGCAGAACGGCAGCCTCAGATTTCCACACACAATCACTAGTAAGTTTCTCTTAGAATATTTTTTCTTTTATATAACACTGAAGTACGGAAATACAGATATTATAGTCATCAACCAGATTCAGTTTTCAGTATTAGTATTATCATCATTATTATCATCATAATACCAGTAGAATAGAAATGGTGGCTTAGATTTCGATATATTTATATATCCATTTGTATATATACTGTGTAAATTTATATATATGTATATATGTATGTACATATACATATATATGTATATATATATTATAGAGTTCTTGGTTGTAAGTTGGTTTCAGTGTCCAAAGTCCAACATTGAAGAAAAGCAAGGAAGGATCCGTGCTGGGAGGCAAACGAGTACAGCAGCAGATAAAGTACAGACATGAGGAAGGAGAGGGAGATGGAGCATTGAGGGAAGGAAGAGAGAGAGGTGAATGAGGGGATAACAGAAGTATACAAAAAAAGGAAGAGGGAGAAATCTGCACTTGTGGGTAAACAGCATAGTTGAAGAGTAAAGAGGATCCTGAAGAGGGAGGGCTACAAATCTGAGAAACAGCAGCGGTGATGGAGGGAGAGAAACAGACTGAGGGAGGGGGAGATGAAGGTGTGGACAGAGGATGGTGGGACCGGATAGGGGGTGATTCGAATGTTTGCATGGCTGCCAGAGAGATGATAAAAAAACACTGAAGGAGTAAGGTACAGCAATACTTTCAGTGTGATTATGACTTGTATTGTTACCAATCTTAGGTTCACTTGATACAGTCACACTGCATGGCTGGAGATAGGGTTTTTATTACATGTACATTTAACAGTTTACCTGAAATTCCTGTTATTGTAACTTGTACACTTCTACACATACTTCATACTTTTGCTCTGACATTTTCAGTGGAGTTGAAATGTAAAATTGCATTTTCTGTAATGTTTTTGGAAAGATTGTGCTTGCAGCTTATTCATTTTAAATCCTCTAGATCAGGGATACTCAACTTGCTTTGTGCAGGGGACACTTTTGCAATATCACAGGTGCCCAAAGGCAGTTAAGAAACAAACATTAATAATGTTTATCAGTATATGAATTGCCTGTCTTCAACCTCTCAATGTTTGCTGTCCTCACTCATTTTTGCCAAAAGGCAAATCCTGTCGAAGCAGCCTCGTGCAGGTCAGGTGTGTGAGGGGGCGCTTCTAGGACTTGGGGACATTTGGGGCTTAGCTCAAACCTCTGTTGGGGGGTCCAGGGTATCCATTTAAGTCACTTTTTGATAAACAAGCCCTACTTGAATGCTTTTATATGTACTCTGATACCTTATTTACATTCAAAGTACAAAACAATTGTCAGTTTATTTTTATTGTGAATAAGAAAATGGCCAGTGGGCCTATCATGGGCCAGATTTGACCCACATACTGTAAATTGAGTATCAGTGTTCTAGATGGCGGATACCAACTCTGTCTCCTCCTGTATCCCTTAGTTTCTATAGTACTCATTTGTTTCAGTGATTATGTTTTGTACAGAATTGCTGCCTAGAGTATATTAGGAAGCTCTACATTTCAACAAATTTTTACTTCCAGCTCATCAAATACTGACGCTTGGTCAGTGGCACGTCACATCAAAATATAATCCACTAGGTACGCCTTCTGCATCAATTTTGCATGTTCAGGGGTGTCACTTTAAGTTTATATTGTCTGTTTTCAAAATAAATTTGTGTTATCGCAGTTTGTGCTTTTTAAACAGTCCCTTTCAAAATTGTTTTTAGGGGTAATTACTTAGGTTTAGAAAACAAAGAGCGTGGTTAGATTAAGAAAAAAAACATCATGGTTTGGCTTAAGATATGTTTGTTACAGATGTAATATAACGTCATGTGACGTATGTCACCAGCATAGAACGCTACCCATATTAGCACACTATGTCATTATTAAAAAAAACTTGAATGACTTTTGGTTTCACGCAGGTCACAGACAGCGGGCTCCTGATTGAAAGTCCCAAGTTTGTTTGACCCATCCACATCCACATCCACCTGCTCTATGTGGACTTTCTCCTACTTTATACTATGGTAGTTGATATTTATGCCACCTGGTGCGTCTCGTGTCACGCTAAAGGTTGCCTCTGTGCGTCAGTGTCTGATGCCGACAGGCCACTGACTGGTATTTGACGAGGTGGGAGTAAGGAGGGGTTGTACATGAGTTGTGTGGTGGAGGACTTTGACACCGGACAATAACAAACTGTCTTGGTATCAGATTTTCTTAAAAGCCAATAATTATTATGAGAAATATAAAACACAGCTTTACAGGGAATGCAAATGTGTCCCTAGCACCTGATTTTGCGATCAGAGTTGAGAATTTCCCCTATAAAAATTCTGGTTTGGCTTTGGGATAGAGGCTGATCCAAAATCAGTGCAGTTGATGTCAAGCATGGAAAAAAACTACAAATATAGCCACAGTAAATGGGAGGGGAGCAGTTCTTCAAGAAACATTCTTCAAAGCTTATGTTAATAGAGGTCATGAATGAATGAATGTGGAGGAAGGAAAGGGGGCTTTACACTCGGGCTTTAGAACACTCTGGAACATATAAATGATCAATTGCGTCTTTCAGCGGAGAATAAAAAAAGTTTTGGCTGTCCAAAGCTGCAGTCAAGCCACAGAGAAAACAGAGGGAGGAAAGGGTGGATGAAAGGATGGGTGAAAGGAGGAAGGGAAGTGAAGAAGCTGGCCATACACTTTCATGTACCGGCTTCATAATTCTTCTTTCATTTTACCATTGTATAATCGTTCTATGTCATGCTCGTACACCTCTCTAACATCCCTCATCCTTCCTCTTCCCTCCTCCCTCTGCAGCATCCTGAACAGAGTCCGTTGTTGCGTTCCCTCTTCTTTTTTCTTCTTTTCCACCATCTTATTCACGTCCTTTTCTCTTTCCCACACCCCTCTTCTTCCTCTGTCTGCCTTTTACCCCGTCGTCATCATCACACTCTCCATCTTTCACCAGCTCCTCCTCCTTTGTTTCCACCCCCTGCTCCTCCTCTTCCTCTCGCTCTTCCTCTACATGGGGAACACCAGGAAGCCGGAGAAGGTGGAGTATTTCCATCCTCCCATGAGGTTTCCTCTCTCCAGTTTGAGGTAGGCCCGGTCTCCCTTCTCCATCTGGATCAGAACACCATTACTGGCCGCCTCACGCGTCACATCCTGGTCGCCAGCAAACGCTGAAATCACCGGCCAGCCGTTGTGCATCAGGCTCACCTGTATGAGGCACGAGAGAACAGATAGTTAACAGAATGAAAAGGAAAAAAGAGACAGACACTCAACAATGACATATTTTAGACTTTCTTGTGGAGCTGCAGGATTTTAAAAATACAAAATTTCATTAACAAATATGTGCAGTAATGCATGTGGTTATGATAATACAATGGGATATTATATTTGCATGGAGCAGCTTTGTACTGTGCAGCCATTATCAATAGATATATCATGTGTTCTTCCCTTTTTTCAGTCACCACTTGGAGGAGATTTAACAATGACTTAGAGAGACATTCACATACACAAAGACACAACAGACCCACACTGTGTCTGACTCAACAAATGTTTCAATGGGGAATAACATCTTCTTCTTACAAAGAGAAGTAGCTGTCAGCGATGCGTCCCCTCCCTTTCCCTGGCCAGCCAACATACACACCAGACGACGGCTTTCATCACTTCTCTTTTGAGCAACAGCAGAAATACAAGCGTTCCCTGGATTTGCTTCCCCCGTATGCTTCACTAAGAAATGGTTTTATGCTACCCCTGGCACCCATGCAGTGCTAAAACAAACTGAAATGAATTTTGCAGAAATGTCTGTTTATGCAGGATCACACTTTGTAAAACCTGTGAGATTACTCGGCTTCCTGCGAGCAAACTCGCTGTACCTTGATAAGAAAGAAGAAACAACACAGGGTTTGTGTTCTACTGCAGAGTGGTTGTATGCTACACAACTGTGACTATGTGATGACTGATTTAGCATCAGGAAGGGGAAAATGTGAAAAACATTTTTTAGCCAGTTATGTCATCCTGCTTTGTAAATTGAGGCTTATATTCTGATTCCTCTGTAAATGTGATAAATGGTATAAACTGGTTAAAGAGTGTCAAAAAGTATGAACTATTTATGAGGGATCACTGATCTGACAAATGTTACGTCTGCAAAAGTTCTGATCTGATGCAAGACAATCTGCAAGACAACATCATCTGTCTTTGCCCTCCAAAATCAGTACAAGTTGTGACTGATAAATATAATGTGACAGTACTGTGGTCAAGGTTTGGTTAGGTTAAGGTACAACAGAGTGCTGCGGGGATGACATATTTTCTGTGGGCTGACGCAGATGTTTGCATTGCCCTGGTTTTCTTGTCAAAACGCCAGTGGGATTTTTTCAGTGTGTTTCAGATTATTGCAGAAAACAACCTCTGAGGGAAACAAAAGTTTATGATACTTGCACATTTTTTCCAGCAAGATAATCTTCACAAAGTAACACTACTTTAAAATTTTTTTTAAGCCTACACACAATCAGCAGACGTAAATTAGCTAACGTTTGGCTATGAACTATCTCCATTTCAGTTGCATGACATAACATCACACCAAAACAAGGCTGTAAAGCCATGTTTGGTGGTATATTTTTCTGTAGTCTCCTTCAGCCACTTGTTAAAAACTGCCATTTTTTTAAAAGACACCTAAAAGCTTCAAAACTCCCAAGTGGGATACTTATTTAAGTATTTTATGTCATAGAATGTTTGTGTTAACCACAGACCTTTTTTTAAACATTTAACCAAAACAAGGGAACCAGGAATGCTGAAATGCTAAGTTCTGGGTTTTAGGACTCATTCCTGCACCACTCTGTAATGACTTGGTTGAGTTTGGGAGAGAGGGTTAGGTCGTAGGGTTTGGGTATCAGCCAATACCAGGTACCGGTCCTATATTAGTGTTAAATGAATAAAAACAACATTAGGCGGGGCTTAAACAATGCTTTCCTACCTTTGTCAACCAACATTTAACAAATAAATGCAAAGATATAAAGTTACTGAATTGGTGTTTCTAAATCATTATTATATCATTATTATATAGGGGATAGAGCGCGATCGATCCCCAGCTTGTCCAGCCCGCATGTTAAGTATCCTTGGGTAAGATACTGAACCTCAAATTGCTCCCGATGGCTGTTATATGCTAGTGTGTGAGTGTGAGTGACTGGTAACTGAAGAGCAGATGAGCAGATGGCACCTTGTATGGTAGCATTGGCCACCAGTGTGTGAATGTGTGTGTGGTATTAAAGCGGTTTAAGTGGTCAGAAGACTAGAAAAGCTCTATACAGGTGCAGTCCATTTACCATATTTTTAAAATAATAAATCATGCACCAGTGTTGAAAAATCTTCAAATTAATAGCAAGTAGTTATAGAACTTTCAATAATGCATTGTGTTACAACAAGGCCTGGTTTTGTTTAGGGAACAATTGTAGTCACGCTAAAAAAAACAAACAACAACAACAAAACAAACAGTGTAAACATATGCGTTTAAGTCTGGTGTTTTGTTGACAAGTTCATCCACACTGACCGTCCCCCTATACCCAATAATATTACTACATGGTTTCCTTCCTTTGCTTCCATCATAATCACTACAACCTCTAGATGGAGACTGAGGAGACAGTGTCATTGTTCTGAATTGCTTACAGTGGAAGGATGTACTGCATTAGATAGTACCTACAGGTGTTCAAAAAACCATGTCCACCACCTGTTATCCTTTTATTGCTTCCTTTTAACACTTTGGCTTGTAAGACTTTTTTGTCTTTTTTTTTTTTACTTTAATGATGGCACAGGAAACAACCTCCATGTCTTCTACAAAGACATAACCATAACACACCCTGATGTACCATACTGACATCCACCCTAACCCTAAATGGGCAGGCACATATAAATACTTAATTAATCATTTGCTATTTTATAATGTATCTTGGCTAAAATGACACCATTTCATAATTTATTTCCCAAATATGACCTTTATTTTCCAAATTACAAATTGTATCTCCCGAGATACATTGTCCATTTACGGTATAAATTTCAGTATCCTATCATGGATAGTTGTGGTTAGCGGAGTCGAGAACTCGTCTGGTGCAGGGAAGCAGATTGGTGTAGCAGTATGTACAGTGAAACCACTACATCTTTTGCAGAAATATTTTCAGTACTTTTATATTTAACCTAAACATTTTACCTCATTCACTCTGGTTTACTCCCTCCTCTGCCTCCTCACAAGAGCTACCACTCAAATTTATTGCAGCTGATAGCAATCCTTGTCTTGCTCACTTGTTATCTCCTCTGAACTGAACTATCAGCTGGCAATACAATAAGAATAAAAAAAAATTGTGATCAATGTTTCAAACCTTTATATTATTGATTATCTGTAGAGAATAGGCGTCATACATAACTATATCTGGGCAATGTATCCTTCCGGATACAGACATTCAACGCCTGATTATTAAAGTTGAAAAAATGCAATTCATTATTTTTTAGCAAGAACATATAAAATTATCCTTAAAAAATGCTTTTCTAAAACAAAATACCCCCCAAAGCATAATAAACATGAAAAAAAAAAAAACACTACACATACCTCATGGCTTGTGTCTTTGACAACGTGGACTGTCATTTTGAATTCTGAGACAAAAAATATGTATATTTTTTAATGATGGCATGAAGCCACATGACCTGAGTAGCTGACCCATCCCCACCCTCAGTGCACCAACTTAATGCCCCTCTCTCTACAACATGACTGTATCACCCAGGGTACAGAAACCATTAAAGGGTTAAAGGTTAAAGTTTGTCCCTAAATCATAAAAACCTATTTTTCTTTTCTAGTGGGTTTTTGTGCATTGGGTTAGGAGCTTTAGTTAGAAGGCAGGCATCTCTATGGCTGATAACCCCAACACGCAGCAACTCACACCAAAACAATCTAGATTTATAAATAGCACGACAGGTAAGAAGAAAGACCATGATTTTAATTTTGGAGTGAAATAGCCCTTTACCTATGTGACTCAGAGATCTGCCTCACAAACAAGTGTATTATAATACTTCTTGTCCTTTTTTCTTACCGCAGTAGTGTATTTCTTATTATTTTATAAAAGACTTTACCCAGTCTATGTTAGCAGTGCATTGTTTCCTCACATTATTCAAGCAGCATGCAGAGTTTTCAAGTTTCATGATTCTACAGAAACTCACATCTGAGCTCTAAATACATCAAAATATTTCTGTACCACCTAGAAGTTAGTAATTGTAAAGCTGTTGCTAAGTGATGAAACACAGTCATAAACATCCCATAATTATACACTTATCCACCTCATTCTACCTGATGGTCAGGAGAGAGAGGGAGTATGTGTGTGTGTATGTGCATGTGTGTGTGTGTGTGTGTGTGTGTGTGTGTGTGTGTGTGTGTGTGTGTGTGTGTGTGTGTGTGTGTGTGTGTGTGTGTGCAAGAGATGGAGAGCCTGTCAGAGTCAAGAGCTCTCTTGGCCCAGCACTCCTCTTAATAGCAAACTGAACACAGCAATTCTGACTGTATGCGTGTGTGTGTGTGTGTGTGTGTGTGTGTGTGTGTGTGTGTGTGTGTGTGTGTGTGTGTATTTCATGAACACTTAGACTGTACTCAAACAATTTTTTTAAATTATCCGGGTGGAAACACAGTGCAGGTTGTGGCAAAATTCACATTTCACTGTGGTGAAAATGTAGTTAGTTAAGGCTGCAACAAATTTAATAAAAGAGATTGTGCTGTATTATGTATATTATTATTTATCCGCTATTCATGTACACTGTGTAGTTTATGTACAGTAGACAACTGAGACTAACATGAGGCCAGGGAGGCATCACTCAGTATAAGATGAGAGAACATTGTTTTGGCTGTCTGACATGAACTTGGCTCCTGCTGAACACATCATGTACTGTGGGGGAAAATAACTCTCCTCCTTGTGCATGTTTATTCAACTTCCATTCTTCAGTTGACAGTTTTTACTCCCTCCTCTGATCCATGTTGGTCCCTTTCTCTGCAGTTTGGAGTCGGCAGCTGGTCACAGTCTTTAAAACAGTGACATAAAACACTTCTCGTGGATGTGGAGAGGTCGCCAAAGTCAGCAAGTTTCAAACTGTACTTGCAGCAGCTTTATTGTGAATTTAAAGGCATAGTTCAGATCTTTTGAAGTGGGGTTGTATGAGGTACTTATCCATAGTCAGTGTGTAACATAATGTAGATGTTAGTTTGGAGAGGGAGGCTGGAGTCTGACACAGAAACAAAGCAATGTATTGCTATGGAGAGGTTTAGCAACAAGACCTATTTTCACAACCTACAAAAAAATCCAAATCCAAACTAAAACAAATCAGTATCATTTTAATTGTACACAATATTCGAAATATATTCACTGCTTTACCTTAATGTTAGACAGCGATTCCTGATGGGAAACCAAGGCTTTTATATTGCTCTCTACAAAGCGAGACTCCATTGAGAAAATCAGTGATTTAACACCACTAAACACAAGAGCTGCTGTCTAATGCTGCCCCAATCAATTCGTTTGTGTTATTGTGTGGTGTTTAAAAGGGTTAGTTCAGATTTACCAGAGTTACAAAATAATACAAACTAACCAACTAATCAAGCAGCAGTAGACCAGCAGCTTCTGTGTTCTGTGAGCCAAAATCACTGTTTCTGTCAATGGAGTCTGGTGGCTTTGACGAGGGCGTGGATGGGGAACTAAAGTTATCAGTGGCTTCCTTGTCAGAAGGGACTGTCTGGTGGAAAGGTAACGCAGAAATACTCCCAATATAGCAATAGATTTTTTTAGGTGGGACTCTCTTAGGTGGCTAGAATATGTTTTGTTGCTGACCCCTCCACAGCAGTACATTGCTAAGCTTCCCTGTCGGCACTCCTGCTTCTCCAAACTGGGGGTGTGCCAACAGACATCTACGGTACTGTATGTGATATAATACCCCATACAGTTCCACTTCCATAAATCCAAACTATCACTTTAAGGAACTAGCCTGAAGGATTACCTTCCCTGAGCATGCCAGTGTGTGCACAATCTAATTGATGAATCAGTTGCAGCTTAAATAACTGGTTTAAATAAATTGGTTTATCACCTGTTTTTGCAGGGATGCACGATATTGACATTTTTGTAGATAATTTCCCTGGGCAATTTAGAGGATAATGATACCATTAAAACTGGCAATACCACCACATGTCTAGTTTACACCAGTAGAGTGCAACAGTTTTAACTGCAATAATTAGTGAACGTGTCTTACAGTAAAAACACTACTTAATTAGGATCCTTCTTGATTGATTACAAATATTACACTGTTTATGAGAAACTTCAATCAGTGAAGGAGATGAGCACAAATCACTTCAACAAATTCAAGACATGAGCTTTGGATCTCGTCCTGCTGTGCAGCCATCATCAATAACTGACACTGCGCCAGATAACACTCCAAAGGTGAGTGAAGGAAGCAAGTACGCAATTAAAACAAATGAGGCACTTTTTGTGGAGGCTTTTCAGGGGCAACATAGCAAGTGTGATAGAGAGATGAAGGGGGACTTGTGGTGTGTTTGAAATGATTCTCAGCTTGTCTAATTTCTTTAAAATCTCTAGTGATGTTTGATGACTGCTACATTTCAATGGTCAAAAAACAGATTCATACATAAATGTGTAGACAAACTTCTACTTTTATTTACCATCCACCTCTTCTTTTAACAAATCAAGCAGAAAGACTTGAAGGAGGCCAGTCTAAAAATATCAAGTACTTCCTCCCCCACCCAAAATGTCAAGCTGAGCACAATATTCTTACAATACAGATAACAGACACTAAGAAGAACAATGTGTGTAAAGAAATGCAACCAAGTTAGCCTCATTAACCTCCACATTATTATGTCAAATAGTCAGGAAAGGAGAAGAGGAGGGGAAAAGAAAAACACTGTATGATAGATGGAACAATAGATAGATAGATAGATAGAAACTGTTTGTTGGCCGATATGGATGGTTTTTTGTTGTTGCTGTTTATTTCATTTTTGTTGTTATTTATTCCCTTTGTGGGGGGGAAACAACAAAATCTTCAGTGTAAAAAAAACAATTTGTCATTGAGCCATTCTTTATATGACCACAAATTCAATCATACAAAAACATGAAACCACCTTTGATAGAACCTTCTATCACATAAAAAAATATAGCAGTTATATAACTGCTTCAGAAGTCTTTTCACTTCATATCTTTAATTTCCTCCCTAATATCTAATTGATGATGTTGTGAAAACATCCACAAATTTCTCCCTCAATCAGCTGCATTTATTCAAGATTCTCGCAAAAAACTACATTTGACACGATTTCCTTTGAACACATCACGGTATAATTTGCCTTCTCCAAATACTCATTTTTACTGGATAGAGCTTTAACTCATCATAATATAACTCAGTGCAACCTCCGTTTCCTGTTAGTTTCAGCCACTGGCTGCTAGCAGCTAACAGCTGATGTTAACCAGCTCTCCACCCGCCAGTTTCAATCAATGGCTGTATATCAAGATGGACAATGCATATCCAGCTCCTTTCACTGTGCAAAAATGAAGTCAAAATATCCCAGATATGGCCGCCAACATCTTGAGCTGGTGTCATTATTTGGAGCCAAAGTAGTTGTCTCTACGGTACCAGTTCCCATACAACTGTCTGACTAATCACAAGCAGCGCCATTGATCGCAAGCACACCGATTGACACACACAGTTGTCAATCATGACAATTTCAACACAGATTTGTTGTTCATAATGTAGTATTACAATGGAAAAATAGGGTGCATGCCCTGATACGTGGGTAGTGAGTTTACTGTGTCCTTTTGTCCTGTTTGTCCCAAATATGTTTTCTATTGTCCCCAGGATGCCATGATACTGTTTACCTCAAGCCCTGCTTTTTTAGCTTGTGCAAAATTGATGTGACACAACAAAAAAAAAACATCGGCCACTGCCACTGGCAAATATCATCTTATTTGCTTTATATGATCATCGACAAAATAGATAGATAGATAGATAGATGAAGGAGAGTCAAAGAAAAGCAAAAGAAATGAGGATTAAGCAAGACGGAGAGAAAGGCAGACAGAAGAGGGAGACAGGGAGAGGGAAGGGGGAGACATGGTTCCTGTCCAGTGTGCATGTAATGCTTCCAAACAGAGACAGAGACGGCAGACAAAGAAAAGCCAGCATCACTACATCACTCTGTTACCCTCAGATACACACACACACACACACACACGAGCACACACACACAAACCGTGCAGACAAAATACATAGTCTCACCTACCAAAGTTAGTCATGCGGAACTCACACTTACAAACCTTCACCCCTTGCCTAAACCCTTACATTGTTTTCCTCCACACACACAACACACACATACACAAACAATCTCCATTTCTTTTGGTCAGTTATTTAAATGCACTTCCTTGTTGTCTTGCTTACATAAGCGCCAGTCAGACCTGGAATCTGTAACATTGCTAGGTCCATTTGTAAGTTAAAATAGTGGCTTTTTGCCATGTTGGCTCTGTTAAAACATGGTGGGACTGTTAACAGACAGAGCCACAGCAGTGCTTGTGAATTCTGGCTTTACTGTATAAAGAACATCCTGCTAAGCTGCCCTGTTATATTTTGTGCAGGGGGCAGGTGGATCAGTACCTTAATAAGGCATCACACCAAAGTTCAGTTATTTTTTTTAAACAAAAGTAGAGTTGCACACAAGTCATTCTTTAGAGTCAAAGCTGGTGCTTTGAAATAATCGCTGTGATCAAATCACAGCATTTATAACTTTGCATCTCCTAATTAGATTCCATAATATGGCGGGTGCTTTTACTGGCAATATGACAGCTTTAATTCACATCTGAGGGATATGAAAAAAAAAAAAAGAAAAAATATGATATATGAAAAATCATATTATTGTCAACATGTAAAATTAGCAGAGGATTTGCAGAAAACAGTGAAAGTCTGAGGGGGGTTCAAGTCTCTTACCATATCTTTCTCTGTCTCACAGGAACACACACGCACGCGCACACACACACACACACACACACACACACACACACACACACAAACACACACACAGGGTCAGTGTGTGGCGTGTGCCAGTGATGTATAGCTCTAATAAAACTGTGACAGTGGCTTTGGAAGGATGAAACTGTGGTCAGCACACACACAAACTATCTCTCTCTCTCTCTTTCTCACACACACACACACACCTACACACACACACACACACACACATGCACGTACACACGCAAGCACACACACACATACACACACACACACTCACACCTGTATGAATAAAGGACATGTGTTGGTTGTGCCTGTGTGTGGCTATCTGCCACCCTCTCCCTCGATCACTAACACACACAGTCAACTACACCCTTAAAATTACCAAGCATAAATATAAAAGCATGATAATAGGGCTGCACATCGTGTCCGGCCTCAATCGATCTGCATTCATTAATTCATAAGCACCAATTAACTGGCTGAGTAACAGAGAGAGAGAGAGAGACAGAATAACACAGAGAGAGGGAGAATTGACAGAAAGAAGATACAAAGAGGAAAAGACAGAGGGAGAGAAAAGGGATGAAATGGCAGGAGAATGTTGGAGGAGAGAGAAGATGGAAAGAAAATCTGGCTCTTGATATGTAAATAGGAGTTGTCTGACGTCTCAGTGCAGCACTTAATGCCAACGACATGATGACATCCTGTTATTGCATCATCAATCCCTGTCCAGTCGACTGTCTTGACATGACAATGATACTTTTTTGTCCTAGTTTTTATTTCTTTTTGTCTCTCTTTCTCCACATCTTATTTTCTTTTTGATGTCTCTCCTTTTTATTTTATCTCTAGATCTTTTCCTTAAGATGTTTGTCTTTTCACCTCTCTTTCCTTTTCTTCCTCGCTCTTTGCATTTTTCCCTTCCATCACTTTCTTTACAGACTGATGCAGATGGACGTTGTGATGGATAAATACATAATGGTGCATCTGTCTGGAGCCTGTGACACCCTTAGTCTATAAATGGCCAAGCTTCCTATAGTGGAGGTTTTCTTAAGTTTGCAACAAAGTTACTCCAGGGTCATTCAGGAGATAGGTACAAAGTACAAAAGCAAGCCTCTAACAGGAAAGTGTTCAAAGACTTGCATCAGTGGACGTAAGATGCATACTGTAGATAGGATATATATATTGTCTTACTCCATACAGACACACATGTCAAAGTTACAAACTTACTATGTTGGAACAGATGCTAAACTTCTAAAAACTAACTTGACTAGCAGCGTCATCCCTTTCTATTCTTGTTTCACAATAAAGGCTTGCTGCCCCCTCAGTGTTAAAACATTTATTTATTATGGAAACATGCAGTGTTTGGGCTAACAAGATCTTTACTCATCAGCAGTATCTTACTGCTGCAAATTAGCAGAGCAAAAACTAAAGGCTTCCTGCTGTTTGAGTGACAGGACCGCTGGAAAATAGTGATCAATGAAGCACAATTATGCATATGGGATAGATGCAGTCGGTATTTATGGAAGCCCCCACAAAACAAAGCATTCACTACTACGCTGAAGAGTTACTGTGTGGTTTTCTGTATGTCAAATTAACTGAAAGATCCAGATTTAAGGGCACTTTTCAACCTGGAGCATATTTTCCAATGTTTTTGTGTCTAAGTGACTGATGGGAACATTTTTTGAAATTCATCTGCAGCGGGGCTTTATTGTAAACAATCAGGGCTTGTTTGCACTGTTGATTTATGCCCACTTAAAGTGCTGGTTTTTGCCACTGATAGGCTCAGAGGGAGGGAGGGAAAGGAGGTTTGCTGACCATGCCCCCTAACCATGACTAGATACTGACTGTATCTATTGTAGCTGGTACTAGTATGAATGTTGTGGATATCTGGAGATGCTGGCTAAAATCATACAGTATTACCCACAACTAATTGCCTGCTGCCAACAGTTTCAATGTGGCAACTCATCATTTCTAGCTAAATGCTTTGCATTTTGGGATAAAATGCTCTTCCTGCTGCACAGGCTCGCTCATATTAAGAATCTGGAACATCTGAGCTGGCCAGGAGACTATTTAGGTCAACTCTGAGTGTCTATTCAGTGGTTTTTAGAAGCTTTTTGATTTTTTGATTTCCGTTCTTTGTTGATGCACCTTATGAGGTGCAGATATTGTGGAAACCCACAGTAGGTGCTTTTGCAAAATACAATCCAAAAAATGCAATTACCACCATGCAACTCTCAGTGGGCCATTGTTGTGTTTTGTAACAATTTTTAATAAGCAGTTTTCTGTTTGGGATTGAATTGGTGCATAAATAGAAGAGTTAACATGTTACAATGCCTGAATATATTATTAGGATGTTTCTGTGCAGTCTAGGAGGACTTTCACACCTAGTATAACTATTACATAACAGCATTGGTAAGAACATACAGTAAGTGAGGATAAGTTATTGCTGTTATACTCTGGATTCACTATTTATTTGTGAAAGTCATTATTCCCCAAGCCAACATCATTCCAGATAAGTGTTGTATATGGCATTGGCATTACAACAGATTCCCTGCAAGCACTGAATCTTACAGTCCCACTGTAGAGAATGCTACTGCAAACAAAAGACAGTCAGTGTTTCTTCTGTCTTAAAGTATTCTCATCCTCCATCAGTGCCGCAGTGATCGCTGCAGCCTCTTTACCTCTGCCAGCAGAGTGTGACTGGCGTTAATCTTTATTTTTACCTCAATACAAGCAGTGTAATTGTTTAGTTAAAGTACACCCAATCAAGTACCATATATTGTCAGATGTTTAAAGGGAAAAACTGGTGGGTGTATTGGCCTATTAAAGAAGACAATTTGACATGTCACAGAAGGAAAACATACTGTACGTGTAAATGATAAAATAAGCTGCTTCAGATTCAGTGTGCTGGTATTGTTCATGCTGGCTCACTGTCCACACTGTCATTGCTTACTGGGGCACTTGAATGGAACAAAGCTATTGTTGATGTTAAAGGTAACACACAATCCTCCGACCATGTAAGGTCAAAATGTTTGATGTTGGATGGAGTTTTAGAAATCTAATTTAAAAGTTTTGTAGGCAATATTCAGAGCACTAATATGGCAAGATATTGTGAAGTAATGGCGTCCTGAGCAGAGAATGAAGTCATGGACGTGTGTGTGTGTAAGTCGAGCTACTCTGTGGTTTGTTGTGGAAAGCCAGTGTGGATGTGCATGAATGTTAAGCTCTATTTCTACCAAACTTTTCTGTTATGATACCCTTGGAACCAAAAGTAACCCTTCAGACATGGTACCTAGACCCTAGGTCCATGTAGCAGTTCCACTGCAAACAGTACTCTTCAGTGTAGGTGGGGTCGTTGTCACTCAGTGCTCTATCCAGCACTCATTGTATTCCCTCAACACTGGTAACACACGCCGACATTTTCATAGAACAGGCAAGAGCAAGAGTCTCTCTCGACTGGGTATGTAAAAATAGCAGGTTTGTGTATTTAGTCCTTCTCAGGTAAGCGCAGGGGTTTAGCGTTGCTAACGCTCTGCGATGCTTTTTTTTTCTCCGAGAGAGGATATATATGCAGTTCAAATAATCCAGTCAAAATTAATATATATTTTTAAACACTTGAAGATCCACTCATTACTAAAAGTCTGTTTCAGAGACAATAAAAGCTAATGAAATGGTCAAAGTTGTCATTTTGAAATTAACGTGTGCTGATGGATTCACATCGTCAACTCATGCAGTGATTACAAGTAAACGCTCCACCTTAAAAGTTGATGGCAGTCAGCCCAGTGAATTAAGTTGCTTTTTTCCAGACTACAGCTGCTGCGAGGGGCAGCAAAACATACTTTCATTTTATAGTTACAGTTTGCTAATATATGTAAATCTCTCTAGGGTATGTACAGTAGTTACATAAGCTTCAAAACCAGCCACAACTCAGCAAGAGTGACAGTCCGCTATTGACCAATCAATGGACTGCAGTGTCTCTAATGCCACCTTTTAGAATCTGATCTGTGTGCTAGGTACTCCAACGGAGGGGTGACCAAAACTGGGGACAGTTAAGAATGGTTCTATTGGTACCATTCATAACTTTTCACAGTGGAAATGGAAAAATGCGTCCCAAACTGAACTGAACCACACCGGATTCTTTGGTGGAAATGGGGCTCTAGTGCATGTGTGTATCCCATTGGCCATCACTTTGCACTGCTTTGCACCTTTCCCCCCCGATTAACACCATTAGCTCTGTCTGTTGCTATGGTTTTGCGCTGTTTATGGTGTTAGCATCGTTAGCTGCTAGCCCCCAGTCCAGCCACCTCTACGTTGAAGTCAGAACAACTGATACGCTCTGAATTTCACTCAGTGCTTCTTCAATAAGGAACTACATTTTATCCAGTTGAATTATTCTCTGTTTAAATAGCTATAAAAAAGAGTGCATCTGCAGCACAAAGTTAGAAAGAACATTTGCTTTGCTCCTGTGTAAACACAGCATTAGATATTACTGTGTAGTAGATGTGTTGTTATAGACTGAAGTCATTTTGGAGAGTTCCAAGGAAAGAGATCTGTGAGTGAAAAACAAGCAGACATGATGCAAAGGGATGGAAGCAACCATAGCACAAGGTCAGAAGTTTTCTGAACTATTTACATTTAAGACCAGGGCAAAAACACAGATCCTACAAATGTCAACAAATCTTCAGCAGTCTTCATCAATACTGCCTCAGGGAAAAACATCATTAATCTTAGGAAACCACTGGGCACCCATCATATTTCTCCTTTGGTGAAAAGCAAATCATCCAGCTCTGAATCAACTGCCAAATGTCAAAACACACCAAAAGAGGAAAATTAATTAAGATAAGCCAGTTGAGAACTTCAACAAGAGCAGTTGGCCCTTAACAGCATTTACATCGAACGCACCAAAAACCTAGAGGAATACATTATTTGATGCTGAAAGCAGGCCCTGACCTCTTATGATTAGGTTTACCACACAGCACATCAACAAATAAGAAAAGACAGTACTTCATATTACTCTCTGTCAACTGGGAATAAAATGAATCAATTCATGAAATCAATTTCTAATATAATGCTGTGCATAATTTTGGATTTGTTCTATCACTGCTTTACAACTTAAAAATAGGCACCTCAGACCAAGGGTGAAATCATGCGATAATGTTCTGTCATAACTGTGTAAATCCTTAATGTTGTGACGTCTGGCTAAGCTGCAACTGGAAATCACAAACAACTCCCTTACCCTCTGCAGCACTGACACAGCCTAACATTCAAATTTCATCTTGTAGACTATAGTTCTGCTTGGGAAACATATTTCTGTCCAAACCCAACCCAAGTCCAAGAGAGTGGTAACCCTGCCTGGCCTAAACCCCACCCAAACCCAACCCAAGCCTGACGCAGTTACTTTTAAGGAAAACACTCACTCTGGTGCTGCTGCTATAACATGCGGGAAACCCTCTTTACACTGCCCTGTCCATCGGCTTGATTCTGTCTGACTACAAACTGAAGGGCTACATAGCGAAGAAGTAGATATTAACTGGGAAGCGAAGCATTTTTTCTGAAACCAGATAGGCTCGGGTTGGGTATCGGGTATGGCAGACTGTGGCTTTAAATTGCATAGGTGGTCTTAAACCACCACTCATGTTTGTAGGTTTTTCCATACATTGAGCCTTGTGTGCTTTTTGCTAAATTTAGCCATTGATGCAGGTGTTTATTTTGACAGTTGGCTGGAAGGGCATAGAGAGTTTTCCAGTATGAATACTATAGACTGTATAAGTAAGGTGGATATAGCCATCGTGATGTCAGAAACTGGTTTGTGGACTGCCATTTTGAAGCCATAAAAAAGGCATTTTGGCCATCGCCATCTTGAACATATTTAGACGACAGGGTGGCGCTGTGGAGGAGCAAGGGGTGGATCTGACTGAGAACACGTGGACAATGCCATGGTAACAACCCTTCAATTACAATGTAGTCATGCTCTAAAGCATATGTTGTTTAGTGATTTTACTTTAAATGGAACCACTATTTACAAAAAGGAACATTATGCTGTGTTGAATTAGTATTAAAACTAGTGATTGAGACCATAAACTCCTTAAGAAAATGTTTACTGAGGTAATCAATCAAGTGAGAAGTATGGTCATTTTCTCATAGACTTACGTACAATTGGACTTCCTTTGCAACAAGTGGAGTCAGCCCCTGCTGGCCAATAGAAAGAATGCAGGTTTAAGGCACTGCCACATTGGCTTCACTCTTTAGACCAGGAGATAATCCCTTGATTAATACCTCGATTCTTCGGTATTAAAAGTGGTGTGTTTCTAGTCTGGTTGTCTGGTTGAGTCTTTAACATTATTGAGTTACTTTTAACACTGGCCGTTATACTGTCTGCACAAAATTATTGAATAAAACATAAATATATCATACAGTATGTCATCTATAATAAGCTCCATCCACTGCTTTACCAGACCCAACCAATCTGCCCAAATAGACAAATTATAAATGGACTGTAGTTAAAATATATTGCTGCCATTCTTTTTGAATTAACAAGACCTGATGATTATTGATAACAAATGAACATTGGTTTGGCAATACTGGCCAAACTGCTTGAGGGCAAACGTCTGCTACTGGCAAACATCTGCTACTGTTGAAATAGTCAGTAGTTTGACATTTCTTTACTTTAGCAGGCTGAGCAACCAAGGGCCATGTTTGCTAATCCACATATTTTTTTTTAATGCACACTACAACCAGACAGGATGTAGCAAACTTAATACCCTTTCCAACTCTACTGGTGAAAAAATAAATATTTTTACCATCAGTTTTTATCAACTTTTATCAACTTTGCAATCCTGGAAAAATTGTCTGACAAAATCTGGCACCAGTACCTACCTAAACACCACATTATGGCAACACAACATGTACTTTTCTGAACTGAGCACAACTGTTGTCAAAGCAAGAGGTTTAGGAGCTCCATCGACTGAACTGACAAACACTGACTTGTTGAACACAGCTTACAACTAGATCAAGATTGGAATTGGAGTTACGATTGCTTGATAGATAAAGGCAAATAAGACCTGAGGAGACAATCTGATGAAAGACTACTGAAACATGGGATATTTAAAACTCGTTTCTTCCGGATATTGCTGGTTGACAAGATCTCTCCAGCAAAACTGCAGTTGTTCTGTCCAGCTCTGTCTCACAAACAGCTACAGACTTAAAGTGCTGCTCATACAGTCTGTGAAGCTGTTACCTACACACAGATATGGACAGGTATGATTTGTCTGTCTAACCAACTAAAAGACTTCTCAATGCTTTAGACAATACACACCCTTTAGGGTACATGCCTTGTAATACACTGTTAGGCTTTCTGAAAGCCTGATGTCAGCACCATGTTTTTACCTTCATTACAAAAGACGACTCAAATGAGGTTTCCTCGAACTTTTACAAGCAATAAAATATTCACCCTAGAGACTTCCAAGAGACTTATTGCATTGTCTTAAAGAAGTGTCTAGCACGTAACTTTTAACAAGTATTTTTGTAATTATTGATCAAAGAATGTGGAAAAAACTCTGAGTGATTAAGTTAAACATTGCTTTAGGCCAAAAGAGCAGTTGGCAAGAATTGTAAATGTACTTTTTTGGACTAAGTCTACAGTCCTAATGACTCACTTTTGTAAGGTCTTTGTAATAATCTTGTTCAATTAAAAGACAATGAATATTCAAAGAATACTTTCTCTCACACCTCCTCTTTCACACATGAACACAAACCAGCGCAGCTTTCTATAATGTTCTGCCAAACTGAAGGAGACTGAGCACAGGTTGATTGGATAAAAATGAAACCAAGCATCTGGCTTGCAGATACTGTGTGTTACTGTGCACATGTGTGTGTCTGTACAGAAAAGACAATGACATAAATTGTAAAAACACAAGATGAGAGTCCTCCTCCTTGTAAGAAGTGAACCACTTAAAACAAAAGCAACGTACAAACACACCGAAATGCTTCTCCACAAGAATTTTCACATTAGTGTATCTGTAAATTGCATACACACACCAACGCCATTGGGAAAACATGTTGTCACAAATATATTTGGTATATTTCTTTGATTTGTATCCATTTCTGCTTAACATCCTGGCTTAATATTCTTCACTTAGGAATAACAAACATTTTTCTAGTCAGATCCGACATTGTCTGACATTGGATGATTTTAATGAACAAGTCTCCACTGTGGTCATCACAGTATCAACTCCCAAATAAATCCATTAAAATGTCACATTAGACAAGTGAACCAGTGGTGTAATACAGAGATGGACAATTAATCATATTTCATTTTCTATTAAGACTTGGTTCACGATTGTGATTGTGAAGATAAAATGATTATTGTACCATAGGATGTTTTGCAACGATGCCCTCGTTTTGTCTTGTGTTGTAAATCCAGACATTCCTTTAAAGTGGTCCACTGAGTGTTGCCGACTTGGTGATTTTTTTGCTAGTTTTGGTGACTTTTCAGACCATCTTTGTGACTTTATTTCTAAAAGGCAACTAGCAATAATTAATAGGTTCTGTCCTTCTCCTCTTGCACCATGTTTATATATTTATTTTATTTAGTTAACTAATTTTTTTCAGTTGAATTTAAATTCAATTAAAACATGATATTTTGCGTTATGTTAACGTGTTAAATAATTGTGGCCAAAATAACCATGAGTTTGATTTTGCCATAATCAAGCAGCCCTAGGATGATTTGAGCTGAAAGGTGAGTTTTTATATTTGACCTTTTGGAATATACACATTTTTTAAGTAACCAAAAGGACTCACTTTTTATTTATTGGATTCCTAATAATGTTGGATGACCATATCATTTAATTGAGATATGTACTTTACATCTATGAATAACATTAAGTACTCCCCGTAGGTTGGATGGGTGATTATAACATGTGATGTCACACTGATTTTGAGCTGTTTTTAGGTATTTTTATGACCAGGTTTCAACGAGGAAATGGATGTTTATGCCTAAAGTATCTTCTAACATGCATCCTAATGACCGGCAACTCAATTATCCTTTGCTAACAAGGAACCAAAAGGACAATACAGTGCTTATCTGGATCTCAAAATTATTCATTTTTAAAGCTCATTGTTGTGTCTCCATGTGCATTTCACCTTTTATTAGGTCGCTGGTAGTAAAGAAGCAGACAGGGAACTAGGAGAGGAGTAAGGGTGCAAGTGAAAACTCAAAAAAAGCCAGGTGATCACCAAGGTCAGTAGGCTTCATCCTATGGGGACCATGGCCATGGTCCATGACCATGGACCAATGTCTGTATAAAATTAATGCCACCCCGTACCTGTTGAGACATTTTAGTGGTGGACAGACTAAGCGGCCGACAGTGCCACCCTTAAAGCCATGTTGCTACAACACCGCTAAAAGTGACGTTACCACACCACTTCGCCCACCCTTGAAAGAAGCTCACAAACAAGCAGATAAAGCACAGAGTCTGTGTGTGAGGCCTGCCAGCTCCCAGAATATACTGTCTCTCTGGCCAGTTGCAGACTAACCAACTCCATTACCCTGTCTCTCCCTCCCGCTTTCTCCTCTCACCATTTTAAAGGCAAGAAAACATAGGAACAGATAAGGTGTTTATTTATGTTGCTTTGACTTCCATCTCATTCCCCAGCATCTCCAGTATATAGGATGAACGCTGTCTGAGCCAGTAACAGAGGACCAGTGTATTTCTTTTTTTTGTTTGTTTGTTTGTCATAGCACAGATCATGCTGCTTATTCTGTTTCCACGTCTTCATGTGCAACACATCAACACACTGCTGGCCACACACTTCCCCACAGCTGTAGTAAGATGGGAGTGTAGTGACACATCCTAGAATTTCTAACATTCTCACTTTGTGCTGTTTCAAAGTGCTGCTGGTCTTACACACCATGTGAGTATTGTTGAGGTGGTCACAGCTAATGCTTAAAGACTAAAAGACACCCACATGACCTGATGATCTTGTGCTTTTGTCACTGGAGCTGAATAGAAGAGAGAGATGATTAGATAAATATGTAGATAATCTCCAAGCACATGGCCTTTGACTGATTTTCTGATTTCCTGTTCAGCAGAGTAAAGAGTACTTTAACACTAAATGCCAAAACACACCGCTGCCCAAAACCATGCATCAAAACAAACCAAACAAACCTATTATGTTCTCTGTACTATGTGCAACTAAGCCATGACACTTTGCCCTCATGCGTCACTTGGTGCCACTGACTTATTTACAGCCTCCCCGCCCCCTGAATTTTTTTTTTTTTCCCCTATTGCTCTGTGCTTGTACATCCCAGCCTCCATAGTAGCTCCTCTCCTTGCTCTCGTGGCAGCTTGACTCCTCTCCTAACTTCTTGCTGTCACTGTATCTCATATGTGTCAAAGAATGGTTGAGGTGAGACTAGTTGTTCAGGTCAAAAATATCCTAAACTATACAACCCATAATCATGTCATCCTGTCAAAATTACTGCCTGGCGAGCCATAGCTATGTAGACTGGCTCTTCAGGTGAGGTATCAAGTTTAATTACTGTGTTTCCACACATGACTTTAAGCTAATGCAGAGGTGCGAGAGGTACAGAATTTTTAGTAGAAGTAGTAATAACTGTGCGTGGTTTTCTGCTGATGCACAGTACAGTGCTTCCTATTGGTGCCACGGGTGACTCTTGACATGCCTCATATGATGCTACGCTATGGCAGCTTTGTGTTTTCAGCTTAAACCCACTTTTTAGAATTTGTAAAAGATGTTTACAGTCACTTTATTATACTGGGCAATATGTTGAAAATCAAATATCACAACATTTTTTGACTAAATACCTCGGTAACAATATGGCATCAATTTTGTAGGGTTGACAACTGGGGTGCTCACAAAATATTTACACATTGATGTTATTGTTAAATAAGCAGTCATGGGGATACAGTGATTAATTGTAAAAAAAAAATTTTTTAAAAAGGCAAATAATAGAACAGCTAAAACAGTCTGATAAGTACAGAAAATCACATCACTTTATGCCCTTGTCCTACAGGGCAAGGGGACATGTGGTTTGATCTGTTTGATCTGCACAGCACATCATAAGTTACTTTTAACACTTAGTAACAAATCTCATTGATCCAATATCTCTTAAAGAGTAACATAAAGTATATAAATTGAACAGCGTTATCGACGTTAATATATGTGTTTCCTGCATTCCTATACATGAAGGCTGGCCGTTTGTGTGTTTAGCAGTCTGTTTGCTTGTAGTGGAAAGCTGCAGAGGGAATCAGACTATATTAAATAAACTGTTTGATGATATTTAAGGATGTCTAGAAGGGATGTGGCTTTTGCTAAGTTTCGTCTCAGTGATTCTACACACGGATCAATCTTTAAAAAGCATGTGTGTTTTTAAAACAGAATCCACAAACACTTTAATGAAGTGGTGCTTATATAGCATGAGCAATTTGCGACAACACTGTAACCATTTTAATCAGAGAGCCGCCTGATATAATACAGTCACACAACATTCATTATAGATTATATAAAATATATATTCATTTCTTGGTATTTATGTTGTTTGTATCCTGTGAAAAATATATCTAACAGGAACAATTATCTGAGTTCCGTTTAGCACATATAGTTCTGCCCTCAAAATGATTATTGTTGACAAGCAAAACTCTGGTCAGCGGCAATCATTCTGCTGCTTATAACAGATAACAGTAGATATATTTCCTTGACATGAAGTTACTAACTATAGTCTATTGCTTTTTCTGTTCAATATATCCTACCATCCACATGCTGATATTTGTATGTGTTACTTCCAGTGGTGGATCTTTTATCGACAACATAGCAGGCCACCTAGGGTGCCACCCAGAGTGGAGTGGGGATTGCAAATTATAATTCTTTAATTCACATGAAATTGAACATGACTGAAAAAATGAATGCTAATGGTTGGCCTTTAACAGAAGCACCACCTCTAGTCCTGACAGTGCATTTCATGTGATGTGTTAATCAGTAAGTGATTATCACACAACATGCTAAAACACTGATGCGTTAAGAGTAAGAGAAAAGAAAGAAAAGGGAAAGGGAAAAGCCATTGGGGTGCACTACAAAAAATAATAAATAAATTAAAAAAGAAGAAGACGAAATGTGCAAATTTAACGTGCTCTTCTTTAATTATTAGCTATTTACTATTATTGTTAGTTATCTACATTGTTCATTTTCATTAATGTTGATTGATTAGCTTTTTGGGGGAGTGAGGGTCGGGGGGTTATCTGCAGGGAAAGCTTGGCTGGGGGCCCAAATGTGCTAGGTCCGTCACTGTTTGGCACTATTTACTTCATTTGCTTGTTAGAATACTATAATGATTAATTTTCACTTCTAAAACACTAGTACTAGTAACTAAACTGCATGATAATGAGTTAAACCAGTAAGTAATGACATAGTTAAACACTGATGCAAAACACACATGTGGATTTCAGCTTGGCATAATTGTACTAAATTGAAATTATATTACACCATTTTGGTATTAACAATCTTCTTGCCTAATGAATTACAATTAACAGGGGGAGCATGTGCTGTTCTAAAAGAACTGCTCTGCATTTGAAAACGGAGCATGTTTGGTACCTCTCAGGAGTGAAATATCTCATTACAACATGGGTCGACCCCAGTGACCCAAGTTAGAGAATAAAAATGCGCGTATTGGAAACCAAAGCACAAACCTGGACTGGTACTGCAAATATTGAAAGGATTCTGCTTTGTTGCAGACAGATGCAGCTGCCCCAGGTCAAAATGTAAAATACGTTCTCATAACCCAAAGAACAGTACGTTAAAGGTAAAATCTCCTATTATCAGAGCAGCATGCTATCAACAGCTTGAAGCGGTGCCTCCAGGGTTTCTCCTCTCAATGGGAAAATTATAGTAACAGAAAGGCTTAATACACGCACAGCATGAGGCATTTTAGTTGTGCTCCTTGTGTAGCTTTCACCCTTACGGAGCTGCTGTGACCCCCAGGGCTTCATGAATGCCATTTTCTGATTGCTAGGTCCCCAAAATAATGTTGTAAAATACCATTACTCACTCTGCAAAACCACAGTAAACAGTAAAAACATTCATCTTTGATAATATTCTATTTCATGCTTTATATCTCCTGGACAAATAAGATTTTTTTTCTTTCCATTATCTGTTGTGAAATTTACACCCAGTGCTCTGTGGAAGGCCATTTTTTAAGAACAATACCAGTGACTGGCTGACTAGTAACAATACGACTGCTTGCTTATGTTTCAATTCTGATTAAGTTGCCCGCACAGTGTTCTAACAGAAGGGACATTAACCCCTATCGAATACCTCAATTTATTTCTAACACACAGTGTTATGGTCTTCAGAAAACAGTGAAAAAGAAACTTAAAAAAGATTTAAAAGCCCACCCTTCTATCCAGAGAGCACCTCACATTGTTGAGTATTGATATCCTACCAGCGCCTCATCTGTTTGTCTTTCTGATCTGTTAGCTCTCTGTTCCAAGCTGCAGGTACATGATGTTCACTAAGGGATATAGAATTCATTTGTTTCAATTTAATTTCAAATAGAGAGCAGTGGCACATGAAGGAAATGTAAATAGCTGCACCTGAGATGATACCCCGCAACAAAGAGAAGTGTTTGGTATGTATATTGTAAGTGATTTTCAAAAACAATGCAAGTCAGCTATCCATTAGTGGAAGTGTAGGTATCGTTGATGGGTGGCATTATGGGGAGTGTGAAGGAGATCACTTTAGATCAGAGAATATACTGTATTTAATTTGCAATATTTGTATTTAATTGCCAGGCAAAAAGCAAAGACAGATAGTTTTTTAGATGCTTTTTGACACCCACATTACTTCTCTCACCCCTCACAGATAGACAGACACAGGAAAGGACTGATGAGAGATGGAGCAAACTGTTTCTCTTTCCCTTTGTACATCTACCCAGCATCCACTGATCAATAGTTACTCATGATGGTTGGCTTTCTTGCTATCTCTCTCTTTGCCCTGGCTGAACCTTTTCTTTCTCTTTCCTCCTCACCCATTCTTTGTTCTTCTCTGATGCGCCCCTCTTTTCTCCCCTTTTCCTTTATTTTTTTTGTGCCCCTCCCCTCAATCCTCCCACCTTTTCAGCTCTTCATTTGCCTTCTATTTCTTCCACACCCTGCTTTCTATTCACTTTTTTCCACCATCTCACTTCCTTTCTCCCCGTCCCTCATTCCATCTTTTCTTCTCCCCTGTCACTATTTTACATTTACTCTCATCCTTTCCTCTCCATTCCATCCCCTTCAATTCCTGCCGCTCTCCTTTCCCTGCTGTCTCTCATCTCTCGCATGCACCACAGTAGCTGCCTCTAAGGCAATCAAACAGTGGGAGTTTTCAACACAGCAGATGCGCTGGATGGATGGGAGGATGAGTGGAAGAGGTTGAGGGTGAGCAGCACACAGGCTGGATGCTCGGAGGAGAGAGGACAACCTACACCTGTTTCATGTCAGGAACGTGACGGAATACAGCTTTTTCTACCTGCATTTAAAGCTTAAGTTTATAAATCAGTTTTGAAATGTTATTATTTAAAAATATTTGGGGCTTTAGAGGATTTACACTAAAGTGGTGCACTCTAGCCTTAAGATTCTGGTTGTAAAAGTCACTGTTTGGCTGTTTTACTGCACGCATTATGTCATGGCTACACCGCAGTTTCATATTGAGAACACAGCACACTGGCACAAATAACAGCACTAATGGTAATGTGACAGACATTATCACCATTGTGTTCTGCATGGTATGACAGACTTAATTACCTTGGTGCCATGAGTCAAGTGTTAGCCATCCACGGTCTATTTGCGTTCAGTCACACAAAGATGACTGGGAGTACTCGCCAAGCTTGACATAGCTTCCACTCCCCCCTCCTCACATATCACCCGCCCTCCTTGTTGTTGTTATTGTTGCTGCCATGCTAATTAATTCAAGACTCCAATAATAAAGTATAAGTAGCAAAACATAATGCCAAAGCCCCGGGGAGCCAACGGCATAATTACACAACAGTTTAATTTGCAAGAGATACATTGTAATTAACGCTGTGTGCCTTGTAAAGCGTCATCACGCGCATGTTAAATGCTGGGAATGGGCTTAAGACTGCTCAAGTGCTTCATCACTTGACACATCAAAAGAATATGGAGACTGCATCTAAGGCAGAGTGAAAACGACTTGTTAGTAGGATGAAAGAGAGAGATGTGATGGGGCATACTGCAGGCGGTGTGCGAGAAACAAATAAGTGGAAAACATTATTATTTCTGCATAAAACCCATGTGAGTGTTGTTGTGCGTGCGAGCAAGAAAATTAAAATGCCTGTCTCTGTTTGCTCTGTTCAAAATGTACTTAATGTTTTAATCTCCTAAATAATCAAAATCTTAGTCAGCCTGCTGCTGCTGCTGCTTCTTCATGAGGAGAGACAGAGAGGGAAGGAGACGTCGCTGTCCACGGTGCTGAAAGTAAAGCTGCTGGAGCCTCGCGCCCCTCCTCGTGCTCACCACAGCACCCCGTCCTCCTGCCGGCTGCACGCGCTTCTTTTGGCTCTGTCCTCTCTGCATGTATTGATTAATTATGATTGGGCCGGCGGGTGGCGGGCGACTGGCTTTCATCTGTTAACGCCCGCCTCCGTCGTTGTCTCCCGGGAAAGACATCTCAAACATCTTACAAAATGACTTGCAGTACGGCTGAACTTTTATGAGGGGGAAAACAGCGCGGAGGCGCGTGATGTGGGCCACGCGCGCAGACACACAAGCACACACATCCACATAAAAGACAAACGAACCAAAAGGCGCTACCTGTATAGTTTGGCGGTTGTAGACTTTCACTACGTGGAAGTTAAAACTGTAAATCCCTTTGCGCGGCGCGATGAAATTACTTCTCTCCTCGTCAAAATTCCTCCCAACGTTTACTAGAACCTGAAAAAGAAAGAAAGAAAGAAAGAAAGAAAGAAAATCTCATTGATAAAACTGCTTTATCCGGCTTATGCCTTTCACAGTATTTGCACTCTGAAGTCACTGCGGGATCACATGGGTGCATAAAGAATTTATTACAAAGATGCCAAACAAACATTAATAACCGAAAGCATAGCCCGCATCTTAAAACGCAGATAATCCCAAATGTTTTCATGTAACAAACAAAAATTAGACGCACATTAAGCTGTGGACCCTTTCTGACAAAAATCTCAGGATTTGTTTATTTTGTAATAACTTATTTTGTATTAAGCCCGCATGTCATTAATGTATATCTTATTTTGGAATTACTGTCTACGATAGCCTGTTGAAATTTATATCTCATGTGTTTTTTAATAAAGGACTTTAAAGGGCCCCTTTGGCCCCGGACCACACATTCAGATTCACTCATGTAGTGGAATAACTCTCAGCTTTTATCTCGGCTCCCCCTCCTGTCAGAACTTCCAAACTTTATGCGAAATGAAAGGGAACTTAATCAATCATTCAAATAGAATTTTCAATTATGCATTTCTGCAGCCAAATGTCTGGTTTTATGGATGGAGGCGAACTATGGCGTATAATTGAACGGCAGTTTGAGAGAGAATTAACCTTTAACGGCAGGCGGGTAGGACCTCGCCCTCGCGACCTGCCGTTACTAAATTATTTGGCGAGATGTCAGTTCCCATATCCCGTATTGTCAGCTCAGAAAATTTGAAATATTCAAAAGGCTTTCCTACCAGACTATACTTTCCCAACCACTTTGGAAATGTATTACCTATAAAAAGAGTCGTTACCTAGACAGATTCATTTCCGCTGCACTTTTCTCGAATGGTGCTGCTCGCTGCTGTCCACGAGACCATTACCAGAGGTGCACGCGATGCAGCTGCGCGTATATCCAACAACTGTAAGCTTTATCCTTTGCCGAATTTCACCTGGGTTCCTGGTTTAAGAACTTTTTCTTATTCATACACAACACGCCCCGAGACTAAGTTCAGCGTTTATGCACATATCTTTATTCGTTTATTTTTTGGAGACGCGCAAAAAAGACCAAATTAAACTGTCTTCGGGAGGTCATGTAATGGTCAGTGGCTCAGAAAAAGAACGGCCTACTTTTTGCGTCTGTTTTTTCTGTAGAATACGTGACATTTTATCTTTTATCTTCCATCCACTGATAGCTCAAATTGTCTTTCCTCCATAGGCAATTTGACAACTGGCCACACCAGGCAACAAGCAAGCTACACATGAAACACACGCCCACACACACAATCCGAAACTTAGTATGTGCGCTGATCGACATCATGCCTTCATCAGGTAGAATTCATTTAAAATATAACAGACACAGAAGTGATTATATTTATCAACTAACTTTGCTGCTTTGATTTTTTTGCCATTGTCATTTTAGGATATAAAAGAATAGAATACAGAAGAGATTGGAATAGATATCTCTTTCTCCTACCCGGTCGAAGTAGATGACCATGGTCCGGTTGCTCATCTCGGAGGGCTCATGGTTGGTGTTCCGGACTGCGGAGAACGCCACCTTGGCGCTGCCAGAGCGCACCGAGATCCCGAGTGCCGTGCCTGTGGGGTCGGCGGTCGGGTTGGAGTCGCACACCACGAGGCACTTCCCCTCCAGGACGATTGGTTCCGTCTCGTTCTGAGCGCGGGCCGGACTCGCTGCGAGCCACACGGCACTCAGCAGGCAAAACGCCAACATACCGGACCAGAACGGTGAACTTCTTCGGTCGTCTTCACACCTTAACCCGCGGGTCTATTCCCCGGAAAAGTAAGGTAGGAAGAGTTTCCCGTCGTGCCCCAGATGAACCTTAAGGAGGCTTGTTTTACAACTCTGCCACTCCGTTTTTCTTGGATTTAATTAGCCTACTGCAAACAGTTTCTCCCTCGCGGAGGGGAAAACAGACGGTTTATTTTTAGGCTTCTCTCCTTTTTTTTTCCGAAAATCAGTTTAATGCCCCCGTATCTCCGGTCGAGTCGCCAGTTTTCACCTGTTCTTTTCGTCTTTTCTCACTTCTCAGCAGCTTTTCTGTCACTTGGAAACACAATAAGCGGGAGTCGCGCGCGGTGCGGAGGGGCCCTGGACGAGTGACGAGGCAGCAGAACTCATAGCGCGCGGGGGGGAGCTCCGTCTGCTCTCTCTCGCGCGCGCTTGAATTATTGATATGTTGAGATATGAGAGTTTCAAACACAAAAGGCTCGGGAGGAAGGGACGCGGCGCGCGAGCGCAAGATGCTCCCGCCCTGGTCCTACTCCTTTTTTTTTTCTTTTTCTTTTTTTCTTTTTAAACAGACCCCTCCCTCCCCCCGGTAACTGAGACCCATCATCGGATTAGCGCGTGCGCGTCTTCGATATTTTCCAATCACTGCGTGCCGACCGCCCCCTCCCGCCCCACCACTTTATCTAGCATCTCTCTCTCTCTCTCTCTTTCTCTCTCTCTCTCTCTCGCCCTCTCTTCTTCCATGCTTTCCCCATCCCCTTGTCTTTGTTACTCATATCTATCTATCTATCTATCTATCCACCTCACATACACAGGCTGTATCTTTCTCTTAAAAATCTTCCTACATCTTACACACGTGTTCATTTTGTTCTCTTTCTTTTCATCTCTCTCTCCATCTCTTTCCTTCCCTCTCTTATTCACCAACCCAAACACACACACACACACACACACACACACACACACACACACACACACACACACACAGTCTCCTCAGCATCTTACAGGTGAGCCATAGAAAGCAGCAGCAGTCCTTACAGAGGTGGAGCCATGTAAGATGAGCACACATAAGCACAGTCCACACTCATGATGTGTTCTGCTACTCATCATCATCATCATCATCAGCGGCAGCAGCACCATTATCATCATTATCGTCATCACTGAAGCAGAAGACTGCTTGAAAACGGAGTTTTTAAACTGTTCTGCAACCAGCAAGAGGAGACGAAATCTCTCCAGGGTGTGTAAATACCTCCTGAAGCTATGTAAAATCTAAAAGTTTGCAGAGGGATTTAATTAAAGCTGCAAACGAGCACAGACAGACACGGTTTAGGCATAATGATTTTAAAAATACCCAAATATCAGGAAGCATTAGGGCATCTTTGGTATCGTGGCAGTCGAAAAAGACTCCGCGGGGAGATGCAGCAATGCAGAAAGTGTGCCAAATGAGCACCGCTGGGAACCAATCCAACAGGGACACACAAACATGACAGGTATTTTTAAAGGACTATTCCAGTGAATAAGTATTACACTAAATGAATGGTCAAATTGGAAGCGGCAGAGAGTGAGACTGACTTTTAGTCTCTTGGGTCAAGCTCCAGAATTGTTGTACCCTACACTTCCCATAATGCATCACAACAGCATTGTTTATTAGCTTTAACACAAGTGTCTTTCAATATTTTTGAACAGGCTTTCAATTGACAATTTGTAGTATCAAAGCCTGAACACAGTTAATTCAAGTGATGGAAGTTGAGTTGTTTTCTCAGACTTTCAGAAAGCTCCCCGCAGAGCCACAATGAATATTATGCAACTGTTTTCACAGGCTCTGTAGTACTCTCCATTTATAGTAAATTGAGTTTGACATGGTAAGTCAGCAGAGTCTCAAACCACAGACTGTTTCATGTGAGTCAAGAGTAATAACGTTTTTTTAAAACAGATCATTCAAAAGGTGCATTATTAACCAGATCTAGCCATCAGCCACTGTAATGCTTTGTACACTTTTGGATTCAGGGGTGGATTATGAGACAGTGGGCCCTTGGGCAAAGACATGCAGAAGGCCCCACCACCTCTAGACTCGCAGACTTTATAGCTGTTTAGCCTCTTTTTGTGGTTGTTTTGCATGTCTTTGTAGTCATTTATCATCTCTCTGTGGTTTTGTGTCCCTTTGTGTGTTTTTTTTTGTGAGTGGGTTTGTGTCTATTATTGTTGTGTCTCTTTATAATCATTTTTGTCTCTTTGTGGTCCTTTTTGTATTCAATTTGTGTGTCTTGTTGTCTTCTTGTGTCTCTCTGTGGTTCTTCTTAGTCATTTTGAGTCTCTTTATGGTTATTTTGTGTGTGTGTTTGTAGTCATTTTGAATCTCTTTTGTTTGTTTTGCCCTTTTTGTAGATGTTTTGCATATCTGAAGTATTTAAGCGTCTCTGTGTTTTCTTGTGTTTCTTTGTGGTCTTTTTGTGTCTTTTTGTGGTCATTTTGAGTCTCTGTCATTATTTTGTGAGTCTTTGTGGATGTTCTGTGTCTCTTTGTAGTCCATTTTGTGGCTCCTTGTTGTTTCCCCCCTTTTGTAGTTGTGAGTCTCTTACTGTCTTTTTGCAGCTGTTTTGCATTTCTTTGTAGTGCTTTTGAGTGTATTTGAGATTTTTCTCTATCTCTTTGTAGTTATTTTGTGTCCTTTTTGGTCCTTTTGTGTCTCTTCTTGATCATTTCAAGTCTTGTTTATTCATTTTCTGTAACTGCTGATCTTGTTAAGGGTCATGGGGCTGCTGGAGCCTATCCCACCTGACATACAGTAGGGAGAGAGGCGGAGTGCATCCTGGACAGGTCGCCAGACTATCACAGGGCCATTTTGATTCTCTTTGTGGTTATTTTGTGTGTCTTTGTAATTGCGCCGCATCTCTTTGTAATTGTTAAGTGTCTCTTTGTAGTCGTTATGTGTCTCCTTGTGGCTGTTTCCCCTCTTTTGCTGAAAATCTCTCAGTGTCTTTTTGCAGCTGCTTTGCATTTCTTGCGTGTATTTGTGTATTGTGTTGTGCTCTTTGTGGTCCCTTTGTGTCTTTTTGAGGTGCTTTTGTGTCTCCTTGTGGTCTTTTTGTATACATTTTGAGTCTTTCTACGGTTATTGTTTTCTCTTTGTTGTCATTTTGAATCTCTTTGTGGTTGTTTCAGCCCTTTTTGTAGTTGTTTTGCTTTTTTTCTGCAAATGTTAAGTGTCTCTTTGTAGTCATTTTGTGTCTCTTTGTTGTTATTTTACCCCTTTTTGCCCCCTTGTAGTTGTTGTGAGTCTCTGTGTCTTCTGGCAGCTGTTTTGCATTTCTTTATAGTCCTTATGTGTCTCTTTTTTGTCTGGCCTGTGCCTGGTAGGCCCATTCTATCCATGGTTAGATCCACAGTTTTAATGGTATAGAGTTTAGTGACGCTGAAGAGCATAGAAAACCACCCTTCAATTACCTCACTGAACTAACAGAGGTAGGCCAATAAAAACATGTCATGATAAGTGTGATAAAGTAAATGGGAGTCAACGGATAAACAGAAAGTGAGAGATTAAATTCATAGTGTACAAAACACCAGACCATACACCGACTTTGGCAACGCATTTTCAAACCTTTTGATTTGTCTCGATTTTTCACATTTCTCCTCAACATGTGCCTCTACTCATTCTTTTCCCTCTTCATTTTTTCTTTCCTCTCATCTACACTTTTTTCTTTTCAAAGCTTTTTACTTCTTTTCTGATTTTTCTGGCAGTGCTTTTTTTTGCTTTTCTTGTTGGTTTTCCTTTTATTGCTATGTATGATTTTGTCTTCATTTCTCACTCCTTCCTCCCTCCTCCTCTCCATTTGTTCCCTCCCTCTCTTTCTTTACAGGATCTTTCTCTCATGGTTTCTTTCTCCTTCCTACCTTCTCCTGTCTCTTCTCTCTCCATCTTTGTCATCCTCCCTCCCCTCTGCCATTCCTGCAGTTTTCCTCCCTGCATCTCCGTTGCTGTTTCTCTCTCCCAGGGGTTTCCTTCAGCCTTTAATACAAGCTGACGGTGAATGACAGGCCAAAAGGACTTCTCTCAGATGCAGGATGCAGGGGACGAGCCACATCTATGCTCTCTGTCTTTGTCATACACTCAAATATAGATGTTGTCACACATTAAAATCTGCATTTCCTCTCTCCTTCTGGTTACCACAATGCTCTTTTGTCTACTACAGTTTGTGTGTGTGTGTGTGTGTGTGTGTGTGTGTGTGTGTGTGGGGGGGTGTGTGTGTGGGGGGGTGTGTGTGTGTTTGGTGTTAGCTGTCTGAGGTTGTCACAGACACACAAGGGGAACACTGCTCATTGTTTCTCAGGGTGACACGAGCCTGACTGCAGTTTAACTGAACTGACAGACAGGAGCAAGCTGCCACTACACACCTACTTTGTCCATGTTTGTGTGTGTGTGTGTGTGTGTGTGTGTGTGTGTGTGTGTGTGTGTGTGTGTGTGTGTGTGTGTGTTCATCAATGTACGTGTGTCTCTGTGCGTGTGGTGGTTTGCGCTCAGCAGGGATTAAAGAACGATCATGGATATCATATTCATCGCCTCTGGACCACGAGGCCTGTCTTCTCTCCCGACTGCCTGTCTGTCCACCTGCCAGCCTAATTACCTGTCTGTCTCTCACGCTCGTCTGTCTGTCTGTCCATCTGTCTGTCTGCCTTTCTGCCTGCTGGCCGATGATGCTCTCTAGCCTCAGACTCTGAGGCTGCGCAGTGCCGCCGTGACATTTAGGAAGTGAGATCACCAAAGTTCATCTTTTTGGGGGGGGGGGTAAAGAAGGACAGAAAGAAATTAATCAAATCAAAGCTAATGTGAGGAAAAGACACATTCCTCAAATCATAATTATGGAGACAGCATTAGGGATTACAGAATAACCAAACAGCCAGGGTAATGTGAAGAAAAATATGGCTTTAGTTAGTTGGCATATTGTCTGGAAACAGTCCTATTGTCGTCACTGCACTAAAATGTGCTGTTTGGAAGCTAATTAGGTGTGAATGCTGAAAGGAACAAGTATCACTTTTTCTATTTGCAGGCCTATTTTAGTCTTAATACTTACTGTACATAAAAGGGATAGGGATACACGATATGGCATTATATAGTCCTAAATAGACTGTGTTGTTTGCGGCTATTATTTCTATAGAAAAGTAAATAGATTACGGTGCATGCACTGTAGAATCATTTCCTCAGTGTAATTGTCAAATTACTTTTGATATTATAGTACAACATCTGAGCCCATCAGCAAGAAAATTGGCTAATTCTATGTGTTGCATTCAGTATTCAGTATTCATTATTGTCCCTGGGTGTCATTTCCCATTAGTGGTGCAGATACTGACTTAAAGCACAAAGGAGGTCCCTTAACTAAGTCATAGAGAAGGCTGCCTCATTTAAATGATTCTAAAACTTGCAGATGTGGAACTGTTAAGGAAATATATTTCCCAACAGCTGTGTTCTCTTCAGAAAAACAAGGATTTGACAGAAAAGGTGGCAGCCCGAAGAAAAGAGGCAGAGCCTGTGGGAAGACCAGAGATTAACCTCTGCTGTTCAAGACATCTAAAGGAACTCAACACAGACTCAACACCAAAGCTGGAAACAAGCACATTTCTGTCAAAATCTGTTCACAAAGCTTCATAAAACTACTTTTTTGTTACCATTTACTCAGGCTGAAAATGTAGAAACAAATTTGAACAAAAAAATAAATAAATACACAATTTGTTATCATACAAACAGATACAATTATATCACACCACCCACGGTGATTTTTCAGTAAGAGATTACAAAAGGTCTGGCTGCAGCGCTTCCAATGTCTGGCTACAGTAGTCATATCGTTCCCACCTACTTACCTACAAGAGCTGAGCAAGTTGAGCTTTCTGTACCCTATACAATGAGATGAACACCCTCTGTTAAATACAGGCTGCTGTGTCACCAAGCCTCTCTCAGTGATCACGACTTTTTTTTTTTTTTTGGACAGCCTGAAAATGCCCACTGTCTCCCTGCCTGATGGCTGTAGGTTTTCTGTTTTGTTTTGTTTTGTTTTTTTTTACTTTGGAAAAAGACTTTAACATTTCTCTGTGCTGACAGTCCCTCCTTTAATGAATTAATAATACTCTTCCATTATCTATTAATATTATTTATAAATGACCTATTTATACATTTAATACATACAAAAACCCATTGAGTCTTCATGCACACTTACCATGTAGATGGCTTTGTTGGATGTATTGGTACAACCCACTCTCGTTCCCAGGTTGTCAAATACCAAGGCTTTGTCACACCCCTCTGCATCTCATAGCAATGCACAGTGCACCCTTTACGTCTACGTGATGCACTGTGGAAAAGCACGTGTAACACGTAGTTAATGTTGTGAAACAGCCATCATATTTTGGGTTAAGATAATTATGTTTGTTACAAAACAATAATGTAAAATAACAGAAATACATAATGTAAATGCGTCACATGAGTGTGTGATAACTGAATGTAAATTATGTAACGTTATGTTAAAATAACACTGACTTTTGGTTTCACATGGGAAATGAGCAGAGGCCTCCTGGGTGAAAGTCTAGAGTTTGTCTTCCCCATCCATCTCCCCTCCCACCTGCCCTCAACATACTTTCTTTCTTTTATACTATGGTAGTTTCTATGGCATCCCAAACTGCCACTGGACGGTGTTTTCATACTGCCACAGAGGGTGCCTCTGTGCCTTGATGTCTTATATCTACTGATAAGCGGCAGTATTTGACGAGTTGGGCTGTTGCGCGTTGTTTCAACAACTGCTGCCACCTGGTGTGCATACCGCCGCATAAAGTGCCTCTGTGCATTGGTATCTGACACCGAGATCACTGACAAAGTGGTAGTATTTGACTAGTTGGGAGTGACAGGCTGGATGTCTCCTGGGCACCTTAAAATACTTAGGGCCAGATCCACAAAGAATGGATTGCTCCTGCTAATAGCGCCATTATTTGTGCAGAATTAGCTCACGCAGTCTGCCCTGTTTTAGCACCTTATCCTCAAAAGAATTTGCTCTAATCATATGCCGGCGCTAACACGCCCACAAAGTTTGCGCTGAGCGCAAGTGATACTCTCCTCCGATAAATCCTTACTTGTGTGCGCCTGCCATTACGGTGCTTTCGCCTGGCTACAATCACTGCTGCCATGCATAGCTGTCAAGTCTCCCGTTTTGGCCGGGAAACTACCGTATTTTACCCCTCTTTCCCGCCGTCCTCTCGTATTAGTATTCTCCCGTAAATCCCCTGTATTATAATACAAAAACAAACTTTGCTGTGCCTCTCCAAACTGAACTCTGTCACTGTCACTGTCACGGCTGAGGGGCGTTCAGTGCCCCTCAGCCGTTGTAAAATCACTGTAACTCACGGCTTCTCGGGGCTTATTGCTTTTATGTAGCCGGTCACTATAGAGAAATAAACCCCGACAGGGTGATGCAGGACCCCGACGCGAAGCGCTTATTACACGGCTACTCACTAATGCCATTGCATTTGATGGAGCAACAGAAAACAACAGAAAATTAACGATTTCTTGCCGCAGGTATAAACGTCTTTCTGCGGATTGATATGACAGGACGTGATTCGCCCGAGTCGATCAGTACATCACCCTGAAGGGGTTTATTTCTCTATCGTGACCGGCTCGCTCTACATTATCCCGCTTATTACACGGCTACTCACTAAAGAAATCAAAAGTTTGAGCAACAGAAAACAACAGAAAATTAACGATTTCTTGCCGCAGGTATAAACGTCTTTCTGCGGATTGATATGACAGGACGTGATTCGCCCGAGTCGATCAGAAGCGTCCTTAACAACGGTCTGCTATTCATAGCAACGGTCTGCTATTCAGAAATAACAGACCGTAGAATGTTGTAATTGACCAATCAGGATCGAGCATTTGACAATGCCGTGTAATAAGTTGTTTTTAGATATCTTGTACACCTGTCTTAAAATGTAAGGGATACTGGAGCTTGGTTGGGGTGATGGGACGACTCGCAGCGAGCACCAGCAAATTTCCCTTATTTTCAAATCCACAATTTGACAGGTATGCTGTCATGATTACCGGAGAGTCCTGGCATGACAGCCCTTATATAGGCTATGCTCCACAGTTACCACCAAGTGAGTGCGATTTGCAATCATTTTGCGTGAGAGAGAGAGTGAGAGAGGGAGAAAGAGAAATTGCGCAGATTTGATACACGGGTCTCACTGGCGTTAAATAGCACCGCTTTACTGCCCGTGGCAATTAGCGCTGGTCTTTGTGGATTAGGTGGTATTTGCAATGAGGCTTATTTGCATAGGAAGGGGGCAATTTTGTGCTGAATTTATGAATATTCCCTAATTTACATGCATGCAAATTGGACCTGCGCAGCTAGGAGTGGCAGTACAGTTTGTGTTCAGTTTGCGTGCATTTCACCCTTTGCGTGTGCTTTGTGGATTGCACGCTATTTTTTTCTCTCATTTGCACAGGTTTAGCGGTCGCAAAAGCAGTGCAATCCTTTTGAGGATCTGGCCCTGAGTATTTACCTTTGTTTCCTTGTGCAACAAAAGCACATGGTTAGGTTTAGGAAAAAACATCAGGTTTTGGCTCAACATTCATACGGGAAACTAACACCAGGCTCCTGGGTGAAAGTCAGACAGTACATTGACATGACATTGGAGAAAATCAAATTATTGAATTAATCCAACCAAAGTCAGACTTAAAATACATGTAAACATGTAAACGACCAAAATAGTACTAAATAGAATTTCTCAAAGTCAGACTAACACACCTTGATAATGTGATTTGGAGTTGGCAGGCACTTGCCAGTTTGCCGCCAACTAAACAGTGGCTAACTTGTTTATTGATTGTTTGGTCTGTTACATAATAGGTCAACCAGAAAAAGGTTAAACACTAACAAGCTTAAAGGGGGCATATCACCACCTATCGTAGCAGAGGCGGACATATGTCAGTCAATAAATGGATTCCCCTACCGTGCTTGTATACTGGTACAAGGACAGTAGTCCAATTAAATGGCCTAGTCGAGCTATAACCGTAGCTCGACTTAACTGTGCACATAAACATACTGAGTGTTTGTTGGACCCATCCACCACCCCTCCCCCCTCCTTATAGGGAAGTTCCAGCTCCTTAAATAACATTGTTATAAACTGATAAACTGATACTGCTGTAAAAGGATACCTTTTTTTGTCAATGTCTGATGCCAAAATCACAGACCAAGCAGCAGTATTTGATGACTTCAGAATAAGAACAGGTTTGCAGTAGCACAGCATTCCCACCAATCAGTTGGTGTTGGAAGTTTGGTGGCATAGTGACTACTTGCGCTTTCGGCTGCTTACAGGACTGCACGTTAACCCACTTAATTCACTCCTGGTGACTGCAAACCATGCTGATGGATTATAGAAGACTGGATGGGGCAACATACAAAGGAACACTCTCAAGACAGTTTGCAGCTGGTCATTGTGCTAATGTGAGCAAAGTTAAAATCTACATAAAATCTCTGCATGAAGTTTCTTTTATAAACAGTTTTTAACACTGGTGTAAAAAGGGCTTCCATATAGAAGACTACAGAAATTAAGTGGTTGCCAAACAAAAATAATTTACAGTGAAAAAAAAATAGCAGTATATGTGTGCAACGAGTAGAAGTTGTGTCCATGAAAATATTGTTTCTTTAAGCATAATTTGATCTTTATGTTTATGGATTGTGATGGACATCATTACTGTAGATAATAAGGCCTGTCCTCACTGCCTTGCTTTTTTATGTTTCACCTTTTTTTCAGAAGTGCTACATGTTTTTTCCAGAGAGTGTAAAAATCTCAGCCAAAAATATTCACTGTGTTAACATTGGAAATGGACTGAAATTTGCCACTTAAAGATATTAAGTGAATTGTAAACAAGGTGTGGAGAGAATGTGTGAATAGAGCTTGATGCAACACACATGCACACAGAACATGCATACACACACTTAAACGCTTCCACTCATGTACAGAGACACACACACACACACACACACACACACACTGTGATTTTTCATTAGCTAAAAAGAACATCTCAGAGGAGAAATCTCAGGTCCCACAGTTTTCAGCAAAACAACACACCCACACACACACTAAGCTCGCACAGAGACAGAGGCAGTCTTCCAGAACAAAACGTGCACACACACACAAGCACACACACACATACACGTGCACACACAGCAAGCCAGGTAAGCTCAGAGGGATCAGGGTTAACCAGGCATCAGTGGGATGTGCTGTCTGGTGAACGTTCACTTCCCCCTGAGACCCTTTTGGATGTGAGGGTCTCAGTGTGTGTGTGTGTGTGTGTGTAAGTGGGTTCATGTGAGCATGCATTCTCATTGAGTCATACCATTGCCTAAGGTACAGTATGTTTTTCCCCACTGTCTCAAAGAGGTAGAAACAGGAGGGAAAAAAAGGCTAATGCCCTCTGCTTTCTGTCTGCCCTCTCTTTTATTCATCTGGGAGCCTGATCGCTGCTTTCCGCTTGCTTGTACATGTCATACATCTCTGAGAAACGGGGGTGACTGAACACAAAGAGAAAAGCAGAGAGGCAGAGGATGCAGTGGACCAGCGGGACATTACAGCATGCTTTTTAGGAGCCATTGACAGAGCAGGCTTGGAAGCAGTCGGCAAAATGGTCTCTGGTCCCAATTATTCCACAAGCCGATGCCCACTCTCCTGTTTGCATGCACCAAGCTGGCTCTCAATCTCAGCCTGCTCTGGCTATCAAAGGGGAGGCTGAGATAGTTGTGTGAGGAAGCAAGGGCAAAATCACAAATGTTACATTCTTAAATCTTTAAATCTTTAATGGAGCCAGCGGCAGCTAGATTATTCATGCCTTGAACTCAGGTAAGCTTAACTTCCATCTGGATCAAGCCAGGCAGGGAACAAGCTGTAAACTACTGAATAAAGCTGCAGTATATTAAGGGTAGGAGGTGTTTAGGATTTCAAAGCCAACCAGCCTGGAATGTCTGAGTAACTCTGAACAGCCAAAGGATGAAAAATATCTAAGTAATTATGAAATGTGAATTTGTACTCTGTGTAACTTTGACAGGTCATTCTGAACCTTGACAGTTCCATTTAATCACATGTTCTGGAGATTGTGACTGTATCACACAGTCATGTTCTGCAGATTTGAGAATAGTTGTTCCAAGCCTTCAATGATTCTGAGCAACCAGCCCAATCACCAGAATAAATGTTGGCATATTTCATTTCTGCCAACCATGGTTACCTTATATATGTACTTTATTATGTAGCGGATGCATTGAAACTTTACACTTCAATTACCATAAAAACTTTTATTAATAGCCAAGGCTATTATTTGCTTAATCACTGAAATCAATGAGTCTATATTAGGGAGAGCTGTCTATATGGGAGAGGCCTTTAAGTCCTTTCACACAAAACTGTTGCTCAACAAAGATTGGGAAATATAATCAAATTGTTTGTTTAAACCAGGATCAATATTACTTATTTAAAAATAAGGCCTTTAATTACATATCAATTATGAATCATTCATTTAATCTACCTCCGACAGATAGCGCATCAGAGAGAGGGAGAGTCATAACATTCGAGGATTATGGCACCTGGCATACCGACACAACACCACTTTATTCTGTTAAAACAATACTCACAACATGGATTATTTTTTTATAATCCTTTTGATTCTTTTGATCTGAGGACACTTATGGACTAAAGGAATATAAATAACTTACATGGTAATCAAAGAATGGACAAGTAAATTGAGCCAACAACCAGGTTTTATACATCCGAAGAACTTCTATAAAAAATAAAATTAAAAAATTTTTTAAAAAAGGAACCGCTTGGCAACTAGACCAGGCATCTATTTGAGACAGGCATTTATTTGTCAAAACGTTTAATTGTGACTAGGCTTTTTATTGAAGTTGCACGGTATGCTGTGGTTAACTCATGGTTAGGATTAGGCACAAAAACCACATGGTTATGGTTAGGAAAAGATAATGGTTTGGTGTAAAATACCTGATTTTGGAGGTACAATCCGCACTGGAAAAGCAGCAATGTCTCACTTAAAAACAACCACAGTGAGGGGTCCCTTAGAAAACATCCACGTTTGATGCCTGAAAATCTGCTGAAAACTAGGGCTGTCCCAAATACAAGTTTTGGGGCATAGAAGGGGGAGGGGACATCAGTCAATGCATTTTAAACAGCATGATAGTTCCCTCTTTGTTAGCATGCAGGTCGTACGTTGGCTAAAATAGCTAGAAAAAAATAATACCTCTCAGTTTTCAGGTGATTTGCCAAACTCACTGTAGCTTTATTACATACCAGTTTACCTTGGAATATCTAGCATCCACCTCTTTGGGATTCTCTTCGCAAATCTTCCTAGCTTTTCTGTAAGCCTGTCATGTGAGGTCAAAGTGATTGGTCAGACAGTCGTGCAAGAGTGCTAGTGACTGACATTAGATTAGAGCAAGTCAGAGTCACAAAACTATCACTAAGTTTAAATGTTCTTGTCTGTGAGGATCTAGAAGTAATTAATGTTGATGTATAATCAATGATATTAGACAACTATTTCTTACTGTATGAGCCATTTGAGATCTTAGGGGTAATTCTTAAACGTATAAACAGACTATTTGAATACTGATTTTGACGTTGACTACCATGGTTACAGTTAAATCTTTACAGCATTTCCGGTTAGCCCAAGTGAAAACACAGCAATGACTAACTTAAAGCAACAAGTTTTGTTTTTGTCTCAAACAGGGTCGGCAGCTTGGCAGGCGTCTCGCCTGGGTGTCACACCATCCACCATCCCCTCAATTTCCTGATGACAAACTTAGCTTATATACTTCATCACTTTATAATGTTGATATGATACTTGTGAAAAATGCAAATGTAACCAATTAATGGTTTGTAGAAACAAACAATGCCACCTGGGCTGAAACCCAACCCAATTGCCAGAATAAATGTTGGCAATATACATTTCTGTAAACCATGGATAGGTAACATTTGTACATATCATTTATCAAAGTTGTACATTTCATTAGTAGTAGATATCTTAAAACTTTGCATTTTAAATTTATGTGGCCACAACATGTGGTTATGTTTCTTTTCCTTTATTTTTAAATATTAAGATGTGTTGATTGTTGATTGCTGGTGTTTGTGATGATATCTTTTTTCTTGTGATAGCTAATAAAGGTTGTGTTAAAAATTCAATTTTATGTGGCCACAAACACAGCTGAAAAAAATAAAAATAAAAAATACCCAGTTTTGTCACAACACAGTGGGAAATGTCCCATTGTGTTGTTAAAAAATACCTGTTTTTGTTTTGTTGTTTGTTGATCTTTAAGTGGTCTGCTTCTGTCTGCTGCTTGGCAGCTGTCTCACCAGGTGTCACGCCATCCACCATCCTCTCCTGATGAGAAACTCAGCTCATATAGATGTAATCTGAACTATGTCACTGTCTAAACTAGGAATTGTTGATATGATATGAAAAAAAACCCACATAAAAATATAATATAGCCATGGTTTGCAGAAATGTACGATGCCAACATTTTATTCTGGCAACTGGACGAGAGCACCTCTAGGTCTTTTAATCTATACTGACTTAACGTTGAGCTTGACAATTTGTTCATGACATTGGACACTGAAGTTGAGTCTCAACTCAAGACTCAAGGTGCACTTACCTGCTTGTTCTAGAGCTTTCAGCTGTATGTGTGGAACATGTAAATTCAATCTGCTGATAGCGCCTGTGTGATAGTTAAGATTGATTTGTCAGCGACAGCACGTCATACAGGCACGTTATCTCTCTGTCCTAATACATTTTTTGTCAAGGCGGCTGTTTTACCCATCAATCTGTTTCCTGATAAAAGGATGAAGAGATGGAAATGCAGATTAACACAGAACCACAAATCTATTACATGCATTACTGTAATTGGGTCTAACATTTGTCAAGCCTATTCGTGTGCAGCACAGGAAATACATCTGTTGGTTTGCACTGAGCTGAAGTAAAAACCTGTTGTCAAGTGGTTTAAAATGTGTAGAATTTATCTAAGTATTGCATCTTTTTGCATTATTTTTACTATTGATGCATGTGTACACAGCATTTTACTATTGAAGTTGATTGAGTTGGAGCAATTTTTATCTTCTTACTATACTGTTTTGTATAATCCTTAAAAAATGTTTATTGTTTAATAAACTCATATTGATTTTCACTGTAAAAACTTCAGAGCATGTACAAAGGTATCATTCTATGTCAAAAAATAAAATGTTATCTCCACAGTTATACACCGCAACTTTCAAATTATTAGTTGTCTAAAGTAAGGATGTAGACCAGATGTGAGACCCCCCCCTGCTGTGCCCTCACACCTGGTGCTGACCTCTTTGCAAAACACTGTGCAGTATCATTGCTTTTTCCTGTCTTTATTGATGTATCAGCATTGTGGTGTTCTGATGCAGCAGGCTGGCACAAATCTAATAGGTTATTTAATATACAGTTGTCCTGGCATAAGATTAATTAACAAACGCTCTATAGGCTCTATTTATAGGCATATTTTTGAAGTGGGGCTGCCATTAAGTGAATTATCGTCTGTCACCGCATCCAGCACTTCTGTTGAAATAATCAAATCAGATATGTAAAGTGCAGCCTATAATCTCATTTTCTAAACCTGATTACATTTTGTTGACAGGACATTGGTGGGTCTGATGGTTGCTGGGCGTGACAGTCTAGTGCAGCGCAAGGTTGTCACGTCCTATAAAATAGTCCTCTATGTGCTGAGTAATTTTCAGGACCATTGGAGCAACAAAACAACATGAAACAGTCACTTACTGGTATAACCAAGGGCCTAGGGCTATTTTCCAAATAAAAGTATGGTTGAATAGTGACTTATATGACAGCAGTAAGGGATGAGGAGTCAGACAAGATGACTAGTAAGGATGGGCATGAGTATTCGAGTACTCGAGTCGGAAATCAGTATTTTTTTTTTCAACCTATAGAGTAATCATTACCCAGCCATGACTTTATTTATTTATTTTTGACTATTTAAAAAATCTTACTTCATTGTAGAGCTGCACAGCAGATTGCTTTGCTCAGCACCTCCACTGGTGATATGGCCACATCAAATACATGTACAATGAAATATACCTATATAAACTAACATGCAATAAGTGTGGAATTTTCACATTTTTGTAAGCATCATATTTTGCAGCCCCAATTTCATGCCACTGATCATATAGGACATCTGAGTGTACTATACAAAGGGACTACTGGAATATCTGTCATGCTTTCTGTTTCATATTCCATGTAGTAATCAGTCCATATAAACACATACAATTTCAAAAATGCTTATTTTTAAAAGCACAGGAGGAAAAGTGTATTTTCAAGAATCATGAATTGTAAGAATTTTTTTGAGAGCAATTTAGTTTTACAATAGGTAGGGAATCTTTTGACACCTTAAAGCAGCCCTGTGTGTCTTAAATGCATTGTATTAAAAAAAAGTGGAGATAACCATTGTGATGGTTTGTAGACATCACAGTGGTTACAATGGTCACAAGTTGGCATTTTGACATTTTGGCTAACACCATCTTTTTTTTCAGAGTCAGAAATGACCAGTATTGGACGAGAGGGAGCAGCTTTGGAGGAGGGGTGGATCTAGCTAAGAACCTGAGGACACCGCTGTGGTAATGACTTGTCAATCATAAGGTGGCCATGCCCTAAAGCATACCCTGCTTTATCATCTATTTTTACTTTAAATGAGAAAATTATTTACAAAGTGAGCATCATACTGTACTGTAGATTAATTGAAATCAATGATAAAGACCAGAAAATCATTAGAAGCAGAGGTACATGAGAAGTATGGTCAGTTTTTCATAGCCCAACATACAATCAGATTTCTTCTGCAATCAAGTGGCTGCCTCCAGGGCTAAAAAATCAAACCGAAACTGGCTCTAAGACACTCATGTTAAAATGTCCAATTTTATGGCAAAATTAGAAATGTTTACAGCCTGGTAGAAGATATGTTTTTGGTCTTCATAGTTAATTTCCCAATTCATGACAATTGTATGGAGGGGCAATTTTTTTTATATAACTCATTTAAAGGTTATTAAGGCTTGAAAATATGCACAGCTAAGGGTGTGGCCGCTTTGAGTGACAGGAGGTTGCTGTTCCTTGACAAATTTCTACTATGGCAGCAACGCTGGTTAGGTAACAAAGTATAGGTGTAGTCATATCTGTTGTTATTTAAGTAGGTTTTCAGTTCATGATATCCATCCATCCATTTTCAACCTCTTTTCTAAAGCCGGGTCATGGGGCTGTGCAAAGTATTCCAGATGTCCCTCTCCCCAGCAATGCTTTCCAGCTCCTCCTGGGGGATCCTGAGGTGTTCCCAGGCCAGATTAAATGTATAATTCCCCCAATGTGTTCTGGGTCTGCCCTGGGGACTCCCACCAATTGGATGTGCCCAGAACACTTCTAACGGGATGTGCGCGAGAGGCATCCTGAGAAAATGCCACAAACTCTCAGCTGGCTCTCAGCTTTTGACAGGAAAGAGCCGCGGCTCCAATACGAGCTCTCTCCAGATGTCCGAGCTCCTCACCCTTATTCTAAAGCTGAGCCCAGCCAAACTTTGGAGAAAACTTATTTGGTCGCTTGTATCCATGACCTCATTCTTTGGGTCATTACCCATAGCTCATTGCCATCGGTGAGGGTTGGGATGTAGATAGACTAGTAAATCGAAAGCTTTGCCCTCTGGCTCAGCTCTCAGTTCATGATACTTAACTGTGATGTTTTGGTCATCTAAAAGTTTTGTTCAGCATTTGTTTGTACTAAAAGACCCTTTAAGAAGTTGGACATTAAATTTTTAAGTTCATTTTGTTTTAATTGGTTTTAAGCCTATCAGAAATTAGCATTAGCACTGTACTGTGCTAATAAAGCTAGCATTAGGGTTATCTTCACACTCTTCACTCCCAGATATTCACTTCTGGCCCCAAAAACCAAGATAGCAAACCAGTGGGTGATGTCACAGTGGCTATGCCCATTATTTTCTGCAGTCTATGTTTGCAACCACTGGAGTCGCTCCCTGCTGGTCTTTAGAAAGATTGCAGGTTGAAGGCACTTCTGCATTGACCTCATTTTTCAGGCCTGGAGATACCCCTTGGTTAAACAAAGTATGTTTATGTTTTACCTATGAAGTCATTGCTAGGAAAAATATAGGGGGCCTGTAGAGGTGATTGAGGTGAAAATGATGTTGGCAACTTGGCACCAGCCTGAGTTCATACTATATAATATACTGGGTCAGTGGTTTCTTTTTTTTCATTTTGGTCATAAAGGGCTCAGTAAATGTATGTATATATATTTTGGGGATGTTTTTTTTTTTTTTTTTTGTCATGCTGTAGCTGTGCTCCTTTTTACCGTGGAAAGAGCACTCAGCAGAAACAAGCAGCAAACTCCCCAGGGAATCTGCCATCAATATTGCATGATATCCATCTACTATCAAAGACAAAGTAAAACCACTCAGAGCAGGCATACTTAATATCTAAAACCCTGCCTTGAGTGCATGTTTTCTCTCTATGTTTGGATAGTAAATGAAAAGTCTAGCCCAAGTTGCAAAGTCTGATTTGATCTGGGACGGAAAATCTGATAATAGAAACATGTTTTTGACTTGTAGGTTTAAGAGTGTGGTAGCCATTGAATGATTTCCCACAGCCTCAGTCCATTCTACTTAGGTCTAGTGGTTACAAGGGTATCCATTATATAGAGCAAGCCCCCCACCCTGTATACTGTAAACAGAGGTGGGAGTAAGTCACACATGTGCAAGTCTCAGGTCCTAACCCTCAAGTCTCAAGCAAATGCCCAGTTACTGAGGTGACAATCAAGTGAGTCAAGTCCCTGCTATTAGTCAAACAAGACAAGGCAAGTCAATACTTGGGTCAAACAAGTAACAAGTCAAGTCACATAAAATTTGGATGATGACCAATCAATAATTTAAAGTTAGCTAAAAAGATACATTCACATACCTTTTTTTGTGGGTTTGTAGTGATGGATGTTGTTGGATGTTGCGTATCTCACTTATCTTTCAACTGCAGTTCTTGCATACAGCTGTCCTCCTCTTACTACCTTCATTGAAAACATAATCCTTGAATCCAAATTTTATTATTTGTGGACTAGACCCCTGCACGATAGCTGCCTCCACTAATCTGCCACATCCTGTAGGTTGCCAGGTTTGCGCATTGCACTAGAAATCACCCAATTATAGGTTCTCAATTTCTAGAAAATGCAAATATTTCATTTTTTAAAAGCCAAGTCCTTTTGAGTCATCTTTCTCAAGTCTAAGTCAAGTCTCATGCACTGAAAAAGACTGTTCTCATGCAGTGTTTATATGTATCCGTTTGAAAATGTGTGCCCCACAATCCGTATTTAAGCCACGTAGTCATTATTCAGTAATTTGTGTATAATGCACATAATGGGGAACATTGAGATCAAATGTCCAGTGCGCTAATGGGAGTAAAAAAGGACATGGTTCTTAACAGAGGACTTTCCCTCAGGAGGCCTGTGTTAAGAACCATGTGAAACCAAGTGAAGTTTAAGTTATTTTAAGGTGCATCATCATTATGTTTCTTTTCCTAAACCTAACCTACAAAACTTAACATTAAGTACATAATGTCATTTCTGTGGCAATAATTTGTTTGATATCATATTAACTGTTGTATAAGGATACATTACATGAATACCAGGTCTGAAGTCCTCGAGTCAAGTCATATTCAAGTCAGGTCATCCACCTGTGATTATACGACATTTGTAGGAAAATCTAAACATTTGTGTCATCCTTGTTTCATAAAGGAAGCTGCAACATCTCAAGGATTCTCGATCCTTATCAGTCGATAATTTTCAGTGGTGGATGAAGTACCTGAAAGCCATACTTCAGTAAAAGTACAGATATCTCACTAAAAATGACTTTGGTAGAAATTAAAGTCACCTAAGTAATGTTATGTAATGAAATGTGGTACACCACCTTAACAATGGAGTGTACGTTACACGTAAAGAAAAATTAGGTCTTCTTCGCAACTTAAAGGATTTAAAGAAAACCTTTGACCTCCAGGGCTGATGCATTGCAGTATAGCTGTCACCACACAGTTGCCTGGCACAAATAATTTATCTCCTTTAATTACAAGCCCCCTCTGCTGTTGGAAACCATTTTCTGCTTCCATCATGAAGTCGATCTCATTATCCAGTATGATGTAGTTGCTAGCATGTAGCATCTAATCTGACATGCAGCCTGGGCTTGACTGGAAATCCCAATTTAACTGTTGATTTGAGAGCACTTGTTTGCACTTGCCCTTTATGTGATTAACCTATGATCTAACTTGCAAGCTAGGACTACTGATTTGTCAAACTTCTGATCTTATTTTGTAGTTAAAAAGTTATAAAAATTACTTGGGACATAGAAATATATAGATACTGGAGTGAAACACTTTAACTCCAATTAATGTCTATATATTGAAGTAAAAGTATACATTTTATTTAGGAAATGTAGTGGAGAAAAAGTGAAAATTGGCAGAAGTGTAAAAACTCAAGTACAGATCATGTAATGTAACAAAGTAATACTACCTTTGTTGCATAACACCACTGTTTACTCCTAAGGACAAGTTAACCTGAGTGTAGCAGATATTTGTTCAGAGGTTAGGAACATGTATCAGCACATTTTGAGGTTGATACATGACTCATGCTGAGGTGCCCCTCTATGCACTCAATGTAAAACAGAGCTCAACGTCTTTCACACTGTGCTCATCAGTGGCAGACAGACTTAAAATAAGCAATGTCTAGGGAATTAGTCAGCCTCTTACAGTTTCACAGTGAAAGTATTATAGTAAATAATCCTCTTATTTTAATGGGTTCTTCTTTTTTCCGAAAAGAGGTCTTTAGTCTGTTTTTCTTTTCATTTCTCAAACAAATTAGAAAATGTTTAATGAGATTTTGATGTTTTTTTAAAATCATGAGCAATAGCTAATTCTGTATAAAAACATCAACTAATCAAACATCTCTGTTGACCAAGAACCTAAGGGCCAATTATCTACTAACTGACTTTGAGGTTGAGCCCAGTATATTTACAGGAAAACTACTAAAATTACAAAGTTATAACAAGGTAAAGCCAGCACATCTCATGAATATATAGTACAAACTGTACAAATAATTATCTATAATCACAACGTGAATACATGATGTTTACGGCATTGCAACATGAAATACAATCTCCATTTCTGTATCATATGGATCACTAAGGTAATGATAACCCATATTAACTAACTGATCAGATTTTTTGTGAATTCTTATCATAGACTATAAAAATAACAGACATAGCTGCCATGGTGTCACCCACTGGTTTGTGAGCCTTGAGTTTCGGTCATTGTCATCATGGATTTTTAGATCATGGGACAAAGATGAGCTGAGGAGGGTCCAGAGGGACCTAAAGAGAGAAATAAGGAGGGGCAAGGACAGCTACAGGAGGAAGTTGGAGGAGCGCCTTCAACAAAACAACATACGGGAGGTGTGGAGAGGCCTGAAGACAATCTCTGGCCACAACAACAACAGCAGGAGGGGCCCAGAGTCTGGAGACCGGGGGTGGGTGGGGGTTTTTCAACAGGTTTGATTCTGCTCCCTCTCCCACCCACCAGAGCTCAGACCCAGGGCTCTCTCACCGTCCCTTGCAAATCTCCTCCCCCTCCCTCAGGACATCAGCTGCATCCTCCCCACACCTTTCAACCCCCCTCCAATTCACACCTCCCTCCTCTACTCAGTCACCCCCCACCCCCCGCTGCAGCCTCTCCATAACAGCTGACCAGGTGAGGAGGGAGCTCACGAAGATCAAGGTGAGAAAGACTACTGGTCCAGATGGCATCAGCTCCAGACTGCTGAGGGACTGTGCAGTTCAGCTCTGTGAGGTGGTTCTGCACATCTTCAACCTCAGCCTCAGTCTGGAGCAGGTTCCTGTCCTGTGGAAGACTTCCTGCGTGGCTCCTGTACCAAAGACTGCACACCCCAGGGAGCCCAACCACTTCAGACCTGTAGCCCTGACCACCTGATGAAGACCATGGAGAGGATCATACTCAACTACCTCCGACCCCTGGTGAGAAACAGGACTGGACCCCCTGCAGTTTGCATATCAGGCAGGCATTGGGGTGGATGACGCTGTCATCTACCTGCTTCCACCGAACACTGGCTCACCTGGAGAACACTGGAAGTGCTGTGAGGGTCATGTTTTTTGACTTCTCCAGCGCTTTCAATACAATACAGCCATCTCTGCTCAGGGGGAAGCTGGAAGGAGCTGGAGTCGACCGTCCTGGGGCTGCATGGACCATCGACTACCTCACCAGCAGACCACAGTATGTGAGGCTTGGTGACTGTGTGTCTGATGTGGTAGTCTGCAGCACGGGGGCTCCACAGGGGACAGTCCTCGCCCCATTCCTCTTCACCCTGTACACATTGGACTTCAGACACAAGGACAGCTGCCACCTCCAGAAGGTCTCTGATGTTACAGCCATTGCTGGATGTGTGTCAGAGGGGAATGATCTGGAGTACAGGAGGGTCATCACGGACTTTGTCAACTGGTGTGAGATAAACCACCTTCACATCAACGCCAGCAAGACAAAGGAGTTAGTGATTGACTTCCGTAGGAAAGCACCCCAGACTACTCCAGTGAACATCCAGGGTTTGGACATTAAGGTCGTGGAGGAGTACAAATACCTGGGTGTTCACCTAAACAATAAACTGGACTGGTCCTCAAACATCAACGTCCTGTACAAGGTGGGCCAAAGTTGTCTCCACCTGCTGCGGCGACTGAGGTCCTTCGCAGTGTGCAGGACACTGCTAAGGACCTTCTATGACACTGTGGTAGCATCTGCCATCCTCTATGCAGTGGTCTGCTGGAGCAGTGGAAGCACGGAGAGGGACAGAAAAAGACTGAACAAGCTGGTCAGGAGGGCAAGCTCGGTCATTGACTGTCCCCTGGAGACCATCGAGCAGGTGGGTGAGAGGAGGATGTTAGCAAAGCTGATATTCATAATGGACAACACCTCTCACCCCCTGCATGAGACTCTCTGTGCACTGAGCAGCTCATTCAGCAGTAGACTGCTGCACCCACAGTGCAAGAAGGAGCGCTACCGCAGGTCGTTCATCCCGTCAGCTGTCAGACTCTTCAACAGCAACATCTGACAACACCAAATGTAGCACTGTCATGTCTGCTGCATGACTGCTTAGACTCTGTTTATCTACACATTCTGTGCAATATTCCTCATCTGAATATTTTTTGTATATATGTATATATATTGTAAATTCTGTTAATATTCATTCTCAAAAGTGCCTTACTTTTTAAAATATTTTTTTGTATATTTTTAACATACATATTTTCTATTTTTAATCTTTATTTAATTTCTTATAATACACTGTCCACTCTTGACTTTCTGTGTGTACTTTGAGCTGCTGTGACATGTGAATTTCCCCAGTGTGGGATCAGTAAAGTTTATCTCATCTCATCTCATCTCATCTCATCTCATCTCATCTCATCTCATCTCATCTCATCTCATCTCATCTCATCTCATGGATTTTTGGAGCCAGAAGTGACCATATTTGAATGAAAGGCTGGCACTGTGGAGGAGTGAGGGGTGGATCTGACTGAGAAGCCAGGACATTATCTTTAGACAGCCTGTCACCCAAAGCAACCTACCCTTAGTTATGTGTAACCTTTAGCCTAAATAAGATGTATATAAGTGAGTTACATAAAAATGTACCCCCCATGCAGTTGTCAAAAACACTGAAATTAGCTATAAGGACTAAAACTGTTTTTTGTATCAGGCTGTAAACTTGTTTATTTCTGCTGTAAAGTTGGCCATTTTAACATGGGGGTCCATGGGGATTGATATGGCCAGAAGTGGCCATATTTTATTATTGGTTGGTTTCTGGTTTCTTAATTTAAATGTACATATTTACATTCATGTAATAAACTGAAGCAGGTGGTTAGCAGTGATCCTCTCCTGACTGGCAAACAGCTCTGCCAACTTATGTGCCTCCTCCTTCAGATGAGCCTGTATGGCCTCATCCTCCATAATGCTCCAGCAGTCATCTTCATATGTTTTAAGAGACATCTGGCTGTCTTTGGATTTACATGTGGATAAATTATCCCACTCTCTGGCTATCAAGTCCGCCACTTTCTGGGCATCCTGCCTCAAGTGAGCACACATGTCCTCATCCTACAACAAAAGCTGTTTGCATCACCATTTTGGGCAATCATCTGGTCTTTTTTAGTGTCAGACACCCCCTGGCTCTCAGAGTCCCTGCAGATGAGCTTAGCCACCGCAAGGCTTCCTCCTTCAGGTGAGTCTGGTTTTCCTTACTCTCCGTTACGGACTGGAAGTTGACCTCATCGATGTTTTAGTAAATCTTCTGGTCTTTCTTAGATTTAGACATTGTTCGACTACATCAGTCTTTGAATATGATGGTTTTATGTTCCATAATAGATCAAAAGCTGTTTTTACCAAAGTTTTCTAAAATATTCTTGTCTAGTTTGGTGTTGGACATCTCTTGACATCCCCAGTATCTGGAAATTAGTTCCACCACCATTTACAGGCCACCACCCTTGAGTAAGACTGAATGTTCTCATTTTCCATTAGACACCAGAAGCTGTCCTCATTAATGTTTTTGGGAATCTCCTGGTCTTTCATTATTTTGGACATCCTCTTTCTGAAACTCAGTAAAAGGTCAATGGGCGTCTGGGCATCACAGCTGCTGTAGTGGTTTCTATCAGCTGTGCCACTTTATGAGCTTCCTCTCTAATGTGAGCCTGGATTGACTCATCTTCCATTAGGGCCCAGAAATCATCTTCATGATGTTTTTCAGATTTTCATCTCTCATACTCTTTAGTCTGTCCTTCACAGAGAAACTTGAAGTGTGAGGAGTGGTGGGACATTTGCCAGGATGGTCGTCATTGTTCAGCAAATCGTCCTGCTGCTTGTTGTATTTGATGATTTAATGAATCGATGATGCATACTATTAGAATTTTATTTTTTATTTATTCTTACATATGTGTAAATTATATGGAGAGTTAAGTAAGACAGCAGAGATAGCAGTTCGATCAGTGGATCTGATTTGCAGTGTTGGAGAAATGTCAGAGGACGAAGTCTGATTTTGACCTTTCCCTTTTTCTCTCATTCACACTCATATCCCCAGTGCATACAAAAACTCGATTTCCCACAGTTCGACCCCTCTGTGTGTAACATTAATAGACTAAAGTAACCTGATAGTGGTAGTGGTGTATTAAGAGAAACGCTCACCTTGACTCTCCTCTCTCACACCTATCTGATTAGCTGTCATCACCCCTTTCTCTCTGTCTTTATCTCTTTTCCAGTATCTTTTTCTTTGAGCCTCTTTGAGTTGCTCTGTTTTTCTCTTTATGACCCTTTTCTCTACAATGAGTCCCCCTCTGCTCTAAATCTTGCTCACCCTGTCTTTTAAATTTCACAGAATCTCTTTGTAGGTCTCCTACTTTGTGTGAATCTCTCCTCTAAAGTCCCAATCTCACTGGAAGAATTGGAATAAATACAGTGTTACCACGGTCTGGAGCTCATACATACATGAGTTGTGAGGGAGGTTATAGAGGGGAGGAGGAAGAAGAAAATGAATAAAAAACCGAGTGGGGAGGGAGGTAGGAAGAGGCAGAATAATAATTTACCAGTACTCGCAGAAGAGAACTTCTGTGGGGCTTTTATTTTTATGGCTTGACGCATATGGCTCTCCAGTGTTGTGCTTGCATGCTTGTGTGTGTGTGATTGTGTGCATCTACTGTATATGTCTCCTGTGTACACACTCAGCCTTGTGAACAATAATAAACCTCTGTAAACTAACAGCCAAAAAATTAAACCTTCACCCAATATGGTCCCCTATGGCCTACTACTATTAACACGTACACACACACACACACACACACACACACACACACACACACACACAGATTGGAACATAAATGCCCATTCAGGCAGGGAACATTGAGCATGCCACCCACACAAAAAGTCTGCAACTGAAAATTTGGAGCATGCATGCATTTGCTCATACATTCAAACTGTGACTTCTGCAGCCCTTATATGCCTATAGGTCTTATAATTTTTATTTTGCATATGCAAGTCGTATCTTGTTACACACAATGATAGGGCATATTTGCATGTTTCAATGTGACTGTGATATTTCTTGTTTCATTTTGAGTGTAGGTAAGGTATAGTTTGTGTGGGATGTATGTTTTCCTTTGTGTGTGTGTGTGTGTGTGTGTGTGTGTGTGTGTGTGTGGTCTGTGTAAGGTGTATGTAATAAAGGTTTTCATTTGGTTATGGGGCTTCAGAAGGGCCGTCCAGAGAAGCCTTAGATTGGATCTGCTGTGTGTCCGAGGAGAATGGGAAATAACATCAGCCGTCAGGAGAGGAAAGGTGAAAAATAACCTGTCATCACTTCTCTCCCTTTCTCTCTCTATCTCTCTCATCCCGTTCTTCCTAGCTAACCTCCCTCTCACCTTTGTAGCGTTCCCTCTCTTGCTCTTATACTCGCACATTTTAAACTCACTGGCTCATAGCTTTTCTCAGTTGTTCTTACTCTATTGTTCCCTCATTGCTTGTTGTATAGTGATATGCCTCTCTGTCTCTTTTATATGGAGGCTTATTAACAACAAAACTAAGGAGCAAAGTCAAGCTGTAATCATGTAACCACAACCTGTTATTATGAGAACACACAAGGCACCCTTTAGCATCTGTATGAGACACACAGTGGTATCCTGGGTCAAACATTTTGTAACATGTGGTTAACACTGTAAGCACAAAATGTACAGTATGTACATACTAATCAACACTATGTTAAAATACTTGTAATGCTGTGTTCACATTTTATGTAAGTAAATTACATGTAAAGTCCATGTAAAGACGCAATTAGATGCAAAGTCCCACTGGGTGACGCGAACGACACAAATTAAATAGTGTGGATAATGTGAGTAGCGTGATTTTACCTCATGCGCTTATTTGCTAAAGTTGAAAAATCTGAACTTCAGTGTTTGGTGTGAACACAACATAGGTCAACGTTGACCTTTGGTTTCACACTGGACACAAACAGTGGTCTCCTGGGTCAAGTCCTTTGTTTGTTCGACCCATCCATCCACCTTGAGCTCCTCCCTTCACAGACGTTCTTGCTCTTTATTAGTTGCTCTGAGCATCTAATATTGGCCCAGATGAGTTTATATTGGAGTTACTTAAAATCCCGGTGCATCTCATTCAGATGATTAAGGAGCCTTGTGCCCTGACATCCAGGCTGTTACAATCTGTGTGGACACAGGGAAAGACTTGTGAGATACTTCAATCTGCTCCTATGGTTGGCAAATAATTGGAATCATGGTTAAAAAACTACAAAACTTAAAGATGTAGTTATGGATAAAAGGAAACAAGGCTGACTGTCAGTCAGAAACTATATGCTAACAGCCATCTCGCAGGTTGAAGGTGCACATTTTGTCAGTGCCACATTTATTCTGCCTTTGTCTCTGACAGACAAAGGTCATAATTCAGATGGTAGCTGCAGGTGCTTGTCAGGTAGACATAAAGAGAGGACATCTTAGGGGTTTTAACAAATGCCAAAATCAAGCTTCATGTTTTTAACAAGGCTGTATTACCAACCGAGCAAAGCACGCAAGTGCTCCACATCTCCAGAAAACCAGATGCTACTAAAACTTACTGTGTGTCAACCAGTGTGAGCTAATTTATATGGGGGTTGTCTTCCAAAGGTCACCATTGATTTTCATGATAAGGGCTTAAAAGTGAGTCCGATATTATCTTATTGAACGTAAGGTCCTGTCTTTATTTTGTGCCTCTCATGCATACCCCTTAATTGATGGTTTCAATTAAATTACAGTGTGGGTGCTCAGGTGGCATAGAGGTAATTGTGCTGATCAATTGCCTCAGCTGGTAAACTTTGTTGCATGATGTCAGTACCCCTGTCTCTCTCTACTGTCTGCTATCTAACAAAGGCATGAAATGTCAAAACAACACAAAGTATTTCTGGGACCAGATAGTATTGCAGCACAGGAAACAATGCACATTGTAAGGGAGGACCAGGGGTGTAACAGGATCCCAGCAGCTCAGGGCCCAGCACCCCTGAGCCTAGCATTCGTGCGGCCATGCTCTTTAAAGTTTTCGGGCTGAACAAAGTTATTAATTTAGTCATTAATAAGCTTCCATAGAGTTTTCTCTGTTTTGCTCTCTACCTAAATCTGTTTTCCTTCCCCTTGAATTTCTTCTCTCTTGCTTTATTTCACACTCCGTCAAAGCCAGTTTTTGGAGAGGAGAGTGTGTAGCAAATCTGTGCATGCGTGTAAGAAAAGGACCGGCACACACACGCAAAACACCCTCACAAAGGATGAAAGATAATGATTAAAGGTGAGAGGGTTAAAGCGTAGAAGACCATGTGTCTGTTAGCATGACAGTTGGAAGGCAGGGGAAAGATGGGACTTGTGAGACGAGTGTGAGAGTGGGAGCGAGGGTGGTAAATTGAAAGAAAAAATGTGGGAGAGGTGAGAAACACCAGGATATATATAGCTGTAAGGCAGGTGCAGCTTTGATAAAGAGTGATCATTTTTTTTATTCCAAATGTGAAAAGAAAGCCAAATGTGTATGTGAAGATTATAGAGCTGCATATGAAGTGTGTTACACAAAGACCTTTGACTCATTAATTGATGGATTGAACAGCTAATTAATTGACTGTCCAATGAACAAACACAGGACTCAAGCTGACAAGGAGAACTACAAGTATGGAACTTCAACTTAACACTCTCAACACACAGTGTGGTCATTTGTTGTCACAAAAAGCTTTTGTTAACTCACATCAACTGTTTAGACCAGTTTTGTTCATGTTGTAAATTTTCTAAAAGTCCTAGAAGACGTGAAGTGGGCAGGCACCGAGATAACGGCTAGAACAAAAATAGACCGACTCCTTCGCCATAAGCTGCTGAGAAAAGCGATTTAAATAGATTTGAATGGGAGGTGTAAAGTGGGCAGTCAGTGAAAACACTGTTGTGTTCACCAAAGGAAGCCAGACATGTTGGAGAACATTTGGTATGCAGCACACCCAGAAGAAAAAAACTTGTCACTGTGGCCAACAAGTAGTAGATGCTCATTTTTCTCAGATGACTGTGAATCTGCCCTGAAGACAGCAGGTGATGTCTTCAATTCTAACAAGGTGAGGAGGACACAAGACTGTTTTGCATCTCTGTTTATCTAAATGAAAATCTTGTCAGGTCACAGTGTCATTTCTATGTGTGTGTGTGTGTGTGTGTGTGTGTGTGTGTGTGTGTGTGTGTGTGTGTGTGTGTGGAAAGGATGGTGGTAGGGTTTCTTACATTCAGTTTTTGATTGCATGTGTGTGTGCCTGTTTTAAGATTTGTTTGCAGCTGTGTGCAAATATCAGGGAGGCGTGAGGTGTTGTGTTGACTCTGAAGATCGATGGTTGATCTCTCAGGAAAAGGAAAAGGCCAATCTTCTACTGTAATAACACTAGCACACTACACGTGTGTGTGTGTGTGTGTGTGTGTGTGTGTGTGTGTGTGTGTGTGTGTGTGTGTGGGAGTGTGTGTGTCTGTGTGTCTGTGTGTGTGTGTGTGTGTGTGTGTGTGTGTGTGTGTGTGTGTGTGTGTGTGTGTGTGTTTGTGTGTGTGTGTGTTTTAGGAGGGGAAAAAAAGTAATATAAAACATAGTATACACAAACAAGACATGATAACCAAGGCTTTCATCTTACAGGGACAATATACAGATGAGACGACCATCATTCTTGATTCCTGGCCATATCTCTTCTTGTATTATGTTAAGTTTTGTTTTTCACCCAGTGTGTCCCTATTACATTATGCAACTGTCAAGGACAAAAAAAAAAAAAAATCACATTCCAAAAGCAAATTAAGGCAAGGTGTGGAAGCTCTCTTTCTCACTGATGTGGTTGGAAATTCATCATTAAATTATTCAGGTCTGTTCAACAGATTTTATGGACCCAGGGGTTACAAATTTCACTCAACACATTATGTAGAGATGCAACTGAAATAAGAAATTCAGACAAGCAGAAATACTGGATGCACCAGCAATGATTAAAAAAGCCAAGCTCAAGCCAACTGCAGCTATCCAAGAACCTTGCATTTGGCTTGACAAATATAGGTGTACTTTGTGTGGTATAGTGCCCGCAAGTTCAAGTTTTATGTAGCCTTGGTCAACATATCCTCATAGAGCAGTTTGTATGGCATCCTGCAAAAATGCATACACAACAGTTTGTATGATATTCTACGAATTAGCGCCCCATGAATGATGTTGCATCCTTAACATACAGTAACGTATATATGTCAAGTCACAGAGGTTAGGTTTAAGAAAGTAAAGTTACTGTGGTTAGGTTTTGAAAACAAAACATAGTAAGGACTTACCTTAAAATGACTTAAAGTTCAAACAGTGTCAAACATGTGACTGCAGGAAAGTTTGGGGTTTTGTGACACAACCACCACCACAACCTGCCTCTTTACAAGACCACTGGGGACTGCCTCCTTGTTTACTCCCATCAGCATGTCGATCATGTACTGTAATCACAAGCTTTCAAAATCCATGGCACATGTTCGAATTTGGGTGCTTTACTTTTCATCGGAAAATGCTCAGTTTGTGAGAAAAGCCTGCCTACTGGGTCCAGACCTCTAAAGAAAGGGAATTTTTGAGTTTTTAGGGGTTTTCTAGTATTAGCATGAGTACAGATTGAATCACCATGACCATGTGCTAACAACAATCACTCACGGGTAGAGAGCTGGCAATTGATTTTAATTGCAGACATACATGAAATTAGCAGACTTGTTCATTTCTGTTGTCATTTTCAGCTAACTGTAACATTTACAGATATATAGTTAAACATGTTGGTTCAACCTATCTGGCATTTCCTCTGTACTTATTTTACATACAGGTTCTTTGCTTGCTTCTTTGATTAAGCAAATCTTTAGGCACAGGAGCTAAGTAATGTACTGCTTGGCCACTTGAAAAGGCCAACCTAAAAAAACATCAAAGTCAGTTTAAGTGTATGCCACATTTTGAATATTTCCTCCACTTTATCTAATAAACTAACAAATCGAGGCAGCAGTAGACCAGCAACTCCCATGTTATGCAAAGTAAAATTACTGTTTTTGTCAATGCAGTCAGGTGGCTTTGAGATAACGGCCTTACTTCCCCACTGGAAAGGGCTGTCTGATGGTAAGGTAAAGCCATAAAAAAAAATCTAAATAGAGCATACACTTAAAATGATGATTTTTTTTGGGTGGGGTATTTTAGATGCCTAAAAACTAACTCATCAAGGCAGTGCTTTCTTTGCACCATTTTTATCTTATGTATGTGATGTGGGAGTTTTCTACCCATAAGTTACTATAAACAAACATTGTGATTTGGTCTATTAGCACCTTTTGTCATAAGGTACAGGCATTCACAGTTCATTCACATTTATGTCTGGCTGATGATGGGTCCACTGAATGTGCTACTGCTCTCCTCCACTCACTGAACACACTCTGTGCAGAAAGCCACAGTCAGATCAGAGCACATTCACTGAGAAATACTTGGTGACTCTCTTCAAGTGAGAGGAGTTAAGGTCTGCCCAAAAAGTGAGTAGATTTATCACTAGCCACTCTTTCAAGAAAGTCACTAATATGGAGTTAGATTAGTCTCTATATTAATAAATGCACACAGAAGGATTCACAAATACATGTTAAGATTTATATATAAATGACTCTCTCCACACAAATATTTTCAATGCACACACATATATTTGGCATTTTATATAAATGTAAAAAAAATCCACAAATAACCAAAAAAGTTTCACAAATGTATTTCTGATGCACACACAAATATTTATTGTTTTAAATATATGCAATTTTCATCAAAACATTTGTGGATGTTGATACATTCATATACAAATGCTTTTATTTTGTGAACCTCTGCGCATTCGTGTGTGAATCTTTTTGAGACTCCCCTGACGTGACCCGATCCACAAATGCATTTTTTCTACCAAGGGGATATAGGTAGCCAATCAGATGTCTCCTTCCTCTTCAGCCAATCACATGAGCATCCCGCTACCACCCCCACGTGGGGTATGTTTTAACGTCGTAGTGTCAGAGGGTAGCAGTAATGCACAACTACATTGTTCGCCGACCGCCAAATTAATAAGGACGAGAAGAAGAAGAAGCAGCAGCAGACAGCGGTCAATGCAGAGCCCCGGGTCAATGATCAAGAGCAGGGTTTCCGTTATCCGGTAATTACCGGACTTTGACCAGTAAAATCTGCCGAAGTCCGACATTTTTTAACACTGCCGGTCCAAATGTCCGGTGAAAATATTCCCTCCAAGCACAATTTGAATTAAACATGTCAAAGGATTTTTTCATTGTGTTTATCTAGAGTTTTTATTGCATATATATTTCAATAGCGAGCTGACTTTTTTATTTCAAGTTGGCAGCACGCCGCGTTATTAACACTAGGACCGCCAACATTCTAGCACCCCCTCCTGGCGCCGCAACGGTCAGCCAGACCGTCATACACAATTCGACTGTTTTTGCTCAGAAGCACATCAAGAAGTTGTTGTTTTTTTTAGATAAACGTACCAGCAATTAAATTTAATGAACAAAATGTCACAGTCAAGAGGATCAGCAAACCTTTCAACGCCTCATGTCAATATACAAGTCAGCTTTTTAAAATGTATTTAATTTTTTTACCGTGCGCATTTTTTTCGCTGCTTCACGTCTCCATTGATAATGACAATTAGCACTCTTAGTACACTCTTAAATAACAAATAGTATATAACTTTTAGTCTGCTATATTGTTGACTATGTAGTGAATTTTTATAAAATATTGCAGAAGAAAAGACATAAAGACCGAAATAATGAGAGGATTTTTAAAATTATTTTTATGCTGCTGCTCCCCTCCTCTCTGCAACTCGGGAAATTCGTTTCACTGAGAAACACACACACACACACACACACACACACACACACACACGGACATATACGAATGGATGACGGATGTACAGCTTGAGGTTATTGCTACAATACAGATTAATACACAAAGCAAAAACACTTAAACCAGACAGGCTAGCTATGGGCACGAACAAATGCAAAAATAACTGCAGAAAATAACATGAAAAGAGGACCCAACAAACAAATGAACAAGGGCACGATCAACACGTCAGAAAGCCGATCACGTTGTCCGGTGCCAATTTTTTCTAGGGGAAACCCTGCTCTTGACCATTGACCCGGGGCTCTGCATTGACCGCTTTCTGCTGCTGCTTCTTCTTCTTCTCGTCCTTATTAATTTGGCGGTCGGCGAACAATGTAGTTGTGCATTACTGCCACCCTCTGACACTACGACGTTAAAACATACCCCACGTGGGGGTGGTAGCGGGATGCTCATGTGATTGGCTGAAGAGGAAGGAGACATCTGATTGGCTACCTATATCCCCTTGGTAGTAGAGTGCCTTGAGAGAGAGAGTGGCGCCACCTCCGTTCACTGCAATGGTTCATTTTTTTCAGAGCAATGGCGGAGCATGGAGCCCCTCAAAAGTTCCCGGAAGTTAGCACAAGCTAACCGCCGCTCAATACATTCTGATGGAGCAGCTGGTCGGAGCAACACATGTTCGAGGTAAAACGTTTAAAGAATGACATTTTCATATCATTAGGCCATCTGAATTAAGTTGACATGAGTAATTAAGTACGTTGGCGGGTTTTGCCCGTCTAGATTAGAGGATTTAGAGAATATTAACAGATAAAAGTTTAGGCTAGCACAATGGATAATGATAGCAACCTGTGCAACAGGCAGATAAATGTAAATTCTGCTCGCTAAATAACTTAATCCAACCCTGTCGATTTATAGTAGTGGCGAGGTTAACGTGTAGGGATGTAATTGCAGTTACAATAGTTATACTATTTGTATTTATTTGTTTATTTGAATGTACAGTTTACATTAATAAACATAAAATCATGTAAATATACCGGATTATAGCATAGTGCTAATTTCTATCCATAGTCACAATAACAGCTACGGACATGTCTAGCATATATCCCATTGTGGTTGAATACACACTATTAGATAGTAGTAAACTTTGAAAAATCTTTGCACATATAAAGCAGTTAAGAACATGAGGCAACTTGACAAATGTGTTACACATCAGTGGCCGATTATACTTATTAACCATAAGCAGCAAAAGCTGTTGATGATTGGAAAATGTGGCTCTCCATATTTTAAAGTGATACTTTTTTCTCTGCCTTGTATTTCCTGCACGAGACAGCACGCAGCACTCTCCCGGGTTGCAGGAGGAGGCCAGGGTGCAGGGAGATACTTCAAGTGGAACTTCTGCTTAGCAGTCTGTCACTCTCTGCATTTGTCCAGCAATGTCCTGAAGCCCCTTCAGGTGTTCTGGGGTTACCCGTGTTGTTTAGTAACTTCTTGGTTTTTGCATTGTTTTTTTGTTCTTTCTTATATGTTCTTTATTATAAAAAAATCTAAAATTTTCCTTGTGGTGTGGTATTTGAAAGTGTTCGAAAGTGCAAATACATTGTTTGAATATGATTACCTCACATATTTTTTTGCTGTTAAAATCTTTGTTTGTGACAGAGAAATTGCTCCTTCCGACTTTAGCCACCCATGCCTTTCTTCTGTCCCTGTCTTTGGGGAAGCCATACATGTGGACGCCTTTCTCTGAGCGGTTGGAGCATCCCCATGCAGCACAGTATACCATGGTGGAGACTATCAAGTTTATTTTCAAGGAATTCAAATGAAACTGTATTTGCCGCGGATTTCTTATTAGAACACACTTATTGTTAGTCACCTACAACGTCAAGTCTGCCTCACTCATATCTTTAAGTAAAAAACAGACATAATACTGTTTTATTGCTGTCAACAAATGGTTTAGTAAAGGTAACAGAGTTCAAAGCAATTATCACAAGCATATATATTTAGTGGTAGAACTCAGTTTATTTGCAATGAATTGAAATGAAAATTTAATTTATTTGACATTGGTTTCCTCTTAGAACAAAGTTATGTCAATTGACAAATCATTGTTAGTCACCTGTCTTCTTCACTCAAGTCTGAAAGTTAAAAAGAAGAGAAAGGGAAAATATTACAAATGTACAGGTTTAGTAAAGGTAACGGAGTTCAAAGCATTTAACACAAACATATATTTACAAGGAAGGAATAGGTAAATAGTTATAGAACTGAATTTATTTTCAAGATTTTCAAATGAAAATTTATTTGCCGCGGATTTCTTATCAGAACACACTTATTGTTAGTCACCTACAACGTCAAGTCTGCCTCACTCATATCTTTAAGTAAAAAAAACAACAGAAATATTACGGTTTTATTGCTGTCAATGAAAGTACAGGTTTAGTAAACTTAACAGAGTTCAAAGCAATTAACATGAGCATAAAAATATTGCAAAGCAAAGCATTTATTGACATTATTTACCGATTGTCGCGGTTTTCCTGTGGGTTTTGAATTGCCCGCCAAGCACTTCCGGGAACTTTCGGAGGGCTACATGGACCACGTGATCGGCCAGCTTTTTGAACTTCCGTTGTCGCCACTCTCTCTCTCAAGGCACTCTACTTGGTAGAAAAAATGCATTTGTGGATCGGGTCACGTCAGGGGAGTCTCAAAAAGATTCACACACGAATGCGCAGAGGTTCACAAAATAAAAGCATCTGTATATGAATGTATCAACATCCACATATGTTTTGATGAAAATTGCATATATTTAAAACAATAAATATTTGTGTGTGCATCAGAAATACATTTGTGAAACTTTTTTGGTTATTTGTGGATTTTTTTTACATTTATATAAAATGCCAAATATATGTGTGTGCATTGAAAATATTTGTGTGGAGAGAGTCATTTATATATAAATCTTAACATGTATTTGTGAATCCTTCTGTGTGCATTTATTAATATTGAGACTAATCTAACTCCATACACTAAAGGGGTCTTAAAAGTTGCCAGACCTACTGAGAATGTTGCCAGGTTTGCAGCACTGTGTAAAAGAGGTCTTCGGAGTGACAAACTCACAGCAAATTATCATCCACTTCTGCAGTTACCCTCAACTCTACGCAGATTCAGTGGCATCTAGCCAAGCATTCAGGAGAACTATGGTAGTCAACACAAATTTGTGAACAGCCCTAGAGCCAGTGTTTGGTTTGTCCATTCTGGACTATAGTAGAAATAACATAGAAAACTCTGCAGAAGAAGACCTGCTATTGGGATTCACTGGACCACAGAGAATTTGTCATTTGTTAAAATGTAAATTGGACATGCAAAGGCTTTTCCTCCTGAAATGGACAGACCTCATGTTCTGTGTATCTGATAACAGAGTGTAAACCTTGAATTTCCCCTTGTGGGATTAATAAAGTACATAAAATTTAAAAAATCAAAAATTAAAAAATTAAACTAATCCAGACCATTTGCAACACAAATCGCTTATAGATAAATAGACTTATTTACAAATAGGCTTACACCCAAACAGGCAGCTTCTTTTCCTTTGTCTTTGTCCTGACCACATGGTAGACAAACACCTCCCTCGGTCTGAAGGCAGCTTTGATTCGGCCATCTTGTAGTTCTCTGTTGTCAGCCATTTTGTTCTGTAGGCCAAACGGCCCTTCGATTACCACACCCGCCTTTGTCTTTCTGTCTCTCTCGAACACACACACAGACACACACCTACACACGTATACACACACACACACACCTACACACACACACACACACACACTTGTATATAGTTAGTTAGGATTTGTGTATTTTGGTTTTGCTTTGCTTTGCTTTACAAATAAATATAATTTTGGAATCATACCTGCTGTCTGTTTAATGTTGTACAAGAATAGTCAACCTCTGCTACGTCAAGAACTCCAAAATCCTTCAGGCTTTATTTTTAATTTTGGTTATGGTTATTAATTTAATTATTAATTAAAATCCCAAATTAATAGTTTAGTGAACTTTATGAGACTGATATCACTAACTGGCTATCATTTTTCCCTTTTTGGGAATGGTGCCCCATGAGGTGATTTGATGTTAACTAAGTCACGTTATTTAACATAATTAATCATTATTACTAGTAATTATTAATTATTTCTGATAGCCAATTTGATACTTAAATTGGAGATCTGTTACAAGGTCAGGCCCTTGATGAGGCCTATGAGTGTTGTTCCCAACATTTATGGTGCCTCCATGTGACGCCAAGTATTGTTTCCAGCGTTTATGGTGCTGCTATGTGAGACCTAATAGATTTCCAACAAGTAGTATCCCAGCTTTTTATAATACTATTTGTAGAACCCCTACATATTTGTTGTCCCTTGATGAGACCTATTATTTTAAACCCTAACATTACTGTTGACCCCAACACTGCCTACTATGTAGATGTTAATGGCTCATTCTAAGGTAACAAAAATGCAACTGTTATTAGTCTCAGGTGATTCTACAGGACTGAAAACATAGTTACGAATGTTATATTCCATTTCTGCCAGTATATCTTCTAAATCCTACACACTGGAGCTTGACAGTGTCTTTTGGGTCATTGTTTTGGTTTTAAAGCCCACAACTGTACTGCTTAACTTTCAATGCTCTCATAGCATTACTTTTTTTTGCAGTTAACTTAAAAGGTGATTATGTGTTAGCCCTGTGTTTGTTTCTGCTGCCCCCAAGTGGCCCAAAAAACATGATTAGAGATTTAACATTAACAAGTAGTCCTGCTATCAACCACAGCACATGTAAATTGGACATGCAAAGGCAGCAGTGAGTCACACTGAATTCTGAAGGCACGAAGGCACAGCAGATTGTTTATATGTATGGCAATATACAAGTTTGTAAGCACACACAGCTACACGAAGCCCCCCAGGAAAAGATTTCTTTGGTAATTTTTGTGCTAGGTCTTGAAATCCTGCGGCTAAAGTGAAACTACAAAGCCCAACAAATATGGTGGAGTTACATGGTGTTTAATTTACTTTATTCCAAAATTTAATGTTATTCAACACAAAAATCCTGTGTACCTGTTGATGGGAAAGTGAAATATCTTTCTTTTCTTGGTATTAAATTACAAGTTTACCCACACGATAATGACATCGGTGAAAACATTTTTAAATAGTCTACACCCATAAATGAGGTAAAAAGATATTCCATCTTAAACTCTTCCACTGCAGCTACCTTTACCTAGAAGGCGAAGCAGTGCGTAGAGTGGCTCAGCACACTAATTAACACTCCCAGCTTGTGTGTGTGTGTGTGTGTGTGTGTGTGTGTGTGTGTGTGTGTGTGTGTGTGTGTGTGTGTTTCAGTCTGTTAGTGTGTTAAATGCACCTGATTGGATTGTGAAGATGAAAACTTGAGTTTGCTTCTCATGCCCCCAATTAAATTAAATATATGCAGAGAGGAGAGCCTGACTGGTCCATTCACTTCATCCGCATATTAAGGTAGAGATGGAAGTTGAGGGAGAGAGGGGGAATAAGATGCTGCGGGGTGGGGGGAGAGTGAGAGAAACTGATGCAGGTGTGATGACGGAGGAAGGAAAGGGTGAGTGTGGAGAAGGACACAAAGAGAGGGAGAGAGAGAAGGTTGAAGAGGCAGAAGGAGGGGAAGAAAGACATAACTGACATCGATGCTGAAGGTTAGAAACAAAATATGACAATAAAGTCATCTAAAATCTAACTGTTAACTCCACGTTTGCGGTTCAGTTCATTTGTGAATCCAAAAGACTAACTTTTATGACACAGTTACATGAGTGAAATTAACACTGGCAAGTATTTGCCTCCCATTCACTTTGATTCAATGCAAGCAGAGGGGTGAATAAAACATGGGCTTCAGGTGGCAAAGAAAATTTGCATTGTGAATTCATAGCTTCAACCAACAGTTAGGAAATATAGGAGATGCTTTGTCTAACTAGTCAATATTGAAAATATTCGTTATGCACTATTAAAAGAAACTATTTGTCCAGATTGCCTGAAAATTTGAAGTTGACTGAATCTGAGAAGACAAGTTGAGGTAATTTTGTAATGATTTAACTTTTCTCCTCAAAATTAGTCAAATTAAAAATATATAAGGTAGCCCGAACACTACCTTTGTAAGTTAAAACAAATAGTGTCTGTGTACAATGTGTAAATGCAAACTGCCCCACATGAGAGATGCTGCCTGGCTGCCAGTGAGTCAGGAGACAGGCACAGAGCATAAGAAAATGGAAAATGTACCAATCACATTATATTTTGCTGTATTTATTAGCAAATTAGTTAATATTAGCTAGAAACCTAGCTTTCCATGTCCGTCATATCAGGCACTGCCCGCATGTAGCACATAAATCACCATGGCAGGTGATAATCACTTGCATGCATTTACTCACGCATGGCCATGCCCTTTAAGAGGAAATTCACCCATTTTGAAAATCATATGCTATTCCTATTATCTAAGAAAGTCCAAAATATTATAGGAAATATAAACAAATCTCTCCCAAATCTAAAAACTAGCCACTTCAAAAAGGACGAAAATAAGCCTGTCCACCTGGCTGTCATCCTTAACAGCTGTTGGGAAAGGGGCTTCAATGGAGTAAAAGGAAAAAGCTCACTGAATGGAGAGCAAAATAATTGTTTGTGCAGGAAGTTCAGAACAGCAACACCCAAACATCAAGGACTTCTATTTGTGCTGGAATATTTTTATACTGTGGTATTGATATTATATATAGTACTTACAACACAAAATTTTCCAGACGGCAAGCTATTTCCCTGGTTGTGTAGTAATTGAGCTCCAACACTCAGACAGTGCCGGCCCACAGCATAGGCAGCACAGGCTACTGCTAAGGGCACCGTCATTCATGGGGGCCACAACGGGGGGGAGAAAAAAAAAGACCAAAATGTTTGTATTTTACTATTTTTCACTAATACTATTACTACTATTATTTTGAAATATTACATAAGGCCACAACAACATAACTACATAGCAAAGCCTAGGATAGAGGGACCTTTTTTCTGGGTTCTTGTTGCCCCGTGGCCCCCCTGACATCACGTGAACCCCGAAACACACTGTATTGTTATCATGTCAAAACAACAAAAGCTCCCTGGTTCCCACTCAGCTACCACTACACTACTTAGAGGAGTGTACATGAACAGAAAGAACATGAAAACAACAACAACCCCAACAAATCTGTGTTGAAATTAGCAGGAGGAGAGCTGGTTAGTGTTACCTCTAAGCAGCCGCTGGCCACAACAAACTGCTCATGGAGGTTACATTGATTTACACTGTGAAGCATTCAAGCTCTTTTCAGTAAAAATTAGTATAGGACGAAGGTAAATTATATAATTTTCATGATGTGTTCAATATAATCTAGTAAAACGTACTTTTTGGCGAGAAACTTGAATAAATACAGCTGTTTGAAGGAGAAATTTGTTGATGTTTTCACAGCACTATAAAATAGATTAGGGATAGATTGATAGGAATCATGATGTATCAGATATAGTACAAAGGCGTTTTGCTTGATTTTTAAAGATGTTTGTCATGTGAAAGAAGGTTATGTTAAAGGTTATTTCATAAATGTGTATTATTGAATTTGTGCTCATTCAAAGGAAGTGTAATGTAGAACTGAAGGATTTTAAAACAGTTAATTTATGTTTTTTATAGTGTAAATTTTTGTGTTTTCCTAGCACAAAGAAGAATAAATAACAAAAAAGAAAAAAAACAACAATATAAAACACTGGTATCGGCTATTGGCGAAAGTGTTATTTTAAACATCGGTATCAGTATCAGCCCAGAATTTCAAATTGGTGCATCCCTAGTTCACCCTCGTCTATTTGTACATTTAATTTTTGTTTTACATAGTTGTATATTATTTTATTGTTTACTTCTATGAAGTACTTAATTTGTAATGTAATTATTGATGATTGGTTTCTGATTTCTGATTTCTGATTATCATAACACATGTACAACAGGAGCTGAGGGCAGGGGGCACCCCTAGGGCACCAAATGTGCTAAGGCTGGGATGCATTAGCATTCTTCAACACATATTTTCAGGTAGTATTAGGAGCTGCCAGTGACTCTCCATCCTTCTCACTCACAGCCCCTGTTGTGCTGATTTCTCCACTGCATCATTTGTCACTTGTTGGAGTTGCATTGATGTTATCCAGCTGTTTTAATTTTAAAAAGGCCAAAGAAGTCCCCACTTTTGGTGGGTTTTCTGAATCCATTCTTAGTGATTTATTTTCAATCTCTGGCAAAAGTTAAATGATCCTGAGCCAGTCCCCCGCTGACCCCCTAATCCAGGCTGTCATTACAATACCTCATTCTGATTGGCTGTACCAGTACCAGTTGTTAAGATAGAAATATGATAGATAAAAAAATCAGTCTGTCCAACAAAGGGAATAGTTAAAATGTCCTCTTATAATGAACTATTCATGACCATTTACCATGAGCATCTCAGCACTCTTCTTTATTGTTCTGTTTATTTTCTTCATTTCCCTCCCAAGTGAACTGGATCCTAAGACATGTTTCACAGCACACATTCTGACTTGTCATAACAGCACAGCACAGGTGGAACTAATAACATTAACGATGGCTCAGTTCCAGCAATTATTGCAATACAACAATCAGTGATGTAATTAGTTACACCTGTGTTTGATAAGTCAAAGTTCCCCAAACAGGGAATGATGCTTTTGATCATTGTGTATAATTTTCAAATTAGAGGTTGCAAATCGGCCGTAGGTGCAGCCTATATGTAAAACAGCAGAAAACACCGTTGTTAGAATATCTAGCATTACAATAACTCAAGAGGCAAGAAAGTAAATGCAAGGAATGGAAGACCTTTTCCTTTTCTTTTTTTTTTTTTTTGGTAATTTCTTTTGCTTGCAGGTAAACTTCCCCTCCAACACTGACAAGAGGAAAAGTAAAAAAACAACTAAAAATGGAACAGAGAGACTGTTTTTCAGGGTCGCAGGGAGGCTGGATCTATCCCAGTATAAAGTGGGTGGAAAGCAGGAAAATGAGCCAGACAGGTCACAGTGATAACACACAATAAATACAGACAAACACATTGACATCTGCAGGCATTTTAGTGTTTCCAGTCCAACTCACTCATATGTCTGTAAAATTTAGAAGTGAGCTCACACAAACACACTGAAGACATGCAAAACCCACACAGACCAACCTAATGGCAAAGATAAAATCAGTACCAGCAGTAGTAACCACTGAGCAGCTGTGACAAATACATAGTTTGAGGGGAAGGGAGAGATGGGAGGAGCAGGGATGGGGATGCTATAAGAGAGAACATGGGGAAGGGGTGGTGGGGAGGGAGGCTAAGAGCTCAGAGGAAGACAGAGGCCAGTGAAAAGCAGAGCTATTTAAAACACAGTGAAGAGAGGAGAGGACCAATTCAACTAGCACTTACCTACAGGTCACATGCAGTTAATGGAAAAGATGGAGTGATGGATAAAGAGAAGGAAAGATTGTGAGTGGAGGAGGAAATGGGTCAGGGGTCGAGAGAATGTAGAGATGCCTCCCAAAAACATCTGAGGTTGGAAAAAAGAAGGAAATACCTGGTGGGTTGCATACACACAGAGGGGATTACTACACACACACTAAGTTTGTGATTCTGCCCTGAATTTTAGCAGTAATTCAATTATGGAATGAAAATGCTGTGTAAACTCTGTAACAAAGTTACCTTACTCACATTATCGTCCCACCCCATGTGTGAGCATGTGTCTGGTGTGACAATAAAGTTCCTTGAATCCTTAAATAAAGATAACAATGGATAGCAAGCCTGGCGGACAGACCCCAGGTGGTGAGAGTGGGTGAACACACTTCTTCCACCCTCATCCTTAACACCAGAGCACCCCAGAGCTGCGTATTTCCTATATACACACAACTGTGTAGCCACTTGAGACTCCACCACCATCATTAAGTTTGCTGCAATGAAAAGGCCTGCCTGACAGAAGTAGAGAACCTCACCCGCTGGTGTCAGGACAACAACCTACTCCTGAATGTCAGCAAAACCAAGGAGATGATAATAGACCTTGGGAAGAGGCAGAAAAGGAACTACACCCCTCTTAATATCAACTGCTCTTCAGTGAGAAGGGTGGATAGCTTCATGTACCTTGGTGTCCACATCACTGAGGGCCTTACTGGGCATACTGACTTAGTGGTGAAAGAGGCAAGGCAGGGATGGTTTTACAGAGATGCCTGAGGATAATCAAGGTATTCTCTCCAAATACTCAGGAATTTCTACTCGAAAATGTCTGTTATGGAAACAGCACCGAACAGTACCTCAAAGCTCTGCAAAGAGTGTGTTTGACAAAACACACAGTAAGCGCTGCTCTACTCTGTCTAAAGGATGTTTACACCAGGCATAACAAAAATAGGGTAGGAAAACCATTACAGATCCTGACACCCGAATGACAGCCTTTTCTCCCTGTTGAGATCACAAAGAAGGTAATGGATACACAAGGCCACAGTGAGAGGTTCAGGAAGAGCTTCTGCCCTCAGGCCACATGGCCTGAGGGCACTATCTTCCTACATGAAGTCACTGCTTAAAAATGCCTAGTTATACACATATATTCATTTTTACACATCTTTTAATGCACAAATTGTGGGAACTGACAGGATTACATGTCAGTGAATTATATTTTATATAATTCATGTGTCAGTTCAACTGATTGATTGGTTGATTGATTGATTGATTGATTGATTGATTGATTGATTGATTGACTGATTGATTGATTGATTGATTGATTGATTGATTGATTGATTGATTGATTGATTGATTGGTTGGAAGAGCTTCCTGAAGTCATCCAGAGCCTTGAGCTGTTTTTATTTATCCAGTGAAAATCTTCTGTGTGAATTGGCACAACATTTTATCCAGACATTCATAGTTCCCAGATGATGAATCCTGCTGACTTTGCATTTTCCTCTTACACCATCATAAGATTTCAAGTTTATGGTTTTTGACTAAATATCTTAGCAACTCCTAAATTCATTTCCAGTGAATTTGTTACAGACATTCATGTTGCTCACAGGATAAATTGCAATGACAAACCTTTTTTCAGATCTTCCTCTCTTGAGCCCCCTTTCTTTATACCATACCAAATTGCTGGAGGTCTCTTTTAACAGAGTTGGGTTGGTCAGCAATCTGTCAAATTTCACAGAATGTGAAACGTTAACTGTGTTCACCCTGTGAGCAGACTCTAAATCTCTATGAGTAGAATTTGAAAGATTCTCAAAATCCTCCACCCCATCTAACATTTAACAAGGCACAGTGTTAAACAGCATCGCACACAGCTTACCTTTAACTCTTAGCAAGAAAACGAATGAGCGCATTTGCCAAAATGTAGGACTATTCCATTAACCTGTCCTTGACATACTAATACCATATATTACATGTACTTAAGACAAACAAGTAGAATATTTACTTTCACTGTTTGTGTTATACTTCTCTAAGTTGCCACCCATGTTGTTCAGCGATTCATATGGTGTTGTGTCCACTGACAACTTGACTTGAAAAAACAACTGATCAATCACAGCTTTGTTGGTTAGATTCAGAATAAGAACATAATTTTCATACAAAATTAGCTAGCTACATCTATTGAAAATAGCAATACATAAATGGCAGCCATAGACTGTATAAAATTAATGGACCTAGTTACCATGATGTCACCCATTGTTCTGTGGACTCTTCTTTTGAAGCCTTGAGTTTGGAATTTGGGCCATCGCCATCTTGTTTTTTTGGAGCCAGCAGTGACCATATTTGGACCAGTTGATCTGACTCAGACTGTGGTGATGCCTCACAGCCTGTCACTCAAAGCGACCCAGCCCTTAATTCAATATGAAAAACTTTAAGCATTGATAAAATGTAATTGGATGAGTTATGTAAAATCCACCCTCCGTACAGATGTCATGAATGGTGAAATTCGCTATAGAGACCAAAACCTTTTTTTTGTACCAGGCTGTAAATATGTTTATTTTTTTAACATAGGGGTCAATGGGAATTGACTCACTTTTGGAGCTCAGCCTCAAGTGGCCATTCAAGGAACTACAGTTTTGGCACTTCTAGGTTGGTTTTATTTTTCAGCCCCAGAGGTTGCCTAGTGATGGCAACAAGCATGGATGAGATTGATGCACCTGTACAAGTTGTTGTAAGTTGACTTACAGTATAAGTAACAACAGATTAATCTACATAGTTACTTATTAATCATCTTCTATTGGCACCATCTGTAGACTTAAAATGATGTTGGTGGAATAAATAAGTCACTCTCTACTGATCCAATACAAAAATGAAACCAAGACAAAATTACAAGAAACAAGAAATCGGCATTGTATGAATTACAGGACCTAGCTAGCAGCTGTTTTGATGTGGTACAATTCAACATTTGAAACTAGAGACAGGATCAAACACACAAGGTGCAGATAAAAGATGCTGGTAAAGGTGACAAATTAAATAACTTTATCAGCTGCAGCTTGCCCTTACACACTAATAATAACATCCAATTAGGAGAAAAAGAGAGACACACACTGATGTCACAAGATTTATTCAAAATGTGGCAGCTGGATTGCCATTAGGATTGTTGCGTTTTACCAAAAAAGGTTGAGAGGCAGTCCATTAGTAGGGTGAGTCACTGCAGCATCCCGGTCACAGCCTCCTTTCTCTCTTTGCTGTGAAAAATCACCAACGTGATGCGCTGAGAAGGCTGACAGCTGTGTAAAACAGCACACACTTACACCTGTCCAGTCACATTACAAGTCCGATTATTCCCGGAAAATAAACAGCAGTGTTCGCTGTAAAAGTCCTGCACTCTGCATCCACCTTGCATTTGTTATACAGCCATAGTCTTTATAGGTGTCCCCTACTCTGCAGTTTCAGTTTTCACTCTCCTGTCACACCTGTCTGTGACAAAAGGAGTAGCTCTATTCTACATGGAACCATATTAGATATTAACATTTATTATTTCTCACTAAACACTTCAGTTGTGGTCAAATCTGAATTGTAGCTGTTCAGTGACCTCAACTGAATTTTCATCTCGTAATAACTCAAAAGGTCATTTATTGGTGTTTTGGTCTTAAGCAGACAAAAATCAATACCTGTTGTCTGCCTGGTTCAACCCTTCAGTTTCATCCTCTCAGAGTGTTTTTGGGTTGTTGGGTTTTTTTGGTCATTTTCACACCTCTCTTTCCACACTTTCCACTTTCTGTTTCTTTCTTCCTTTCCATTTGTCTTAGTTTTCCCTCATGTATGCTCTCCTTCCTTCTTTGTTAGTCCTTTTGTACTTCACTGTATACAGTGAGGTGGTGAGAGCATCTCTCCCTCTCATTCCAGACTGTGTGTGCGTTGGTGGTGAAGGGTTTTGGGGGTGGGGTGGGGGTGCAGGTAAAGGTCAAAGCTGACAGCCTTTTAGCAATGCTGCCAACAGTGCACAGAGGAAAACACATAGACAGACAGGCGGATGGAGGGAGAAATGTGTGCAGAGACAGACATAAAGAATGAGGGAGATGGATGGCTGATGGGCGGAGGGAGGGGGAGAGAGAGAGGGAGGGAAGGGGGGAGTTAGCTAAATAGCTAGCCAGATGGATGATGAATGGATGGAAGACAAGAATAAAGAGCAGACAGGCAAAGGGATGGATGGAGGTATGAATGGACGGACTGACTGTTAGACAGACTGGCATTTCATCTTTATCCATCCAGGTGAGACATCTGGAAACTGTGCTATCAGAGAAGTAATAAGAAATTAAATGAATAGAGAAGTAATACGCAAGTGGGGTATGGCAGTATGGCTTAAACAGTTGACACAGCAAATGCGGTTGAAAGTAGTTACCTATTTAGACATCAAGCAGGTTTTGAGCAACATCAGAATTTGTTTGGAAGCATGTAAAAGGCCAACAGACATTTATAAGTACTATTTTTCACTGTACTTCAAACCATTTCCATTCTCATTCTATCTCCACAAAAATATCTGACTAGCTGTTGAATGCTCCATCATGTTCACCAGCTTGTCACTAACTTTGTTTGTCTACTATTTCAACCTCAAAGAAATTTACATTTGTATGTTATTAAAATGCTTTCTTTATTATGTTGTTGTGGAAATGTCATTGCTGCCTGGGTTATGTTAAGAGACCACTTCCTGTCAGGTAACGAAACACTACATTCATATGGTGCATAGGCTTAGCAAGGACGTGGTTGGACACGTTCTCATCCCAACTCATCAAATACTGCTTCTTTGTCCTTGGATATACATGTCAAAACATGATGCAGTAGGTACCCTCCTGCATCTGTTCTGGACATTTAGGGATGGTGTGTCAATAAACTTAATTAACTTATAACGTAGGTAAAACACTTTTCGTAATTAATTTCCTTAGTTTTAGGCAAAAGAAGCATGTGGTTTGGCATCATGGTTTGGTGAGTGTCCAGACTTGTGGTTTAGGTTTAGGCAACAAAAGCACTTTATTAGGGTTTGGGAAAGATAAATTATTTCGGTTACATTTTAATTTTAAAAGGAAAGATTATGATTTGACTAAAAAAGGTAATAAAATAATGATGCTGTAGTCATACCAACTGGATACTCTATTGAAAGAACACATATTTCACTGGAAAACATAGAAAAAACACTGTCAGAAAACATTTTGCGCTGCATTCATGTTTGCAACTTGCCAGGTACGTTACTCAGCGACATTTACTTATTATGTTAATAGAAAATGTAATTTGCTCAGCAGTACGTTTCCCTGAAAACCTATTTTTTGTTTCAAATTACTTGCATATTAGTGTTATTTCTATAAGACAGCACTGATTATTGGTGTTGGACATGGTAGTGTACAGGGGTAAGGTGTACACTATCTGCTGCAGCTATAAATGAGTAAGAGAGCTGTGAGACTGAACCAAAGCAGCAGGCTTTTGGGCAGTAAAACCAAAACAAAGAAGTGAAAGACACTATAATGCTTAATAGAGCCAGGGCGCTAGCTCTGCAATATTTTTAATATTTCAATCCCTTTGTCACCGCTATCTATGGGCATGTTAAGGCTGGCTAAAAGGGGTGCGTCACAATGTAAACAAGAGAGGACTTAAACAGGTTTGGAGTCAGCTTTTGATCAGGAGGAGATCTTAAGTGGTGCTCTTTTGCTGTCTTGTTGGTATCACTCACATTCTCAGCGCAGATGATGGGTTCATCCCATCTTTTGAACCTGAGAGGAACAAGAAAAGTATCATTATCTTGTCAGAGAGCTCTGCCTGGACCCAGCCATGTTCCAGCAGTACTTCAGGCTTGATGCAGCTCAGTTTGAAAAGCTTTTGTCCAGGGTTGGTCCTCAGATCAAAAAAAGGAGCACCAATTTTCATGAGGCAATTGGTCCTTCAGAACAATTTACCTTCATCAAGCAAGCATCATATTGTTTGATTATACAATCACTGGACTGTTCACGTCTTCTGTACTTTTTTGATGTTCATCAATATTGTCCTTGGATTTTTTTTTAGCACTGTGGTTAGTATGCATTTATCTTTTCCACTCTGGTTTGAAGGTTGAAATGTGTGTTATTAAAAAATATAACCTACAGTATCTGCTTACTCCGGAAATGGCATATTGGTTTTAAGTGTAGCTGTTGTGGGAATACAGGCTAAAATGCAATGTTTTATTCTAGCTGAAATCCAGCACTGGTGGTTAACGTGTTTCATTTTATACAATAAAAGAAATCACACAAACAGACAAACAGATACTGTTATTATGATATGTCTCTTTGTATGCACTGTAAAGACTCAAGACCCAAGAGAAAACACACCTCCATACCCCTTTTGGTGAGCCCTGAATCTGTAATAAATGCAGTGTTTTGACTGCAACATGCTGACATAGTACATAATCTAAAACTTCAATTAGTAGCCCAGACTGAAGACTGAAGTCAAAAGGCTTATATTAGGGACAGGCCTCTATATGGGACACGCCTTTAATTCCTTTTACACAAAACTGTTGTTCAGCAAAGATGCGCAAAACGAATTGTTTATTTGAACCCGTATGAATATTACTTGTATAAAAATGAGTTAGAATAAAATATCAATTATGTCTACATCATGACACTTGTTTCACTGCATCTGAGAATACTGGCAACCGGCATACTGACACAACACAACTTTATCTTGGTAAAACAATATTCATAACTTAACTAATTTTTATGAAAAACACTTTTGATTCTTTTGATCGGTGGACCCTTACAGACTAAAGGAAAATAACTTACCAGGTAACTGAGGAATGGACACATATTCTAACTTTATGACAGCTTCAGAAGAGGGGAGTCACTATTTGTTTCTTTATCATGCAGGTACTTCTGAATGAAGTCTTCTCTGGTGCTTATGGTTTCAGTACAATGAAATCAAGTGAAACAAACAATGTGACAAAAGTGTAAACATTTATATTTGTATGTGTGATCAAAACAGCTAAGAAACGTAAGCTCAAGTGGGTAGTAAACAATCCAGTTTTATACATCTAAAGAACTTCTATAAAAACGAATTGCTTGGTAATCAGAACAGGCATCAAATTAAGACAGGCCTTTATTTGTGAAATGTGTAGCCACACTGGGCTAGTAAAAGTGAGTGGGTGTTTAATTGAGACTAGGCTTTTAATTGAAGTTTAACAGTACTTCTACTACTTGTCTAAAAAATAATAATGATAGACAAAATGTCGTATTACACATGTTTATCAGTTGATCAGTGTATTATTCAGCAGAAATTAAAATTCACCTGAAAGAAAACATGGATAGTTTTAGTCATTTATACCTCATCTATAAGTTAGTGGGTTTTTGGTTTGATGCCTGAGGTAGGGTCTGTCCTTAACACAAGCTTGTATGACTTTTACATTTTGTTCTAGGACAGCTTTTTGTGTCTTAAAAAAGGTGGTTGCTAACAAGTAGCTAAATGAGATGATAGAATGTGATCATGCCGACACAGCTTTACAGCCTTGTTGTGGTGGTGGCGTTAAGTCATGCAACCATGGTGTAGTGTGTTCATGGTCTAATGTCAGGTGAGCTTTTTACTTCTCGCGCTTGCATATGCACTTTAAAAACCCTAAAAATAGTGTTCATTTGTGAAGATTATCTTGCTGAACAAAACATGTAATCATCACAAACTTTTGTTAACCACAGAGCTTATTTTCTGCAATAATCCAGAATTCAATGGAAAAATCCTGTAGGCTTTTTGACGAGGGAATCACACTGGAGGTGTCTTCCACATCAGCCTAGAGGAAAACATTATCCCTGAAGCACTCTATTCAGAACATGGGGTAGTGGTGCATTTCAGCCTTTTAGTGGCCAAAATGAGTATTTAAACAACAAACACTGGAATGATCCCCACAAATACAAAAACAGATTTTTACTTGTCAAATCTCTTTTTTTTTCACATGTTCTTAAGTCATTAACACAAGAAAGAAAACAATTTAGATCAGACTCAGAAAAAGGATCAGCAGAATTTTCTTCTTCTTCTTCTTCTTCTTCTTCACAGAGTGTCAGTACAATTTATACTATTTACAAACATTCAAAAAAAAGAGTTGTCTGTGATGTAGCTCCAGCACCTCATATAGCTGAGGGGAACCCACTGTGGGTTTGTCACCATGAGCGACCCCTCTGACATTACACAAAGTAATTTTCCCAATATCGATTAGTGCAGCTCTAACAAAACAGTACAATGCTGTCATTGTCATTATTATAGGCTTATTAACAATACAGTAGGTGTCAATTGACTGGCAGTGTTATATTGATCTCTCAATAGAGTGTAGTTTTTATTGTTATATTTTGTACATTTAATTAATTAGTTGTTGACAGACAGGGTCTGTATAGTTAAATGTATGAAACTACTGAGTGGTCTAAATCTATAAAGGACTGAAGGCTCGGCTCCTGTATAGGAATCATACATGTTAAAACTCCTCCAACCCTATATACATTTCTTTATTTATTTAATTGAACAATGTTAGTACTTTCACCATTATAGAAATGGGATGTAACAATCAGTGTAAATGAGTACAACTCCCAGGTTTACAAACCAGCTACTGAACAAAATTGCAGGTTTGCAGGCTGCTCCACGCAGACCCCTCCCCGTGTCTCCCTGCTTCCATTTAAGTTCATTTGTTTTGCTATCAGGGATGTTGTAGCAGGGACACAGGCGAGCCGCATCCCACAAATGGCTCCCCAGGGAAACGCAGGAGCAGGAGAGCAGAGAACAAGGTGACATGTCTAAAACCAGGAAATATGGACAAAAAGGCTAAATCAGGATGTATGAGCAGAGAGGAGAAGCAATAAGGAAATATGAAGTGAGGAGTGATGCAGAAAGGAAGAAGGGGTTGTATGTGGAGGGCATGGGAGAGATGAAAGAGAGAGGAAGAAAAAGAGATAGAAAGGCCAGGGAGCTCAAGAGAGGAAAAAAGACGAGAGAGAGAAGAAAAGATTACGATAAGAGAGAGAGAGAGAGAGAGAGAGAGAGAGATCTCAGAGGTCTTGCCTGCCCAGGTGTGTGTCTCTGTGTCTGCGCATGTGTGTATGTGTGTTAAGGATGAATGCACTTGCAAGAGGGGGGAGACAGATGAGAGGCACTGAGTGAAGTGACACTGCATCCCTCCTCTCATCATCCGTAAGACTCGGGAGGCCACACACACACACACACACACACACACACACACACACACATACACATACACACACACACATTAACTACAAACCCAGTGTAGAAAGAGAATGAGAAAGCCAAAGGAAAGACGTGACAAAGAACCGAACAAGGGGAGCAATGTGTCAGTCCACGGGGACTAATGAAGACAGAAACAAGTGACATGAACATCATCAGGCTGAGACGCCCAGTACCACCACGTCAAACCATGCCTTTATTTCAAAGGGGGAAATTCATTCAGCCTTGCTTCTTGTATTGTCATATTATCCTTGGACTCATCCAAAAGAGCAAGAGGGCTAAGAGGGACATTCAGTCAGCAGTGGCTGGTTGTGAGTAAAAGGCATGTGCACAAAGTATAAGCCAAGATGAACAATGCATGAAAACACACACTACCAAGCATCTTCTCTTAAAAGCTACAAAAATATATTCTCCATTGTAGACAAGACAAAGTCCAGCAAGAAACCACAGGTAAAAAGGCAGCATCACAACACTTCACAGGGTTACTTTATCTCTCCTGCAGGTCCCATGGCAGCAACTTCCCTCATGGATACCCAGAGAAAAAGAATTAGGGCAACACAGAACTGATAACTCAGCATATGTTTCGAGCAGTCTGGAGTCCACAGATAAGACCATTTACCACTCGTATACGCATATTTATCTCATGTTTAGTGAGATCTAATCATGTTAAAGTGTTAACATTAAAAGCAACTTCTCTTCCAGTTTGTTTTTTTATCCGTCTTCCTGGAGTTAAACTCCCACTGGCACACCGTTACAACTGTTACAAGGATGACTCTTAGATTATATCAGAGCCTATGCACTCAGATTTACTCTTAGGGAGTGTATTTGAAGTTAAATTGACAGTCCTCCTTTACCAGAATACAACTTGTGGTATGAGTACACTTCCAAACATGCTTCCATATTAAAGGGTAAGTTTACGTTTTCTTTTAAAGTTCTCATGAAACACGCAGAATGTTGTGTGATTCTGCAAGTTTCTGCAGTCATGGATATATTCTAGTCATGGAGGAGGGACATAACATTTCGAAAAAGTGTTTGGAGTGCAGGATGAGTCATCAAAACTTTCCAGTAAACCCTAAAATACCATTAAGAATACCTACAAAATGACTTTTGTCATTGCTTGACTAGATACTGGCATTTAGTTGAGTATCACTGCAAGATATATGTGATTTGAAAAAAAAAAAGTTAAATATCTACTATGGTTTCATGGCATCTTTATTTCCATCTTAAAGGAATACTTCACCCCCAAATGATCATTTGTATATACCGTTTAACTTTGAATTTGTGAATAAAACATGTTTTTTCTTGCTCATCGTGAACAAAGATTTTGAAAATCTAAAATATTATTTGTGAACTGAAGTAAAGGGGGCCAGCATTTAGCAAAAGCAAAGCTATATTAAAACATCCATATACTAACAACTTGTGCAGTATAATCCAGTCTAACGATCAGTACTTTCCAAACACATGCATTTTCTCTGAAACGATTAAAATTCTGCCTCTGAGCTTGTTCATTGGCCAGTAGTTCTGAAAGCACTCATCCACACCTACTTCCAGGCCAATGAACAAGCTGGGAGGTGGGATTTCAATGGCATGGATGAGACATGTTTAACTGAAGACACATTCCATTACTTTTAGCATAATACTTCATAGCTAATGTTAGGTTATCGCTAATTTAGCATTAGCATTAGTAAAAAAATGTACAGTGCATCTCTAATCGCATACTTCCATATTAAATACTTAATGTTTTGATTGTAGAAGTGCATTAAGTGCATTCAAACTGCATAGTACAGGAAAATGCAGTGTAGTACTGGCGCACTTAAAAGGGTCCAAAAGTTGAGTGTGGAATGATGGATACCTCTCACCCTCAACGGTCACCATCTTGCAACATAGCGGAAGCTATGTCACAATTTTTTCAACTTTGACATGGCAGCTGGGGACAACAAAGAGCCTGAGCTGGCTACAGTGAACACCATGTGTGATACAGATGTAAGTACTTACATGTTTTTTGCACTAAGTACAAATACTGTTGTCAAATAGACGGCGTCTGTGATGTTTGTTAGGTCTGTAATAATTAGGTACCACGAACAATAATGCGAGTGCTAGCTAGCTAACTTGCTCCTAACTACGGCAGCACATTTTAATCAGCATTTATGTTGTGGCTTTAGTTTGGTTTATGTGTGGATGCGGATAGTGGTTAAATGTTAGATATGCAGCCCCCCGTCCATTTGCAATTTGCCATTTAAAAAGAAGATAAAGAGGAGGCTGTTAAAAAAACAAGCAAAAAAACAGCCATTGTCATCTATTTTATTGTTAGTCTATTCAGTCTTTACAGAGAGAGGTCACAATGTGGAGGTAGCAGACAGCCAACATACATGAAAATTACAGCTCAAAAATGCCCTTTGTTTTTCTTTTTTTTTCTCCTATTTTCCAAATACTCTAGTTATTTGGTTATTCTTTTTTCTTACTATATGCCTGTCTGTGAGTCTGTGGGTGGTAGTCTGTGTGCGACTGTGGTATAGTGCCGTTTAGATCAGGTACCTGTGCGTCTAGCATGGTGGTTTATCAGCTGCCACACAGGAATACACACACAATGATACAGACATCTACCCACATCATTTAATCAACACCCGTCATTTGTCTGAAAACACCAATCCAGTTTCTAATTAAAAACTTCAGTCTCAAAGGGTTATTGTTAGTCATGCACTCTGTGTGTGTGCGTGTGTGTGTGTGTGTGTTTGTGTGTGTGTGTGGGGGACAAGGTCTCACCTGTGGTTCATTCTCTTATTATGTGTTCATCTTGTTCAAATCATTTGTGACTCATATGCCATTCAACCAGTTATAAAAATGATTTCCATTAGTTAGGATGTTTCAGTGGTATTTTTTGTTATTTTATTTAATTAAAGTTTGTTAATTCCCAAAATTCCACAAATGGTTCTAACTTTGACACCACCAGTCCAGTTTTGTCCTCTTTTTTTTAAATTTGGTTATTCCTCTTGTTCATTCAATGTGTCCCTGCAGCCTTTCAGTTATGTGCGGTAGGGGAGAGTGGGGTAGGATGAGCCAGTGGGTAAGGTGACCCACCCCTAACTTCCTAGGCAACTGTACACACTTGTTATCATGTGACCACCCTCCCCCACCCCTCCTGTTTACACCCCTCTACCCTCCAGTGTGAGCCCCCCTCACACCTCCTCCCCCAGTAGCCAGACTGACCACACTCTTCATCGTGAGGACTACACCCCTCCTCCGCCTGACACCTCCACAATGTGCTTCACTGCTGATCATGTGAGAAGACAGCTGATGAGACTTCACTCAAGCAAGGCTGCAGGCCCTGATGGTGTCAGCCCCAGGGTGCTCAAAGCCTGTGCCCCCCAGCTATGTGGAGTACTTCAGCATGTCTTCAACATGAGCCTGAGTCTCCAGAGGGTCCCCATGCTGTGGAAGACATCCTGCCTCGTTCCTGTGCCAAAGACGCCACGTCCCAGTGGCTCCAAGGACTGCAGACCTGTGGCATTGACCTCCCACATCATGAAGACCCTGGAGAGACTTGTCCTGGAGCAGCTCCGGTCCATGATCAAGCCACTCTTGGACCCCCTCCAGTTCGCCCACCAGCCCCGACTTGGAGTGGAGGACGCCATCATCTACCTGCTCAACCGTGTCTACGCCCAACTGGACAAGCCGGCGAGCACTGTGAGAGTCATGTTTTTTGACTTCTCCAGTGCGTTCAACACCATCCGTCCAGCTCTACTGGGTGACAAGCTGACAGCTATGCAGGTGGATGCCTCTCTGGTGTCCTGGATTGTGGACTACTTGACTGGCAGAACACAGTACGTGAGCTTGCAACACTGTGTGTCAGACAGAGTGGTCAGCAATACCGGGGCCCCGCAGGGGACTGTCCTCTCTCCCTTCCTCTTCACCCTCTACACCACGGACTTCAGCTATTGCACTGAGACCTGCCATCTTCAGAAGTTTTCTGATGACTCTGCCATAGTTGGATGTATCAGCAAGGGTGATGAGGATGAGTACAGGGCTGCTGTGGATAACTTTGTCACATGGTGTGAACAGAACCATCTGCAGCTCAACGTGGCAAAGACAAAGGAACTGGTGGTGGATTTGAAGAGGACCAAGACACCGGTGACCCCGATTTCCATCCACAGGGTCAGTGTGGACATTGTGGAGGACTATAAGTACCTGGGGGTCCACATTGACAATAAACTGGACTGGTCTAAGAACACTGATGCTCTCTACAGGAAGGGCCAGAGCCGTCTCTATTTTCTGAGGCGACTGAGGTCCTTCAACATCTGCCGGACTATGCTCAGGATTTTTTATGAGTCTGTGGTGGCCAGTGCTATCCTCTATGCTGTTGTGTGCTGGGGCAGCAGGCTGAGGATGGCGGACACCAACAGAATTAACAAACTGATCCGCAAGGCCGGTGACGTTGTGGGAATGGCGTGTGACTCTCTGGTGGTGGTGTCAGAGAGGAGGATGCTGTCTAAGCTGCGAACTATGTGCTGGTTGGACACAAGAGTTCTTTCAGTGGGAGACTCATACCACCAAAATGCACCACTGAGCGCCACAGGAAATCATTCCTGCCTGTGGCCATCAAACTGTACAACTCCTCCCTCTGAGTTGCCCTTGGACTGTTTCACCACTATCACCAACTCATAATAAATTATTACATATTTATTCCTAAATAATCCGTGCAATAACTGACTGCATTGTTCAGTCTGTATCTAAGGTTCCTGTATATATTGTAAATTATGTTGTGTGGTCTCTACATATATATTTTGTAAATTATCTTCTTATATTTCTTATATTTTTACTTCCTTTTGCACTATATCTTCTTTCTACATTTGTTTGCACTCTATCTTCTTCTTTTTACACTTGTAAGGAGCACCTGTAACGAAAAACAATTTCCCCTTGGGGATCAATAAAGTATTTCTGATTCTGATAAATGTGGGAGGCACCCATCATTTGGACCTGACTTTGATGGAGAAAAGCACATGGGATTATCATAAGTATATATTTACACATAAAAACAGTTATTGCTTGTCAAAGTAAAGTTTCAGCATTTTAGGTAAAATAACTGTTATGTCAAAGCAAATGTATCCAGGGCTTAGAATGTGTATTACACATGTTGCTGATTTACCAAAGTATAAAAGCACTTGACTGATTAAGCCAAAGATTAGACAAGAATCGCTAAAATGGGCATTTTTCCAAAATGTTGGCTGTGGGGCCAAATGCTGTGGGGTAAATTACACCATTGGTCCAACTTATGCTACCGTGAGGGACTGAGGTTAAATAAAGTCTCTGAAGTTTAAATTGGTATTTCAATATTGTATCTCACAACTACTTTGATTTATTATATGTTAAACATTGTAGAAAAGCTATCATACCAAGAACCTACATAATAAGATCCAACACCCCTTGTAAAGATTGAGAGAGCAGCCTATGATGTCATGGGTGAAATATCAGATCAGTGGCAAAAGACAAAATTATGGACAGGTTATTCCTGTGGAGGTAAATAAAAAGGAAGGTTGTAAAGGAAGTAAAAACAGTGAGGTACGGTGGAACAGTGGAAGAGGGTCTTCACAGAGGAAGTGCTATAGAGACGGAGCTTGCAGACAACATCAAACAGGCTGGCTTGTTTATTGGCCTTACTCCAAAGAAATGCTTTAAATTGTCATCAGAAATGTCAGAAAGAAACAACATTGCTGTTCCCAATAACTGGGTTTTTAGCAAGTAGGGTGGAGTTATATCTTTCAGAAATTACAAGTTTCAGTTAATTAGCAAAGGCTAACTTATGTTGTGTAGTTAAATACAGTATCTTGATAGAACTGATTATATTCTTTTATGTTGGGATTGGTTTAAGACTGGAGGATAAAATAAAATGAAATACCTTAACCCGGGTTCCCCAAGCCTTATTATTATTATCTACAGGTGAACACACAGGTAGGTGTAGAGTAAGTCAAACAGAGACATGACTTCAAGTGCAATTATACAAACATTTATCAAAACAAAAAGTAAGAGTGACTATGAAAAAAGTAGTTTTATTGTTAGAAAATTGAATAAAATGCAAAACCAGAGACTCAGATTTAAAACAGCAATGTTAAAGTCCAAAGATGCTATGTCAATTGAAATGAGAAAAAAAGGGATTAATTAATTAAACAGGCTGACTGCATGTGAACTAGTCTTTATCCATTTCTACTTTACCATGTGCTCCCCTCAAATCATGCACACACAAATACACACTGTCATTGCAGGTGCACGGGAAACTGAGCCACCAGCCACAGCAACAGTACAGCCTAGATAATATTACTAAATCAATGAGCATGGAAACAGCATTAAAACATCCTGGATCAAAAGGCACAGTGGGTCTGCCTCACAAATCTGACAGAAATGAACACCACAGAACAAGCTAAAAAATATGCACACTAAACCATAATAGACAAGATTAGCAACAGGTAAAGCAATAGTAACAATAATAATAATAACAAAACAGAATAAGTCAAAAGAAACAACATGGGCAAAACAAAACACTAAATAAGCTCAGTAAATAATAAAACTATCCTTTTCTCTAGCCACACCACTGCCAACTATAGCACGGTAGCACGGTGCAAGCCTCCTCACTGACACCTCCACAGTTGGGATTTACCCGGTCTCCTGCAGCTCCAAAAACTTGATCTGTCACTACAAATGCTAGGTCTGCTGCTTTAAATGCTCAATCTGCTACTCCACAAATTCTCAGTGCTGGAGTTTTGTGTACCTCCAATAGTAATTCAATCTCTATGTGCCAGGTGAACAGTGTTGGAGACAGCAGTGACCACGCACATATGAAAATGCACTTTTTTTTGTGTGTGTGTGCCCCATGGGGTATTTAAAGTCTGATTGCTATGACAGTTAACTGTGTTGCAGTGTTGGCATCGTCCTTACATGGAAAGTGAAAGCTAAGCAGAACAGGAAGTGATGTGTGAGGTGGCAGTGACCGGCCAGGTAAAAATGGCTTGGCAGGGGCTGTGTGGGTGTATATGGGCGGACAATGGGAATCACCCTGCTACACTAACACTTCTTTGTTTTGTTATATGTGACTAGATGCTAGCAGATTTTTATCTTTTTTTGGTTAACATCATTTTGTAATGATTTCCTTTTTTTATTTTTATTTTTATTTACTTATTTATTGATTTTTCAAAACTAGGCTGGCTGTTCTTTTAATTTGGATGACTACCCTCATTTAAAATAAATTTTCAAAATTGTCACACCAGTGGCAAAAATTAAACAATTTGGAATACTAATCATTAATCTGTTGGTTTTATGTTGTTTAAGTAAGCTTTAAGAAAAGATTTAAGAATATTTGAAAAAGGAAAATGTATTATTAAATTACTTTTTAAAAGAAGTAAATTACTTTTATGAGTTACACTTAAACAGTCAGATGTTCAGTTTACCTCCAAATGGCTCAACCTACCCACCGTCTCGGATCAACTTAATTATCATTTAATTAATAATAATTATCATATTTACAGAGCCCTTTGTCATAGATGCATTCTTATAATCTCAATTGACAGGAGACATCTTTAAATCAGGGTATATGTTTTCATTGCACTCCTGTCTTATTTTTCCTTGCCAAGAAGACAACAAAAGTAGAAAGTGGCTCATCTCACCCCACTCTCCCCTAATGTAATCAAACTGTTAATGCACATGTAATATTAACTGTGAAACTTTAGGAGTAAAGACACACCCATGTGGTACCAGGACAGAAAACTCTGCCATTTTCTTATAATTGGGTTGTTATACTACAATTACTTCAAAGCCTGAAATATGAATAACCGATTAAACAGCCATAAAAGATGCCATAAAAACGCAATATAGTTTATTTCCATATGAACACCTTGCTATGAGGGTGCAATGCCCTTAAAATGGTTTTATCTGTGTATGTAATTTTGTTGTGTACATTTTCAGTATGGGAACAGCCATTATTCAGGGATGACTGACAGCTGTAAACACTTTTCCTTCTCATCATTCCAGCTTATTGTAGCAGGATAGTTTGTTTGACTAATCCACAACATAAACATAAAATATAATGATGTTGACTGAATGTTTTTGGGACTAAGAAGTGCATTTTAAGTATGCACTAGTCTCATTTGCTGAGCAAATAAAACTCTGCAGTGTAGTTTGCTGTAATGATGTGGTTAAAATCAAAGAGCTCTTTCACAATGACTTGTGTAACACTAAGGAGTTCCCTTTTTCTGTTTTTTTAAAATGTTATAAGACAGTTTTTGCTTAGCTTTAATAGCACTATGATGCAAAACATGTTTTCTTCTTTGGGCTAAGCAGAAAAATGCTAAATATGCTTAAGTTACAGACAATAGATGTTGACTGTGTGCTTTATACCTCAACAAACTGTGCATAGTGGCCTGTTTGACAGCAGCAAATGCCTCTCTGTCTCACTGTTTCCGCTGTTTCACTGGACATTATTATCAGCCCATCTGCCCTCTGGTCTGGGATCTGCAACAAGCCTTTTCCCTGCAGTAGCTGTCCTAAATAAACAGACATTGCAGTATTTTCCCCCAAGTATAGATTTTTGTTGTTGTTGATTTGGTTTTAAATTACATAACTGAAGGGGGTAAGATTAGAAGTTATAACATCATTCTCATGCAGAGACAACCTCCTCACTTCATCTGTAAAGAAAGTGAGCATACAGAGAATTTGGTAAGTCTTTCATGCTACAACACAACACAGCATGTTTCTCGAAGTCTGTTGAAGGTCTAGCAGATATTATGATGTTTAAAGTACAGAAAATAGTAACATTTTTAGTCCTGCTACTGTTTCACTCATGGAAAAGTTAAGCATAGTGTGTGACATCGTTCTTACCTTTTCTGACAGACTTGTTCAAAGATATGTTAGGTGTTACCATGGCAACAAACAATCTAATCACGCTGCTCACCGGTCTTTGTTATTGCCTTCAAGATTACAGAATTCCACTAGTACACAATAATTATGACAGCTCTGCCTTGTGACACTTTTTACTACTGATAAGACACGACTGTGTGGAGCCACCAATCATACATTAAAGGAGAAGTACGCCCATTTTCAAATTTCATGCGAATCATTCCTATGGTCTAAAACAGTCCAGAGATATTAGTAAACATGAACAACTCTCTTCTAAATCCAAAAAAACTAGAGTACTAAAACTAAAATTTGTGATGTTACATGGTATTAAGTCTGGAGGTGCTCCACAGACAATGAATGGTGAAATACGTTCTAGATGACAGGAGGTGAATATGTGAACATTTTCTGTTTCAGAGCTGACAACACTAAAATAGAATAAAGCTTTAGATATAAAAAAGAAAACAAACATTCTGTCCACAAAAGAATGAGTCTCTTGTTCATTGTCTGTAGAGAAGCTTCAGACTTTATACCCTATGACATCACAAGTTTTAGAGTTACTTCTGTGGTTTCTGGCACAGCATATATGTGAGTTCTTAATTTGTTAAGAACTCACATATATTATTTCCATGGCCGAGGAAAGTTCAAACAATATTTGTGAACATGAGCTACTTTCTCTCAATGCCAGAAACCACAGAAGTAACTCTAAAACTTGTCACCCAAAGGTGGTGTTCCCCTTTAAGCTTTAGATGCCTGAGATGCTAAAAAGAAAACTGATAATAAATGGGCTCATAAGCCACTGAGGCTCATGGGTCTCAGTGTTGTGCATGTACTCATTTCAGCTCAAAGTTCAGTTTACACAGATTTAAACAAACTAATTTTCATTCATTGTTCACTATTTGAATTTTCACAGTTTACAGTCCCCAAAAATGATCTAGTTTGTGTTCATATCTTCCGGACTGGTCGGATACTTCAACTCGATGTGTCTTTTCAAATTCGTTGCTGATGTGGCTGATGGTCAGACTTAGGGTTTTTAGGGCACAGTTGTAAGATCTCTTCTGTAACTTGGTGATTTATTCAAAAAGTCATTTAAATATCTGAACTGGCTTTAGCAGTACCAGTGGCAGGTTATATGTGGCTAAGGCATGACCCTCCCTACTCTGTCTTACTCTGCCTTTTATTGGCTTACCCTGACAGTCTTACCCTAACCCTAACTAATCTCACTCTTCTCGCCTAAACTTAACCAATCCAAGCAATGATGGCAACGAGGACTGGTGAATCAAAAGGAGAGAAGGTGGACTGTGCCTTCGCCATGCTAGGAAAAAATATTTGCTTGTGTTGGCATTGTACAGTAGGTGGTGTAAATTCTTCGGGTGCTGTAAAATGAGTGTGGTTAACTGTCATGAGAGTGAACAATGTTAATGATGCATTCAGTTTAACTGAGCAAGTTTACTTAATACGCTTCTTTCTAAGATGGCAGCGCGTGTAGACGCAGCGACCCGGTGCTCTTCTTCAGTTAGCAGCTACACACTGAGAAGGACTTACACCCGAACTGAACTTTTAAGTCTAAAACAACACTGGACCGGCTGGACCCCCCCAGAAGGGTTCGACTCGTTCCCGGAGAGGATACGCCGGCGAGAGCGGACAGAAAGGAGGCGATGGCGGCACTGCGAAAGACGCCGGAAACGAGGCAAACTAACCGGCATCAGAGCTAGGCTAACTGCCGGTCCGCACAAACCAGCGGTTCAAAATGTCTTTCTAGGCAACGTCCGCTCCCTGGTTAACAAGATGGACGAGATGAAACTACAGGATGTTAACAACAGGATAGACAGCTGTATCATGGTGATAACAGAGACCTGGCTGCATGAAAACATCCGGGACCTAGCCGTGGAGCTAGCAGGACGTACGATCTTCCGGGCGGATCGCACATCGGACTCCGGTAAGAGGAGGGGAGGAGGTGTGTGCGTCTATATTAACAAGAGCTGGTGCACGGACACTGCCGTCATTGAGAGACACTGCTGTCCAGACCTGGAGTTTCTAATGTTGAAGTGCAGACCTTTTTATTTGCCCAGGGAAATAACCCAACTGTTTGTAACTGCCGTGTATATCCACCCGCGAGCTAATGCTAACGTAGCTATGAGCAGGCTGCATGACAGCATCACCAGGCAACAGAACAAACACCCAGAGGGCTTCTTCATCGTGGCTGGAGACTTTAATCACACCAACTTAAAGGCTGTGCTCCCCAGATTTTACAAGAATGTTGACATTCAAACAAGGAAGGGCAGAACACTAGACCAGGTCTACACCAACATCTCTGGAGCCTACAGAGCCCGCCACTCCCCCCACCTCAGACACTCAGACCATCTTTCCCTGTTCCTGACACCAGCTTACAAGCCCCTCATCTGCAGGTCTAAGCCACAGTACAAGTCAGTGCAGTGCTGGACTGAGGAGGCCACACTATCCTTGCAGGACTGTTTTGAGGACACCATATGGGAGCTCTTTGAAGACCCAGATATTGAACTCCACACCTTCTCTGTACTATCATACATCAGTTTCTGCATGGATAATGTAACATCAAGGAAACAGGTGAAAATATTTCCCAACCAAAAACCCTGGTTTTACGCCAGTATCCGAGCACTACTCCAGGCCAGGGATTCAGCACTGAGGTCAAGGGACAGGGAAGCCTACAGGAGGGCTAGAGCGGACCTGAACAGAGGCATCAAGGCTGCTAAAACAAAGTACAGAGAGCAGATAGAGGCCAACTTCAGGGAGAACAACCCCCGCTCCATGTGGAAAGGCATACAGAATATAACTGACTACAAACAATGCCACAACACCCTCCCCTCCACCGACACTTCTCTCCCAGACCAGCTTAACACCTTTTTCTCTCGCTTTGAAGAGGACAACGGACAGGCAGAGGACACACATCTGACATTATCAGAGCACGACCAGCCCTGCACCATCCAACAACATCAGGTACTGCGAGTCCTGCGTGGCATCGACACCAGGAAAGCACCAGGACCGGATGGAGTACCAGGGAGAGTGCTGAAATCATGTGCTCACCAGCTTGCTGCAGTATTCACTAACATCTTCAACCGTTCACTGCAGCAAGCCACAGTCCCCACCTGCCTGAAAACTGCCACCATAATCCCTGTGCCCAAATCCTCTGCCATCACAGGGTTGAATGATTACCGGCCTGTGGCCCTGACACCGGTGATCATGAAATGTATGGAGAAACTGGTGTTACAGCATGTCAAGGCCCATATCCCACCTGGCTTTGATCAACATCAGTTCGCCTACAGGTCCAACAGATCAACAGACGACGCCATCTCCATCGCCCTCCACATCGCTCTCAGCCACAATGAAAGCCCCAACACATATATCAGGATGCTGTTTGTTGACTTCAGCTCGGCATTTAACTCCATCAGCCCCAGCAGACTCATCAACAAACTGCAGACACTACAACTTGGAACCTCCCTCTGTCTGTGGATCAAGGACTTCCTGACTAACAGACCGCAGCATGTCAGAATGGGCACCTCCACATCCTCCACCATCGTCCTCAATATTGGTGTTCCTCAGGGCTGTGTGCTGAGTCCAGTCTTGTACACACTGTACACTTATGACTGTGTCGCTACTCACGGCTCCAACACCCTCATCAAATTTGTGGATGATACAACCGTTGTGGGGCTCATCAACAACGGTTATGAGACACCATACAGGGAGGAGGTCCAAGCACTGGCGGCCTGGTGCAGTGACAACCACCTCAACCTCAACACCAAGAAGACAAAAGAAGTCATTATTGACTTCCGGAAGTTGAGGACCACACTGCACTCAGGCCTGAGCATCAATGGGGAGGAAGTGGAACGAGTCACCAGCTTTAAGTTTCTTGGCCTGCACATCTCGGAGGACCTGGGCTGGACTGTGAACACCACCCACATCATCAAAAAGGCCCAGCAGCATCTCTTCTTTCTGAGAACACTGAGGAGGAACAAACTCCCTCCACCTCTGCTGAGAAACTTCTACCACTGCACAATAGAGAGTGTCCTCACCTATGGCTGTACGGTGTGGTACGCTAGCTGCACTGCATCTGAAAAGAAACAACTGCAGCAGGTCATCAAGACGGCTGAGTGGATCATCGGCTCCCCACTTCCACGCCTAGAGGAGATCTATTCCAGCCGTCTCCTCCAACGGGCCACAAAGATTCGGAATGACCCCGCCCACCCAGGACACTCTCTATTCACCAGCCTTCCCTCTGGCAGACTCAGAGTCATGAGAGCCCGCACCAACAGACTGAAACACAGCTTCTTCCCCATGGCTGTGAAGAGACTGCTACAGGAACTATGACCCCCCCCCCAGTTTATTTTATGACAAGGACATTGTAGCTGCTATAAGAGAGCACCATACGAAATTTCACTGTATTTATTACAGTGACAATAAAGCTTCTTCTTCTTCTTTGGCACTTTCATGCACTGAGTAGTATTTAGATTCATCCTGCATGCAAAATACAAACAAAGTTAAGATCAGTAAAACTGATGGCCATAATGTAAACTTATAGGGTTGTTACATAATCCAGGAAAGCCCTGTGTTTCTTTGTGGAGTAACATGGAGGAGATCATTAAAGCAAAAATTTGAAATGGGACTGCAGAATATGGAAAAACACTGTCTAATATGGTTACAGAATTTTGTGAGTGAAACTGATAGAAATGTCATTAGTAAGTCAGTAAGAATCATAATCTTGGAACCATGAATGTCTGTACAAAATTTGCTGAGAAATTGCTGATAGTACTAGAAGAAAGGTCAGGGGATCACCGAAGTCAGTAGGAATCATACTTTAGAGTACATGAATATCTCTACTAAATTTTATTGCAATCCATCCAGTAGTTGTCCAGTGGTCCAAAGAGATGGACCAACCAACCCAACAACTGACAGATGGACATTGACATTCCTAGAGGCACGCTGCTAGCATGACTAAAAACTAACAGGAATATAAACTGTTTATGTGCTGAGTATAAAAAGGTAACACAATTAAATTGTTTTCCTAAGCTTGTGTTGTGCCACCCTGTCATCCTCTGTGTGCGTATGTGTAGCAGATAGACAGAGAGAGTGTATGTTTGTTCTCTCCCCTCCTGTCACGCAACTCTTTGATCAATCACTGTGCTTGGTGACAGTTACCATGACAGCTAGTCACATGATCAGAGAGCGCACCACAGGTGTGTGTGTGTCAGCACAGAAACCCTGAGGTGTGACCTTGTACCATACACGCGCACACACACACACAAACACACACTACTGCCACTGTCATTCTCCTTTAAAACTGAACACACATACACACTTACTGTACATACACAAATAAAGAGATCAAGAGAAATCACTACTGCTGTCTTTCTCTCACGTACACACAGACACACACTCACCATGTGCATGCACAACAGACTCATACATAAACCTACAGAGAACAAAATGATCCATACTTATCTTGTTAGTAATGAGTGGCCAGCCAATTAAAAAACCACTGGATGGATATAACTATTGTCCGGTGGGTCACAACATACACACCCTAAATTTCAATTCACACACACACATACACACACACACACACCTACACACACACACACACACACACACACACACACACACACACACACACACATACACACAAGCACACACAAAATAATGGACCTTTTTATCCAAATCACAGTAAACCCAATTGCCAGAAAAAATGTAGCATTGTAGGTTTATGCAAACATTTGCACATTATTATGAAGAAGATCCATTGAAACTACATAATTAATATGTGGTTAAATTAGGCACAAAAACCACGTGGTTACAGTTAGGAAAATATCATATTTTGACTTAAAATACCTTAAAATACAATCCTAGCAGAGCAAGCAGCAATGTCTTGGTAAAAACAACCACTTTTGAGCCTTAAAAGCAAGTAGAAACAGAGCAACAGGTCAATACAAAACACCCATTTTAGTGCCCAAAAAGCCACAGTAAAAACAGTGACAGCTTGCTCAGAAAAACCCAGGGTTCCTAAAAAGGAAACTGCAAACATGGTGACAGGTCAATACAAAACACCGATGTTTGGTGCCCAAAAAGCCACATTTAAAACGCTGTCAGGTTGCTGAAAAAGCCGCTGGAAAACAACAATGGGTCACTAAAATGGCCGCTGGATAAATAGCAATGGGTGGCTAGAAATGTTGCTGCAAAAATAGTAACAGGTAGCTAAAAAGCCGCTGGTAAAACAACAATAGGTAGTTTAAAAGCCACTGCAAAAACAGCAACAGCTTGCTCAAATAAACCCATGTTTGGTGCTTTATAAGAGACTGGAACAAGGTGACAGGTCAATACAAAACAACAAAAAGCTGCATGAAAAATAGTGTGAGCTTGCTAAAAAGCCACTGGAAAACAGCGATGGGTCGCTAAAAGGCTGTTGGAAAAACAGTAACAGGTAGCTAAAAAAAGCTATTGGGAAACAATGATGGGTCACTGAAATGGCCCCTGGATAAACAGCGATGGGTCACTTAAAAAGCCGCTGGAAAACAGTGACAGGTCGTAAATGGCCACTGGATGGGTCGCTAAAAAAAAGTTACTGGATAAACAGCAAAAAATGGCTAAAAAGGCAGCTGAAAAACAGTGACAGGTTGCTAAAATGGCCGTTGGATAAAGACCATCAGGTCACTAAGAACAGGAACAGGTTGCTAAAAAAGCTGTTGGAAAAACAGCGACAGCTTGCTCAAAAAAAAACAACACATTTGGTACCTAAAAAGCTGCTGGAAAAACAGGAACAGATTTGTTAAAAAAAAAAAGCTGCTGGAAAAACAGCCATTACTCAATAAATTACAGCTGGTTTTATTGTTTGCTGGTCTCAAACAGTGGTTTCTAGCTTGGCAGGCATCTCACCTACCTAGCATGCCATCCACCATTCCTTCCACCTCCAGATAACAAAGTCACCAATTACATTACGTGACTTTTGGAATGTTGATATGTGTGAAATGTGCAAATGTAACATATCTATGGCTTGCAGAAATGTACAATGTCAACATTTTTCTTCAGGCAGCTGGGCTGTCACAGCAGTTGATATTTAGTAGTTGATATTTTTAGGATTATATTTGTGTCTTTTCATGTGTGTTACTTGCCTGCATCTGTGTGTGTGTGTGTGTGTGTGTGTGTGTGTGTGTGTGTGTGTGTGTGTGTGTGTGTGGGTGTGTGTGTGTATGTGTGAGAGAGAGAGAGAGAGAGAGAGAGATGGACAGCCAACCTGACTTTGTTTTGGCTGGAAGCCTGTTGTTCAGTCGCTCAGTCAGTGTGCGGCTGAGACTCAACTGTGGTTATTAGCTTGCGATCAATCAAGCTCTCCTCTCTACTGATCCTCAGTCACACACACACACACACTTAATATCACAGAAAGAGGAAGGGATTGGGGAAAGCTCAATGAAGGAACGAGAGGTAAAAAGAGATGGAGGGTTGAGCGGTAGAGATGGTGGTGAGTTTTGTCTCAACCTTTCTGTTTGCCTCGGCATTGATCTCTGCCTCACCTCAACACTAAGGTCAGCCCACACACACACACACACACACACACACACATATTTGCTGAGGCCCTGGCTTCGACCGCCTGACTGGTCAAATTAAACCCAGATCACCGCAAGGCTCCAGGGACACACACACACCCTCACACACACACACACACACACACACACACACACACACAAGCCATCACTGACAGGGGAAAATTTTAAGTACAGATTTTTAGTTTAGTTTAACATTTTATTACACACCAACAATACTGCGGACATGTGTGTGACCGTGTGCCTACTGAGGAATACACATATAAACACACACGTGTAAATCAGCACTAATGCTGTCTGTGCTTGCATAGATGGATACAGATACACAGGTTTGTGTGTGAGAGCATGCTTTTGTCTGTTGTGTATGCGTGTGTGCATGCATGTGTTTATACTTGTAAGTGTGTGTGTGTGTGTGTGTGTGTGTGTGTGTGTGTGAAATGTCTCCTCGCACTTCTGCTGTGTCAGCACCTCAGACAGACAGCGCTGTTGTTGTGTACCCACAGAGGAAATAAAATAACAGCCCACGTCTTTTCAACCCACAGACAGCTCTCTCTCTTTCTCTCTCTCCACCTCCCCCCTTTTGTTCCCTCTTTGTTTATTATTCCTCGTTTCGCCCTTTTGTGTTAATTTCCTCTCCTCCTTTATTTCTCTCTGCTCCTTCCTGCATGTTTTTCTGTCCTTACCTGTTGTTCTCTATTTTTTCTGTATTCCTATATTCAAATAATATTTTTTACATTAAAGACATAATTTGTTTTGTGAGAAGTTAATTGAAAAAAAATGTAAAAATGCATGTTTGACACAAATGAATAAATAAAAACATAATTTACATCTTCTGTTAGTGTACATGTCAAATTACAGTATGTATAGATGGAAATGTAGGATGTTTTGTTTTGTTATATCTGGTGTGAAATTGCATATAATGTTGAAGACCTTCTAACATAAATACAACATTTCTTTGAAAATATAATTAATTTGTTTAAATTATTGCTATGAGTGTTTTATTTATTTTTATTAAAACAGAAACCTGCAAATTCAAGGGTGTAGGTTTTGTTTCAACATTAGGGGGGAAACATGTGAAATGGGGAGGTCTGGGGGTCCTCCACCAGAACATTTTGAGCACCTAATTTCCCTAATTCTGGTGAGTTTTTATGAAGCAATTTGTGCCCTTTCTTCACCACTTTATGGTGTAGAAGTCTTTAATTTGTTAAAACAAAAGTCCTCTGCTGATTCCATGTCTTTATTGTGGGAGAAAAAAGTACATGTTCTACGTATTGAGGGGGACATCCCCCCGACCTGAAATCTACAACTATGTCTATTATACACACACACACACACACACACACACACACACACACACACACACACACACACCATCATACTGTCACTGTCTAATAAAAAGTGACTTCTTGCCAAGAGTCTTTTCTTAATTATCCTCCATATCTTTAAAGATTTTTCCTGTTTTTGTTTGTTTTTTCTTTTTACTCGAGGTTCCCCAATTTTCTATGCAAAGTCATGTTTTGAAAGGGGAAACACAGTAGAATGAAAGACAGACCAATGGATGATACAGACATGAAATTACAGGGAGAGACGGATGGATGATGGAGGGAGAGGAAGCTGCATATCTGGTCATATGAATGATGAATGGACGAAGACGAGCAACAGCAGATGGGCGAAGGCTAGAGCAATGACGGACAGGGCGTATAATGGGCCAACCAGATTTAGTTAAAATGAGTGAAACTGGGCTCAGATTAAGCCGCACACTGTGGGTCTTCCTTTAGACTGGACAGTGGGCATCTGAGAGGACAAAATCAATCAAGCAGCACTTATTTCTGTGTTCCAGTATTTGAGCTATGTTCTGAATGCCCACTGTGTTTGAAGTCTCCACACTGCAGTTTGAGGTGCAATGCTGCCATCTGCTGGGCCTTCAGTAAAATGTTTACACTCAGCAGCAGCCACCGGTAAACAGGTGGAGGACTTCATCCTCATTTCATTTAATAACATCCTTAAACATTATCCACTGGCAGGAAGAAATGTGAGTGAATGTGAAGCATCCAAACTTGGTTTGTAAGAGATGTGTGTGTGTGTGTGTGTGTGTGTGTGTGTGTGTGTGTGTGTGTGTGTGTGTGTGTGTGTGTGTGTGTGTGTGTGTGTGTGTGTGTGTATAATTCATAATTATCAGCTTAATTACCTTCACATTTCTTTCTCTTTTTAATTAATTCCTTTCCACAGAAGTGAACAGATGTGAAAACACAAAGGTGAAGATGTGAAACCTTGTGCACGTTGTCCCTTTAAATAGAAGTGTGTGATGTGCAGCATCCCACAGACCCATTGGTTATGAACCGCTAATTAATGCATGAAACCTTTAATCAAACCTGTGTGACTGTATTTTATGCTTTCAGATGGATAGTAACTTTGTCCTACTCTACAATTATGACATACAGAAAGGTCCAGTTTTCAACCTCCTTTTTTTCTGACCAGCATCTAAAGGAAGGATGTTTGTTTGTTTGTTTGTTTGTTTGTTTGTTTGTTTTTTAAATATTTTTTATTATTTTTGGCACATGTAAAACAAGTGGATGGCACTTGTCAGTAACTTGAACATTACAATCAACAGCGTCCTTTATGATCCTCAACCCACCTCCTGATCCCAGCCTTTGTAGTGTGACAATACATAGCACAGTCATATCTAAATGAGAAAAAAAGGAAAAAAATTAAAATAATATAACAATAAAATAAATAAAGAATAAAAATTATAAATGACAGTTGCAAAGGCTTTTTTATAGTAGTGTATATCCACTTCATTTAACGTAATTTATTGTCTCCTCTGTTTAATCTGATCGTGTGATATGAACATGCATTGTGATCCTGCGTCTGTCCACTGTCTCTACAATGATTTAAGTCCTGTTGCAACCTCAACTAATGTTCACATATTTCTTTGTTCGCTTTGTTTTTCTGAACACCACAGAGGATAGATAAAGGTCTGTGAGTGCATGACTTACTGTCAGTCACCAGAATAAATGTTAATCCTTAAGATTCAAAGGCTGACATTAAAACCAGCAGGTCTTATAGCTAAAACAGAAACTGAAAGTTAAAAACTCTGCCAGTGGATTGATCTGATTATTTTTCTGAAAGCGTGATGATCAGTGTAAGCAGCAGTTTGAAGATTTTGATTCAATAAAAAAAAAAAAAAAAAAAAAACAGTGTAAATAAGCAACATTTCTGCTAAGGCGTTCACCATATCAACTCTAAAGGTGGTTTGCAACTTGTTTCCACAGCCCTAGGTGGCCAAAGAAAAACAAATTAAATATTTGATTGTGAAAAGTATAGCCGGTCACATACTACACAAGAATCAGGGCCTGAGTCTCCCCTTATAACAAACATCAGCAAAGCCATTTTTTTGATGGGTCTCAAAATCATCTTGCCAGATTTCCCAGTTGCATGGATAGGGTTGCAACAGTTTGAGATTTTCATGTTACAATAAATGTCTGAGAAAATATCATGGTTCCACAATGTCACAGTATCATAGAATTATTATTTTCAGTAAATCATCATTAACAAACATTTTTAACTATAATTAAAACCATTTTAATGGAAGTACTTGTAAAAAATCTACCTTTTGAAAATTACTAAAATAAAAGTAAGATTATTTTTTCAGTTGCATTTTTTCAATATTGTAGATAAGCAAATGTACTCAGTATGATAACCATACATTTTTAAACCATGGTGTACCTTAAAACCAGTATACTGCTGCAACCCTACATGTGGGATATATTGAGAGTTTTTTTTTTACAACCTCCAATCTAATGGTGTAGTGGTAGTTGTTGAGACTGGTGTACTACTAAGTAGATAGGTAGGTTACTGAGATAGGAAGTGGGTATACTCTCCAGTGGATTTTTGGCTCATAAATAGGTATACCATAAATGGCCAGAAAAAAAGGTGTGTATACCCTGTAAACCTGCGTATATCTTCCTCTACACAGCAACTCCAATTGGAAGTCCATCCTGGCCGCACTGGTTTCAAGTCACAGGTAATTAACAGTATTTAGGATCTAAGGCCGTATTCACAAAGTTTCCTAGTGCTAAGGGTTGCTCCTAGTGATGAAATTCTAAGAAAATTCTTAGAATTGTGACATTTTCTTAGAATTTCCCCTTTAAGTTAAGACAAGGTCCTTGTCAAGAAAAAAGTTATTCACAAAGTGTCTTAGCCCTTAAAAGAAATCCTAAGCTGAAAAACTGTTATGAGCAGGGACGAGGACTTTTAAGAGGCTTAATTTCTTAAGCAGAGGAGAAAATGGTAGAAACACAAAGAGGTTGGGGAAATATTCTCCAAACACTGAATGACAGTGAGTAAATGAAATGCCATAGATTAGATTGTGCAGGAACAATATCTGTGGTCGATCTAATTAGGGATAAGCACACCTTTCCCACCAAACACAATATCATCATAGCGCCAGAAATAAAATGATCACAATACTAAGATACTTGTAAAACTGGAAAAATGCAAGAGTGCAGCAGTGATGAGTTTTGTCTGTCTAAACCCTCCATCAGCAGAGTGATCACACTAACAATGACAACACTTTCACAGTCAGCAGTTCATTTCATTTCCACTGGGTGTCCACACCTTGCAGGCTCACAAAAGGGTGTCTGAGACAACCAATCACATCTGCTAAAAGCAAGCATCACACGTAGCAACAGGGTCAACCACACCTTCTCACTAAGATAAAAGTTTTCTGTCTGTTCTTTGCTTAGAGTTGCTCTGAGAACTTTCCTAAATCACTCCTAACCTAGGACTTCTTACTAAAAGTTTTTAGGCTAAGTTAGGAGCTCTCTGAGAGTATTTTAGAATGTTTATGAATACGGTCCCTGATATCCTTTTGTGTTGGGGGGAACCTAGGGGACTGTCAGCCATCCCACCGATGTGAGAGGGTTTTCATGTGATATCAATTGAGATTCAACTCAGAACTGACTCACCTCCAGCTTATGTATCATAATTAGTCCATGTTTATAATGTGTCCTTGACTTGGTAGTTATTTCATTTTTTCTTTGTTAATTACCTGTAAAAAGTAGTGCAAAAACTAACAGCGAGTTCTTCCTGCCTGTCCTCCGCCACATTTTTTTCCTTTTAAATCCCATTTGATTGCAAAAGATTTCCACACACTACAGGAACACAACTGCCAAGTTTATCTTTACGTGTCAGTAGTTGTAGGGCCTCTCACATTTTCAGCATCAGTTAGGATTTGAAAAATCGTAAGCCAGGCTCTGCTCCATTTCCACACACTGTGCACACAGCAGGAATGTAGGTTCCTGCGAGAGAGGGGGCTGGAGTTAACCTGAATTGCAAACTGAAGTTAAAACCCACTTGTTTTTCACGGAGCTTTCACCTTTTTTGAGGACACAAAACATTTTTTATATTAATACACATGGGACGTGTGTTGTCTGAAAGCTTTTCAGTTTGTACAGTGAAAGGGATTCACATCCTGATAACTGACTCTGAGTCTCCTCAGTCATGTTGGCAGTGGCATAGGAACAGTTCCAGCTAGTGAGTGCATCGGTCTCAAATACAGTCACACACACACACACACACACACACATCTAATTGGCATTCCCAGTGTGTGTGCGTGGGAGTGCTATGACAGTTTGACAGTGCTCAGGTCCCTGTAGTCCTGTGTCAGCTATTCATCACAAGTCCCATGATACCAGCAACGCCCCCTTTCCCACCCTGCTCCCCACACTGACTCTCCACCCCCCTTCAGTTCCTTCACCCATCACCCCTAGCCCATCACCCTCACCTTCTGCACTGCCGAGTACAATAATTTAACTGTTTACATCCTGAAGAAGAGATATGTTGTATGAATAGACTGTTGCTTTAAACTGTCCATATTCTTTGTTTAAACTGACATATTTGGGTGTTTCCTCTGTCAGCAACACAAACACTAATAATTTAACCACAATGCTAATAGTCAGGGTCATATTTGTGGTGGATTAGCAGTGCTCCGTGTGAACCCAAATAAGCTGCATGGTTACTGATGTTACCACTACACCAGTCCTTCATCACTGCACTCTCCCTCTCCTTTAGGTGTATGGGTCAAAAAAACATAGGACTTTCACCTGGGGCAGACTGGTGTCACTGTCCAGCATGAGACCGAGTCAGCCGAGTTATTTAAATGACAAGGTAGAGTGGTAGTATGTGTAGCATAATATGCTTGTGATTTCATGTGACGTTACATTACATTAGTAATTTACATACCTGTTTCAAGCCAACCATTGATTTTTTTTTCCTAAACCTAACCACAAACTTTTGTTGCCTAAACCTAAAGAAGTAAACCTAGAAATAAAGTTTTTTAACTAGCATTCTAGGTTTATTTTAAAAAGAGACTGTATGCATTTAATGAGCAGAAACTGTACATTTCCTGTGAGAATGGACGTTAACACACTATCCCTAAACATTTAAAACTGATGCTGGAGTGTCATATTTTGACATGTAGGGCCACTGACCAAGCATTTGTACATGTGTTGCATTTATACATTTCTTTTCTTTTTCTTGTTTTAGACTTTCAATCGTATTTTATCAACTGAGAATAGTTCTTCATTTTTGGAAATATGCTTATTTGCTTTCTTGCTGAACTTTAGATGAGGCAACTGACACCACACTCATGTCTGTATGTTGAATATGCAGCTACTGCAAGCAGCCATTAGTATAGCACAGAGGCTGGCAAAAAAAAACAAAACACAAACAACAACGTCTGGCTTTGGTATGTAATGGAAAAGGTTACAATCAGCATTCATACCCTGGGGACTGAATAAGTAAGAGACATATAAAAAGAAGTAACACAAAGTTTTCAGTGGCTTCCATGCTGTTTTATACTGTTTACTAACCTATTTCCTAACCTCTCAGTAACGTTGAACATGGCACACCAGTAAAAACAAACAAACAAACAAGAAAAAAAAAAACACAATGGTGTACTCATCTGATGTAGAGCCCTGTACCTGGCTCCCAGTCTGTCCCTTATTTTTAGCGCGGGTTTTATTGTGTTTAAAACCCCTCCTGTTAATTTTGATGGAAAAGGGGTATAACAAGATCCGCCTCTAAAGTTCATTATTTTATGTTAACATGACATGTGGTTTGACCTTTTGAACCAATACATTCTCACTCCAACCTTGTCACATATTGATGCTCGGTCATCGACTTTCCATATCTAGATACAGCGTGTATGTCACCTCGGGTGCATTGCTTGTTGACGTCTTAGGACGTTCAAGTCCTGCCTGTTACATGCATTGTCTGTTTTCAAAAAAACACTTCAGTTTTCACAGGAAATGTAAAGTTTGCATACAGCCTCTTTCGACAAAACACACAATGTCGGTACAACACCTTAAATCAAAGTTGTTTTTCCTTCAACAACAAATGCATGTGGTTACGTTTAGCCAACACGCATGGTTGGGTTTCGGAAAAAAGAACAAGGTTTGTCTTATCAATCTCATGGGAGGCAAACACTGGCCTCCTGGGTGAAAATCGGTGGCCACGTTTTAGCCAACACACTAACACGGTTGGGTTTTAAGCAAAAACAGCACAGTTGGGTTTCAGAAAAAAGAAAAGGGTTTGGCTTTACAATCTTATGGGAAGCTAACATTGGCCTCCTGAGTAAAAATCGCTGGTTGTTGGATCCATCCACCACCCCTCCCGCCTGACCTTCATGGACTTGCACCAACTTAATTTTCATTGTTGTTCTGCCATGTTTCCCCCTGATGCCGCTGGGTGCTATTAAACAATAACAGTGACCAGCTGCGGATCGATTCCAACAGGAAAGGACAGCTTTTTCGTCTGTGTCTGATGCCGGAAGTTATTGACCAAGCATCAGATTTTTATGAAATTGGAGTAAGACGATATTGTTTGAACAAATCCAGAGATATGCAAGAGTAAAATGACATGTTTAATGACAGGAAGCTGAAGCTGAAGCCTTCTGGGTAACACGCACTCTCTAACAAGTTTCACGTGGTATCATCTATGGTGAATAAACTAAGCTGTGTGCTTACCGAGGTTACTACTTAACAATAAGACATACTAATGAGGGTAAATATGTCATCACTAATCATCTTATAAATAGTTGCTTAATTAATTACTCTGCAAATGAGTAATATGCTGTTGTAATGGATACATTATTAGCTAAGGTGTGTTGGTGAACCCTTCCTGTTAAACTCCTAACATCCTAGAAGAAAGCTGCAGAACATCCAGGCTGAAATAATTTATTAAAATATTAATTATACATACTTTATAGCACATGTATAATAAGGTTCCTGCCCCATTTAACCACAGCCTCAATCACCCTTCACCCATTCACAATCCACATATTGGAATATACAGGTTGTATAGTCATTCATGTGCATACAATTTCACTGTCTTTCTTTTGGTGTTGTTTTTGTCCTTAGGGTTTGATTCTCAGTATGTTTATATTCTATAATTTGCCTGTGCAACTAAACTTAACTTTTACTAAATTTACACATACAATGTACTACATGTACATTTTGGATTATCTGACTGAATAAGCATATGTTCATGTCTCACAGAAGGATGTTTGGCTGTTTATAGACACATGCTGGCTGTTGTAGAGTGACTTTGTTACCTATAAACTACAGGATGATCTGTGTAAGCACTTAGATATCTTAATATCATCACATCAAAATGATGTGTTTCGACAGAGAACGTTGACCATGCACTCATGACTTATATGCTACATAGAACCATTTTTCATAAAATTAAAACTGCTTGACTGTGACAGACTGCAGTTTGGATGCCAGTTAAACATTTTATAGATATTTCTTATCAACTTGCCATATGTTGTAGTGTTAGTATTTTGAATGCAACCAGCAGGTGGCATCACAACAACTCCCCCTATCATTGCCACTGCCAAAAAAACAAAGTTGTTCTCCACATCTCCTTTCACCTTCTCTGCATGCATCATATAAACAGAAACCAGACCTGTAAAAAGCCTGATGTGTGAAAATATGTATTTTTTTATTTCTTCTTCTGTCTACCTGCGTGCGGTGGGGTCAGCATAGCATAAGCTATAAAGTTCAAACATTAAATGGCGGATCTGAGTGTCTGAGTTGAGTCCCCAGAATTTTTTAATATGGGTGGCCAGATGGGGCCCCTGAAAATCTTGGGGTGGCACACTAAAACCAAAAGCCATAACTGGTAATTGTGCCACTGCTGAGCTGTTGTCTTGTTTAACTGCTTGTCTACAAACAAAACTAATAACTCACTGAACAAATAAGACTGTCTGATCTGGCTCTGCAAAGACTGAAATGCTTCTTATATGACTTTTGCTGACTTTTGCTGTTTTTACATGACTATTGATTTCTTTTTTAAACATCTTTAAAAGTGTTTTCATGTTTATATGAAAGGCAAAATATAAGTCATGTTTACACTCTGGTCTTGTGTATGAAATTAAACTTGAATTTTACAGGCTCATAATTACAAAAATGGTGCTCAGTTGAAAAAACTAACAAATAAATATTTTGTTAGAGCTCAAAGAAGAGAAGAGAACAAAAATTAACAAGATTTCAGTGATGTTCTTTTTTTTACATGTGTCTTGTGTGTGTGTGTGTGTGTGTGTGTGTGTGTGTGTGTGTGTGTGTGTGTGTGTGTGTGTGTGTGTGCGTGCGTGCGTGCGTGCGTGCGTGTTACTGTCTCCAATCTGCAGCTACAGTAGGCTGCCTCTGCAAGAAGAATTTGTCATGCACCAAAAAGTTACCTCAATCAAAATATTTAGTACTTAGAGTTTGAAAACCTGAAACTTTTAGAGAGTTGATGTCCTGAATTATTCAGGACCAGGATAAGTCTGTTAATATATATATATATATATATATATATATTTCTTTTTTTCTTATTAAATGCCATTGCAATATGAAGAATGTACAAACTGTTGAACCAACTAACTACTAAACCAAAGGTTTCTGTAAACCACGGATACTTTACATTTGCACATGATCATGTAGCAGATACGTTGTAACTTCATGTTTCAACAACAGTGCCTTTAAGGTGTGATAAGGGTTAAGACACACAAAAAAACATTTGGCTATGGTGAGGAAAAGATGCTATTGTGACTCAAATTTCCTAATTTTGCAGCACAATCCCTGCTGGAAATACAGTGAAGAGTCTGTCAAAAAAACACCCCTGTTTGGTAGCTGAACTTCAAATAACTGGTTTTGTCGTTTGTTGGTCTCGCATAGGTGACACACCATCACCTCAAACTCAGACTCACTTAAGCTGCGAATACACTGAAACTTAACATTTCATAGGTTTACTCACAAAAAACACTTGCCACAGACAGATGGCAATGTTTTTGTTTGTTTGTTTTTTTACAAAATTATTTACAGTAAGAAAAATATAGAATATCACCACACTCATCTTTTAGGTAAAGTCAAATGTATTGACATCTCTGGAAGAAAGAAATCCACAAACCAAACTTTATTCATTCTGACTCTAGTCTTGTGGTGAACATGACAAAGTTGCTGGTGCTTCACTGCTTTTCTGTCAGGTCTCATAATTGGCTTTCTCACTTGTACAGGCACCTGCAGGTGAGGCCTACACACACACTCCATCTTCGTAGACACAGATGCATGTATTTCAGTGCATTCACGCTTTGTAAAAATTGCAATAGACAAACACTATGCATTCAGGTGTGCACACACACACAGCAAGCTACCGTGAAGGGTGTGAACTCACTTCGATCTCTGACGAGAGTCATTGTGGGGTGCTCACACCCTGTCTGACAACAGTCACCTGCAGCCACACTTACAGATGTCATTAAAGAGGAGTCGTGGCTCTCTATTGCTTCCACTCCTTGACTTCACTTTTTCATTGTTAAACCCTGATGAACCCAATTAGGCCCAACATGGAAAGAGTTGGACTACATTTTTCCCTCGATAGCTCAATTTTAGATTGACTGCTCTCATCAAACCTTTATTTCCAGTACCTACGCAGCAATGAAGCTCTTAAAAATCCAATTTACGTCACCAGTTCAGCACCAAGCAGCAGACAGACAAAGGAAGCATCTAGCTGGTGAACAAAGTGGAGCATTTAGCGGCTAAAGAAACAGATATTTCTCTTTGGAGTTGGTGGAGACCAAAACAGAGCTAAAAGGCAAGTGAATATTGGCCTTACCAATTGAGAATATTTTTTATTGCTTTACCTTTCTGTCAGACAGACATTCTGACAGGGAAGCCATTAACAGCTTCATCTCCCTATCTATGCGCTCATCAAAGCCCCCAGACATTCACTGTATGTGATACACTGACTATGGATACGTACCCAACTTCAAGAGATCTGAACTATCCCTTTAAGGCACTAAAATCACAGTAAAACAGGTCAAACTCATGTCCTTCACACATCTTAAGATAGATGAGATGCTGTTGATGATGAAGATGAACAACAAGTGTAAATAAACAATGAAGCCATTTTGTTTATCTGCCAACTGACCAGATGATTCTACATGATATTGAAGTGTCACACTGAGAATACTAGAGTAAAGACTGAAAATACAGCTAAGAAGATTTACCCTTTTTCTTTTCTTTTTTGGAGATTTTGGAATTGGCTTCATATAATTTATATGTATACTTTTGATTTTCTGACTCATTCAGAGGGACTAAGAGTGTGAAGTGTGAGTTGGACATTTCAACGACATGCATGCACTGCTATATAAAGCAACTGCTTGGTAAAAACTCAAACTTTTATATTATAATGAAGTATTAACTTAAAAGCTGCACATTCGTGTCCCTGCATCTAACTGCTGTGTTGCCATCAAGCCCTGTGTCTCAGTATGTCTGATAGAAACTTTAATAGCTACCAGCATGAGACACTGATCAGCCAAGCACATCAGCATTGTGAGATCCAATATGTCACCACCATGCAGAGATAGACAGAGTGTGTGTGTGTGTGTGTGTGTGTGTGTGTGTGTGTGTGTGTGTGTGTGTGTGTGTGTGCGTGTGTGTGTGAAAGAGAGAGAGAGAGAGAGGAAGGCTAGCTGCATGTGTGTCTTGTTAGCGCTGGGTGTAACTGTGGAAGTGGTAGCAGTAATGTGGGAATGACAAAGGAGCTCTTACTGTGAGCTATATGAAGATGTGCGAGATCAGCAAGAGTTCTGCAACATGTCACATCTCCCGGTGTGTGTGTGTGTGTGTGTGTGTGTGTGTGTGTGTATGTGTGTGTGTCTGTACTTATTCACACTCAGGTAACGGACACTGTCTCTATGTTTGTATGTGTGTATGCAAACCTACAGTTGATTTGTTTCTTGAACTTCCAACAAATTAACACCCCCAAAATTTGAAGCCAAATGTATAGAATTAACACAATGTAGGTACTAATAATTAACTGAAACCTTTTTTTAATCTAAAGACATAAAATGAAGTTAACTTCTTGAAAACCTTACAATAACTGCAGAACTCAGAGAGACTGACTCGCTAGAGATAAATTACTGAATACCTAACCATTGGATGCTAAAATATCAATCATGTTTGAACAGTGATTGTTACAGATGATTTATGCTGTATTTAATTTAGAGTTGCTAGGGCTGTGGCTCTATGGCAATATCAGTTTGATGATCGGTCCACCTCTCGACTGAAATATCTCAACAACTCAAACATTCATTTCCATGAATTTTTGTCCAGATATTCAAGGTCCCAAGAGGACATACCTTAAAGGTATGCTGTGTAGGAATAGTTGGTTCCTGCATAGTAGGAGTTGGTAACTGTGTTTTATTCAGCACTGTGTCTGGTACCTGATCACCTGCACCCTGCACCAAGGGATGCCCTGAACATAAATAAAAGAAGAAAAAATACATAAAATACAGCCGAGAGGAGAGTCTCTGTAGATAAATACACTGCCACACACTTCTAGTGGATAATAAGTGCTGATTGAGAGGGATTACTGTACTTTTGTATGTCTAAATTATATACAGTACTCACCTTTCCAGGCTCTTTGTGGTACAATGAAAAGTTTCCTTCAAATGGGGTTAAGAAGAACAGAGCACCCCAAAACGAAAGCATATCAGTGCAGACAGATTTCAAAATCAGCCAAGCAAAAGAAGTCATTCGGCCTTTGTCAAAGTCTGCACTGATATGCTTTCATTTTTCAAGTACTTTGTTCTCTTAACTCCATTAAATGGCATGAACATTCTTGAAAGGCTTCAATCAGCATGTTTTTGAAAGTCTGGATGTTTAGGACACTTGCCTATAGTCTTTAATATTTTACTGCTCAAAAAATCTGAAACGTGAGCTCTTCTAACCTTAAGTCTTATGACTTGAAAAAATGACTTGAACGAATCAACTGCTGAGAGTTTATTCAACTCATTAAATTAAGTTTCTAAATAAGCACGATCAGAATGTTAGCAGACTTCCAAGCATGGATTGTTTGACAATTAAAACTCTCCTGAGACCCTTCTACAGAAAACATGTATGATGGGAATTTTCTGTGGGTGTTTAATAGATATCAACAGAAGTCATGGTTATTTTTTTTTTTTCATTATAATACAAATAATGCTTAATTAGATGGACGTTAGTATTTATTTCAGTCCCTTCCCCCTTCTGTTCCTGAGTTAACAAGATCACAGGCAGCTGCCCTGTCTGTTGTGATTGTAGACTCATCCTGGTAGGAACAGTTTCCAAGAGGAGCAGATGTAAATGTTTTATGTTAGATGCAGAACTTTCTTCAAACTGAGGAAATGTCAATGGGAAACAAATCTAAAAACTTAATGATTCAACATAATATCTTAAGTGTATATGACTTGTTTTCCCAAGTTCACTCAACTAAATTCAATTAGTTTTACCTTTTTTTTTTTTCCAAACAAAACTTACAAGACAGTTTTAAACTAATTATTTAACATAAGTTTACAGTTTTAAGGCAGCAGGGGAACATCCATTTTTAAGTTGAACCAACATAAACATATTATTATAAATCAAACAACAGCAAACAACTGGCTACACTGCTTTCACATTGCCATGGTATCACTTTGTCTACACTGCGGTGGTAATTCTGGTTATGTTTGTTTGATTTCAGTGGTCTACACATTGCCTGGGTCTAGACCTTCGAATCCATCCACTCCACTGAGTTGACTGATTCTGGCATCTGGCATCGTCACATGAAATGGTTTCTCGGTTGAAAAAACAATCAGTTCAATCAGCACTGCCAGGGGATTAATAACAGTGTTAATTTTGTTGATGGCAATTTTTCATCAACAACCTTTTTGTTCCATGACAAAGATGAAACGATAACGAGCTACAAATAGATCATTATAATAAAAACTGAGACTAGAATCTATGTTTAATTTTCATTGATCAGATGAACAGACGGGACAAAAATGTTAGTGATGGACTATTAGACATTGAAAGTCAAGAATAGCTATGCTTACAGATACCCTCAAATGCTGCATGAGTAACAGACTGACAAACTTAAAAGCAAATAGTTGGTGCCAGGATGTTTTGCTAGCCAGCAAAAGCACTCACACCAGAGCATCACCAGCCGTCTGTGCAAGTTGTGAGCTGTAATTTAGCATTGAGTTATTAGCAGTGTTTGTGTTTGTGTGTGTGACTGTGGATGGTGGAGCTGCTGAATAGATCTGTAGAGTTTGTTAGTTGCAGCATAGGACTTCACTCTGATCCTGAAGAACACTGGGTTGATTGCTGTCTGGCAGGCAGGTAGGAGGCCAAGTTATCTGTGAGTGTAGCTGTGCTATACGTAAACAGTCTGAACTCAGATCAGTTTTCTGACAGAAATGAAAGTTCAGTTTTGATCACTAACTCTGTGAGAGTACACAAGTTTAAAACTCCAGACTAACATGTTGCAAATTTAGAAAGAATTAAGAAATTAAATTTATTTTTCTAATTCTTAACAATGAGACTGATAAGTCAGAGCTTATATAGTTTATACATATATATATATATATATATATATATTGAGAAGACGTGAATTTAAAATAGCCTCAATATTAGCATCTATCTTGTCTCAAGCGGTCACCATTGTTGTTATTACTCCTGTGTGGTTCCAACACACCGCATGAGAACTATTGTCCAGAGCTTGACAATAGCATTAGTCTTCTACTGTGTGTATATATAAAACTATATATATATATATATATATAGAGAGAGAGAGAGAGAGAGAGAGAGAGAGAGAGAGAGAGAGAGAGAGAGAGAGAGAGATATGATGCTAATATTAAGGCTATTTTAAATTCACGTCTTCTCAATATCACCCAAAATCATAGTTTGTTTTACTGCATGGCAAAGCTAGGCATTGGTGTCGAATTACAATGAGAGTCCAGTGAATACATTTGTCTCTAATGATTGGTTAGGGGAAATCGAATCCCTCTCCCCAGTGGAAATCAGTTAGAGTGGAAGCAATGTCAGACTGAAAATAAAAATAGAGCGTAACCAGTTGTCAATTCTGTCTGATATCAGGCAAGTCCATATACTTTTAAACCAGGAAATAAAAATATCGACTAACTTCTTGCTGTTTAATATTGAATTGACATCTCTCTTCTGTTTCACCTTTATTTCATCACCTGTCTCTGGCCCTCCTCCCCTCCCCTCCCCTGTCCTTACCTCCTCTCCCTTCTAATTACCTTCCCTTCCCTCCTCCCCTGCACTGGCCCTGCCTTCGGCTCTCAGCAGGATCCAGAGGGGCCGCTGCAGCAGCTGGATCCCAACGGGGGCTCACTTTTCTGTGGAGGTCACTCTGGATGGTGAGACTCACTGAACCGATCTGGGAGGTCACATGGTATGGATGTAGAGCAGAACGAGGTGACCTTCTGACCTCTGCTGAGGACTGCACTCTGCATCCATCCCTCCACCTTTGTATTTCTGACTGAGGATTGTGATAGGTGAAGGGAACATGACAGTAGAAACTTTAACCTCACACTAGAGGGCGCTGGTGGCTTAGCAGTGGTTTTACACTACAGCGTTGAATTTCTTTACACTTCAACTTTTGTGCCAGGTACAGCATTAACACTGACACAAAAACATGCTTTAAATGCACATGCTTTGCACATATGTCCCCATTGTTGGATCAACAGGCCTTGTCTGCACTAAAGCTAAAAACTCTAATGGAAGTATAAGAAACAGAATTTAAATGATGTGACTTCCTCTGCAGACTACATGCTGAAAATAACTGAGACATCTCCAGATGTGTTTTTCATATTAAAAATGACCAGACTAAGCTTGGAGTTCATAAACCTTTATTTAAATCAAAGAGCAGATAAAAACATTAAGGCAAGACGAGCAGCGAGCGTAGAGCTGCGAAATGGAACGTCAAAATTTAACTATACAAGGCTTGATCCATTAATAAAAAAATAGAAAATTATAAAGCCAGAGAAAATGCAATGTGAGAGAGAGCATGTGTGTTTTTGTCTGTGTATGACTGCATTCAGGAGATCTGTTACGCGTGTGCGTGCATACAAGTGAGATGTGTAATTCAATCTGTACGTGTGTAATCATGAACGAGTGCTTGCAGGACACATTTTCAGACATTTACTCAGTAAAACAATAAAGTGCTGTTATTATTGACCTCTTGTGACTGAAGGGATTTCCAGCCTAGGAATAAACTACAAGTCAAGCAGCTAGACTCTCTAGGTACAGAGTTAGTAACAGCCAACTAAAGTGCATGTGTAGTTGTATGAAACAAAAATCAGAGATATTGGAGACATGATTTGGATTCTATGAGCAACTTGGTAACCAGCTTTTTGCTGAAAAATAATGTTTTTCTCTCGAGTGCAATTTAAAAAAATCCCCCTTTTACCTCTTCCTATCACGTCAGCTCACACAAACTGATGTAAAAATGTTGCCATGCACGTCTCCAATGAATCCCTCTGATTTAAGTCTAGAAGTTTGTGACACACTTCTTGTTGTTGTGTGTTTAGTATTTACAGTTGCAGTCAAATATGCAGCACAGTGGGGCAGAGAGCGGCACCAATTAGCATCTTGTGGAACTGCTGACAAGATTTCCTACGTTTTTTTTTCTACTGGTGGATTTGGGATGTGAAACCAGCAATGAATCAGGATCATTACAAAAAGGGCTTCCTGTTGAGAAAAAAAAATAGGATTTTCAAGCTTTCCTAAGAGTTTAAATTATCAGGATGTAGCGAGCTGTTCTAAATTGAATAAAAGTTCAATGAAAATGTCAACTGATACAGAATGTGTCAAGAAGCCGTCCAGTGTGGTGGTGAAAAGCTAATCCTACATATGTAGGATTCATTTTATTGCCTTTGGGCCAGCCACAAGCTTCCTCCAAGAAACTGAGTTTCTGCAGGTTAGATCTCTGTCTGCAGGCACTGCACGAGTACAGTAGGAAGAATCTACTGATGCCGAAAAGGTTCTGCCTCTGTCTGAGCCACTACATGTTAAAATGGAGGAAAGAGACTCATGTTTTTAGATGAACATCAACATTTCACCCAAACTTTCATGCCAGACTTTCTCCATTTCATTTTAGTTTTTGAATTTTGATGACATACACTGCAGTCAGAAAGAATCCAATGTTTTGCGAAAGAAGCACTTTCTTGCTGAGAGTTTGGTGAGAAGACTGATACAGCACCACTCACCTCACAACTGTACACCAACTACGTTAGCGTAGAAAGAGTAGAAATGGGGTAAAACAGCTAGCCTGGCTCTGTTTGAAGGTAACAAAATATTTAGTGTACAGATTAAACAAACAAAATGTAATGTGTTAAGTAGTAAGCTTTGGGTGCTAGTAGATGGATTTTATCACCTTAGCTAGAGCTGGGCTGGCCTACCTTAAAGGGGTAGTTTGGATCCTTTTGAAGTGGGGTTGTATGGGGTACTTATCCATAGTCGGCATAGACGGCATGTCCCCAGTTTGGAGAAGCAGCAGGAGTGCTGACAAGGAAGCTAAGCAATATAATGCTGTGGGTGGAGGAAGCAACAAAATGTAATTTAGCCACCTAAACAAAATCTGTAACAGTTTAAGTTTACGCTAATGTGATTGCATTTTTACTGCTTTGCTTTTCTGTCGGACAGCCCGTTCAGACGGGGGAGTCTATGTATGCTCTTGTCAAAGCCACCAGACTCCACTGAGAGAAACATTTTAGCTTGCTGAACGCAGGAGCTGCTGGTCCACCGTGCCTTGATCAGTTAGTCAGTGGAGTCTGGCTCTGAAGGGAGCAATACAATGGCTTCAGTTCCCCATCGGAATTTGCTGTCTAACAGCAAGGTTAAGCAGTGAAAACATTAACTTAAATTGATGTTGATTTTTTCATGTGGCTAAAATACATTTTACTGCCGGCCCCCTCGACAGTACATTGACTAGCTTCTGTGTCGGACTCCAGCCTGCTTTTCCAAACTGGGCTGTGCCGACTTATATCTACTGTCCCTTTAACCTTCTAAACCCCCAGTTACAAGTTCAGCTGTGTCCTTTCTCTGTCTGTCAACTAAGAGTATGGTTTATTTCCATTATACTTTTTATTTTTGATGGACTACTTCTTGCTAAAACTATACTACACAAAGAGATGACATAAGTCTGGCTGCCTCTTTAATTTGCATGAAAGTGCAAAAAGATTAAATGCTTGTTTACTAACTTCTCGCTCGTGCTTAAAATTCTATTAGAGGACCATAATGAAAATGAGTTAGAAATTTAACTTTATTGTGTTATCCTTAGCATTTATATGTATTTGGTGCAATGTATGTATGACCTTAAATAGATTTGAATTAAAATGCCAAATAAATCAAATCAAAATCAAGCACTCAAGTGAAATAAAGCTTCTCATTAAACTTCCTTAAGACAACTTCAAGATGAGTCAACGATGTTACTGGTTAGCTTTTATGCAGTTAATACTTTCATTCAGAAGCTTTTGTATATATAGAAATGTATTCCTAAATAAACTAGACTGCTCTGAGTATCTTTCTGTACAAAAAGATGAGTGAAAAATAGCTGCACAAGTAAAGTCCTACAATTTGTCGAAGCACACGCAGGATGATCAGAAAGTGCAGTTAAAAACTAATCAAAACTGGATGACATGATTTAGTTGCACGTTAGTCTTCACTTGCAACTTGACTGCTCACATATGCGTATTAGTGCTATATGTCATTATGGAAGCTACAGTATTTTATCAAACCTTTTTTTACATGTTTGTCCTTCCAAAGTCTTGCCTGTGGAGATCACTAAGCACAGGCACAAAAAGAGGGAGTTAGAATTGTGTAAATGTTTCAACTAAAGCACACAATCATCAGATTTTCACCTTCTTGTGTGTAGAAACAGCTGTGGGAATGTAAGGAGGGTGGTATGTTTGTAGGACGGGCTAGAAAACAACACACAAGAAGAAATCAGAAGAAAAACATTTGACTCTCAATGTTTGTGTGCAGGTATGTATGTGTGCGTTTCTGCATGTGTGTGTGGTGTAAGAAGCTGCCTGCAACAGGCAGCCCGGTGTCACTCCTGGAGAGCCCAACCTCCAGAAACCTCCTACACCTACACACCAAAACACTTTATAGGTTAAACAGGACCCAGGCTGATTGGCTGTTACAGCAGAGTCACCACCTAGTAATGTTTTCACCTTGTACGTTCACAGCTTGTTACACTACAGACTCCAGCAAATACAGAAATCACTTGAACCATCTTTGATTATTTTTTTTTTTTTTTTGCTAACACAGTTTCTTTGAATGTTTGCTCTTCAGCAAAAAAAGCAAGAAGCACGGAGACATGAGTAAAATGTGTATGTGTATGTGTTTTTCCCCCTCCATCCCTGTTTCTATGTGTTTGCATTTGCAAGCCCATCTGTCCATCCATCCGTCTGTGTCTTTGTATTTATCTGTCCGTCTTCTTTGCCCATGCCATGTCATCTGATCGGGGTTTCTGCCCTGTGAGTCGTTTGATCAACTCCTCCATCCGTCTCCAAAAGCCAAGCTGGTCCAGTGGATAGTTACACCAACCTGGAACATGAGGAAACATGGAGAAAGAGATAGAAAATGGAACAGAGGGAAGTGAAAGAAGAGAGTCAGCAAGGTAGACAATGTAGGATCAGAGAGGAAGAAGTAACACAGTAAGAAATTAAAAGGAACAAACAGAATCTGGAGAAACTGAAGAATTGTAAGTACAATAGCTTTTGGAGATATTTCAGTCTGGAGTAAAGTAGTGGACTGACAGACACAGTAGTGCTGCCAGGTATGCGTCATGCATCCCTTACACATGAAATCCTGAAAGAACGCAGTATACTCACTGTGATTGTGTCTGGGGGACACACCCTGATACATTTCACAATGATGCCACATTGTGAACAACAAATCCATGTTGAAAAAGAGGCGTCCAGTGGCTTTACTTATTTTCAATGTATTTCTTGTGTCACAAAAACTGCTTAAAGTGACACTTACAGTGTGTTTTGGATGCTATGATCATACTATCTGTGATGTGTTGGTGTTTTCTTCCATTGCTCTGCACAGATCTGACACATGCCGTCCCACCTGCGCTCATCCGGGGCTTTCTGAGGCTTTGTAGCTGCAGTTACAGCGGGGTAGCACAGAGGTCCCCTGTGACCATCTGTAGATAATAACTAAGTTTTTAGGTTCGTAGAATCTACCTGAATTCATGAATATGTAGGATATATTACTCAGACCCCCAGGAACACTGCTCAGCTTTGCAGCCAATTTTTCCCAGTGGCCACTCGCAGTATTGCAGCAAAAAAGAAAAAAATCCCCTGTGGCCTACATAGTGCTTTCCCTCCATGCCACTATTGTAAAAGAGATGTCTGTAGAACTGTTGACAAGACAACTTGATTTGCAAACAAGGTCAATTATGAGTATTTTTATTATGAATTTTTAAGACACAGGTGGTTTTATATTTGGAAAAGTTTTCTTAAGCTGAGAAAAGCTTTTTTTACAATGTAAAGTCTATGAACTGACATGCGACGCCAGCAGCAGAACACTACCACGCTTATTCAGTTGGCTGCATACGACTTAAGTAAACCCTGAAGGTAGAAAATTTTTTGGGTGTATGCGCCAAGTGAGCAACTCCAATGGAAAGAATAGGTGCCATCTCGGCATCTGGTATTTAGTTATAATAATATATCTATGATATTACTACAGACATTTCTGTTATCTTGCATCCCAAAGCCCGATGTGACAGCCTTGTTTTATCCCCCTGATAATGCTACATTGTGATAATGTGATTGTGCTACTGATCTATACTGTACTGAATCATGTCGATGATGCCCCAATGATGTTTTACCATCCAGATGATGTGCCATGTTAAAAAGGTATTTTCATCAAGGGGGCTGCCATTTTCTTTATGTATATCATATATCTTGCACAAGAACTCCCTGTTTTGCTCAGTTTTCTCAATGAGTGAAAAGAAGACAAAAATCCTTCCCAGAAAAGCTTATTTAATATTTTAAAAATTATCCATAGAAATTTTATTTCTATGGTCTTATCACAAATCACAATCATATTTCACGTTTGGTTTACTTGATACTGCGTAGACAATTTTGGTGCTCTTTACTCAAATCAAGATGTGACATTTGTACAATGTCTTGTACATAGACTGTATATAAAAATGAACAAAGTTTTGTAAATACATTTTTCAGATTTAGGATGTCATTTGTGTCATTTTCACAGATACAATTTTCACATACATGAACATAATAATTAGAATCATATAACATCATACACAAGTTTAACACTATAGTTAAAAAAAAAAGAAAACAAACAAGCATAAATTTTACTGGGGACGCAATGTCGCTTTGACCCACTCAAATGACCACCTGTGGGTCCTTGGAATTCACTTTATAAAAAAACCTATCAACATCACTGCAGGCAGACAGGCATTACCATCTGTATAGATATGTTGCTATCCTGGCTAAACAGCAAGTCAAAAGACACAAAGCCGATAAATGAAACCATCATAAACAATGTGATACAGCTCAATGTTTCATTCTTCAAGTAGATTATATGAAATGACCTGAAGAATGACACTGATGTATGAGCCCAGATGGATCAGTCCATATTCTTGGAGCCCTGAAGGGATTTTGCTACCGTATTAAGATATTTGATTTGTCTCTGGCCCCGCCCACTGCTCCAGCAGCACCCACAGGGCGAACACTGGCTCGTATTGACCTGTTTCCAGCCATCCATTCTCCATCTTTCCATTACTCTCTTTTTCCTCCAAACATCCTGGACTTCTTTTTCTAGTGTATCTTTTCCTTTTTCATCTCTTTGCCTCACCTCAGATTTCACTCCTCTGTCCTTAAAGGCTGACAGGTGCGACATTCAGAGCATTAATATAGCAGCAAACCACTTTTTGCTATGTGAAGATATAGTTGAGAAATGGCTTCCTGAGCAGAGAATGAAGTCACACTTTATGCACGCAAGTGTCTCTACTGTTGTGTTGTGGTGAGCTGGTCCAGCCATGTGTGCATGTTAGAGCATGTGTGTATTTCACTGACTTATCGCCGCCACTTTGCATGGCACTTATTTGGCGGTTCACGCTGATATTGAGAGTGCGTTATAATGGAAGTGCAGCGCCCACCCTCTGGTTACCCCCTGGTTAACACCGTTAGCTCTGTTTGTTCTTCTGTTGTTTATGGAATTAACACCATTAACTGCTAGCCACCAGCTCAGCCACCTCCATGCTGAGGACTTTGTGTGACAACTAATTAATATCACCTAAAGCCCCTTTAACTTCCTCCGTCCTCTATGTATTTTTCTTTCCCTCTTTTATCCCCATCTGCAACTTGATCCTCATCTAGCCTCCTGTCTGACTCTCATCATCATGCAGACTAGATTTTAGGTGGGGGTGGAGGGATGAGGGGATTCTCCCAAAGGATGTCCTTAGCCCCTACTAACAAGGTAACACACATGCACTTGCTTACACACACACATTTCCAGATTCTTTTTACAGTCTATGGAACTTTAATAGCTATGACTCTACTGTATGTCTAGAGTAAATACATTAATGTATGTATGGCTGCAGGCCAAAGTACATTTACATGTACACATGCATGCATGCATGACTGTACAGCCATCTTTGTACATACATACTGCTCCAACACACATACACAAACATGTACAAGCTTCGCAGCTTTAGATGCAGCTGAGCAGTCCCATGACATTTGAGATAAAAGGCCTTTTTACTATTATTACCAGACACACACATACACACAACCCGTACCTTTGCATGGAGGGTGAAGCACTAGCACAAATGCAGTTTTACTTTTGTAAGCCCACACAGTCACTTACACGAGCACATAAATGCAGAAATAAAAAAGATGTCCAATGCACGAGCTCGAGCACACACACACACACACACACACACACACACCCTCACACACACACACACACACACTGGCAAGAAGCAAATAGAGACATCCACATGGGCTGTGTGTACTTAGGCTACCCTTGTCTGATGCTTACACACCACCACCCATGATGTGTTTGCATAGGGTGCATGCTATAGCTGCGGGGATGTGTGTGTGTGTCTGTGTGTGTGTGTGTGTGTGTGTGTGTCCCTCCAGTGACCCTCTCTCTGCTGGAAGACAGTAAAGCAGCCAGAGGTTTTGTTTGATTTCACTCATTCTTTCCCTCCATCTCTCCTTCTTTCTTCCTTTTCTTCCATTTCGCCTTCTTTCGCAACACACTTTCCTCCAAATCCCCGCCAACCCACCCCTTCCTCAGCCTCCCACTCTCTCCCCTCCCTTCCTCCCTCCCCTGTCCTCCATCCCCCCCTGCCTGTGAAGTCCTATTTGTTAGAACAGACAGCAGGTTAGCATTAAATATACATGGGGATTGTCAGCCGGTGGCGAACACAAAGGCAGCTAGGCGAGCCCCAGTGGAATCCAAGCCCGGCCCAGGCAGCCAGGCTGGGGGAGCGGGGGGCCGCCGCCTGTCCCCTATGGGCCCCGCGACCGCCACCAACCCACCTCCCACCACTCACTCACACACACACAGGTTAGAAACCGAAGAGGAGGTCAAAAAGACTAGTACACACACAGATGCTCGAGTATGCAGATGTGTGTGCGCATGTACAAACACACACTCTCCCTGTGACACCCCCCTCAACTCGCTCACACACACATCTGTCGTCCGCAGGGGCGCAGGGTGACGTACAAGCTGAAACCCCCTTGTGTATCCTCCCTCTTTTCTCTCCCTCCCTCTCTCTCCCTCTCACCCAGATGCACACAGAATACTGAATGTGGATCTGTTACAGAGGCCTCGTGTCTCTAAAGACACACACGCACGCAAACAGAACATTTTCTTTTAGTTATTTATACGAAGCCGACAGACAGACAGACGCGGCCGCCATTTTGTCCCAATCTGCGGAGAATTGCAAGTGAAATTATTCTGGAGTCATCAGCTTCAATTATGACGATCTAAAATGGCCGCCCACAACGTACACACTAATAATATCTGATGGTATTCCAAAGTCACGTGACACACATTCTATACTTCAGTGTCTCAATATTGTGTTGGATGCAAAATTAAAGAAAGAATGTTGTTTCTTTATGGGGGGGTGAACTTGGGGTTAACAATACGTTTATAAAGATTGTTGAGTGCTTTAGAGATATCAATAGTCTGAACCCTCAAATGTAACTTAACTGATCCAATGGAACATGTTATAATCAAGGAAAAATTATCCTTATATAGCTAATATGGGGTTTTGAAATCATTGATTTGTTTGTTTATTTTTGATGAAGTTATCCTAAATAACAATGAGCTCTTATTTTGAAAGAAGGGCAACATGAGTGCAGAGTTGAAGCTGGCACTTACATGATAGGCTGAGTGAGTTCAATCAGACTTAGGCCCCGATCATACGGAACACCTCTTGCTGGTTGCAAAACCTGAGGCACACCACACCTTTTTTGTTGAAGCCCTGATCACACAGTGCTATTTTTGCAGCTTGCTGCATCTTTTTCAAATTTGTACCTGAAAATCTGCATGAAAAATGGATGGAGATGAAGGGCATTTGGGGACTGGACACAGGAGAACAAAAATCTGTGCAGATACTTGAGACCCTCAGAAAAAGGAGAAGTCACAGGAAGGACGACAGCTGGTGCAGGAGCTTTGCCCGGATGGTGGTAGGTTCAAGGCTTATTTTAGGATGAGTCTGGGACAGTTTGACAATCTGCTCTTAATCGCTGAGCCTAATTGTGGTTGGTAAAATGGTGGAAACAAGTCATTGGATGCTTGTTCACTCTAAACTTAAGTTTGTATTTTTTTTAACTGGAGGTGTTCAGGGCACTTCTTCAAAAACTAGAGGCACACAGAACAACACAAAAGCAGGAAGCAAAACACTTCATTCTCACTGAAAACAGTTACAAAAAGCTGTCCAAGGCTGCTGAAATACACGTTTTTTATTTTTATTTTTTTGATCTGGGCCTTTTTGAATAATTCTCCTCCAGTTTCTGAATCTCAACCTATGGCTGACAAAACTCAAATTTGAATGTAAACAATTTAAACTTGCTGAGTGTGTATTTTATTTTGGTTCAAAATGCCATGCTTCAAGTTTAATAACAATCAAAAGCATTTATTATGTTGTGATTTATTTTGTACTTAGGCAATTTCATGTTGTGTGTTATTGTTATGAATTATTGGGTATAATGAAAGGAAGCATTCATATCTGACATCTTGGTTATGGGTCACCCTGGTGACTTTTGGATTTAATACGATATGTCAACTCATTCATCCCATCAGCTATCAGGCTATTAAATTGCCACCCTACATAGTTACTGTAATGCGAGTTTGCACACTGTTGTACTGGGCTGTCACTGGCTAGCGAGGATGTGTTTTGATGATGATGATGATGTGTTATTGTGATGACTGTTTGTCTGACTGCTGCTATATTTATTTACTCTACTTTTTTAAACTCGTGCCTCTTCTTTTATCTTACTTATTTGTGGATGGGTCAGCTGTAAAACTGAATTGCCCTTCTGGGACTAGTAAAGTAATCTGAATCTGAATCTGAATCTGAATCTAAGACGTGAACCATGTTACGTCAGTAAAGTCAGCATGAAAAATTTAAATTCATTGAAATCAAATACAAAATTTCTGGTGCAGAATATCCTCACCAGACTCACCAACTACAAACAATCCAACAAAACATTACCACAATATACATATTTAAATGAACAACAATTACACAAATAGTCACAATCAGCTTTAAAATTATACACAATTTTCTTTTGTTGAGCAGAATGTATCCGTTTTTAAAAGTGTTCACTGAAGGAGCCAACACCACATAATCTGGAAGCTCATTTCCTCCTTTACTGCTTCGAGTGTGGGGAAGTTTTTCTCTATTCAGAGAAACGCCTTAGTGGAAGTCATTCTAAGGAGTTCCCTCTTAAATCATATCTGTTACTCCAAAAGTAGAGAACAGGCCCTGTCAAAAAATTATAGATTCTGTGAACGAGCTCAAGGATCTCAATCATGTCACCTCTGTCTTCCATATGCTAGAGTTAGTAAATGTAATTTCTTAACCTCCGCTCGTATGACATCTCTTTCAGACCTGGAGTAATTCAGTAGCTCTCCTCTAAATGTTTCGATATATTTAATTAACAAGGACACCAGACCGAACTTACAAATTCAAGATGGGATCTCACCAGGGATTTATTCAGTAGTTAAAATATTTCTTTGCGTAAATTCTGAAAAGTTGTTTTGACATTGTTTCTATAATGCAGTCAAATAATAGCTCTAGCATGTAAAACCAAAAAAATGACCAGATCTTACCTGTAGTAATGCAGTAGTATGTCTCATGTGGCGAAACATGGTGGATGCGGTGATGTTTCCGTGGCAACACCAGATGCCAGTCCTGGAGCAGCGTGACCCAGCGCGGGAGGCCAAAGTAGGAGTGGCTCCACTTATGAATCTGATTGGTAAGCGTCACAAAAACTGCCAGGGCAAAGACGTAGCAGTCCCAGGGATAGGACGCCGCCAAGGCCTCTGAAAGGTGACAGGAGACAGACAGGCATTTATACACAGAGAGTGAAAGAAAGAAAGCAAGAGTAAAGTTAATAGAATAATTGATCAAACTGTTTAGTGTAATGAAGAGGGCCAGCATGAAGGCGTAGTACTCCCACAGAGAGGATGCTGGCAGGAGCCTCGGAGAGATGAAGAGACCGAGGGTGGAGGATGAGGAACGGTGGGGGGAGAAGAGGAGATGGAGAGAGATGGGGAAGAGTGGCAGAGGAGAGGACAAAGACAAGTAGGATAAGGAGGAGAGAGGGTAAAATGTAACATAACATCAAATCAGGTAGAAAGTAAGCAGTGAATGACAAAATGTCTTCCAAAAATCACAGACTATTTGCCCAAATCAGAGAGGTCAAGTGGAGATCAGTCATCTGTCATCAGTGTATTCGACTGTTAAGTTAAGGCACTTATTCAGGGGCTGAGACATTTTGGCCCTCCACGCCTGAGTGCCATCACACAAGAAAATCTGTCTCTGCATTCTGTCTGTTCTTTATTGAGCAAGTAAAAGTCCTACTGATGTTCAAATGGAACTATGAATCATCACCCCCCCATCCTCACCTTTTAATATTTAAACAACTTCTGCAATCCCACTCTCATACTCTAAAAGAACTACACATCATTCTTACAGAGGCGCCCTGGGACTGGACAGAATGTGTGCCATGTTTTTATGTGATATTCAGATGGAGGTGCAGTTGAAGTTGGAGTTCAGATGGAGGTTAGGGAATAGGGGACAGCAGTTTACTGACTGTGTGAGAAAGTCACACCAAAACAGCATTTGGAGTGCATCTTTTTTTAATGTGATGTATTTTCTCTTGAAACAGGAAACAAGGCCAGGACTTAACACAACAAGAGGAGGCCATTCACAGTTGTAAACCAGTTGGATAAAAGATAAATTAATTTTGTAGGGTTTTTTTTGTGGGGGCAGGAGTGCTAGAAAATCTTTAGTTCAGTGTAATCTGGGTCTAAAGTGAGGTACGGGTGTAACAATATCAATCTGGACTGATAAGTCGATTCAACGATCAATGACCCAGTATTATCAATGCAAAGTAAAAACATCAATACATATCAATATCTTTCAGATACGACTTTATTGTGAAATTCCCATAGCGTGTCTGTGTCACCACTTCACTCTAAGCACCCTAACCCTTTGCACGATGTTCTATTACTGCGTGGAGGTTTTAATTGTGACTAAGGAACTACAGCTTTAAACTAACTCAATACATGGTAAGAAAACATTACTGCTTAACATACATGAAAAAGTAAATTCATAAGAAACCTCCTGTTTCACCATCTACTTCCATTCACATTTCCAGCTGGTCAAGAGCCATAATCACTTTCCTTCTTTTTTGTGAAAAATCAGCAGGAAGTCTTTTTTTGTGAACACAGACTTTTATTAGAGAATTTACAGTATGTGATTTGGCCAATTACCCAACAAGGAAAAAAAGATGGTCTTCATTTATATGTGATGGTAGTCATTACATATAAGAGCTGCTTCAAGAACGGAGTACCCTAATAGGGTATTTATATATATAATACTACTTTATACTTCCATTGCACTACCTGTCAGTGGGAAACATATATTTCACTCTGCTATGTTTAATTTATACCTGTGGTTACTAATGCCTTTACAAATCAATATTTTACAAAACTAAACATGTATGATCTTGTGAAATATGCTGCATTGTTTTAAAATAAAGTACTCAACCAGATATAAAACAGATAAAATAAACTCACCATAACTAACTACAATAGTAAAATGCCACTTACACATATATGCATCAGTACTGAGAGACCAGTTATATACTGTATTAAATAATGCAGGTCCTTATCTTGTAATGGAGTATTTTTAGTGTATTACTTATTTTTATACTTCTCGTGTAGATTGAACTAGCTCGTAGATTACCCAGCTTTACTGACATCTGTCAAGCAAATCTTTTTTTCTTTTCAAACACGGCAAAAATGTGAACTAAAAGCATCTTTGACAGCTGCGCATAAGTATTTCATTAGGTTTCCTAAAAGCAGATTAACGCCTAAAGCTGTAGCAAGGGTACTTGAAGATGAGACTGTTTTTTAGGGAAGTAGTTCATGTTTGTAGTGTCAGTGTTGATTTGAGCTGACAGGTGACAAACATGTCAGGACTCATACGGTCTGAAATGCTGCTGCAGCTGTTGTCATTTGAACAGAATTTGGATTCGGATGTAATTGAGCCACCAACACCTTTTACTCAGTAAAAGGTTTCTGTCGTTCTTTTCTGTCTTCTGCCGAAACCCAAATAGAAGCATACAGCCTGTCTGTCACAGCACTAACTCTTGTTATTCACTTGAGTCTTTCTGTCGGAATGACTTACAGCTGTCCTCTCCCCGTCTACTTCCATCCCTTGTTCTCCCTCTCTTTGGTTAAAACAGCGATCTCTTGACCCCAGTTCAAGTGCAGACATGACAGCAGGAGATGTCACCTCACGGCTTTCAGCTTTTCCCATATACCTCCGTCTCTGTCTTTGTCTGGTGACCGCTTGACACCGTGAGGAGCTTGACATGACAGGTTTAGATGTCATCTAACCGCTACATGACCCTCTGCCACCCCCCACCCCCCACGCTCTCTGGCTCCCTCTCTTCTCCATGCACTCTCACCCTCTGTCTCAAACTCTTAGCAGTGACCTCTTAAGGTGCAGACATGACAGGTGTAGATGTCACCGCGTCTCTTCCCGTCTCTGTCTCGTGACCTCTTGACTCCCTGCAGTGTGTGACATGACAGGTGTGGATGTCACCTACAAGTGAACCTCACCACAGCTCTCTCTCCTCTAATCTTCTCTCCCTCACCCCCCACTCGCTGCTTCCTGCTGCAGAAAAGCAGCTGACCTTTGCAAGTTTCCCCTTTGCTCCTCTTTTTCTCCATTTCTTGATGTATAAAAATTCCTGACGTTCTTTCAGTTGCTATCCAAATTCATTACTGCAAACCAAATGTAAAGAGAGAGAATTTCATTGATTATCCAGCTTCTTAAAGCTACAGTTGGTGACCTGTAATAAAAATAATTTATAATTTACTAAAGTCACTCTTCTGACAGTACTGCACGTGACATAAACTGTGAAAAAAATTATATTCCTCTGCCTGCTCCCAGAACTTCTAATGGCATTTGCTTGAATCTACCGCAGCTTAACGAAAACAACCAATCAGACACATTTTCAGAAACATAAGTCAGGTTTCCATCCGAATGTCTCAAAATTTCTGAGCGAATTTAGTGAAAATGTGCAAAAAGAAAATGCGACTTTATGCCCATTTCCATTTGTTATTATTTTGCGATTATTGAGAGGAGAGTGCGCCATGAGATGACGTCATCAGAGAGCGTATCTCTGCCACAAAACAAACAACACACTCGGCTGACAGTCAACAACTGATCATGGACAGATTCCTGATCGACCTGTCAGAGTTTGGAAGAACTCTGGTCACCATTTTGTCAGCATTCACCGCGTACCGAGCCATCCTGAAGAAGAGACGACAAGGAAGAATTTTAATGTTAAGAGTACCTGTCGGAAATAGCTGGAAGGAGACCACTGCGTCGTTCTCCATGTGTATGGGAAATTGTGAATTACACTCACCTGTCCTGTAGTAATCGGCTCTCAAGTGTCAGTTCTCTAATCAATTACCCAAGATTAACAGGATTAAATGTATTTCATACACTCAATTATACATATATATTCCGGTCCAGTCATCGTTTATCCGCAAAACCTGTTTCCGTAGCAAAAAGTCGTACCTTCCTTTTATCGATACGCAGACAAATCCACCCCCTCCAAGTGTAAAAACTTTTTTGCAAATTTTCGGCCTTTTTTTGAATTTCTAGCGTTTCCATTAATGTTTATTTTCGCTATTTTTGAAAATTCGAATAAGAATAGGTGGATGGAAACCCTATTATAGTTTAGAGCTCTGTTTGGCTTACAATGCAAGAATTTGTGAAAAGGAAATGGGCACCTTACCATTTCCTGTATTGTAAAAACAGGCTGATCAAACTGTCAAACTAGGCAGCGCTGATCAAATATGAACAAAGATTATGTTACTGCATTGCCTATTTCTAATCTCAAATGTTGTCAGAAACAAACTTTAAGTTAGTGTTTAAGTGACATTCAAGATTGTCTGTTTTCAGCCAGCTTCCATATGGTTTTCTGTGTCAAAACAGTCATACTCACGTTATGTAATGAACTAGCCTGAGGGTTTATTGGTCCGGTGCTGCTTAGTGCCTTATGGTAGTTGTAGGTTTTTATTTACTTGATAATAGTAATAAGTTATACTGCTCATTATATTGCTTATCTGCTACACGCCATAAAATTGGTGATTGTGTTCTTTTTTCTCAAAATTCAGATTTCATATGTGTGTGTTGGGGTAATTTTTGGCAAACATAGCTAAGGCTTCATAGCTCGCAAATGATTTTTTTTTACTTGGGGGTCTTCTGTTGCCTTTGACCAGAATTATCCCAAGAAACTGTCTGAAAGATTGTGAGTCAATCAAGGAGACAGGCAACACTTCATCCACCACACATCAAGCCACAAGCTTAAATAGTTTGTTGTTGCCTGTTGTCCGTAATTAAAATTCAGTTTTGGTTGTTTTGTGAATGTAGGACTACAGCTATCCTCCAAGGCTGAGAAGGGCTCACCTTTGGTGTGGTGTATTTCCTGGCAGAGGTGATTTAGACCAGAGGTTTGAGGATGTGATTTTCCCAGTGGAAAGAGTCTTAGTACCACTATGCGTTCGTGTCCTCATTTCTTCTAACAAAATCAAAGTGATAGTAATATTTCCATCTTCCGAACAAGCTTGGTGCTTTGTGGCATGCACGCACAGTGCAGCGTTCAGGAAAATAAATCCGCTGATTTATAAAAGTTACCAACTACAGCTTTGAGGTTAGTAAAACTGAAGTGGCACAAAACATGTTAAACTATAAAAGGTAAATACTTATCTTGTTTTAGTAATGATTGAAATTATAACATGTACAGAGACAATTCTGGCCAAGAAAATCATTGCCTATGACCTCTTGACTCCCTTTTTTTTTTTTTTTTTTTTTTTCAGAAATACAGTTAGTTAAGATCATAACTGCTGTCTAGTGTAACATGCTATTACTTTGTTCAAGGGAAAGATAGTCCTTTTTGCTTGCAGATTCCTCTGCCTTTGAGTAAATAACCAGCTGAATGGTTTACTGTATTCATGACAGCAGACAAAGACTGTCACAGATGCTTGTGAGCAGCTCAAGCCCATAAAACTGCAGCTAACTGATGTCAACTCCCCTCCTCTCTGCCCATCACTGACCTTTCAGCTCAAGTTGAAGTGCAGACATGATAGGTGGAGATGTCCCCTCCTCAATAACAGGTTACTATGTTTCTCCTGCTGAGCTTCCTCCTCCGGTCCCTCCCCTCCTGCCCTGCACCCGTAAGGTCAGCGCACATGATTACCTGCATAACTGCCCCATGTTTCCCCACGACCAGTGGACACACTTCAGCAAGCAGAGTCTGTGCTACCTTTGGCATTGTGCAACACTAATATAACACACTGCTGCACTTTGTTAGACCCTGCAAAGTTGACCCCCAAAAGTCCTTAAATTCACATTCTAGCTTTATGCAGTGTAACTGCAAGCAAGTTAGCAGTGGTTGTGGGTTGGAAACCAGTGAGGGATAACGACCATACTGCTGCACACGCGATTCCCACTGTTTTGTTAGGACATCAGTGCAGAGGGGGTGAGATCACAGGACATAGCTTGAGCCTCTACAGGTGTTACAGCTCCAAGCTTTTCACTCACAATGTGAATAGAAAATGTTTCACAAAGGATCTAAAAAAGTATGTGTGCTTAACTGGTTCCTGTGCTCAAGCCAGAGAAGGAATTTAAGATCTGTGTGTGCCTGGGTGTATGATACCTGGTGTGTATGTGAGGAACTTGTAGGCCATGTGAGCCAGTGGTAGGATGGGGATCATACAGTTGTCGCCATTGGTTTCAATGAAGTCGTGGCGAGTGATGGCAGTTGGATCGATGTGGTGCTCCCTGAATGGACGAATAAATGCCTGCAGGTAAAAAAGAGAGAGAGAGAGAGAGAGAGAGAGAAAGTATGACTATAAAATTAACAGAATAATATTTTCTGTAAATTCCCCCAACCTTTAAAGCAAACACATTTATGTGAATGAATTTAATGAATCTATCATGAGCTTATCTGTGAGCTATAGTGCTTTCTGCATGGAGACTTACTTGAATGAGCAGCACTGAAATGTCCTGCATTCAATAAAATACTCTGTGACTGAAACTGAAGTTGTTTCTCTTGTTTCTCCCATCATTCTACAGGCTAAAGCACAAAACATTGAGGTGTATATTTACTGAAACAAAAGCTAATCAATTGTGCAACAGTGATGATAGAAAATTTCATTTTGAAATTATTGTATATCAGAAAAGGCTGTTTATACCGTTAAATATGGGGTTTATTTGGTAGAGATTTTATTGAAATCAACATTGCAAAAGAAGTAGAATTAAATGAGGCCATATGCAATCATTTAAATAAACAGCAAATAGAAAATTCTCCTCAGTGTCTTTCTTTCTGTTCTCTGAGTTAAACACACACACGTCCACTTTTCTCCAAATGGAAGTGATGAGATGAACAATAGGCACAAAAACAGGAGATTTTTCTACTTCATTTACATTCACTTTAAAATGGAACACAAAACAGACACTGGAAAGCGTTGTTTACAGTCTTAACGCAAATGTAGATCAAATGCACACACACACACACACACAAACACACACACACCACGACTCAGCGGTGCCCAGCAGCCTGCACAACCCCAAAGCTCATATCCAGCATCCTAATAAACCACAGAACAGCAGTCTGCTTGCGCAAAAACACTCATACACATAAATGACCCATGGACGCCACACACAAACTCAAAAATGTGAGCTTCAAACACACACACACACACACACTCACAAACCCCACCTGCACTGTGCAGAGGCAGACACCTGTCTGTGAGAGCATGGGGGTCTCAAATGAAAGACTGAATCTGAATCTCAGAAGCACAAAAGAGGACAAAAAGAGACACACACATGCACACACAGGATAAAGGTAATTTATTTCTCTCTGTGGAAAAAGCAAAAAAAAAGGTAGGTTTGCATCTGTATTTCCACAGTGTGCATCTGTGCGTGTGTGGAGCAGTGGAAGCATCAGCATGGAAACTCATTATTGTCGCGTTAGCTGTTCGAACCAATCACACACGCCTATCAGCGAACGTTGTTGGTAGGTGCCACTGCAGACATAGAAACTATCTGTTGATATCGCCACAATTATGTACCCATCTCTGCCCCCCCTCCACATATTCTCTACCCCACCTCTGCTCTCCCATCACCCCCCTCCTCTCGCTGCAGCCCTCAGCCAGATGAAAGCCCAGCTAAGCCATGGAGGTCGTGCCGAGCAGGGCGGCATCAGCGATCCCAGTTAACGGCGGGCCACCGGTCGCTGCATGTCCTCTAATCCCACACCGTTTAACAGCCCGCCTCGCACGACGTCCGTTAATCACCAGCTCACATCGCCCATCGCCCCAGCAACCAGCGCTGTCCCACTGGTTGGACAGACACGCCCTTCCACCCCCTTCCCTTTTTTTCGTCCTTCCGACCTTTATACTGTATTTTCATCTCACTTTTTGTTGGTTTCTCCATTTGGCCACATATTTCAATCTATGCTTACCCTTTTTTTCTTCTGGCCTTTAAGAACAAACTGACAAGCCATTTAGTTAACTTGACTTCGACGCTCTAATCAGTCTCATCAGAGAGCAGCATTAGAGACATGCTTGTTAGAGATGCGACAAAAAAGAGGGAAACTGACATAAGGAGGAAAGTATTGATGCTTTCAAAAGAGAGAATAGTTAGAGAGGAAGGATTTTCAAACATATATCCCTAAACTGTAAGCACATCTGGCAAATTTCAATGTGAATCGAGCATCATTGGGAACTAATGAGCGTGACTTTGTCCTCAAAGTGGTGTCATTAGAGGACTGCTAAATCCTTGTTGAGTCAATTAAAGCTCAACGACATGACGACGACAAAAAAACAGCACGGCCCAAAGCTTCGCTAAGGAATAGTTGTAAACACCACTGGGAGAATGTAGTGCACTTTTTAAGATAGCGTTGCAGTTTTAGCACTAGGGAGTGAAAAGGCTTTTATGGATTCAAATCAAAGCAAATCATTGTTATACAATTCCTAATGAGGAGCATTAGCAGTGTGCAGTATGGGAGAGTTTTACGTACAGCATAACTTTGAGGTAGAGCAACGTCACCTTGCAATTAAGGGAGGCTGATGTTGATGACAAAAAAGGGCATTTTGTGAATATTGTGATTTTTACAATGTGCTCATTAAGAATAATTATAAGAAGTTGGATTTCAATTTAGCCAAGGGATTTTACACACCAGAGAACAGTGTGCAAAGAAAGAAACCAAATAATCCACAAATACTGTAATTTCATTGGAACAATGTCAATTAAAGTTAGATAAATTAATCGATTAACCATTTAGTTAATTAACAGGAAAAAAATTCAATTGATTAATTGTAATTTTTCAAGCTATATGACAAACATACTCTGGTTCCAGCTTCTCTGAGGTGATCTGCTGCTTTTCTTTATCTTACATCTTTGCAAACTGAATATCTGTGGGGTTCTGGAGTTGGTTTGGTTACAAAAAACACAATATTGAGAAGTTAAAATGGAATCACTTTTTTATGTTTCAAAGACTAAATGATTAATTGAAAAAAATAATCAGCATATTACTCACTAACTTACTCAGTTAGTGGAACCTCAGAAGATATGAGCAATTTTTTTGCTCCCATTAAATTGCTATTTAAGTTTTAAGCAAATTTCTGTAAGTTGTCAAACTAAAATTCCACTACGTTTGTGCAAATGTATTTAAAAGGACATGAGAACATTATAAGATTCATAAAGCAATAGTGGCTCTGATCAGAGTCATGCACAGACCTGCCCCTTCACCGGAACTGCAACATGCAATACAGCACCCACTAAACCGCCAGCACATAGGCCCAATTAGTTCCACAACCTGACCCGACCTGCTCAAATGAGATCCCGAACCTAAACCGCTAATCTTACAATAACCATGCCCTCTTCAAATTATTTAGTTAGGTAGCGCATATAAGGCGGTCAATTTGGGACATTTCATAATTTCCCAGTGTAGGATTAATAAAGTGTAAGAAACAAAAAAACAAAACAAAACAAAACAAACAAACACACAAAATAGAAACTAAGGCATTATATTTATAACAAAGGTAAAATAAACATTTGTCTAATACTGAGAAGCAGGTAATGTGCCTGTTAGTAACTCAACTTATTAAAGCGGCTCATATATTCCAGCTGGCACAGGATTAAATTATTAAAACATTAAATTAGGCCATTATTTTCATTTTAATTTATTTTAATATATTTATCATGCAGCACCCACAATCTGACCTGCATGGTATTTTTTCACCAAGAACCAAACCCAGGAATAAAATCACTTTTTTTGTGGGTCATCTGCCGGGTACCTGCGGGTACCCAAGACGATGATACATCAGAGCACTTCCTTGCTGCTTCCCAATATTTGCTGGGTTTTTGAAAATGGTGTTTTGGCAGCAGCTACGGTGTTAAAGAGCAGGGTGTCGTGTCTGGAATGTGATCAGGTAAGTTGAGGTATGTACACCTTTGACACTCCTGCACATTTTGGCAATATGACATGAATTTTGCAAAAGAAGCAACATTTTTTTGTCTTTTTTTTTTCATGTAATGTTTCTATCTGAACTTTTTCACATGCAAATCAAAAATGCTCATACAAATGGAGCATATTAAATGTCATTTCTGTCAAGACTTTTCTCAGATCCTTGAGACCATACTAGCTGTACTGGGCCAACGGCTTTGACAGACAGAAAATGCAGTTACCAGGGCAGCTCTTACTGCTCTGTGGCCTCCACTGCAGGAAATATTATTTATGATACTATAACAGCCGACTCTTATGACTGTCAGGTATCCCCTTCTGGTTAAGTTATGGAGGGCTGGAGTCCATATGTGCAGACAACATGTGTCATGTCTACATTAAAGGCTCTACACGGTGTCTATAGAACAATCTGAGCAACTTCTTTAAAGAGGTCTTAACAAATAACAACAGAGAACAGTGAACAAAGCAAGAACATACACATGTACACACACAATACATACATACACAAACAACACAAAAAAAAAAAAAAAAAAAAGATAGAACAAACAAGTAACAAAGAGCGACACTGGCTTCAAATGTTTCGTCTACGTTTATAACTGCAACCACTATTAGCCTCAGGTGTTCTCCGTCGTGCTCGTCTTTGATATTCAAACTAACCTTAACTGGGAGCACAGGCCTGCTTTATTCTCAGTCTCCACACACACGCACACACACTATATTTTCCACTAGCCTGTTGCCATCCCTCTGTTCTCTGCAAAGGTCCATTCTTCTCTTCCAGTTAAAGTCTTTATTAGAAGTCTCCTACAGTGTCCAACACACCATGCAAATCTCCGACTGCCGCCGTGCCTTTGGTCCCAGTAACTACCCCGAACCCCAATAACTGCCACACCGTAAATAAACATCAAACCACGGAGTACCTTCAGCAAACACAAACAGTAACACAGATTGAAAAAGCATTGTTTAGACTCTACTGAGGCTTCAATGCATGTGTAAGAAATGTGTTGTTATCTAGATAACACAATGTGGCAACAAAGGAATCGAAATACATAAGGCTTAGAGTTACGCACGCAGTGACTGGACACAATGATAGGATAATAGCCTGACAGAGAGCATTACAATAAAGCTCACTCAACACCAAATCAAAAAGAATGACATCAATCCTGAGAATGTATTACACTAATCAGACTGCTAATAATGTGCTGTCCAGAGCCACACAAAGCCGCCAACAACAAAGTCTCCTGTGTGGAATATTAATTATTAATACTTTATTAAATGGAATATTAACATTTCAGAGGCATGAATGCAGCTCTTTATTAAGCTGTTAACAGTGACTGATTTTTGTGAATTTGCAACTAATTTACAAAATTTAAATTTAATTCAGCCAGCTCTATTTTAAAATCTAAATTTTGATGTGGATGCCTCAATTTGTCTATGCCATCAAATGTATGTGTGACAAAAAATGTCTGCTAGCCACTAGGCTAATTTATGCAATGTAAGTTGCTTAAGTTAATGATGGGTCACATGTAAAAGCTAGTGTTTTGTCTGTGAACCTTGACAATTATTGCTGAGCCAATTTCATACTTTTGTTAATACATTCTTGTTGTTAATTCATGTTTTATGGCTGTTGGGAGAAGTTTGCTCTAAGGGCTTTAAGCCAGATAGTCCTGAAGTTTTAGGAAAAGGATCATGGTTTAGGATAAAATGAAAAGAATTCTTCCAGAATACGCATTCTGACAGAAAGCCCCGAAGGCTAACCTATTCAATATGCTGACTGACTACAATTATTATTTTTTTATTTTTTATGGTCAAAAGCAGAAAGAAAGGTATGGCAGCTTCTCCTGTAACAGACTGAGTTCAATGGACATGTGATATTGTCTCATATCGATCGCAAGCGTCTGAATTGGATCTAATCAAAATCGTACTGTGGCAGTCTTTATGGTATTGGCAAATATTGTATTGTTGTTGATATTGATAACAGGAGGGTTCACCAAAAATGATAAATATTGCTAGTTAATAAGGATGCTTTAGGTCTCTAAACACACAAGCATGAACATTTCCACTAATTATCAATGAATAGTTCATAAATACAAGAAATATAAGATGAAATACACACACCCACTGAACTCACATCCCATCAATCACAACAAAGTTCACATGAACCAATCTGTAATCCACACCTGATCACACTGGTTTTAATTGGCTGAAATGAGAATAACCTTTACTCTAATTGGCTTTGGGAAATGGGGCAAAATGTATGTGTGCATTAATGTAGGTGACTTGTTTTAATGTGAGAATTAAGTGTATGTGCATCCATCATTATATACGCCTACACACATATGTGCATGCATGTCTTCTGGCACTGTATGCTGCACAAGGTGAGGCCATACACAGTATGTGTCCATATATGGGTGTGTGTGTTATGTGTGTTTAGGGAACCACGGACATTACGGTCTACGGGGAGATCCCTCTGTGAGACACTGACATTTAGTTTCCAGGTCACTATGGCAGTCCTGAGGCTCAGGGGATTAAGGTGCAACCGCCATGCTGCCATGGTGACGCAGCCTCAGGAGGGTTGGAACACTGATACGGTACAGTTTCTTCTCTATAGTCCATAATTCACTGGGTCACAAAAATATTTAGTGCATTCTTGTATGTTATTCAAAGGCCTTGACTTGTAGGTTGGCTACAAGCCTTTATTTTGACAAAACCACCAAACGTAAAGCTAGAATTACCACCCCGTGGTTGTATGTCTCCATGCACCAGTCAAGTTTCTCTTACACTTTACATCCATGTCTGCGAAAACACGGATGCTTCACACACATCTTCCCCCTGACAGCACAAAAGATCTATATAATCAGTGCAGTTTCAAGGTGGACACCCATGATTAGTGTCACCAATTCAGTACCTGACCAAAACTTTCCCCTTCTGACTGAAATGATGTTGAATAATGGCCAGAGAAGAGTTTTTGCAGAACATGATGATGTCACAGTAAAGCTGACCTCTGACCTTTTAGATATAAAATGTCATCACTTCATCATTTTATCCTAGTAGACATTTTTGTGAAATTCTGTCATAAAATGCATATGCATATGTATTCTTAGGTAATGGCCAAAAACATGTTTTGTGAGGTCACAATGACCTTGACCCAATTTGAGGTAACTCCCTCAAGGAAATCCTGAGATATTGTGTTCACCTGAATGAGTTGGATGCAAGGTCACCTTGACCTTGACTTTTGACCATAAATTTCTAATCAGTTATTTGTTAAGTCTAAGTAGGTGTTTGTGCCCAACTTTATTGGTGTTCATGATATGATGCATTCATAAGAATGTGAAGGATACAAGGTCACAGTAATCTTAAAATTTGACCACCAAATTCCAATCAGTCCATCAATGAATGCCAGTGAACATTTGTGCCACATTTGAAAAAAAATCCTCAAGGTGTTCTGGAGATATCAGGTGCACAAGATTGAGATAGATGAGGACACAGTGACCTTGACCTTTGACCTCTGACTACCAAAATCAAATCAGTTGATTACATAGTTAATTTGTGTCAAATTTGAAGAATTTTCCTAAAGGTGTTCTTGAGATATCGTGTTTATGAGAACGGAGGGGTTAACAGGCAACCCAAAAATGTAATGCCTCCAGCCATGGCTATCACCGGTGCCGAGGCACACAAGACACATTTTCTTCTTGCCTGTAGTGTCATATCAATATGGGTAATTTTAGATATTTATTATTACTAATTAAACTACTTGTTATTAGTTGTACTTGTACCAAATGTTAAAGATATATATCTAGATGACAGTTTAGAATGGCAAAAAAAAAATACATTTGAAAAACTCAACAGCAATCTCTCCTCCTAGAAAGAATTACCTGGCTACTCAAGATAATCCACAGACCTTGCTGTTTGTGTGTAGTTTCATGTAGGAACTACACTGAACAAAAATGTTAATGCAACAATGCACTTTTGTTTTTGGTCCCATTTTTCACAGATTGAAGTCACGGATCTATCTATTTATGCATTCAATAGATATATTTCTCTCAAATTTTGGTCACAAATCTCTAAAATCCATGTTAGTGAGCACTTCTCTTTTGCTGAGATAATCCATCCACCTGACAGGTGTGACATATCAAGATACTGATTAAACAGCATCATTACTCCACAGGTGTGTCTTGGGATGGTCACAATAAAAGGACACTCTAAAATGTGCAGTTTGATTACACAACACAATGACACAGACATCACATGTTTTGAGGGAGCGTGTATGCTGACTGCAGGAATGTCCACCAGAGCTGATGCCTGTGACCTGAAGGTTCATTTCACTGCCGTAAGTCGTCAATTATCTTGGCGAAGGAGAGCTGCTTGCTAACACAGATTTTAACAGATCTGCAGCTAAAATTTGATAGAAATATATCTATTGAGTGCATTAAAAAGTCTTTAATGTAAACCTGTGAAAAAAATGGGAGCAAAAGCAAAAGTGTTGCATTTAAATTTTTGTTAAGTACAGTATATTTTCTTTTTTTAGAACTACATCACCCATATCACCGCACAGAAGAAAGGACTTTGTCAACGCATTTAAAAGTTGAACAGCTACATCACAAGATGCTGGAGTGAGGTATATGTCCTCGTTTTTACTGTCAGATAAAGGCAAAATACCAAAAAAAGAACAATTCATACTGACTGTAGCACCAACAAAACAGCATATGTTACATTGGCCAAAAACTGTTTACCTCATTTCTAGTGCTGTTATCAATTTGCAAGTTCAGTTGTGGTGGAATACTAATTTCAGGGGGAAAGTGAGGAAAGTAAGGCTTTGCTTTGTGCAGTAGTTCACTGATAGCAATTTAATGCAGCCTACACAGTCAGGCTGTGCATATACACTATATGTATATGTGCTCACCTTGCCAATAACAGGGATGTCCACAGATCCCCAGGTGTCCGCCCCCCAGTGCACCATCCCCGATGCAAAGTCTGCCGTCACGATTCCTAGGACTGGCACACAAACACAGAGAGAGACACAAGAAAAAAGGGATAACATATGTTGTTATTAGATGTGCAAGCAAACACCAAAACACTATTTTACAAAAGTGTTACAAAAACCTCATGTGGACTAGAACAATGATTTGGGACTGCACTGCTTTTAGGGAAAGATTTCAAACATTTATCTAAACAAAATTATCTATATAAAAAAGTGGTCACATGGTACCTGTGATAGGTAGTTTTAAAATGATATCTTTACAGAGGGAGGCTTCATCTTAGCTCAGTAATTTCTCTACAATCACAGTCTTTCTGAATGACAGCTCACCGATGCCGAGGATGATCTTGTAGATGTGAACAGTGGAGAAATGCAGGAGGAGGAAGGAGAAGTTGATGATGAAAAGGAAGAGGCACAGAATCACACACACCCACTCCTGGAGCCGCTTACCTGAGAAGGACAAAGACAGGGAAACACATTTTAGTTATCTTAGCTAATCAACCAGTAATGTTTAACCCCAGAGAACATTTTTGACCAGTAATGCATGTCGGTCTACAGGTTCTGCAGTTTACTGCACTGCGCATTTGCAAGCAAGGTAGCAACGCTGTCCTCACCCAACAGTGTTGCTGTGGAAACATTGTGCCCACCCTCAGGTCTCCCCGCCAGGCCACCTCAGTGAATAAGCTACTCAATACTGAGCTACAACACCTGCTACCCATTGTTAACTGTTAGGTCTGTTAGCAACCTTAGCAGTGTCAGCATGGCTAGTGGTGCAAACACATTTAATACTAACAGGGTTTTGTGGCTCAGAATGAAGCTGCTTACTGACCGGGAATATCTGGAGGGAGATCCAAGGGTGGCCACCATGTTTGCGCAGCAGCACTCTTCTGGTGGCGGAAAAGCCTTACCAATGTTAATCCCCAAATATGCAACATTGCTAGCTAACCAGTGGTGAAGAGAGAGCAGGCAGTGGGCACTACGTTTAAGCATATTAATGCAGCTAGCAGGCTGTCTGTCAGCAAAGCCAACATAAAATAAAATAAGAAATAAGAAACTAAACATTTCACTCTACATCCCAAAACACTGAAATTTCACCACCTCTCAATGAATAGTGCTTTTAAAATGTAGCGCTACAGCTACATCCCTAATCTCAGAATCATCAAAATACAGATTTTAATGTTGGGTACTGCGCATTGGTTATTATCGAGGCGCAGAGGCTGATACGAGAGTGGAAATGATAAGAAGTTAAGGGTTTAAGCTCTGATGAGTTGTATTAATGAACTGGGTGAGGTCCCTGCACCCACTGGGAGAACAACTCACTCTTTACTAAGGGTCAAAGGACCATTCGACTACAATGACTGTGTGTGTGTCCAGGGTGTTAATATGTAATCAGTCAGATGAAGACAAGTGTACTCCAGGCTGCAGGGTCACGACCTCTCATATGTGAACCACCAATGCTGACGCAGCACTGAGCCTGCATGGACAGACACACACACACAGGCTGTTTCAGGTGGGAGGTAGGCCTCTGCAGGGACAAGGCCAAACTCACAGGTCAGCAGTATTAACTTAAGGACAAAGGGAGAGGGACTAACTAAAACTGCTCATACTTAAAACTCACACATCAGCAATATTATGAGAGAGAGATGAGAGGGTCAAACCCAAAACCCTGAAGCCACACAACCCCGAAGATTAGAGACACTGAATTATTGAAAACACACATAGCTGATCTATAGCTCATTTAGAGCACCATATTCTACTGCAGTGTTTTCTATTACTTATGAGATCTTTAATCTTCCATGAACTCACTTTTTTTTTTTACTTTTCCCTGTATTTGCTTCTTTTCTTTGTTCTGACTTGTCTGACCTGTCAGCCCAGGAAGGAAATTAGATTATACAAGATCTCACCCACTTACAGAAATAAACTCTTAAACGTACAAATATAAACTACCACTGTTCTATTTCTAAGTCTCTTTCTTTTTGTTCTTTGTCTCTCATCACCCTCTCTCTGTCGCCCCTCTCCTAATCCTTCTTTCTTTGCCAGTCAAATGTGCTTTTAAAACTTTAATGTGTTCAGATCCTAACGTATCACACGGCATTAGCAGCCTATAAGATATTCATGACAGTTTTTTTTTTTTTTTAAATAACGCACACAGACCTGTGAGTGGGTGCGCCTATAGGCCTGTGTGACTATGAATATGCTATCAGCCTCTCATAAGATAAGGATTGAAGTTGTCATGGGAGATTTAAAATATGTGATTATGGATATTTTACGAATCATCAAATGTGACCCTTCACCTTCTAAAAATAGATGCCATCAAAGTTGTGAGGAGACAGACGGCTAATTCAAGTGGAGAGCCAAGTTCAGCTTCTAAATGAGTTTGACTTTGAAACTCAACGATGTTTCCAAACGTTTCGCTTTTGCTATTGAATGTAGTTAGAGAAGGCAGATTATCAGATATTTTTAGTTTTAGATATATTTTGGGTCCTGTGATGCTGTACACCAGTTAACAGCATATAGACAGAGGGAAACAGCTGGCCTGACTCTGTATTAAAGTAACAAAATCCACCTAAAGCACCTCTGCAGATCACAAATTGAAACATTATAATTAGTTTGTTTAGTTTTTACATAAAACCAAAGTGTAAAAACAGAAATTTGTGCTTTAACGGGGGGGTTGTGGGACTACTTCTTTGCTGGGAGCAGCGATTTTTTTTTTTTCTTTTTGTGTCTACACTGAAAACATGGCACTCAAGCAAGTCTCTGTGCCTGACCAACATTTCAGTTTTTGTCTGAATTAAACAAATGAGATATGATGTGTTAATAAGGACAACCAGGCTAGCTCTTTCCTCCTGTATCCACTTCTTATGCTAAGCTAAGCTAACCAGCAGCTGGTGATAGCTCCATAATTACCACTGAAAGTGGTACAAATCTTCTCTTCTAACTCTTGGCAAAAAAGAAATCGTGCATGTTACCCCAAAACTATTGCCTTAACAAGCATAACAATTTCACTGCATTTTGTCTGTTATATAAAAATCCAGACTTACAACAAACAAATGACAGAATTCACCCTGATTCAAACAGGCTGAGAGCAGACAAAACATATTTGGTCTAGACTGTTAGCTCGATTCTGCCTGTTAGCACCAGTTAAGCTGCTCTTTCTTATATCAAAATACGAGACTGCATCCCAATACAAAAATGATACATTCATTTTCATAACCTAACTGCCTTAGCTTCTGGCATTATTCCTGTGCAAATTAAGCCTACTCATTGAATAGTAAGTAGGCTTGATTTCATAAGAAATAGTCCGACAAACAGCCCCATAAAACCAGATTTTTGCCCACAGGACAACATTAAACACAGGCTTGAATTCTACAACCAGTGCTGCTCTGCATCATTTTAGGGCCAAATAACCAGTATTGACCAGTCTGAAACCTGTGTGATGGATTCCAGTGAAGGTATTGTTTGGATTAATAATACATTTTATTTGGATTTGATCTATTTTGAGGTGAATTCAAAATTCATCTACAAGACATGTGACTAATGGCGCATTCCAGGCAACCCATAACCCATGTTTTTACAAACTTCTACCCGTGAAAGTGCACTGGAACAGCAGTCAAACCCGTAACTTACCACCCGTGAACACATACCAGATCAATGTACTACCAGTTACGCTGTCTGATGTCACACAGCCCTCTAAACAACAATGGCAGCCCCCATAGATGCGGTGCTGATGCAGGTGATACACAGTGAGAAATAGACAAGGGGTTTCAGTGTTTTCAGTACTCATAACGCTGGTGGTCAATTGCCTTCAGATGGCTGGTCTGGTCTCTATAATGTTAGAGAAGGGCCAAATAGAGTATTATAGCAAGGTATTGCTCCAACGTTAACATTAAATCTGCTACTGTTAACGTATTATTGGCAGCCACTCTAACAGCTTATTTCCAGTGCAAGAATGAATCAATACAAAATATGTTTCCAAACACACAGGTAACGTAAAATAAAAAGTATAATATCATCTGTGACCTTATGTGCCGTTTCTTCTCCTCCTTTTTGCTCAAATGAGCAAGGAACCGGCACCTTTGGCAATAAAAGTGATCGTAAACAAACATAAACCCCGCACAGATGTTTGCCACTGTTAAATGTGGACCCCTATGACTTCAGTTTATTCAGAATTTTCTCAATTTTTGGATTCTTCATTCACTGGGGGCATGCGAGAAAAACAAAGTTTTCTTCATAAACCAATGTAACACGGGGTGAGTAACTGATATTCAAAGTGTCTTTGAGGGGGTGAAGTATTCCTTTAATTTCCAAAGAAACGTGCTGTTGATCACGTTAGTAAACAGAGCTTAAGGCTCTTAAGGCTTCTTTCAGAGAGATGCAAGTCGCACTGAAAGCACAAAGACTGTGGCAAACAAGGGAGAGAAAAGTTATGACAGACAGCAACAAAACACAAATTGCTTTTCTCAGACTGTTTTGTCGCAGGTCCAGTGAAATAACTCAATGTGTGTTTAAATCGTTAAGTCCAAGTATTGTGTTCTCAGTCCATACTGAGGTTAAGTAGAGCGCAGTTAGCCCTGTTGTCTCCGAGCTTCATGTGACACCATTTTCTCCACTCTGCCCCAAGGTACACACACACACACACACACACACACACGCACACACACACCTCAAGGGATCAGTACACCACAATTCACTCTCTCCAACTTTTGTCTAAAGCCACACACACTCAACATACATGCAAGCGCTCACACACATAGAATGATGCCCCAACTGATGGATTTCCTAACACATTCTCACATCTCTCTCGATTACACACACACACATCCTCTGACACGTACACAAACTCAGACACTCCATCTCCGTCACGTACACACACACACACACACACACACACACACACACACACACACACACACACGCGCGCGGTGCAGGGCCGTGGAGCAGTGGGGCGGCTGTCAGGTGATGTGCGTCAGTCCTTGGATCCTCCGGCTCCCTGGTGAGGGGAAGGAAACTAGGACAGGCCTCCGCAGAGCGCACACACACTCTCACACACACTCTCTCTCAGACACACACACACACATAAGCCCTTGTCCCTCAGGCCATGGCATTGCTGGATATCACACACAGCTACAGACAGACATACAAAACAGCCTCTACAAGCATGTATGTATGGACGGACATATGTGAGCATGTATGAACATACACACACACTCTCACCAAAGAACCTCTCATTCTACAGCACACACACACACCTGACCTGCCTTCACTTGGCATACAAACACCAAAATTAAAGATGTACACTTAGACACACGTAAACACAAACACACTGGCACACACACACATTTACACACACTCTTAGGGCCAGAGCAGTGCACTCATTAATATCGTTCTGACAACAACTGGCTCCCTGGCAACCTCTCTGCCATCGCTCACCCAGCAGCACCCCCCGCCTGCGAGCACGCACGCGGGTGTGCACGGGGATTTAACCTGGGCGGAGCCGGGGGAGGGGAACGAGGGGTGCTAATAGGCTGAAATTAATCAACGCCGGCTGATTCGCTGTCTGGGGAATGAGTGGCGGGCAGCAGGCAGGCAGGCAACACATCCTGAATACTAATGGACTAATGGAGAGGGTAGACAGAAAGTAGATCCCTTTACCTCTCTGCTGTTTGTCAGGTATCAAGGAAATAAGAAGAGCAACTGAAGAGTGTTAATAATGTACAGTTTGAGTGATTTTAACCTAAACTAACAAGAAAAGAAAATATTAAAATCCAGATTGATGTGAGAGAATGCAAGCAAATGACACAAAATGAGCAAAATGTCATGGGGCCAAATTGTGAGTCACACATTTACCACATATCAGCACTGCGGTCTACTGAAGCCTGAAAAAATTCAAAACCACGCTATTTTATGACACATAAATCAACCTCAACGTCTGTGAGATGTGACACTTCTCTTCACAAAAACCACTCCTTAACAGTCTTTGCTGCTCCCAAATGAGAAAATATTTGCACAAAATCTGCACTGCTAGAATACGACAGAGTGAGAAGAGTCATACTATGATTCCTGTTTAAATTTTAGAAAAAAAAGGAAAAAAAGAATAGCAGGGTCAGGCCTTCTCCACACTAAGCTGGCTAAATTTGAAACCACATCTGTTCCCTTCTCTCCGTTTTGGCCTTTTTATCCACAACAAACTAGAGCAAGAAGAGATTTAACCGTTTCCTTATGTTCTGAAAAAGTGCACCAATTGCACTGAAGTGGTCCTGTGCCCTATTTCGTGTTCTGCTGATCTCAAATAAAGTGAATCATCTGTCATCACACTGTATCTTCGTGTATCTGTGGACAAGCCACTTGTGGAAGTGCGAAGTAAATAGTTTGGCAACACATACCTTCATGTACTGTATGACTGTGGTGATCTCTGGTTCTCATCTATGAAGCATTATTAAAGACTAAATGGATGTTCCACTGTATTTTAATGTGCTGACAACAGGTGCAACTTTGTTTCTTGTGAACCAAGTGTACTTCCACGGTAGGGAGATTATGAGGATTTGCGCACACTGCAACTGTGAATTTCACTACATTTGCTTGTAGTGACCACTTGTATCTCAATCATGAAGTGTGGAAGTGTGGAAACATCTAGCACAACATGAAACACAACAAGGAACACATGAAAACTGAGACTTATGTGCATAGGTCCACTGCCCTGGTGCATTCTGAGAAACCTTTTGCTCCCAGGGTGCTCTTTCTCAGTCTTGTTGTCTGTGATGTTTTTCATCTTTATTTTTCTTTTTTGCTTCTTTTGTCCACAACTCTACATTAAGGCTACTTGGACTTAAAAAAGATGTGGTTGACCATATTTGGCACTCTGGCTACATTTCTCTATATGCCTGTTCATGCATGAGCAGATGGATAAATAACAGGTGATTCATCACTGTGTGAAGTTGCATGTACTAGATATTACCAGTTTTCTTTATGAACTGACAGTTCCTATACACATTGAGAACAAGCTCTTCACACAGGGTTTCTCCACATTCTCCTGCTTTTTTTTCAGGTTTTGACTTAAAAAATCTAGGCCAATCACAGGCCAAAATCTTTGGCCAATCAAATCATTTTGGAGAGAGGGCATTTCTATTGGATGCTGTACAAATGCAGACGCACGTGCACGTCCCTTCGGTGAAAGCCCGATTTAGTGGTGGTGAATTCTGCAGAGAAAGCTGCAATTTTAGCATTGGCAACCTACACTGTGAAGTAACCCAAAAAGACAGACTTATCAAAAGGAGAGTCTGAAAGACAATAAACAAAATAAAACATGTCAATGTTGGCGAAGCGTTTCAGAGATGGAGAGAAAATTTTAATATTTTAGTCTTATGCTTATTGGAGCCATAGGCTCAAAGCCGCAGCTTCAATTTCACATTCATGTTGCTCACGTTAGCTAGAGCCTCTAATCACAGTGTGTCCTCTGTCTCACTCATCGCCGCTACAGACCACCTCATCGGGAGGAGGGTGGGCAGCAGCTCCAGAGACAGACCACCAGTAGTAGCCAGAGGAGCCAGAGCAGCTCATATTCAGCCAGTGCAAAACCGGACAGCCTGCGTGACAGCCTGCTGGATCAGCAAACTTTCTGTTGCTGCCATCACACAGTTTAGCCCAGCCGCTGGCAACCATCCTGCTGTGACATCCAACACTGCGGGTAAGTGCTGACTGAATTTGTGCTGCTAAAACTGCCAACAGAATGTCCATCAACTGTCTACTCTCCTCCCAGGATAGCAGTCCACAGTGGCAGAGAGCATGGTGAGGGGACAGTGGGGTGGCTAGCTAGCTAATTCAGGTCTAATCTGTGGTCTGATTAACAGAGAGAAAGAGACCAAGGCAGGGAAGGGGTGAGAAAATGCACTGTGAGCAACTACATAAATGTATATGAGACACTGGGTCACTCTATGAAGTGCAGGCATATGCCTGTAGTTGTGTGGTGGGCAGAGCATTGGACATACAAGGGACAGCTGCAGGAGGACGGAGTATTTTCAAATTCTGCCTTTTTTTTTTTTTTGCCTTTTCCAGATTTCTGCATACCCCAGCTTCTACCTGTTGTAGGCTTTAGGCACAAAAAACACACGGATAGGAAAACATTGGTTCTTGGCTTTAAATACCCACTTTTGCAAATTAAACATGGCTGGACATGTCCCAGACTGATGTTAAAAAACATCAGCAAAAAACACCCACTTTATGTGTTGCATCATCCACCATCCCCTCCTCCTGATAGGAAACTCAGCTCATATACATGTCATCTAAACTACATCATGAGTATGAAATGTAAAAAATGTAACATATCTGTCATTTGCAATGCCAACATTTTATTCTGGCTACTGGGCTGGTGTACAAGTCTAAACTGTCGTCTCCACGACTAAGGACATATGCCCATGTTTAAGTGGGAGAAAAAAATCTTTTTGATTCCGTTATGACCAATCAAGTGAACACACACACCCAGCACAGAACAAAACCAAAGGTGAGAACAGAAAAACTGCAAACAAGTGAGCCAGGCGCACTGCTTCGCACACTGAAAAACCACCTACAAAGCCTCTGACAAAAAGAAAGTCACACATTCTGAACAGCGAGCCTGACAGCGGCTCAAAGACCGAGTCACACGCCTCGACCACGCCTTGTGTGCCTTTTCTTCTTTCCGTCACCTACAGTCTGTCTCTGAGATAAACTGTGTTTACGAACACTTATTCATACCCGTGTATAGACTGCTAACACATTAGGCACTAAATCACAGAGGGTGATACACTATGTACGAACACAATACAGACAGCTCTGCTACTCTTTTTATTCTCCGTCTCTCTTTCTGTGTCCCCTGGTTTGCTCTCGGTAGACTGTCTTCAGATGGGACTCGGGAGAGTGAGAGGGAGAGGGAGAGAAAGGGAGAGAGAGATGTGGGTGGTAAAAGTGGGTCACATGCTCAGAGAGAAAGAGAATGAAAGAGGGGGAGACAGAGAGAGATGTGGGAGAGAGAGACACTGAGAGAGATCGACAGTAACAGGGGAAGACTGGGTGAGAGAGAGAGAGGTAGAGAGACACAAAGAGGGTGAGGGAGAGAAAGGGGGGGAGAATGCGGAGAGGTCGAATTCCCTTGTTCAGAAGGAGTGGATCAGTCACAGGCCTCTTTCCTTTCATCTGATCTCAGTGGACCGCAGAACCTGGGACACACACACACTAATAGTACACAACACAGGGACGCAAGCAAACACACACTCGTTGGCACACACATACACACAAAACCAACATCAACGCAAAGTACACATACCAAAGATGAAGAAACCACACACACACACACACACACACACACACACACACACACACAGTATGTATGTCTTTATGTGGATGTGCACACACACACGCACAACCCTGCCAGACAAACTTAATAAATCCATTACCCTGTAGATTCAACAGCAACAAAGAGAGGAATGTGGCAAATGAGATTCAATAACGGCATACCGACACAATGGCGCACACATACACACACACACACATATGCATGTAGACAAACAGATGCATACATCTAGGCACAATAACACGCACACACACACATTTTAACCCACATGAGAGCGAGTGTAAGTAGGCCCTGCTCCAGCCTCCCTCCCCTGTGGAGACACAAAAAAAAAAGGATGGACAGATCCCATCATGTGTGTGTTCCTTTGTGTGCGAGTGTGTGTGCTGTATGCCATCACCTCATCTCCTGGGCTTTCTGCTACCACCATATTCATCTGCGGCCCTCATAAGGATAATTACACACACACACACACACACACACACACACACACACACACACACACACACACACAGCTCATCTCTGAAAATGCACAGCGTTCCCAGCTCTTCTCTAGCATTGGTCAAGGTCAACAGCAAAATCCTGCCTAGGAGGCTCGCCTAAAGCCATGAATGTACTGAGTATGTGTGTAAAAAGTGTGTGTACAGTGTGCGTGAGCCTCTGTCTGAATATGTGTGCACATCATTTATGTGTATGTGTGCTGTGCTTTACCCTCATCGGTGTGGACAACAATCCGAAAATCTGAGTCACAAAAAATACAAAAAAAAAAGGTCTCCCTTAAAAGAAACCTGTACTTTCTGACTTGTTCTGACCAAATGTTACACAGTTAATTAAACCGACTTAGCTTCCAAAATTACACACATTGTTGGTAAGTCCTCACTTGTTATTTACAACTGTTGAAATAAGATTTTTTTTTTTAAGTGCATTCAAAGTTATAATCTCCAATTTTAATTTTAACAAATGTTTGATTTCAAAATCTGGGACAATAGAAGTGACTCATGTTAGAGCCAAGTCATAATTAAGCAAAAAGCCACAAGAGGCTGTGGTTTACAGTGATTTTAGAACAGCTGGCCATTGTTAGGTGAAGCGTTTGACGGCAGAAAATGAATGTGCCGGTATTAGACTATAGGTAAAGACTGTAACATTGAGGCTTAGCTACAGATTGTGGAGCCTGTGTTATTTGTGTGGCCAACAAACAATGACCCCACTAAAAAAATGAACAGCCTCTCATTCAGATTAATGCCAGTTTTCAACATGTCTGATACCTGCAAGAATCTAGATGTCTAAATCAACTGACCACAGGAGGAGGAAAGAGAGGACTTCTGAAGTAACTAGCTGCAGTGAAGCTGCAGCCTGTGGGTCTGAGGGACAGCTGCAGGGGGAAAGGAGAGAGAGAACATGACCAGAACAGCATAGAAAATGAAGAGATGTGGACAAGTTGCAGGTAAGAGAATGTGAGGGATGGAGAACGAGCGATAGAGAGGTTGCATTTCTGTGTGTGCGTGCGTGTCTGTTAGACTGCAGGATTAGGGCAAAGCAAAGCAACCTGTGTATGTGAGAGTGAGAGCGCTATGTAACATCATCTCCGCTAGAAAAATGTATAAATAATAATGTGTTCCAAGATGCAAAGATATTCTTTACTCTTTTAGGTCAATCATGGCCAAGTTTTGGGAGCAAGCTGTAAAATCGCTGTCTCTCTTTCCCAATTTTAATACTTCTCCTCGAGACCTATAAACTTTTTCCCTGTTTCCCCCAATTTGATTGAATAAGTCATTTTGTTTGCAAGTGGCCATGATTTAAAGGGGAATTCCTGTATTTTTCAACCTGGACCCCACTTTCCTATGTTTGCATGTCTAAGTGACTCATGGGAAAAACAATTTTTGAAATTAGTCTGGTATTGAGAAAGAGAACAGCAGCCAGCAGTGGCGAAACGGGCTGCTTCACTTAATATCCATTAAAAGTGCTTGTTTTGCCACTGACAGGCTCAGATTGTTTTTATTTTATGACACGGTTTGTTTATTTCGGTCTATTTTGTGCACAAGTTTTGCTAATGAAAAGTCTAAATCTGAAACATGACAGGTGACTTATTGCAGAAAGAAACATTAGCAAAAGTTGGAGATAGAATTGTTTAGGTATCTGAAAGATTTTCACTGTCAAGGCTGAAAATTTAGCTGATTATGACAATGTGAAAACATCTGTGAGATTTCAGAACAAGACTTCTCCTTTAGCAGTATTTAGACATAAAACAGGCAGGAACAAGCAAAATGGTAAGGAAAAACATTTCATTTCCCTGTAAGGTCTTTACTGTAATATTGTAAAACACTCATAATAACAATCTGAGCCTGTCAGTGGCAACCCACTTTTAGTGTAAGGAAACTGACGGAGCGCACCTGCCACAAGTGATGAAAGCCTGTTTTGCCTCTGCCGACTACAGCACTCTTGCTCAGTAGAACCAACTTGAAAGATTGTTGTTTCCACATGTCACTTTGACACAAAAACATGAGAGATAAGAGTCCAAGTTGAAAAATACTGGAGTTCTCCTTTAATATGGATAGTCCCTCCAAGTTGTATGTTCCATGATTGTAATAGATTCCATGAAGGCAAAGTGGGGCTCTTGGTACAACCTGGAGGGTGTTTCCCTTATATATCCTTTGGATTAAGAAGTTATGCATTTTACATTTCCTGCTGCAGCAATATCAGTTTGTATTAAACAGAAAAAACTATGAGTGAAGAGCGGTTCTAAGCAGCACTAGCCACCACAGTTATACACAAATAAAATGAGAGCCAACTACAGAAACAGCATCAGCCGAAACTTCAAGGAAAAATTATTTACCTCAGGGATGAACCACATCAGAGAAAAAAAGTGCATCTCTATTTTCATAGCAATAACACAAATCACTATCCATGACCAAAAACGTTATACCTTGAGGAATTTTGCAGAAAAACTGAATCAGTCTGTTGGGCTCTCCACTGCTCCACTGCAGCAACACAAACTGGCAAAAAGGTAGTGTGATAGGTATGTAACATTGTAAAATGTTATGGTTTGTGATTGAGGCAACCAAGCAATACCTGTTTGGTTATTAACCAAGTGTTTCGTGTCTGCAGAGTCTTGAAGAAACTAGAAACATTGTTCATAGAAATAGACAAATAATAGACAAACCAGAGCAGTATAATACGCTCACTTTCACACACACCCTCACACACTTTTACCGTATACAGTTACTCATTGGAGCAGTTCAATCTACAGATTCCGCTGACTCTGCTAAAGTACATTCCCACTCTGGTCATATACACACTGAGGTCACCAGAACACACAGACACACACACAGAGGTCAAAGCCAAGTACAGCCCATGTGACACACATGCTCAAATG